>JARQOD010000005.1:48188768-48260416 GCA_033576555.1 Oophaga sylvatica
GGGACAGGTGGAGACAAAAATATTCAAACTTAAAATGGAAGGGGTTTTAAAACCCCGAGGGGGGAAAATTATTGCAGAAGGCCCCCGGAAAGGGGGTATTTTTAAAGTAAGGGGGGGCCCCGGGGTGGGGGCATTTTTACAAAAAGAGGCCCCGGGCGGGGGATTTTAAATTTAAAAGGGAAAGGCCCAGAAAAGGGGGAAACTGAAGGGGTGGTGAGCAGTATGTTTTATAAATTTGATGCTCCCCAAAAGGAAACCCCCTTTCCGACATGATCTCAATTAAAGGGAAAAAGTGTAAACAAAAAACAATAAAAAAAAAAAAACCCCTTCACACAAAAAAAAATATTGTGACCCTAAACCCAAAATAATAAAGCAAAAAAAAAGAGGGATGTGCCCGGGGAATCAAAATATAGTATTTACTATAAAACATAAATATATGAGCGGGGCATTTAAAACATTCAAATAAAAAGGGGGGAAAAGGGAGAAAAATTTGAACAACCCCCGGGGGGCCCCCCGGGGGGTTGGACCGCCTTTGGTGAACGGCCCCCCGGGGGTTTCGGGGGAAATTTTTTTTCCCCCTCCGGGGGGTGTACCTGAGTGGCTGCCCTTTTTTATTTTTAGGGGGTTTGCAGTTTTTCCCCCACTTTTTTTCTTGGTTAATTTTAAAAAGAGCATTAAAATTTGGGGGTTTTTTTTTTTTTGGGGGGGCCTTGGTTTTTTTTTCCCGTTATGGTGTTACTATCTAAAAAAAAATATATTTTTTTATTGCATGTATTGCATTTTTTTTGTCTTTATTTTTTTTATTGCCAATTGGGTTGTTTCCCCCCCCTTTTTCCCTTGGTGGGAATGTGTTTGTTTTTTTTAAACCGGGGGGTCTGCCATCTTTTTTAGCTTTTTTTTGGGGGGGTTTAATTTTTTATTTTTACATAATTGTTTTTTTGGCTTTTTTAAAATTTTAAAAATTTTTTATTCCTCACTTTCTGTTTTATTTTTTTTTAAAAAAGGGGACACGGAGGGAAAGAAGAAAAGGTTCATCGAAGCCACCAATTTTTTTTCAAAAAAAAACCCGATGGAAAACTGAAAAAACTTATAGGGAGTGCCTGGGGTTGCATAAATTTTTGAGATCTTTTTTTTTTTTGGGTTTTTTTGTGGGAATTTTGCCAAAACATCAGTCAAATTTTAGTTTGTATGTCTTTTCGTTTTTTAAAAAAATTTTTTCCAAACCCGCTAAAAAGCCCCCCCCGGCTCGCCCCACCCACCACTTGCCCTTTCCCCCGGAAATTTTTAGTTTTAGCCTCCCACAAATGACTTTCACAAAAATCAAATAGGGTTTTGACTATTTAAAAAATGCCCCCCCCCCCCCTTTTGCTTCACCGCAGGGGTCCAGCGCTGGGCACGCAGTCCCATGTAAATTACAGTTTGCACCTGTCAGCGACTACCCTGCTTGCCAATTACAACAAACCAAACAAGAGCGGCCGGGGATCAAAACCACGGGTACCCGGGATTTACAGCCTGGAAGAAGCGAGTTGGCCGGAGCTACGACGACACAGACAGGTCTCAGTAACATTAACCGTGTAGTGAGGGATTAACACCGGCGCGGTTCTCACTGAAACAATCGGTGTCAGTTAACCACAATGGAAAACAGACTGACACAAATCCTATTTTGCAGGGGTTCGGATATAAGCCCCAGTGGAGCCACTGAACGTACTGGCAAATACTATGGGGACCCAGCCTTACTTTTAAAGGCTTCTGCCCTTCGCCCTGGCAGCTGGATATCAGCTTCTGGACCAAATCCTGACTGATGACCGCTCATTCTCGTCTCATCAGTGCTTGGAGTGGATCACAATTTGTTGTGTTTTGTTTGTCCTTCCACTTTTTGAGGATTTACCATAGGTTCCCAAAGGGGTTGAGGACCGGGTTCCCTAACACTATCCTAGTTCATCCCAAACTATTGTATGGGGTCATGTTCTTCTGCACCATGGCTTTATGGACTTGTGCACTGGGCAGTCGTAAAGAGTCTTTCCCAAACTGTTCCCACAAAGTTGAAAGCTACAATTGTGCAAAATGTCTTGTTGTACTGAAGAGATTCCCCTTCACTGGAAGTAAGAAAGCGGAGGCCAACATCTGAAAAACAACCCCATAGCGCTATCCCTCTTCCCCTAAACTGTACACCAGGCAGACTGCAGTCTGGCAGGTAACGTTCTCCAGGAATTCACCAAACCCAAACTCGTTCATCAGACGCAGATCGAGAAGTGTGATCCATCCGATGCTCGGCATAGTGCTCGGTGATGGAAGGCTGCAGGCAGCAGCTCGGCCATGAAGCTCCCGGCGGGGGAGCAGTGTTTGTGCTGATGTTAATACCAGAGGAGGTTTGGACTCTGCAGAGCGGTGGAGACTTTCCTGCTCTCTGCTCCTCAGCGCTCAGCCCCCCGCTCTAACGTTACGGGGTCTCCACTTCGTGGCTGAGTTGCTTCGGATCCTTCCACTTCTCAATATTACTCACAGATGATGGGGGAAGATTTAGGAGGGAAGAAATGTGATGAACAAACTTGTTACACCACGCTGATATCAGTGAGTTCTGCACCACCAGCCATTCTGTCACATTTTAGTATAGGCAGATGGCATGGCGGTGGTCCTGGGCAGCAGGAGGGCCGGATGTCACACACCTGGGAGGCGGGGGGCCGGATGTTATACAGCTGGGAGGCAGGTGGGCCGGATGTTATACACCTGGGCGGCAGGTGGGCCGGATGTTATACACCTGGGCGGCAGGTGGGCCGGATGTTATACACCTGGGCGGCAGGTGGGCCGGATGTTATACACCTGGGCGGCAGGTGGGCCGGATGTTATACACCTGGGAGGCGGGGGGCCGGATGTTATACACTGGGCGGCAGGTGTGCCGGATGTTATACACCTGGGAGGCGGGGGGCCGGATGTTATACACCTGGGCGGCAGGTGGGCCGGATGTTATACACCTGGGAGGCCAGATGTTATACACCTGGGAAGCGGAGAGCCGGATGTTATACACCTGGGAGGCGGGGGGGCCGGATGTTATACACCTGGGAGGCGGGGGGCCGGATGTTATATACCTGGGAGACGGGGAGCCGGACGTTATACACCTGGGAGGCGGGGAGCCGGACGTTATACACCTGGGAGGCGGGGGGCCGGATGTTATATACCTGGGAGGCAGGGAGCCGGATGTTATACACCTGGGAGGCGGGGGGGGGGGTGGATGTTATACACTTGGGAGGCCGGATGTTATACACCTGGGAGGTGGGGGGCCGGATGTTATACAGCTGGGAGGCGGGGCCCGGATGTTATACACCTGGGAGGCGGGGGGCCGGATGTTATACACCTGGGAGGCGGGGGGGCCGGATGTTATACACCTGGGAGGCGGGGGGCCGGATGTTATACACCTGGGAGGCGGGGGCCGGATGTTATACACCTGGGAGGCGGGGGCCGGACGTTATACACCTGGGAGGCGGTGGCCGGATGTTATACACCTGGGAGGCGGGGGCCGGATGTTATACACCTGGGAGGCGGGGGGCCGGATGTTATACACCTGGGAGGCAGGGAGCCGGATGTTATACACCTGGGAGGCGGGGGGGGGGGTGGATGTTATACACTTGGGAGGCCGGATGTTATACACCTGGGAGGTGGGGGGCCGGATGTTATACAGCTGGGAGGCGGGGGCCGGATGTTATACACCTGGGAGGCGGGGGGCCGGATGTTATACACCTGGGAGGCGGGGGGGCCGGATGTTATACACCTGGGAGGCGGGGGGCCGGATGTTATACACCTGGGAGGCGGGGGCCGGATGTTATACACCTGGGAGGCGGGGGCCGGACGTTATACACCTGGGAGGCGGTGGCCGGATGTTATACACCTGGGAGGCGGGGGCCGGATGTTATACACCTGGGAGGCGGGGGGCCGGATGTTATACACCTGGGAGGCGGGGGGCCGGATGTTATACACCTGGGAGGCGGGGGGCTGGATGTTATACACCTGGGAGGCGGGGGGCCGGATGTTATACACCTGGGAGGCGGGGGTCGGATGTTATACACCTGGGAGGCGGGGGCCGGATGTTATACACCTGGGAGGCGGGGGGGCCGCATGTTATACACTGCAGGCACAGGGACGGAGTTCAGTAAGACGTGTGTCCCAATATTTTTCTCCATACAATGTGCTTATTATTATTCACACATACATCACACTGTACAATAACACGTCTGCTCTCACATTCTAGCAATTCTTCAGCACAGTTTCCTTTAGCACTTTCCACAGATTCCCAGCGGGATTTCTGCAGATGAAATGAAATACCGCACTTCCAGCCATTCGTTATATTGGTGAATGCTTTACAGGCTGAATAGGATAAGGGGCAGCAGCAGTGGAGCGCTCACATGCCGTGTTATTTCAGTAAACCCCGCCGAGCGCCAGTCTACACATTTACAAAGCAGCGCACATGTCAAGTGAACGAGAGCCAGGCCGTCCGTGCTCATTACTGTCACCAGCATCCCTCGGCTTTATTACTGTGTGTAAAGAGTAAGCCGTGGGACGCGCTCTCCGTATGGCACTGATCCAGCACACGTGACGATTGGAAGCAGACGTCTGTGTGTAATGGAAGGACTCGCAGAGTGGCTCAGTGAGCACGCAGGCTAGGAAGGTGTGGTGGACAATACATTAGAAATAGAACGCAAAAAGACATGAACATTTTTATTAAAGTACACTTGTTAAGAAAGTTCATTGACAAAACAGTATTGAAATTTTTTACAAAATCCGCATAGCAATCAGCGACAAAATCTGCTAGTAACACGCTGATTTGCAAGCAGATTTTGGTGCCAATCTTTAGATTTAGGATACGATTCGTTTTAATTTCATACTATGTCAAAACAGTGCATGACGTGGTACAAAAGCGTCTGTGCAATATCATATAGTAAAGATGTATATCTTTGTACCGTGCTACAGCCAAGCCATCAGATACAACCGTATATGTTCCAACCCCATGGATAGAGATGAACAACTTGGTCGCCTTAGAAAGACCTTTTTAAATCAGGGCTACCATCCAAGAACAATTGAAAACCAAATTACAAGAGCCACCAGAATATCAAGGAATCACCTGCTACATTACAAAACTAAAGAAGAAAATAACCGGGTGCCTCTAGTGGTCACCTACAATCCAAATCTGGAGGTGCTAAGGGGAGCTGCACGGAAACTACAACCTCTACTACAAAAAGATGCCCGATTACAATCATATTTCCAGATCCCCCTCTACTGTGTTTTAGGCAGCTCCCAAATCTAAGAAGCATCATTGTCAGAAGCTCCCTGTCCTCCAACAGCTGCAGGAACCTTTCCTTGCAACCAGAAGAAATGCAAAACCTGCCCATTTATAATGACCACGGACAAGATAAAGATCCCCAACTCCCATCAGGACTACAAGATCCCAGGTACTTTCAGCTGCATCACATCTAATCTGGTGTACCTAATTATATGTACTAAATGTACAACTGGGGGTCTGTATGTGGGAGAGACCGGGCAAAAACTGAGAACAAGGATGAATTCTCATCGCCACACAATAAGAGAAAAGAGAATGGATCTACCTGTGGCAAAACATTTTTCTTCCCTGGTCATAGCATGTGGGATATGAAATTACTTGTATTGAAAGGTAGTTTCACATCTCAGAGACAGAGGAGAGTTTGCGAATACAAACTGATGATGACCTTTGACACTCTTAATGCTGGAATGAACCTGTCACACGGATTTATGACTTTTTACATCAATTAAGCAATTTACTCCAAAGACCCTGTGAAAACATCACAAAACATTACCAGACCCCAATCAGAGGGCAATAAAACTTTCTCACTCCTTATCTATGAACTGTTCCAATATTTATGTTCATCTCTATCTCCCATAATGACTATTCTGCTTTACGTCACTTGTCTTACTATTGCATTTTTTCTGTGCTGTGTGGTGTATAAATATGTGATTCTTCAGATTTTGTATTAGTTTAGCCTGATGAAGAGACCTGAGTAGTCTTGAAAGCTTGCAATTTGTTACCATCTTTTCAGTTAGCCATTAAAAGGTATTAACCACTGAGGACTCTCAACTCTAAATATTTTTCTGTGCAATATCATACAGATGACGAGTCAACATATACAGTGATAGATTCATTCTAGAATATCAGAATGAAATATATTAAATAATAATGGCAATAATAATAAACGGATCTCTTACCAAATTCTTAAAAAGTGCAGTGAGTTCCTTTGTGAATACGGAGAATTTCAGGAAAGCCGTTCCTAAATCGGGTCATCTCTACATACACAGCTACTTCCAAATTTTTCCAGTGATTGCGTATATTGCTCCTCATTCTCTACATGGGCTTTAAAAGAGAAAAAAAAAACATTCATCGTTACCAGTAAATACGGTTAGATATGAAGTAATCAAGAATGGAGCAAAAAAAAAAAAAACACAAAAGGGGTCCTGAAACTGTGGTCTTGGCCATGTGCACAACGTACACCAGATGGATCAGAGTACTGCAGACACCAGGAGCAACGGTTAAAACAGTGCTGGACCAGGGAAGGGTGAATTAGGGATTTTTTTTTTTTTTAACAAGGTGTAGGCGGAGAAGAATCTGCCTCCAGAGCTTATTAGAAATCAAAGGGGGCATTACCAGTGTGAGATATATAGATCAGAAGAGCAGACTGTCAGTCATTACAGGTCTCACATGGGTAACCCTTCCATTCATTTACAATAGGCTCTGGAGGGAGATCCTCAGGGAGATCTATAACCAGCCCATAGATCGTAACAGATCATTCACACATTAAGAAAAACGTGGATTTCTCTGGAATGAGACATCAGATTGCAGATATCAAGGTGTCATTTTATACAACTTTCTAGGACCTACGAGCCCATATAGACGGCCCAGGACGGTGGATCATACTGACAAATTCCATTTAAAGAAAATTAGGACGAGGAATATGATGAAAGCTGGCACCTCCATCAGACTTGCAGTAACGTCTCTATATCATACTGACACACAAACCATCATATGCAATTTATTGTAGAGACAGAAAAATCACTCAACAGAATGAGAGTAAGAAAAAAAAACCCTGGATCTTCAATCAAATCTAAGCTCTTGAGAACAGAGCGGAGTGAAATAAATAACTTTTATCTCCCCGGAGGCAAAAAGGAATACATTCCCATAGAGGACATTTTATATTAGAAGAAATAGAAGTTATTAGCTTGGTGTGAAAAGTTAACAAGGCATTCACAATTTTTTTTCATATTACATTATGTAAAAAGTGGACACAAAATGAAGCATCGGGCAACCGCAAGAACTTGACCACCAAGGCCTAAATTGGCCTTATTGTGCCACCATTTAGTGCTCTATAGTGCTACATCAATATTGCTGTAGACTTTGTTATTTAAGCACTTTATGGCACTAGCCAAACAGTATGGTGCACTCTTGGTGTAGCCAAACAGTACGGTGCACGCTTGGTGTAGCCAAACAGTATGGTGCACTCTTGGTGTAGCCAAACAGTACGGTGAACGCTTGGTGTAGCCAAACAGTATGGTGCACACTAGACGTGGCCAAACAGTACGGTGAACTCTTGGTTTAGCCAAACAGTATGGTGCACTCTTGGTGTAGCCAAACAGTACGGTGCACGCTTGGTGTAGCCAAACAGTATGGTGCACTCTTGGTGTAGCCAAACAGTATGGTGAACTCTCAGTGTAGCCAAACAGTACGGTGAACGCTTAGTGTAGCCAAACAGTACGGTGAACGCTTGGTGTAGCCAAACAGTATGGTGCACACTAGACGTGGCCAAACAGTACGGTGCACTCTTGGTTTAGCCAAACAGTATGGTGCACACTAGACGTGACCAAACAGAACGGTGAACTCTTGGTTTAGCCAAACAGTATGGTGCACACTAGACGTGGCCAAACAGTACGGTGAACTCTTGGTTTAGCCAAACAGTATGGTGCACACTAGACGTGGCCAAACAGTACGGTGCACTCTTGGTTTAGCCAAATAGTACGGTGAACTCTCGGTGTAGCCAAACAGTACGGTGCACTCTCGGTGTAGCCAAACAGTACGGTGCACGCTTGGTGTAGCCAAACAGTACGGTGAACTCTTGGTGTAGCCAAACAGTACGGTGCACTCTTGGTGTAGCCAAACAGTACGGTGCACTCTTGGTGTAGCCAAACAGTACGGTGAATGCTTGGTGTAGCCAAACAGTACAGTCAACGCTTGGTGTAGCCAAACAGTACGGTGCACACTAGACGTGGCCAAACAGTCCAATATACCCTTAGCGCGTCTAAACAATTTGGTGCACCCTTGGAGTGGCGAAATGGTCAGATGCACTCGTGACTTCAAACAGTTCAGTGCACCCTGGCGACTGATAACTTCTGGCTGGGAAGAGCAGAGATTAATGGAAAACAACTAGGCTGTGAAGAAGACATGTTTTGAAGTAGGCTAATTAAGTGCTTTGAAGTGGTTGGCCATGCGAAGGGTGCACTGAGTGCCTGTACATAGCTTGAACATTTTGTGCAGAAAGACTCCAATTTACGATTGTGAAATCCAAATGAGTAATTGTGGAGTAAGAAATCTACTTGCAATCTCTACTGTAAATTTCCAATGGATCCAACCCAGTTCTCACTTTACAAGATCCATCGGCATGGTATCTTTAAATGAGCTCTACTCCAGTGCAGCACCCCCTTCATTCTCTGGATTGTTGAGGGTTCCAGTGTTTGGGCCCAAATTTATCAAAGTCGTAAAAATTATTTTTTTTATATATACAGCTCTGGCAAAAATTCAGAGACCACTTTCAAACGTTCAGTTTGTCTAATTTTTCTCTTTATAGGTATATTTTTGAGTAAAATGTTAATTGTTCTTTTAGTCTATAAACTTCTGACAACATGTCTCCGAATTTCTAAGCAATAAATTTTGTATTTTTTTTCTGACAAAGAAAAATGGTCAAAATTAAAAAAAAAACAAAAAAACAGTGCTTTCAGACCTCAAATAATGCAAAGAAAACAAGTTCATAATCATTTAGAAAAAACAATACTAATGTTTTAACTCAGGAAGAGTTCTGAAATCAATATTTTGTGGAATAATCATGATTTTTAAAAACAGCTTTCGTGGGTCTTGGCATGCTTAATACCAGTCTTTCACACTGCCTCTGACGCAAAATTTTAAAGGGACTCTGTCACCCCATTTTTGGACTATGAGATACGGCCACCACCATCAGGGGCTTATCTACAGTATTCTGTAATGCTGTAGATAAGCCCCCGATGTTACCTGAAAGATTAGAAAAACGAGTTATATTATACTCACCCAGGGGCGGTCCGCCGTCCCGTCCGATGGGCGTCGTGGTTCGGCGCCTCCCATCTTCTAGCGAAGCCGTCCTCTTCTTAGCTTTCCGTCGCGACTCCAGCGCAGGCGCACTTATCTGCCCTGGTGAGGGCAGGGCAGAGTACTGCAGTGCGCAGGCGCCGGGAAAGGTCAAAGAGGTCCGGTGCCTGCGCACTGCAGTACTCTGCTCTGCCCTCACCAGGGCAGATCAGTGCGCCTGCACAGGAGTCACGACGGGACAGAAAGAAGAGGCCGGCTTCGCTACAAGATGGGAGGCACCGAACCACGACGCCCATTGGACCGGACCGTACGGTGGACCGCCCCTGGGTGAGTATTTTATAACTTGTTTTTCTTCTCTTTCAGGTGACATCTGGGGCTTATCTACAGCATTACAGAATGCTGTAGATAAGCCCTGATGGCAGTGGCCGTATCTCATAGTCCAAAAATGGAGTGACAGATTCCCTTTAAGCAGTTCTTCTTTGTTTGATGGCTTTTGACTATCCATCATCCTCTTGATTACATTCCAGAGGTTTTCAATGGGGTTCAGGTCTGGAGAATGGGCTGCCCATGACAGGGTTTAGATGTGGTGGTCTCTTAATTTTTGCTAGAGCTGTATATATTTTTACAACTTTGTGATCAGTTTGCATCCAACCACTGGAACCTCCAAAAATCGTGAGAATGAAGGGGGTGCTGCTTAAGTATTCAATCTTCCGTAAAGGCCTCCTCTATGGAGCGTATGCTTATTGTGGTCGTATGGACAGATACTCCAGTCTCCACTTGGGAACTCTGCAGCTCCTTCAGGGTTACCTTTGGTCTCTGTGCTGCCTCTGATTAATGCCCTCCTTGCCCAGGGTGATGTTTGGTTAGTGGAGCCTCTTGTTAATGGTGCTGCAGCCTCTGTGGCCTTTCAGAAAAGGTAAAGTGTATATACTGACAGACATGTGACACTTAGATTGCGCACAGGTGGACATCCTGTCACTAAGCATGTGACATATGAATGTAATTGCTTGCACCAGAAATTTTTAGGGGATTTATAGCAAAAGGGTTGAATACATATGCACATGCCAATTTTTAGTTATTTGATCCCATAAATTTAATTTATGCCTTCATTTTTCTCACTTAACCAACTTACACTATTCAGTGCTGATGCATCACACACAAATCAGATTACAAAAATATTTAAACAGTCTGTAATGTAACAAAATAGATAAAAAACCAAGTAGTGTATACTCCATGTAAAAAGAAGCCATTAATAAAGTCTTTAATGGGGCTGTCCTAGATCAGAATGAAGGGTCCCGTTTTATCCTCCAGACACAGAGCCAGTTCCTTTGGCCTCATGATTCTCATTTGGTCTGACATGCACTGTGAGCTGTGAGATCTTATATAGACAGGTGTGTGCCTTTACAAATCAAGTCCTATCAGTTCAATTAAACACAGCTGGACTCCAATGAAGGAGTAGAACCATCTCAAGGAGGATCACAAGGAAATGACGTAAATATGAGTGTCTGAGCAAAGTGTCTGAATACTTATGACCATGTGATATTTCAGTTTTTCTTTTTTAATAAATTTGCAAAAACTTCTACATTTCCGTTTTTTTCAGTCAAGATGGGGTGCAGAGTGCACATTAATGAGAAAAAAATGAACTTTTTTGAATTTACCAAATGGCTGCAATGAAACAAAGAGTAAAAAATTTAAAGGGGTCTGAATACTTTCCGTACCCACTGTAAGTTACAATAATATGTACAGCCCATGAACAATATGAGCTCTGTTTCTTGGGGGGTAAAAAGGCAAACCCTTCTTTTTACCAACCATTTTAATAATGCTAAGCTAAAAGTGGCAATTGTGCCTCCAAAACTACCTGGAAAATGTCTTTCCATATACGCCTCACCCGTCAGCGAACCCTCGAAGCAATTTAATGCAGGTATATTAATGTAATGTGCTGTTGTACAGACTAATCCAGCTTTGATAAGAAATACTCAGGACGCCAAAATCTTAAGTCATACTGACAGGTTCCCTTTAATATTTAAAGAAAGCGTTGCAGCTCGGTGTGTCAGCGCAGATCATAAATCATCCATGCTAAATATGACTAATTAATGCAAGTACTTTACCCAAGCAGCTCTTCTGATATTGACATTTCCCGACACATGTAAGTACTCGCATAAATGAATAGAATTTCAGGAGGTAGTAATATATTGTACGCGAACAAGAAGCTAAACAACATTTCTCAAGGGTGTCGGAAATTATTTCACAGAAACCGCAAAATGGAAAACAGCAGTGGAAACAGGTGAATAAAAATGAATGTAAAGAAGAAAGCCAGAAATAAAAAAAAAAAGTGGATATAGATATGGTTAGATATTGACCAGTTATAGATGTGCCCTGCTGTGTTGGTCAAACATACAGTCCGATTATATGGTCTATCCATTTGTCAACCTACTTCCAGCGTTCGTTTATGCATTATTTTGACATAAAAATACTGTATAATAATAAAAAATATATATATTATCCTTTTAAGGATTGGGAGATTTTATATTTTTGCGCTTTTGTTATTTTTTTTTATTCCTTCTTTTTCCAAGAGCCATAACTTTATTATTTTTCCAAACGACACAACGGTATGAATTCTTATTTTTAGTGGGCTTCACCACTCCTATAAGAATGAACGGAGCGGCAGCATGTACGATTGACCTCATCTCAACGCACACGAGGCTCTTCAGGTTCTCAGGATGAGTTGGAGCCAGCGATTGGGAAGTTATTCCCTTATCCAGTGGATAGGGGATAACTTTAGAAAAGCCCTTTGATGGAGCACATATTTGTATATAATTTACATCTTAGTCCATACTCAACCCAAAATGATTCAGGTTTCAAATGGCCATGTTTATGGTCAGACTATGGACCACAATGACCAGAAATACCACAAGTCTCCCGACTCAAACTTACAGCCTCATATGTGCCTATTAGGCTGTAAGTTAGGGTCCCAAGAACCCCGCCGCCCCGGTCATTGCGGTCCATATACGGATCGAGAAATACAACAGCCTACACCCATCCTTCTTACGGAGGAGTGGACCCTTGGAAGTCTGGGTTCTGTTGCTCGACCAAACTTCAGTCCAAAGTTCAGATCGGGTAGCAGAATTTTATCCAAAACTTGAACATGGACCTCACTGAAATCAACAGGGACCCAAAGTTTGGAGCGGAAAAATCTCTCTCTCTCCCAGACTCCCGAACTGTAACTTCCAGGAGAAACCAGTGTTCAGAATTCAGCACGGTACAAACACAGAACTTTACCGCTCGGGTTCGCTCATCTCTAGTCCTTAGTAACGGACTATATCTAACCAAAGGACAAGGTTTGTTTGTTTTTTGTGTTTTAATTAGCCAGGAACAATCTAAAAAGTTCATGAGATCGTCACAAATTTTTTGGCGTTTAGTCTTACACTTGTCTTGCGGAATTTATTCCATCGAAAAAGCCTTTGCAGGTTGTTACCAGTCTTTCCACAACACGGCAAATTTTATTTAAATATGCAATTTTGCCCTTTTATTTGCAATTATTTATTTCATCATCAGTGTTTACTGTGATAACAGCAATGCTACGCAGATACAGACTTCCAAGTCTCCACATAGACATAGCTAAATCAAGTTCAAATTAGCTTCAGATATCACTAGACGGCGCATTCTTCATATGGTTTCTACATAAAACAACATTACAGGATGGCAAACCTTAATTCCTTAGCAAAAAGTTTACAAATGGTGGAGGATGCGGGCACGAAAAAATAGCACATTGGATCTGGGACTCTAGATCTGAAAAAACTTTAAAGATATATTAAGAAATGAATCAGAAAACAATGTTGGACGTTAAAATGAAGCTTATTAGTGTTTGTCTTTCTGCTAAATCTTTTACACAAGAAAAGGAGAATACAGAAGCGTAATATGCTATAAATCCTGATATTGTACCGTGCTGAGCTAATGCACTTCTGCATCCCACTCCCGATCAAGGCATTCATATTTATGTTAATGGCAACACTTTTACCAATTTTGAAGGTTTTAATAAGCCTAATAAGTAAAAATCCGCTATTGTTTTAAGAAATTGAGTTGCGGTTGAGGGCCCAGTGGTTTAGTATGCTAGTATGCGAGGGACAGGAGTTAATAGCGTGCGGTGATAGCAGGAAAG
The DNA here is from genome assembly GCA_033576555.1 of Oophaga sylvatica. Classification (NCBI taxonomy): domain Eukaryota; kingdom Metazoa; phylum Chordata; class Amphibia; order Anura; family Dendrobatidae; genus Oophaga; species Oophaga sylvatica. Next base: position 48,202,274 of record JARQOD010000005.1, read on the forward strand.
CAGGCATTTTAATGAGACAATTATCCGGGGCAGCTGACGATGCTTGGCATGAGGGTGCAGAAGGAAAAGGGGAGTAAGCGCTGGCAGTAAAATGTGCGAAAGTCAATGCTATGAAATGGCATGAGGATTCTGTCTGGAGAGTGCACCTGTGAGATGGATAATGTTAGAAGACATCTTGGAGCTGAAGCGTGCTCATTACAGTCAAATGAGCATAATTGAAAGGGGTTTGGAGAGGAGCCGTTTGGGCACAGCCATGCCTGCAGCCGTGGATAATGACAGATTAGGAGTGAACAGTCTAGACAGCGAGGAGGAGAACCCTGCGTCTCCCATCTATGAATGCATTTTATACGGAAATATATATCGTAATCTGATTAAATTGCCAAGTGCTAACAGATACCAATAACAGAAAAGGGCTCCCCAAGCATCCAGGTGCCAAGTTTTACCGAATCATTTCCAGACATACTGTACTTTGCTGCTGAGAGAGGAATGGAATATAGTTAGAACAGAATTGAAAAAAAAAATAAAATAAAAATCGAATAATATAGAAAACTGATACTGAAAAATAAAACCTGAAACTAGTATGCAGAAAAGTTAAAGGGACCCAATGATGTATCCCCGATACATGCCTATATAGAGGTACAGTGGCTTGTGAATGTACTCATCCCCCTTGGCATTTTTCATGTTTTTCTACCTCACAACCTGGAATTTCACTCATTTTTTTAAGGGTTTGCATCCGTTCATGCAAAGAACATGACTAGAACTGTGAACATTTGGTTTTATTTTAATTGTAAAGCAAACAACAAATAAGACAAAATAACTGAAAACTTCAGTGTGCATAGCTATTCACCCCCCTAAAGTCAGTACTTTGTAGAGCCTCATTTTGTTGCAATAACAACTGCAAGTCGCTTTGGATAAGTCTCTATGAGCTTTCCACTGGGATTTTTGTCCATTCCTCAAGGCAAAACTGCTCCTGCTCCTTCAAGTTAGATGGTTTCCTCAGGAGAACAGCGATCTTCAAGTCTGACCACAGATTCTCCATTGGATTAAGGTCTGGGCTTTGACTAGGCCACTCCAAAACATTTACACGTTTCCCCTTACACCACTCGAGTGTTGCATTAGCAGCATGCTTTGGGTCACTGTCTTGTTGGAAGGTGAATCTACGTCTCAGTCTCAAATCACTGACAGACTAAAAAAGGTTTTGCTCCACAATATCCCTGTATTTTGCACCTGCAAATTTCCTTTTTTATTATGGAGTGGTAAATTCCTTTAACGTAAAGGTCCTAACAAGCATAGAAGAAAACAGCTGTAGCCTAAAGCATGATCTTCATATATAGGGTAAATAAGAAACACAATATAGCACGCACTCACAAGGTGATCTACAAGAAGAACCCGACAATAATGGGGATAGCAGAGGATTTCCAGCCAAAGTGCTGTACGGAAGAGCTCTATCAGTGGCTACAGATCCCTCAAAACTTACATGGGGGTTGGCGAGGTGGCTCAAATATATTTTCAAACTTTGGATTCTATATGCGCTATACTCCTTGAAAAAAATCTGAAAAGGAGGGTGGAATGGCCTTCCGTATGAAGAAGATTCATTTGGTCGTGTAGACATCCAATTTTCGAGAAGAAATAGGCTCATGTTGATGGAAATGCAAGTAAAAGAAAAAAACAAAAGAGCCCCCCTACTTTAGATGTGGAGAAGATGGGACTGTGGCCACTCCAAGAAGAGACGTCTCATTTCTAATCATTCGATGGAATTGGTGGAAATAAGAATCAGTTAAGGAATGTTGTAAAAGGTCCGCTCCAGAATCCTGCAACAATTTATCAATCCTCTTAGATTGTCCATAACATTTTAGAGAATCACTACAATTTTTGGCACCTGTCTCAAAGTGGTTTCTGGAAATTGTTAGAAGACAACTCCAACAATAAGCTCATTATCAGTGGTCCTTGTGATCAGCAGAAGAACCAGATAGTACACACTAATTTTCCCTGCAGAGCCCCCAGAGGGGAAATAAAGCATTACACACTTCTTTCATGTTGGGACCTCCAGAGAGAGATACTGCTCTTAAAGAAAGAGGAGAAAGTGGTGCAAGAAAAAAAAATGGGGTTGTCCTTTCATGCTGGTTTGGTAGGAAAAATATACTACGGTATATTTAAAGCACATTTTGCACTGCTTCCAAACTCTTAGAAATTTCTTACGATGGTCTGCTGCAATTTATGTAACTTGGGTAGTTTGCGGATAACGAATAATACGAAGAATAAATATATTATTAACTAAGAGTTAGAGACATGATTAGAAAAACGTGGCAGCTTTTTTTTATTATAGAAACAGCACCACACCTCTCTATAGGTTGTCTCTGGTACTGCAGTCTGGCTCCATTAAAGTGAATAGAGCTGAGCTGCAATATTGCACACAAACTCTGAACAAGTGCAACATAATATTGGGAAGAATTGGCCATTTTTTGTCATTCTTGACGACCCCTTTAAGAAGGCCAGCTTGTGCTGTACAAAATATAAGCAAATGCCTTGTTTTTTTTCTCGTTACAATCTCTTTTTTACAACCATAAAGGGGATGAAAAAAGCGTCTTCACAGTTACTGCAATTAGGCAAGAAAGCGGTCTGACCTGCCCTGTTAAACCTCTCCACTTAAGTGGAATGATATTGATGCAATGGATCTCGAGGGTCCCGTAGGGTTTTAATAATGGAAGCAAATATTAATAGGAAAGACGACAGCGGATGTGGATGCAGCAGTCTCAATTACATGACCATAGGCAGGAGGCGCACAACACTGGACGACTAACGAGCTGCAATCAGTAAATGGCGCTGATTGATACAGCGCAGATGGACAAATTAACTTAAGGAGGTCTCATATTCTCTGGATTACAGGAACTCTACCTGTCTTACATTAGGGCCAGACAACTCCGACATGCCAAAGCCCAGAGCCATACATTACTCTTACCTATAGGTCGCCTATAAAACGCATTTCCTACTGTCCAGGCTCCACTCTCTAGGTATTAAGGACACTGTTCTCTCCTGGTTCTCCTCCTATCTTTCTGACCGCTCCTTCAGTGTTTCGTTCTCTGGCTCCACTTCATCTCCTCTCCCTCTCACTGTCGGTGTACCCCAGGGCTCAGTCCTTGGCCCCCTTCTCTTCTCTCTCTACACCGCCCCAATTGGACAGACCATCAGCAGATTTGGCTTTCAGTACCATCTTTATGCTGATGACACACAACTATACACGTCATCCCCCGACCTTACCCCCGCTGTACTACAGAACGCCACCGACTGTCTGTCCGCAGTCTCCAACATCATGTCTGCTCTCTATCTGAAACTCAACCTCTCCAAAACTGAACTTCTTCTGCTCCCGCCGTCTACTAACCTCCCTAAATCTGACATTTCCCTCTCAGTGGGCGGCACCATAATAACACCCCGGCAGCAGGCTCGCTGTCTGGGTGTTATGTTTGATACCAATCTCTCCTTCACCTCCCATATACAATCTCTTGCCCGCTCTTGCCGCCTACACCTAAAGAACATCTCTAGAATCCGCCCTTTTCTCACCATGGAAACAACAAAAACCCTCACTGTAGCATTGATCCACTCCCGCCTGGACTACTGTAACGCTCTATTACTTGGCCTCCCCATTACTCGACTATCCCCTCTCCAGTCCATCCTTAATGCAGCAGCCAGGGTTATCCATCTGGCTAATCGGTACTCGGACGCGTCCGCTCTTCGCCAGTCCTTACACTGGCTGCCCATTCATTATAGGATCCAATTCAAAGTACTTGTTCTCACCCACAAAGCTCTCCACAGTGCAGCACCCCCCTACATCTCCTCCCTCATTTCTATCTATCGGCCTAACCGACTGCTGCGCTCTGCAAACGACTTTCGACTAACCTCTGCACTAATCCGTACCTCCCACTCCCGACTCCAAGACTTCTCCCGCGCTGCGCCAATCCTCTGGAATGCTCTACCCCAAGAAATTAGGACTATCCACAATTTGCATGGTTTCAGGCGCTCCCTCAAAACACATCTGTTCAGAGCGGCCTATCACATTCACTAATCAAAGTCATTCTATGTGTAAGTGTGTGTGTGTGTGTAGCCCATTCACTATCTCCATCCATCCCTCACTCCCTTAAGATGGCTGGACCATCATTGTAAATGCACCATTGTATATACACACCTGTATTTTGTATCTCCCCCACCTCATTGTAGATTGTAAGCTCTCACGAGCAGGGCCGTCTTATTTTGCTTTAATTACTGTATTGTTAACGTTGTGACTTATGACTTGTGTTTTGAAACTGTTAAACTGTAAAGCGCTGCGGAATATGATGGCGCTATATAAATAAAGATTATTATTATTATTATTATTATTTCCTTCATTTATGCGAGGTTTACAGAAAAGGATGAACTGATCAACTATGCGAACGAGGAATAAAGAGGATTATGCAAAGCATTGCTTCCATAAGTGTAGTTGTGTGTAACAGACCCAATTTTTCCTGCCTCATGTCATTATCTTTTTAAGGGTGGCTCATTACACCCATTAAATGAGCTTCTTGCTTGGTCATCGACTCTTTACCGGCCTGATTAGAGTGACCAATCGGAAACGAGCGTTCCTACGAACCCCAATTCCCCAATTATCAGCACACCTAAATGGGTGTTTATTGGATCAGACTACACAGTTTGTTTGTAGTCTGTTACCATGGAGACAGAGGGCTGCACAGGACTTAAATACACAGGCCTATCGGAGAGATTCTTTACTAATTTTAATTTCAGATGCATTGAAAAAAAAAAAACATATGGTTGGAGACGTGGACCCGCCCTTTAAATAAAAGTTAGGGTGCTTTCACATTGCACTTATCTTCGTCGGGGCTTGCATCCGAACCCTCAAAAAAAGCGAGATTCATCGGTGTGCACCGACTATATCAGCTATAAAGGTGCCGGCAGAGCCAACGTGCGCTCTGTCGTGCATCATTTTAAGGCGTATCCACCTACTAGTGTCATGTGTGCATTGCCACAAAGATTGTCGCGGTTGCACATTTTGGCTTCTCACAGCTGAGCTGCTGTTTCTTTGTGTTTGGCAGCTAGGGAGTTAATTCTGTCTGTGCTCGGTGCTGGGACTGGGTGCAGTTTCTCCCGGCTGCAATTGATTATTTGTTGATTGGTTTCCTTTAAATTCCTTGTTGTCTGCTTGGGGAGTTGCCAGTGAAACCTTCATGCAGACCACAGATAGGAATGAATCTGTATAGACTTTAGTTGTGAGCTCCTTAGTTGTTCTAAGCTCAACTTGGTTAGAGTTTATTTCCCAGACCATTTATGTTCCTTTGGTGTTTGAGTGTGTATGCAAGCGAGTGTTATCCTGTCTGTCTTATATGTCTAATCTGTGTATTTAGCTGAGATCAGCCCATATCCCTTTGGTGGTAGTCAGGATCCTTCTTAGGACTGATTACAGGGTTCAGGGTCTGATAGGAGACAGGGTTAGGTTGGAGACTTGGACCTCTGAACCATTATCAGTACCTCCAAGGTGAGGGATTAGTTAGGACCCCAGTTTAGGGTCAGGTTAGATCCCGGTCCACCTCTTTCCTGTTTCAGCTCATCAAATCCTCAAGATTAACCCTGAGTTCAGCAGATATCGTGTCAGGTAAATCTATTCTATACTTACATGCTGATGTTGCTATACTAGTTGTTGTATAGAGTGTTGTTCCTGTATTAATAGTTTACTGACATTGTATACATATCATTAGACAGCGTGACATTTTCACTGGCCCTAAAAATTATCTCCAGTTACCATGGATCCAGTAGCCCAGCTGGCTCTGCAGTTGCAGGGATTATCCATGGAGCTGACGGACATTAAGTCCAAAGTTTTGTCTCCCCTGGAGCAAACCAGAGTTGAACCTAAGGTTGCTCTCCCGGACAGGTTCACTGGTGGGCGAGACAAATTTTTCACCTTCCGGGAGGCATGTAAATTGTATTTTCGGCCTCGATCATCAGGGAGTGAGGAGCAGAGAGTGGGAATTGTTATCTCACTTCTGCAAGGGGACCCTCAATCCTGGGCATTTTCCCTTCCTTCGGGATCCCCGGCTCTACTGTCTGTAGATCAATTTTTTACTGCCCTGGGATTGGTATATGATGACCAAGATCGGGTCTCTCTTGCTGAGACAAAATTACGTAAGATACAGCAGGGAGATCGTCCGGCAGAGGAATTTGCTTCTGAGTTTCGTAGATGGGCCACAGATACTCAGTGGAATGACCCAGCTCTTAGGAGCCAGTTTTGTCATGGGCTTTCTGATAAATTAAAAGACGTTTTGGCTCAGTATGAGTCTCCTCCTTCTCTGGAGGCTGCTATGGCCTTAGCTATCCGTACTGATAGACGGCTTCGGGAGAGGGGTGAGGTAACCCCACTCCCTGTTGTTTCTCCACCTACCACTAAAGTCCCTTATGTTGAGGTTCCCCTTGTCTGTTCGGATGAGCCTATGCAGTTGGGAGGGACATCATTTCGTAGGAGGGGATTGGCGGTACGCCGCAGGACTAGAAGATGTTTTTTCTGCGGGAAAGAGGGACATTTTGTTGGAGAATGTCCATCCCGTGCCTTGTTGAGCCAAAAGTCGCCGGAAAACTGTTAATCCCAGGTTGTGTGGTGGACGACAACCTGGGAGTATGTATTTCATCCGCCAGTTCTTCTCAGTTCCTTGTACCAGTGGAGGTGGTAGTTGGTACGAGAGTGGAGAGATTGTCTGTTCTTCTTGATAGTGGTTACGGGGCTAATCTGGTTGACGCTCAGTTTGCTCAGGCTCAAGGTATGCATCTGAGTGTATTGGTCAAACCGATCCCTATATTCTCCATTGACGCCAGGCCTCTCGGCCAAGGTAGCTTTGTTCATGAGGTTCATAACATTGACCTTCGGGTTGGGGCAATACATAGGGAACAATTATCTTGTTATGTGTTGGAGGGTCTACCTACTCCCATTGTGTTGGGACTTCCTTGGTTGGTTAAACATAACCCTGTGATTAATTGGCAGTCCAGAGAAATAAGCCAATGGGGTGAGTTTTGCAAAAGCAACTGCATGAACACAGTCATCAGTGCGGTCGTGCCTAGTACATTGCCTCCTTTTTTGGAGGATTTTGGGGAGGTTTTCTCTGAGGAGGGGTGTCAGGAGTTGCCTCCTCATCGCGTGTATGACTGCTCTATTAATCTCCTTCCTGATGCTAAGTTGCCTAAAGCTAGGTTGTATAATCTTTCTGGTCCTGAGAGGCAGGCTATGAAAGATTATATTTCTGAAAGTCTGGCCAAAGGGCATATTAGACCTTCATCTTCCCCTGTGGCCGCGGGGTTCTTCTTTGTGAAGAAAAAAGATGGAGGCCTACGCCCTTGCTTGGATTTCCGCAAACTTAATCGGATTACTGTTCGAGATCCGTATCCACTCCCTCTTATTCCTGATCTCTTCAATCAAATTGTTGGCGCCAAATGGTTTTCTAAATTGGATCTCAGGGGGGCGTATAATCTGATTAGGATAAAAGAGGGGGATGAGTGGAAAACGGCGTTTAACACGCCGGAGGGACATTATGAGAACCTAGTCATGCCTTTTGGTCTGACTACTGCACCAGCAGTATTCCAACATTTTGTTAATGACATTTTTCGTCACCTTGTGGGGCTGTTTGTGGTTGTATATTTGGACGACATTTTAATTTACTCGCCAGATCTTGTGTCTCATCAGGAGCATGTGAGACAGGTGTTGCAGATCTTGCGAGACAATAAATTATACGCCAAACTGGAGAAGTGTGTATTCGCTGTACAGGAACTTCAGTTTTTGGGTTTTTTGGTGTCAGCCTCCGGTTTCCGTATGGACCCTGAAAAGGTGAGAGCAGTGCTTGAATGGGATCAGCCAGGGGATCTTAAGGCTCTGCAGCGTTTTTTGGGGTTTGCTAACTACTACCGGAAATTTATTTGTAATTTCTCATCTGTCGTCAAACCTCTCACTGACATGACAAGAAAAGGGACGGATTTTTCTAAATGGTCGGACAAAGCTTGCCAAGCCTTTTCCTCTTTGAAGAAATGTTTTGCTTCGGCACCCGTTCTCATTCAACCAGATGCATCTCAGCCGTTCATTGTGGAGGTGGATGCGTCTGACGTAGGGGTGGGTGCTATATTGTCCCAGGGTCCGTCCCCTGGTAAATGGCATCCGTGCGCTTTCTTTTCTAAGAAATTGTCGTCCGCCGAAAGGAATTATGATATCGGCAATAGGGAACTTTTGGCCATTAAGTTAGCTTTTGAAGAATGGCGTCACTTTTTGGAGGGGGCAGTCCACCCGGTTACCGTTATTACTGATCACAAGAACCTGTTGTATTTGGAATCCGCTAAGCGTCTGAATTCCAGACAAGCTCGATGGTCGTTGTTTTTTACCAGGTTTAATTTTGTCGTCACTTATCGCCCGGGGTCTAAGAATGTAAAGGCTGATGCCTTGTCTCGCAGTTTCCCAGGGGCCGGGAAAACGGATGACCCGAGTCCTATCCTTCAGGAGGGGGTGGTAGTGTCGGCTGTATTTTCTGAGCTTGAGGAGGAGGTGTTAGAGGCTCAGGGGACGCCCCTGCAGGACCTCCAGGGAGACTGTTTGTCCCAAATCTGTTGAGACAAAAGGTTATTGAGGCACATCATAATTCTGCTCTAGCAGGACATCCAGGGAGTAAGGCTACTTTAGATCTCCTTTCTCGCCGGTTTTGGTGGCCTAACGCTAATAAAGATGTTATAACTTTTGTCGCGTCATGTGGGGTGTGTGCTCGCTCTAAAACCCCTCATACCCGTCCGTCTGGGACCCTTTTACCCTTGAAACTTCCGGAGCGTCCATGGACTCATTTATCTATGGACTTCATTACGGACCTCCCTCCGTCGTCAGGGAATACTGTCATACTGGTGGTTGTTGACAGGTTCAGTAAGATGGCACATTTCGTTGCTCTTCCTGCACTCCCTAATGCTAAAACTCTGGCGCAGGTGTTCATTAGGGAGATCGTTAGACTTCATGGGTTGCCTTCTGATGTGGTGTCAGATAGGGGGTCTCAGTTTGTGTCCAAATTTTGGAGGGCATTTTGTTTACGTCGGGGGATGCAATTGTCATTTTCCTCGGCTTTTCATCCGCAGACCAATGGTCAGACAGAGCGTCTGAATCAGAGCTTAGAGACATATCTCCGGTGTTTTGTCTCAGAGAACCAAGAGGACTGGTCTTCTTTCTTGCCTCTGGCAGAGTTCGCTCTTAACAACAGGCGGAGCGAGTCCACTGGTAAGTCCCCGTTTTTTGGGGCATATGGTTTTCATCCCCAGTTTTGTACTTTCAATGGGGGGGGCCCTTCTGGGGTTCCTGAGGAGGAGCGTTTCTCGTCGTCACTTGCTTCTGTGTGGAGAGGTGTATTGAATAATCTGAGTGCGATGGGGAACCGTTACAAACGTATGGCTGATAGGAGGAGAGTTTCTGGTCCAGATCTGAATGTGAACGATCTGGTATGGTTGTCTACCAGGAATATAAAACTTAAAGTGCCCTCCTGGAAACTGGGTCCCAGATTCATCGGGCCGTACAGGATCAGTTCCATAATTAATCCGGTGGCATTTCGTCTGGACCTCCCTCCTACGTTTAAAATTCATAATGTGTTCCACAAGTCATTACTTAAAAGGTATGTGGCACCAGTCATACCGTCACCTCTACCTCCTCCTCCTGTGTTGGTCAATGGTAACTTGGAATTTCAAGTATCAAAGATCATTGACTCACGTCTGAATCGCCGGTCCCTTCAGTACTTGGTGCATTGGAAGGGGTATGGTCCAGAGGAGAGGACGTGGGTCCCTGCGTCTGATGTTAACGCAGATCGTTTGGTTCGGACCTTCCACAGAACTCACCCGGGCAGGCCTGGCCCTGAGGGTCCGGAGGCCCCTCGTAGAAGGGGGGGTACTGTCATGTGTGCATTGCCACAAAGATCGTCGCGGTTGCACATTTTGACTTCTCACAGCTGAGCTGCTGTTTCTTTGTGTTTGGCAGCTAGGGAGTTAATTCTGTCTGTGCTCGGTGCTGGGACTGGGTGCAGTTTCTCCCGGCTGCAATTGATTATTTGTTGATTGGTTTCCTTTAAATTCCTTGTTGTCTGCTTGGGGAGTTGCCAGTGAAACCTTCATGCAGACCACAGATAGGAATGAATCTGTATAGACTTTAGTTGTGAGCTCCTTAGTTGTTCTAAGCTCAACTTGGTTAGAGTTTATTTCCCAGACCATTTATGTTCCTTTGGTGTTTGAGTGTGTATGCAAGCGAGTGTTATCCTGTCTGTCTTATATGTCTAATCTGTGTATTTAGCTAAGATCAGCCCATATCCCTTTGGTGGTAGTCAGGATCCTTCTTAGGACTGATTACAGGGTTCAGGGTCTGATAGGAGACAGGGTTAGGTTGGAGACTTGGACCTCTGAACCATTATCAGTACCTCCAAGGTGAGGGATTAGTTAGGACCCCAGTTTAGGGTCAGGTTAGATCCCGGTCCACCTCTTTCCTGTTTCAGCTCATCAAGTCCTCAAGATTAACCCTGAGTTCAGCAGATATCGTGTCAGGTAAATCTATTCTATACTTACATGCTGATGTTGCTATATTAGTTGTTGTATAGAGTGTTGTTCCTGTATTAATAGTTTACTGACATTGTATACATATCATTAGACAGCGTGACAACTAGAGGCGGACACCCTGATGCAGTCTATGTCTGGGTGTGCGCCTCCAGTAAGCGTATATGCCAGAAAACGATGTATGGCAGAGCACACGTTCGCTCTGTTGGCCCCATTATAGTCTATGGCCTCATCTGTGCATACACCAGAATCCCGGTTTGGGGGGGGGGGGGGGGGAATTTGGACGTAAGCACCAATGGGAGTCACTGAACGGGTACCTAAGCGAAGTGAAAGCACCACTAGAAGCTGTGTCTTTAGTATCATTACAGGAGTGATGTCTAACCACTTAGACGCTGCGGATGATTGGGGACAGAAGCAACTAGGTGGCTAGATAGAGGGGCGGCAGCTCCCAAAGCAAGGCAATAAACAGTTAAAGAAAAAAAAGAGGGTCTTGGATAGGGGCATACATAGAAATCATGGGGCCCCATAGCAGAAATCCTAAATGGGCTCTCGCCCAAAAAAATAATAATAATATTCGGCAAGGTCACAGAATGTCATATCTTCCAACTTTGCAAATCTTAGAAAGTAATTTTACTACTGAGGTTCCTTAATGTTCAGTGCAATGAAATACCCCTTTTATGGCCAACATAAAACTACAATGCCAACAAAAATGCCCTCCAGACACAATATGATACCCCCACAGTGACCCCAACACAGTAAGACGGCCCCACACAGTCCAGCACACAAAGTAGAATGGCTCACAACACAGTATGACCACCCCCCACATACAATATGTGGCCTCCACATAGTCCTCCATATAGTATGATGGCCCTGACACAACCTTCCACTCAGTATAATGGTCCACACACACAGTAAATGTGGCCCCACTTCGCCCTCCAAATAGTATAATGGCCCCCCACCTAATGCTCTAAACAGCCTAAAGGCCACTCACCTAACCCTCCAAACAGATATATATACATACATACACTTTGACTCTCTCCTCTCCCCCCTTGCCGCTATGGTTTAAGATCTGCACAGTAGCACGAGGTAGTGACGTCATTGTGCCCGCTGCGCTCACATGCAAAGGGAGAATGATGGAGGAGGGAGCAGATGGCTCCCTGTCCCATCATTGCTTTCAACTATATCTGTATCCTACAGTTGTGTGTGTGTGAACCCCAGTTCTGAAGGGGTTAAGCATGTTTTCGGCATGTGCTAAAATTGCATAAAAATTTACAAAAAAGTACTAAGAAATCAGCTATTCTTTTACGACTTGCAGTGTGATACAGTAATGATTCCTTCATGTAGGAGCAGTTTTACAGGTTTAGTCGGTGTCATTTCCTTTGTCACTAATAGGACCCTAAGTGGAATCTTACAAAGCCTGCTCCTACAAATCACATAAATGCAGCACAGCTTGTACCAATAGGAACTGCAGTACGAGAGCGTCCGGCCCTGTCCCGGGGCTAGACTAGGACTCAAGAATCCGTGTAACTAGCACATAAGTGTATCTGATACTCCAGTAATTGTAGATGCTCAGACTAGAAATCCGTCCTAAACACTGGATTTACACCTCTATCTCTGGCAGTCTCCATGTAATGAGCGAGCGGAGCTGTGTCACTGTGAAGGATCGCGCCAAAGCAATCTCTGCTATGCATTAAAGAGGCCAAGTGACCGTCCGCCCCGGATAACAGGATCCACACAAGGGGCTGCACTCCAGCAAATAGGGGCGCTGACACCGTGTCAGATTATTCAGGAGGGCGACTTCCGCCAACACCCAGGTTACAATCCTGCGTGTGACATCTGTATATTATTCAACCCTCAAACTGGTAAATAGCAGAGCGACTGGTTTAACCCTTTGGTTTGGTAAGCACTAAGAAATTAAAAAAAGGAGGTACCTCTGAAATCAGAGGCATCAAAGCCCTTTTTTTTTTTTAAATAGTCTTAAAGGGGGTTTCCACTTTATAAAAAAAAAAATAATAATATATATATCTGTTCTATTATTTCTAAACACTGTTTTTCAGTGATTACTTTTATCTCCGTTCATACTGCACCCACACACACAAATGATACACCATTTGAAAGAAAAACTTGCCCCCTTCAGCAAGAAAAGAGCCAAACAAACCACACATCCACAATTTTATCACTAAATACAGTTTAAACATTAATTTTCATAAACCTGCAGTAAGTAAACCTGCACACTACCACAAAGCTGCTTACAGACATCACAAACAAATCCAAACATTTGCCTTCAGGGCTTTCCAGCTTGCCCAAGTGCTTGCCCAGCCTATTTAGGCCAAAATGGAAGATGCAAACACATTTGTATACATGCATTGCTTTTTCGGTGATTACTTCGACCCACACACACAAATGGTGATTCACATATGCAAACACATTTGTATACATGCACTGCTTTTTCGGTGATTACTTCGACTCACACACACAAATGGTGATTCACATATGCAAACACATGCACTGCCTATTGAATTGCACACTTGCGCCGTTCATACTCCACCCACACATACAAATGATACACCATTTAAAAGGTCAAATGACCTGTAGGTGGCAGCACACTACCCCAAAGCACACTACCACAAAGCTGCTAACAGACATCACAAACAAATCCAAACATTTGCCTTGGGGTCTTTCCAGCTTGCCCAAGTGCTTGCCCAGCCTATTTCAGGCACATTGGAGGATTGTACACTTCCCTGCAGGTGAGTCACATATGCAAACACACTTGTAAACATGCACTGCTTTTTCGCTGATTACTTCACCCCACACACACAAATGATACACCATTTGAAAGGTAAACTTGCCCCTTCAGCAAGAAAAGAGCCAAACAAACCACACATTCACAATTTTATCACTGAATACAGTTTAAAGATTAATTTTCATAAACCTGAAGACACAATGACCTGCAGGTGGCACCTCAACCGGAAGACATTTTTTGACCTCTACTTATCAAACCAATTTATTGTATTACCAATCTACATATATACCTGTCTGTGTTCACCTTCTCATGAAATACATTTACATGTGACCAGCTTGCTTTTTCTTTAATTGCCTGCGCCCCCGACAACCAATGTGGAACATTTTGCACGGGCCAAGCTAGTATATATATAACTGTCCAATTAAAGCTGATGTAATTTGATGAAACTCTAGCCCACTGTACATAAAAAAAACTGCGCTAAAAAACGCTGCTTCAAATCTGCCCTAAAAATGCATCAAATAAAGAATGCATATAAAAAAAAGCAGCAAAAACGCAATATTCAGAGAATATTGTTGCTGTTTTTTTGCGTGGACATCTGCAAAAAGCATGCATCTAGAAAGCAGCAGAGTAAAATGCAGCATTTATGCTGTGTATGAACACAGCCTACGAGTTATGGTCCTGAGAACAGAACTGATACGTTAATGTGTGTTGGATTAAAAATCATTTTCCAATTGGTTTTCATTGAAAATTTTGCAACCGTCAGATGTAACAGGCTCTTTGTTTCCAGCAACCTTCAACTTTGATGAGGTCTGTGGTCATAAGTCAGCTGAAATTCTCATTGAGAGTATTCTGCAGCCAGCAACACACAGTGACAAAGGGTCCAGTACACAAAGGGGTTTACGCCAGAAAGGTGCGGTCAAACACTTTTGGTATATAGGCTTAAAATGTTTGCGTGCGCCTCCTCTTAATGAATCTGGGTCATTTTATTTCTGCACACCCCTCATTAAGGCTGGCATATGAAACGCAAGCTTTAATGAAAGGCTATAGAAGGCAAATGGTGAAAAATTTATGAAACCCAATTGCAAAAATGATTTTTAGTCCACAAAACATGTAATAGAAGGGGGTTGTCCATGGTTGTTCAGACAGTCTGCATCCAAAGTGGTTTTCTCTACAGGTTTCTAGAATTACTTATTTGCCCGAATCTTATACTGTTCTCCACCTTTGGGGACAATTTTTATTCTTAAGGGGTTATCCAAGCATGGGCTCAAGTCTGCAATCACGTCATTTGACTGCAGACTTGTGAATCCTCACAGCGCACACAGTCAGGATTCTCCAGTGCCGGTAGTAGGCAGCCACATATGCATTTTGCATAGTTCCGGCCACATTCCGACTAGAGGTGTACGGCCTCGTTCAATTCGCTTGCATTGAGAAAGGCAGCACACGTCTAGTCAGAATGTGGTTGGAAGTATGCAAATTGCTTACTTGTGGTCAAATGGTCTTCTAGCGCCGGAAACGGAGACTCCTGACAGCATGTAGAGTGCGCGCTGTTCTTAAGTCGTCAGAGTGAGAAAAATCTTTAAAGAAAACAACTTTGGATGGAACCTTTAACATATTGTCAAAATCGCTCCTGTGATTTGTCCAGCCTAGTATGATGGCTTAATTGTTTTTTTAACATAAAGGTCCCCATAGTAATAGATGACAAATCATAAGATGGGTCAGAAACAAAACAATCGTGAAAAATTAAAAGGAAGAATAAATGTATGCATCTCTCCCATATGAGAACACATGGACCCTGAGAGGCAGACATCGCGGGCAGTTGTAGGAGCACATTTTGTAAGTTTAAATCAGCGAGAGTTGTTCAACCTACAGTCATGGCCAAAAGTTTTGAGAATGACACAAATATTATATTTTCACATGATCTGCTGCCCTCAGGTTTTTTTGTGTGTTTTTGACAGATGTTTTTATCACAGACAGAAATATAATTGCAAACGTATGAGTAACAAAAGCTTATATTGACAGTTAGAATGAGTTAATGCAGCAAGTCAATATTTTCAGTGTTGACCCTTCTTCTTCAGGACCTCTGCAATTCTCCCTGGCATGCTCTCAATCAACTTCTGGACCAAATCCTGACTGATAGCAGTCCACTCTTGCACAATCAATGCTTTCATTTTGTCAGAATTTTTAGGTTTTTGTTTGTCCACCCATCTCTTGATGATTGACCACAAGTTCTCAATGGGATTAAGATCTGGGGAGTTCCAAGGCCATGGACCCAAAATCTCTATGTTTTGTTCCCTGAGCCATTTAGTTATCACCTTTGCTTTATGGCAAGGTGCTCCATCATGCTGGAAAAGGCATTGTTGATCGCCAAACTGCTCTTGGAGGGTTGGGAGAAGTTGCTCTTGGAGGACATTCTGGTACCATTCTTTATTCATGGCTGTGTTTTTAGGCAAGACTGTGAGAGAGCCGATTCCCTTGGCTGAGAAGCAACTCCACACATGAATGGTTTCAGGATGCTTAACAGTTGGCATGAGACAAGACTGGTGGTAGCGCTCACCTTGTCTTCTCCGAATGAGGCGTTTTCCTGATGCCCCAAACAATGGAAAAGGGGATTCATCAGAGAAAATAACTTCACCCCAGTCCTCAGCAGTCCACTGCCTGTACCTTTTGCAGAATATCAGTCTGTCCATGATGTTTTTTCTGGAGAGAAGTGGCTTCTTTGCTGCCCTCCTTGAGACCAGGCCTTGCTCCAAGAGTCTCCGCCTCACAGTGCGTGCAGATGCACTCACACCTGCCTGCTGCCATTCCTGAGCAAGCTCTGCACTGCTGGTAGCCCGATCCCGCAGCTGAAACACTTTTAAGAGACGGTCCTGGCGCTTGCTGGTCTTTCTTGGGCGCCCTGAAGCCTTTTTGGCAACAATGGAACCTCTCTCCTTGAAGTTCTTGATGATGCGATAGATTGTTGACTGAGATGCAATCTTTCTAGCTGCGATACTCTTCCCTGTTAGGCCATTTTTCTGCATTGCAATGATGACTGCACGTGTTTCTTTAGAGATAACCATGGTTAACAGAAGAGAAACAATGATGCCAAGCACCAGCCTCCTTTTAAAGTGTCCAGTGGTGTCATTCTTACTTAATCATGACAGATTGATCTCCAGCCATGTCCTCATCAACACCCACATCTGTGTTAATGGAGCAGTCACTGAAAAGAGGTTAGCTGGTCCTTTTAAGGCAGGGCTGCAATGATGTTGAAATGTGTTTTGGGGATAAAGTTCATTTTCTAGCCAAATATTGACTTTGCAAGTAATTGCTGTTAAGCTGATCACTCTTTATAACATTCTGGAGTATATGCAAATTGCCATTAGAAAAAGTGAAGCAGTAGACTTTGTAAAAATTAATATTTGTGTCATTCTCAAAACTTTTGGCCATGACTGTAGAGAAGCCCTTTAATAAATTGGGAACATTTCGTTTAATATGGCACCTATGGGAAATGACAAGCAGATGTGGAGCTAAAAAACAAGCAAATAGGTCACTTTCATTTGCACTGATACATTGTGCATGCATGGACCGACCCCTTGTGCATGAAGATTAGGCATTAGGTATGGAAATGACCCTGATACATATGCAAATTGTCCCCAGAGATCACATTGGGCAAAATAAAAAGGGAGTGAATAAGCTGCGAGGAAACTGAGCGCTCATCTAAATTCCAAATTAGTGGGAGATGTGAAGGGCGCGTCAAGGAAGGGAAGAAAAAAAGCTGCGGCTTTGATGCCTTCCCGCTGCGGTTTTACCTTATAAGAACACATTTTGCCACTCGTTTTAATGGGAAATAAGAATTCTGTATTTGTGTGTCATTGCATGATCTCAAGCTGGTAAAATTTCTATACAGCAGGTTATTAACCATGAGTTCGGCTCCAAGGAGGTGAAACGCGTAGGTCTCAGTCACATTGGAGATGCCATGCACTTTTAATTCCTTTTTCTACAATAAACTTGGATTTTATCGTATACACCTGCTGCCTCGCTGGAATTTCGTTCCTTAGTTTGGAAAATAGGGTCACTTGTGGGGGGGCTTCTGCTGTTTTCACATGTTAGGGGCTCTTCAAATGCGACATCAATCCAAGTCAAATAGCGCCTTTCATTTCCTTGCCCTGCCATGTGCCCGAGCAAAAGTTTTTCACTACATATGGGGTATGGTCGCGTTCGGGACAAATTGCGCAAGAAATTATAAGGTCCGTTTCCTCCTATTATCCATTGTAAAAATTACAAATTTGGGGCTAAAAGAATATTTTTATGAAAAAATTTCAATATGACAACCTAATGTTCTCAAATTCTGTGTAGTACCTGTGGGTTAAAAATGCTCACTATACCCCTGGATAAAATCCTTGAGGGGTCTAGTTTCCAAAATCCAGACAAGAGATATGTGACCCGGCAATGAAGGATCTGCTGCACCCTCAGAGGTCTTGTTTGTGTAAACTTCTATGGAGACCATGACTAAGGCCTCGTTATAGGCCGAAACATGTCCACTGGTTTGATCTGACTGCATGTAACTGGGTTTTTACACATTTTTTAACGATTTTTCAATAAAATGGAAGCTTTATACAAACAAGACATCTGAGTGTGCAGCGGATCTACATCGCCGGGTCACATATCTATTGTCTGGATTTCGTTGCTGCCGAGCCGCGACCATGGCTGACGGACGGATCCCTGGAGTGAGACGAGGACGGAGAGGTGACTAAAATATTTTTTTTTCTAGTTTCCAAAATGGGGTCACTTGTGGGGGGTTCAATGTTTAGGCACATTAAGTGCTCTCCAAACGAGACATGACACCAGCAGACCATTCCATCAAAGTCTGCGTTCCAAAACGTCACTCTTTCCTTACCAAGCTCTGCCGTGCACCCAAACAGTAATTTTTCTCCACATATGGAGTATCGGCATACTCAGGAGAAATTGCACAACAAATGATGGGTGAATTTTCTCCTGTTACCCTTGTGAAAATAAAAAAATTGGGGCTAAAAGTAATGTTTGTAGGTAAAATGTGATTTGCTTTTTTATTTTCATAGCTCTACGTTCTAAACTTCTGTGAATCACCTGTGGGTTCAAGGTGCTCACCACACATCTAGATAAGATCCTTGAGGGGTCTAGTTTCCAAAATGGGGTTACTTGTGGAAGATTTCCACTGTTTAGGCACATCAGGGGCTATCCAAACACGACACTGCATCCGCTGTCAATTCCAGTCATTTTTGTGTTCAAATAGTGAAATGGCACTCCTTCCCTTCTGAGCCCTGCCGTCCACCCAAACAGTAGTTTTCCCCTACATATGGGGTATCAGGAGAAACTGCACAACAATTTTTAGGGTCCATTTTCTCCTGTTACTCTTGTGAAAATAACAAATTTGGGGCTAAAGTAAAATTTTTGTGAAAAAAAGTTACATGTTCATTTTTTTCCTCCACATTCCTTTAGTTTCTGTGAAGCATTTGAAGGGTCAAATAAACTTCTTGAATGTGGTTTTGAGTACCTTGAGGGGTGCCGTTTTAAGAATGGTGTCACTTTTGGGTATTTTCTGTCATATAGACCCCTCAAAGTCACTTCAAATGTGAGGTGGTCCTAAAAAAAAATGGTTTCGTAAATTTTGTTGGAAAAATGAGAAATTGCTGGTCAACTTTTAACCTTTCTAAACTCCCCCCTCCAAAAAACACTATATGCTTAAAAATGACACAGATGTAAAGAAGACATGTGGGAAATGTCATTTATTAACTGTTTTGTGTAACGTAACTTTCTCATTTAAGTGCATAAAAATTAAAAAAAGTTTCCTGTTCCCGTTTCCTTTCGTACTGAACACAAAGAAGAAATCAGAGATCAGCTGCAGCCCAGACTTTCTCTTCATGTTAAATTTGTCCGAAGGCGGGGGACAGTGACGCCAGCGCTGATTGGGTGTCGGGGTCAAGTCTCCAAGTCTATTTTGTGAAACATGAAAATCTTTCAATAAAAATTACAATTATTGAAAAAAAATTGCCTCCTAAAGTCTATTGCTGGCTCCATGTTTGGGTAACGTGATCGGCCACATTTTCTTTATTTCGTCAGATGTGTTGGGGACATGATTTTGTGGCAAATGACTATTAGGGTAAGTTCACACTGGGCGCTTTTGCTGCTTTTTTTTCTGCAGCAAAACCCGATTTCTTGGCAGGAAAGAAGCTGCGGCAAATACGCAGGTTTAGGTGCGTTTTTGGTGCGGCTTTGGTACGTTTTTTGTGTCTCTTTGTCCATGCTTATGTCCATGACTTTTCTGCAGAAAAAAAACGGGCACATAATGATACCTGCTTTTTTTGCTGCGTTTTTTCAACACCCATTCAAGCCAATGGGTGAAAAACTGCAAAAACGCTGAAAGAAGTGACATGCTCTATGTCCAAAAAAGCAGCAAAGCACAAAATCCTGATGACACAAAAAACCAATGTGTGTGCATGAGATTTCTGATATATATAGGCTTTGCTGGTACTGTAAAAAGCTGCTGAAAATCAGCATAAAAAAGCAGCAAAAACGCCCAGTGTGAACATACCCTTATATAGATATGCCAAGTTCTCCTCCTGCTCATTAGTCTGTCGTTTCCTCGCAGACTGCACAGCTCTGTAGTCTATACAATGGGAAGAAGAAAGAAGAAGAAAGAAGAAAGAAGAAGAAGAAGAAAGAAGGAAGAAGAAAGAAGAAGAATATAAATAAACTACAAATTTTCCCATTGGACCGTCAGAATGTGTTTACTGATGGATTCTCAGTTAACTCCTTCTGAAGCCAGCAATAGGCAGTGCAACACGCCGGACCTGGACCTGCGACACTCATCGGACCGCCCTCGGGTGAGTATAATAAAACTTGTTTTTCTTATCTTTCAGGTTATAGAATGCTGTAGATAAACCCCGAAAGGCAGTGGCAGCAGCTTATAGCTGAAAAATGAGGTGACAGGTTCCCTTTAAGAAACTCCTACACAGGGAACATCATAACATACTATACTTTTATTTCAGGCATCATATTAGTCACTGGAAAACAAAGGTTGGACAGGTTTCCAGAAATATAAAGAAATGCTGTCAACAGGGCAGAAATGAATAAAGTGGTCTTTGTGGAAACCAGTTTTATACTCATTGGTGGTTAGTCATTATATTTTACGATCCTGGTAACCTCTATTACATATGTGTGGTCAACCACAATCCGTTCTCCTTCCGAAATCACCACATACAGACTCGCGCTACAGTTTTCTGGTATCTATAAATATTTAGCATGTGGCCGACACTAGGGACTTGTGTCACAGCCTGGGACTCCGACATACAAGCTCAATACGGCTTCCTAAAGGGAGAAGAATCCCAGCAAAGATGATCCACAATGTGACAGGCCCCGATTCATCAGTTTTTGCAAAAATTCTGGGGTCAAACTTTTTGAAATCTAACAAATTTTTGCACAATTCTTCGTTGTGTAAAAATAACGTTGAGTTTTGGAATTTTTACGATAGCGATGGACTTTCTGAGAAGTCGGACCTTCGCTGGGAGTGAGCTTGGCTGAGTACAGTGGGGAAATTCTCCATAAATTACGACCTGAAAGTGACAAATTATGACGTAAAGGTACTCCAGTCACTGACTGCGGTGGCTCTCGGCAGCTGAAAGATGCACCAAGTTCACGGTCACGTGATGGACTTTTTCCACTCTGCACCGTTCATGAAGGCTGCCGTGCAGTTGGGGACGCTGGCCCCGATAGAAAAAAAACAATTTTGTAAATTGCTTTAAAAAGTTGAAAAGTTTTTGCGCAACTTCAATTTAGCGAAAAAAAATTTGCAACTTTTTGGCATTTTCATCACAGCTTCTCTCAGTGGAGCTCACTATTCCAGAAATCTCACTCCAGTCAGGGACTGGAATACGATTTCTGGCGTGGCACATGGAGACACATACCACTTGTCAGATGCTACTGATTCATAAAGAGACATGGCCCCTTAAAGACTCAGGAGCGTGCCCCCTCATCAAGACTGGGGAGAAAATCACTGGCCTTGATAAGTCGTGGCCATGGTTTAATGCTAAAATAAAAGGGAAGTTTTACTAATAGTTTTGGACAAAAGGTGTGTCTTCTCTGTGGCGTGCGCCTCCGTACGTCTAGTAAGAAACGCTGCTCCAGTTAGACTGCCAAACGACACAAAATTTTGGCGCAATGCCATGTTGTGCAAAAGTTTTGCAACTTTTCAAAAGATTTCTAGCATAACCACTTCTACTGAATCGGCCCTACAGTCTTATATCTCAAGCTACGCCCAGTTTAGTGGTTGCATGTTGAAGAAGTATACACCTAGAATATTCTGGCCTGATTAACCATTATTTTAGTGCCTATTTATTGGAGTACAAATGAAAGAAAATGAAATTCCTGCAGCCAGATCCCTTTAAACAAGGTGTCATACTGGACCTTTTTTTTTTTTTTTTTTTTTTAACTCTGGGCCTAAAGTCTAATAGTCAGGTAGCTGCTAACTACCTGCTTGCTCTCCCTGGCAAACAGCAGTCATTCAGCTGCTCAATTTCAACAGAGCACCTCTTTCTCTTCCAAGCTCCTTTCAACGGGGCGTGACTGAAGTCATCATGCTGATTGATAGCCAGCTCCCCGCAGTTAGACAGCAGGGAGCCAGCAGTCAATCAGCATGACGTTGGCAGTCACACCCTGTCGACAGAGCGGAGTGGTAGAGAAGCTGATGCTGCCAGGAGGAGCGGTCTGTGACTACTCTGTTTTGCACTGCAGTCACAATAGCCGGGACTTCTGGAGCAAGGCGCACCTATTCCATTAAGAAGTGCACACAACTTAATGAATTAGGGGCTCTTTACAACTGACCAGAAATGTTACTCCAAGTACGTTTCTGGCTAAATTTACACCATTAAAGTGCTGTAAACCATGTTCCCAATCAATGAAGACCTGCCGAGAAAAAAAAGTGTGAAAAGCTTCAGACTTAGTGCTAAAAATCATAAAGTAAAACCCATCAACACGTACGACAACATGAAGTCAGGCAGAAGAGGCATACATACCCAGCCCAGACGCGTTAATGGCTTTTACGGACTTCTTCATCTTGTAGAGAATTGTGCGATCGACATCCAGGGCCTGTGACAAAAACACGAAAGGCGATATGTCAGAATGGGCGCCCGATACATATTCATGTACCCGATAGTGAGAGATGCTTAGGTCAGCAGGATAATTATAAAGCATAAATTGTGCTAAGTGCAGAAGGATAATCAATAGGACGCTTTCAATTAACTCTGTGGTCGGAAGCCACTTAAGAGGCCGGGTATGTATTTCATGCTGGATCACTGTGAATATAGGAGGGAGGTTTAATGGCGTTACATCAGAGCAGTCACTTCCCATTGCTTACGGAACATAATATATTCTGCAGCGCCAAAGTAGTCTGTGTCCCCTTTTTGGCTCACAATATAAAATTTTCCCATTTGACATATAAAGATCCTCTATTACCAGTAAAGGGGGAAATGAAGAGAAAATATACAGTGGATGGAATCTATGAAATAAAATGCCGCCATACAGTATAACATGAGGGTTAAAGCAATGACATCCCGCAAACTGTATTCATCACCTATCCAAGCTGAAAATGTACGATCACTGATGGCCCGACAAAAACGTGCCGCGCAATGCGATCCTGCTGCGTATTTTTTTGCAATAATTTTTGGATATTGGGGTAAAAAGAGTTGCAATTTCAGTAAAGCAATGGCCTTTTGAATTTTCAAAATTTCTGCAAAAAATGAGGAGCAATAACACTGTAGGATCAAACCCTGAGCAGTCCGATACTGTCCAATCAACACAGGTATTTGTTTTCTTTATTATTAATATTTCTCCATAATTTTTATTTTTAGAAAGAAAAAAGCCGCATTATACAGTAGGAGAAAAATGAATGAATTATGAATGTTAAAAATTTTGGCAAAAATGAGGAGCAATCGCATTGTAGGATCCAACCCTGAACAGTCCGATACTGTCCAATCAACACAGGTATTTGTTTTTTTATTATTAATATTTCTCCATAATTTTTATTTTTAGAAAGAAAAAAGCCGCATTATACAGTAGGAGAAAAATGAATGAATTATGAATGTTAAAAATTTTGGCAAAAATGAGGAGCAATCGCATTGTAGGATCCAACCCTGAACAGTCCGATACTGTCCAATCAACACAGGTATTTGTTTTCTTTATTATTAATATTTCTCCATAATTTTTATTTTTAGAAAGAAAAAAGCCGCATTATACAGTAGGAGAAAAATGAATGAATTATGAATGTTAAAAATTTTGGCAAAAATGAGGAGCAATCACATTGTAGGATCCAACCCTGAACAGTCTGATACTGTCCAATCAACACAGGTATTTGGGAGGGGGTTTATTATTATTTCTCCATATTTTTTATTTTTAGAAAAGAAAAAAAAAAAAACTTTACAGTAGGAGAAAAACATAATTTTTATAGTCTCATCCACATGCTGCATTTTTCACACACGGTACTGTTTTTTTTTTGTTTTGTTTTTTTACAGAATTTTTCTCTGGATTGAAGTCACTGAGGCTGAGCAGCAAAAATTAAAAAAAAAAAAAACCTCATACAGAAATATTCATCAAAAGTATCAAAACACACATTTTCAGCTGCATTTCTCTGACAATTGTCAGCGCTTATCCTCTGGATTAACAAAAAAAAAAAAAAAAAATTTGGGTATGTGCACATGTTGTGTTTTTGTTGTGTTTTTTTCCACGTAATTGTCACAAAACTGAAGGATTTTCTCAATCAGCAAAGTGAATGAATTCCTGAAGTTTAACGTACACTTCACTTATTTCTTTCCTTACAGATTTGCGGCAGATTTCTATTTGCAGAGTGAATTCATGCAGCAGATTCTCATACTATAATGGGTGGGGGAAAATATGCATAAAAAACACAAGCAAAAAAGCGAGACAAAAACGTGAGCATTTTATGTAGGACATCAGGATTTGCAGCAACATTTTCCACAGAAGATCCTGAATGTGTGCACATGGCCTTATTGTTTAGGGACACGATCTATCGATACAGGTATAGCACAATGCATACTGCCATGGAAAGATGGTCCACAGTATGTGTATTTCATAGGGAATGGTGATCCCCGGACATTCAGAAGGGGAACACATGGCATTAACCTATTTGTTAAATATGTCCCTCTCTCCTGAAGGGGTTTAATGGCAAAAAAATAACTTTCCTGACGTTTTCGCCAGGGCAAGGGTTGCGATGAAACAGCCAATACTGACCTGTAACCATTTCTTGACTCTGTGGCTTCAATAATGGAAAAATCCTTTTTTGTGACTACATTTTATGAGCCTATAAGAAAATAAGTTCTAGAATTTTTTCCAAATCTATCAGTATACGGTCCGACTGATGAAGGTTTTCTCTGTGCACCCCCAAACGAGCATTACAGCAAGGCTGGAGGTTACCTGGAGATCAGATGGTAGTGACGGTGGAGAGATGTCTGGCTCCAGCCTAACCACGCGGCAGACAGGTCTCCTAAAATCAGTGCCAGGCACGAGATGGCTGCAACAACTACACTTAAAACAGTTCCTGCTGTCCTTCCCTTCCTGTAATTTGGCTTTTTTATGGACTCATTTACGTTTACTATTCTTACTGTGACTTTGAAGAACACATGGAAACTAGACAACGCAGAAAGCGTTAATGAATGGAGGAGCCGAGCTCTCAACCATAAATTATTCCATCAGGCCTTATTCACACGCGTCGCACGGAAAAACATACAGAGGGTTACATGTCCTAACTCTTGCGACAAAGTTTTAACATTTTTTTGCCCTCTTTCTGCCACAGTTATAAAAAATTATTGGGGTCTAGATCGGCGTATAAACTAACGAAGTACCCTATAGGGAACAGGCTTGGACTGGCCCACAGGAGAACAGGAGAATCCTCCGGTGGGCCGCTGTGAGCCACCACCCTCTTATATGAGCAGCACTTGGCACAATATACTTGAATCACTATGTACAGACAATGGCGACAACTTATCATTTATCAATCTACCCAGTTCACTGTTAAATAAATTTGTGATTGATGATAATGTCACATTTGCATGTAGCCGAAAAGTGGGGCCCTGGAGTTGGGTACTGGTGGGTCCTTGCCACCCCAGTCCGACACTGACAAAGGACATTCACGTCTGTACTGTGGCATATACGGTACTTACATACATATGGAAATACCATGAGCATGAATTCCTTGTCTGACTTTTGCCATGGCAGTATGGAAATAAAGCATTTGATTGAAAAAAGATTTACTTTATTTTCCAAAAAATTCCCCCAAAATGAAAAGTTGTTCCACCTGAAAACAGCCAGTACTGTATATTCAACCTATGACATTTAGCAGCCTGTGAAAGCTATAAAAAAAATAAAGCAGAAAGAGAATTTTTAGGAAGGAACTCAATTATCTCCGGCTCTGCGAGCGCAATGTATTCTGCGGTGTCAGGGGACATCACATCAGCAGCGCCCCGGAGAATGTCAGCTGCCAATCACAATGACTGCAGCTTTGCCTGGCACATGATGACGACTGACAGCGACTACAACCGGAGTGGCACTTAGGCCTTATTTACGCATCTCTTTCGATTGGAGTTATAGACCAGGTAATAAAGAAGAATTCCTACACTATTTATGAATTTTCTTTTAGGAATATCGCTCCCATCACTGACCATAAAAGTTTTATGCTGAGCTACTACAGATTATCTCTACTGAAGAAATGAAAGGGGCAGCAATTAAATACCGAACCCAACCTGTGGACAGGGGTGGCAGTATTTTTGGAGAAAAAAAAAAAATATCTTTACATTTTGCTGGAAAACAGTCGCAGTCAGAGGGGTCTAGCAGAGAGTCTTCTCCTTGTGCGCATCTATGCTGCGCAGAATGCTTGTAGGTCATGAGATAATTCACACATTATTGTTCCCATAATTATATAGGCCTCAAACAGGCAGAAAAACTAAGGAAAGTTGTGTTTGTGCACCCAAACTAATTACTACAATGACGATCCCTACGAATAAGAATAAAAACCAGATTGGAATTTTTTTTTTTAATTATTTATATATTTTTGTTCTGTCACTTCAAAACAGTACCGTAAATGGGTCATGAAAGAAAATCCCAAATTAGCCCAAAATTATGAAAAACAGACATTGAAAGTTCTTCACTTTATCAAGTACAGAAAACTTTCTTTTAGCAGGGTTGATACCAAAGACACAAGGAAGATGAAGAGCCGGCAAGAACAGGTCTCCGAGAACTCGAAACACTTGAAAGCGCCTGGAATTCCTCAGAACGGTTACACCCCATATTTTAAATAAATTCCTACCTGCCACCGCACCATAGAATTACAGTACAAACAGTACCGTGGTCTGCAGCCTGTCCATCTACAGCGGTCACAGACCAACATGCAGTGATGAGCTGATCCATACAGCGGTCTGTCAGCTCTTCTTACATATTAGCAACAAGATTTCAAGACAAGCGCCAACAGTCAGCAACGGCAATATACCATACTCGTATTAAAGGGAATTTTACTACAAATTAAAAGGGGATGTCCTGGTTTTGGAAAAATCCTGTTCTCCGGTTGTAGTTTAAGAAAAAACAAACTGGGCCTTACTCACCCTCCTTAGGTCCAGTGCACAGTCTCCAATGTTGCTCCTGGCGTCTGTTATTGTCTGTAGTGCTGGCGTCATGTCGACAGAGCTGCAGCCAATACCTGAACTGGTTAGCTGTAGCGCTGATGAAGTGAAGTCAGTGTTGCACACAATAACAGACACCGGAAGCCGCGGCGGAGCAATGACACCGGAAGTCGCGGAGGAGCAACGACACCGGAAGCCGCGGAGGAGCAACGACACAGGTAGCCGCGGAAGAGCAACGACACCGGAAGCCGCGGCGGAGCAACGACACCGGAAGCCGTGGAGGAGCAACGACACCGGAAGCCACGGCGGAGCAACGACACCGGGAGCCGAGGAGGAGCAACGACAACGGAAGCTGCGGAGGAGCAACGACAACGGAAGCCGCGGAGGAAAACCGACAACGGAAGCCGCGGCGGAGGAAAACCGACAACAGAAGCCGCGGCGGAGCAACGACACCGGAAGGCGCGGAGGGGCAACGACACTAGACCTGGGGAATGCGAATAAAACAGTTTGCTTTTTTTTAAAAGCAAACTACAGTCAGATAGGGACAGAGGCTTTCCGAAACTAGAACACCCCTTCTACCATCTGCATTTTATTTTTAGTTATATTCCATTTGTTACTGGATATCACCATCACTCTGCTGGCACGTTTTTTTTCTGCTGATGATTTTTATGACAAATTCTCTTGGTCAGATTGACCGTCATATGGAAGCACAATAAGTCAATGATAAAAAACAAAATCATTGACTTAATGGATAATTGGAATCCGTGTCGGACTATCACAGTGAAGCAATAGTAGTAGTTTGATTGCAGGAGCCGTCATCTTCTAGGAAGGGTAAAAAAATGGGTAAAGTGATATGAAAAAATACTCTGTAATGTACTTAAGTTGCTACAATTTTGCTTTGTTCTCCCCAAATGTTTATTGTTTATGGCGTGTTACTAAGGACATCAGCCACCGCGACTGTCTAGTAGTAGTGGCAGAACATGCGCAGTGCTTACAAGCCATTTCATAGTGAGTTTGTAAGCACTGCACTTACGCAGGCTTGAGATTCAACAGCAGATTTCCGAAGATCTGTGCAGGAAAGCACATTAAGAGGGCAAGTCACGGTTCAAAGCAAATATTGGAAGTAAATAATAAAGCATGCCATGAAGGAACAGGATCTGATTCATAACAACCCAAGCCAAGTGAAGGCAGAAATCCTACCACTGATCATTTACACTGGGTAAATATTTAGTAAGGAAAATCCCGAGTAGAAGTTCATGAGCAGATGGAGAGAAGGTGGACTCAGACTGGCAAGACACCATAATTAATAAATGTGCATATAAAAGGCATTGCACCTTCTCGAGACGGCTGCCATGTGCGTTTTTACTTAAATTTGTATTGCTATGTAAAAACAATTTTCTGTACGTATGTTCAGCATTTTTCAGCTTTTCTAACCGCTTCAGTCTTTGAAAGCCACAAAGCGGCTAAAAGCAGTGACCTGACTATTCTTCAGGGGTACTCTCACTACTCTACAGTCATGGCCCAACATGTTGGCACCATTGAAATTGTTCCAGAAAATACAGTATTTCTCCTAGAAAAAATTTTTGCAATTACACAAGTTTTGCTATACATGTTGGTTTCAATCTGGTTTCCGCCCCCATCACTCCACTGAGACAGCCCTGACCAAAATTACTAATGACCTACTTACAGACAAAGCAAATGGACAATACTCTATACTCCTGCTTCTTGACCTGTCCTCTGCTTTTGACACAGTTGACCACTGCCTTCTACTACAGATTCTTTCCTCCTTTGGTGTCAAAGACCTCGCCCTATCCTGGATCTCCTCATACCTTTCCAACCGCACATTCAGCGTCTCCCACTCCCACACTACCTCCTCGTCCCACCCTCTCTCTGTTGGAGTCCCCCAAGGCTCTGTTCTAGGACCCCTACTCTTCTCAATCTATACACTTGGCCTGGGGCAACTCATAAAGTCCCACGGATTCCAGTACCACCTTTACGCCGATGACACTCAGATCTACCTCTCTGGCCCAGACATCACCTCTCTGCTATCCAGAATCCCGGAGTGTCTATCAGCCATATCCTCCTTCTTCTCCTCCCGCTTCCTCAAACTCAATGTGGACAAATCTGAACTCATAATCTTTCCCCCATCCCACAGATCTTCCTTACCTGACCTATCTATAACAATTAACGACATCACGCTTTCCCCCGTACCAGAAGTCCGCTGCCTCGGAGTAACCCTTGACTCTGCCCTGTCCTTCAAACCGCACATCCAAGCTCTTTCTACTCCTGTCGCCTTCAGCTCAAAAATATTTCAAGAATAAGTCCTTTCCTCAACCCTCAATCTACTAAAATGATTGTGCACGCCCTCATCATCTCCCGCCTCGACTACTGCAACACCCTTTTCTCTGGCCTCCCTGCTAATACCCTCGCACCTCTCCAGTCCATCCTTAACTCTGCTGCACGACTAATTCACCTCTCTCCTCGCTACTCCTCCGCTTCTCCCCTCTGCAAATCTCTTCACTGGCTCCCATTCCCTCAGCGTATCCAGTTCAAATTACTAATACTGACCTACAAGGCCATCTATAATCTGTCTCCTCCATATATCTCTGAACTAATCTCCCGATATCTTCCCTCACGTAATCTCCGATCCTCCCAAGACATCCTTCTCTCCTCCACACTTATTCCCTCCTCACCCAACCGCCTCCAAGACTTCTCCCGAATATCCCCCATCCTGTGGAATTCTTTGCCCCAACACGTCCGACTATCAAACACATTCGGATCCTTCAGACGGAACCTGAAAACCCATCTCTTCAGGAAAGCCTACAGCCTGCAATGACCCTGCTACCTCCTCACCACTACCGGAGATATTGCCCCAACCAACACCGGAACTGCT
Source organism: Oophaga sylvatica (assembly GCA_033576555.1). NCBI lineage: Eukaryota > Metazoa > Chordata > Amphibia > Anura > Dendrobatidae > Oophaga > Oophaga sylvatica. The sequence continues at coordinate 48,232,131 of JARQOD010000005.1, forward strand.
GCAACCCCCCGACCTACTGTCTCCTGCCTCACAATCCTGTAGAATGTAAGCCCGAAAGGGCAGGGTCCTCTCCCCTCTGTATCAGTCTGTCATTGTTAGTTTGTTTACTGTAAGTGATACCTGTAATTTGTATGTAACCCCTTCTCATGTACAGCACCATGGAATCAATGGTGCTATAGAAATAAATAATAATAATAATAAAACATGTTTATTTCCTTTGTTTGTACATAGGTCTGCAGGACAGCTTGAATTTCTTTGGAACTTGATTGGGACTGCTTATCCACCATCGTTGCAACCTTTCATCAATTTTTCTCTGCTGTCCGCATCTAGTGACATTAGGTACCGTGCCATGGGTTGTAAGTTTCTTGTTTATGTTGTGCACTGTGGACAAAGGAACATCAAGATCTCTAGAGATGGACTTGTAACCTTGAGATTGTTGATTTTTTCAACAATTTTGGTCCTCAAGTTCTCAGACAGTTCTTTTCTCCTTTTTCTGCTCTCCATGCTTAGTGTGGCACACACAGACTCAATGCAAAGATTGAGTCAACATCTCCCCTTTTTATCTGGCTTCAGGTGTGATTTTCATATTGCCCACACCTGTCACTTGCCACAGGCGAGTTTGAACAAGCATCGCGTGCTTGAAACAAAGTTGTTTACCCACATTTTTTGAAAGGTGCCAACAATTTTGTCCGGCCCATTTTGGGGGTTTAGTGTGAAATTATGTCCAATTTTCCTTTTATTCCCCTGTTTTTCTGCATTGTTCGAATACACACAAAGGAAATAAACATGAATATATAACAAAACATGTTTAATTGTAATAATTTTCTAGGAGAAATACCGGTACTTCATTTTCTGGAACAATTTCAAGGGCGCCAACTTTCGGCCATTACTGATTACATAATGCAAAAAGTGTCATAAAATACACAAATAAAGGCGCTCAAGGAAAAATACCGCGGGCATTTTGCTGCAGCGTTTTGTGCTTGAAAAACTCCATTTTTACACCAGTGTTTAAACCTCATTGGGTGCACATACTCTAACAGTACATTGGGGAAAACTTACCTTAAAGAGGACCAGTCACACCAAGTCAAAAATGGACAGTTGTTGCTCCCCTCATCATTCCAAATTTTAGAAATTCACTATACAATTCCAGAGATTTGGGAGCGCGGCTCATAGGATTCTCTGGGGGTATGGGCGAAGTGTCTTTAGGCTGTCCTGCATAACTACTAAGTGAGCCACACCCCCTTGGTAAAGAATCAAAAAATCAGTATTAAATAAAAAGGCTCATATCTTTGGAACTATATGGCGGATTTAAAAAAAAAGGAAAAATAAACTCAGAGGAGCACCAGAAATAAAATAAAAGCAGAAACTGGTCCATTTTGCGCTGGTGACAGGTCCTCTTTAAAACAGGGGGCAGGGATAAGGCGACAAGAATGCATGATTGACAGGTCTCTCCCTATGAGCATATAGGAAGAGACAAGTCAATCTAGGGGAGTAGATGCATGAGGGGACATACCGGTAACTCTGTGACTAGTCAGTCTTGTCACATTAGACATGGATCATTTTATAGTTTGTTTACTCGGATACAATTTCTCAGACTTATGCTGCCAGTGTTTTGGGGGTATCTCCACCTAAAATTAAAGTCACTTATGAGTGACTGAGTCTGTCATTTTCTTCTAAAGTAAGAAGAGTTTATATATATTATATATATATATATATATATATATATATATATATATATATATATATATATATATATAACACACATACACATATATATATATACTGCTAAAAAAAAGCAACACTCAAATAACACATCCTAGATCTGAATGAATGAAATATTCTCATTGAATACTTTGTTCTGTACAAGGTTGAATGTGCTGTTAACATAATCACACAAAAATCATCAATGGAAATCAAATTTATTAACCAATGGAGGCCTGGATTTGGAGTCACCCACATAATTAAAGTGGAATGTAATGTCCTTAAAACAAGTCAAAATGATGCTCAGTAGTGTGTGTGTGGCCTCCACGTGCCTGTATGACCTCCCTGTGCCTGTATGACCTCCCTACAACACCTGGGCATGCTCCTGATGAGGAGTTGGATAGTCTCCTGAGGGATCTCCTCCCAGACCTGGACTAAAGCATCCGCCAACTTCTGGATAGTCTGTGGTGCAACGTGACGTTGGTGGATGGAGCGAGACATGAAGTCCCAGATGTGCTCAATCGGATTCAGGTCTGGGGAACGGGCTGGCCAGTCCATAGCTTCAATGCCTTCATCTTGCAGGAACTGCTGACACACTCCAGCCACATGAGATCTGGCATTGTCCTGCATTAGGAGGAACCCAGGGCCAACCACACCAGCATATGATCTCACAAGGGGTCTGAGGATCTCATCTTGGCACCTAATGGCAGTCAGGCTACCTCTGGCGAGCACATGGAGGGCTGTGCGGCCCTCCAAAGAAATGCCACCCCACACCATTACTGACCCACTGCCAAACTGGTCATGCTGAATTATGTTGCAGGCAGCAGATCGCTCTCCACGGCGTCTCCAGACTCGGTCACATCTGTCACATGTGCTCAGTGTCAACCTGCTTTCACCTGTGAAGAGCACAGGGCGCCAGTGGCAAATTTGCCAATCCTGGTGTTCTGTGGCAAATGCCAAGCGTCCTGCATGGTGTTGGGCTGTGAGCACAACCCCCATCTGTGGACGTCGGGCACTCAGACCAGCCTCATGGAGTCGGCTTCTAACCGTTTGTGCAGACATATGCACATTTGTGGCCTGCTGGAGGTAATTTTGCAGGGCTCTTGCAGTGCTCCTCCTGTTCCTCCTTGCACAAAGGCGGAGGTAGCGGTCCTGCTGCTGGGTTGCTGCCCTCCTACGGCCCCCTCCAAGTCTCTCGTAGCGCCTCCAGCCTCTGAACACTACACTGACAGACACAGCAAACCTTGCCACAGCTCGCATTGATGTGCCATCCTGGATGAGCCGCACTACCTGAGCCACTTGTGTGGGTTGTAGAGTCCGTCTCATGCTACCATGAGTGTGAAAGCACAACCAACATTCAAAAGTGACCAAAACATCAGCCAGAAAGCATTGGTAGTGAGATGTGGTCTGAGGTCCCCACCTGCAGAACCACTCCTTTATTGCGTGTGTCTTGATAATTGCTGATAAATTCCATCTGTTGTCTATTCCATTTGCACAACAGCATGTGAAATTGATTGTCAGTGTTGCTTCCTAAGTGGACAGTTTGATTTCACAGAAGTTTGATTTACTTGGAGTTATATTCTGTTTGAGTGTTCCCTTTATTTTTTTGAGCAGTGTATATTATCTCAAAGGCAGAAATAGCAGAAATCTGCACCTGAAATATTGATCTCTCCCTTAGGCTGGCCAGGCACTGCACACGCACATTAGCCTCATTGTAATTTAATGGAGCCAATTTGCAATTTTTACACGTACGATCCAATGCAATGATGAGCATCCATGACTACTAAATTCTCAACAGGTTAATTATTTTCGGGAAGATATTTTCCAGAGTTTGTGAATGGGGTGTAAAATACGTTAATCACCCGCATTGGCATCTAAATGTCTGCAGATTCTGCAAGGGAGGAAATGGTGCACTTTGGCCAATAGGAGCGATGGAGAAATAAGTGTTAATGAGCTTTATACTAATAAAAAAAAAAATTAAAAAAAAAAAAAAAAAGAGGGCCCCCATCCCTCCCCTACTGCCCTCTCCCCAGTGACTTGCATGCTTCAATTCAATTTTCTAAATTTCTGCTTGATGTCAATGAATAAAGATTAAATATGAATCACTTAAAGGGAATCTGTCACCCCATTTCGGCTATATCAGATAAAGATATGACTGAATAGTGCGTCCCATAAATAACCTATCGGTATCTATCGTATATCCTGACACCCCCGTATTCATGCCAAAATACCTATGTAAAGTTCGGATTTCAGTATGCAAATCCGGCTTCTCTTGCGTAGGTCCGTTTGTGCATAGCACAGACGGCGTAGTGTTCCCGCGATTGCTCGTTTTAAAATCCCCTCGCGCCTGCGCAGTGTGCTTTGCCCATCAGTGAGAAAAGCATAAAATCATTATAGCGCATGCGCAACTCTTTCCTTGCCCAGGAAATGACTGCTTGCCTTGGACGATGTCCGGGGCAAGGAAAGTGACCGAAAATAGTTGCGCATGCGCTGTAATGATTTTATGCTTTGCCCACTGTTGGGCAAAGCACACTGCGCAGGCGTGAGGGGATTTTAAAACGCGCAATTTCGGAACACTACGCCGTACCAACGCAAGAGAAGCAGAGGAGTGGGGGGAGAGGAAGAAAAAAAAACACTGCCCTCCGGACCGGACCGCCCGGATTTGCATACCGAAATCCGAACTTTATAAAGGTATTTTGGCATGAAAACGGGGGTGTCAGGATATATGATAGATACCAATAGGTTACTTATGGGACGCACTATTCAGTCATATCTTTATCTGATATAGCCAAAATGGGGTGACAGATTCCCTTTAAAGCTATTTTACTTTATTACAGAAGAAAAAATAAGAAGGCAGCGGGTGGGAGTAACAAGTAATTAGTATTCTACTGATGAGTAAAACAAATGTAATGCCCCCCTGCTCAATGGGTATTGTTCCTATGAGCTACCTAAAGAGCAGATTATGGCATTTCCATTCTTTGAGGAAAACAGAAGTCAAGTGATCAGTTTTTCCTTCCCCGAGGCATTAAAGAGGGTGTGCGAGGAAAGAAAAGTAGTTAACAGCAGGAATTTGAGAGTCTCAGCGCAACCGCCAGGAATGTCAAAACACCGGGCAGAAAATCAATAAGTCTCGTTCATTTGTCTGCTGTGCGGGTACAGAGCCCTACACCTAGGCCCATCACCACCACATGTAGGGAGGTAGTGAGGAAAACTCCAGTGTATGGTACACCAGTGGCCGGCCTTATAAGTAATGCCTGCCTATACTGCAATGATCAGATCTGCTCCATTTCCACACAGTGAATTCTATGTATGTGATGTTACACAGAAGAAGCTGACATTTGTGGCCGCCTGCGTTCCATCAATGGAATGCTCAACACAGCAGCCTTCCTCAGCCGTCACCTGGCAACACTCAGGCACCATCACACAACACAGCCATTGTATGCCGTCTCCTGCATGGCCATCTTTACAGTGTTCATGTCCTGTCAGAGGTGTGAGAGGAACCACCAAATAGTGGTCTTCCTGGTGGTATTCATGGAAAGAGTAAGTGATCCCCTCCACCTTGCCCTAATCGTACTATAAGGTCCCTAGAGCTTTGATGCTGATGTGTGGCCCAGCTATGTAAGGCACACATAATCCAGGAGAATGCACAGGAAGGTAACCGCAAAAGCTTGATATCATTCATGTCACTCACCCTTTCAGACACACCCACCAGGGGTATAGGAGGTAGTGACACGTAGCAGAGCTCAGTCTGTTTCCTGTCTGAGAAGAGCTCAAGGCAGATAGTTTCCTGTCTGAGGACAGTGCAGTTCAGTCTCAGTCCAGTCTGGACTTGGAGGATACTGAGAGCTAGTCAGTGAGCTCTAGAAGAAAGCCGACATTACCATCGAAGCTACAAGTGCTTATGCTAAGAGCGAGAGCAGGGCGAAGGGCATAGTGGAGAAGACAGATAGAAAAGTGCTTCAGGTATTGGATTGCCTGCACTAAATCACCGGACACCGGAGTCCGAAGCGTTGCTAGTGTTTCAAGCATAGTAACAAGATAACCGGAGGCATCTGGACTACAGGTCGCAGAGAGCAGCCCTAAGTGTCGATACGTAATCGGAGTCAGGAGGAACAAGGACTTTTAGCAGGGCCCTGCATAGAAGGACTCTGTTCTCACCACTCAGAGGGCTCCACCACAATATTGGCCGGGCTTTGCAGCTATAGAGAAAGCTGGAGAGTTCAGAGTTAACTTCGCTTCAGGCAAGTTGGGCTCACATACATTGGAAGTTAAGGAGGCCTCTAACCTGCTCAGCGGTTACTCGAATGTGCATTCTCCACCCCGACCAGCTCCCCGGGATCTTCTTGAACCATCTACCAGTAAAAGGTATGAAAAGAAGCTGTATTGTGTGTGACTGAATTATTATCTACCCCCTGCTTCATCACCATAGACTTCCAGGGACCAGTCTCACCTGTGGGAGACCTACCACCCAGCTGCCCCCATAACATCCCCTGTGAAGATCATTATAGCAGCGCTGGTCCAATTAACCAGATACCACAGGTGGCGTCACGAACTACCTATTCTAATAATCCCCTGTAAATATCCCCCATCGCTTGACTGCCAGGGCCACGGACCGAGTCCCGCTGCCAGTGACAACTCCCATAGAAATCATTGGGCTCGGCTCCGAGTACCCCATAGCCCTGGTAACCACCTCAGTGTGGTGCGAGTCACTGCGGAGTGTTTATCACGATTCCCATGGACAGGACCTGTTTTGCCCCTTTTACATGGCCTGATACAGACCTTTATAGGACGGCCAATCCACGATCGCTTAATGGCACGTTTAGGAGGGCCAACGAGCATTCAAATCAGGCGATTCCTGACCTGTCTAATCAGGCAGATATTCGGGAACTAGCATTCCTACAAACACTCGTTCTCTGATTATTGCCTCATCTAAGAGGGCTATTTAACTCTTGTGAGGCAGTGAGGGGATCATATGCGAGGGTCGATATGTGTCCCCCAGGATGCGGACAGAGTCCTATTAAACCCGATGGAGTTCCTTGGGTTCACAGCAGGACGCCTGTGAGTCACAAGGAAAAACAAAAGAGAGAGTGGATTGGGTCCAAGTAGTGTCAGATTTGTAGGAAAACCCATTAAGGGCTTTTATTTTTGGAGTGAACTACAGGATGGTAGTGGGGTGGTTCACTCCCTCCAGCCAGGTCGTGCAAGCGGCTCATGGCCACAGATCTCATTTAAAAATCCTGCAGCAAAGGTTGGAGGTGTCAGTGTTGGTTTGCAAGCTGCAGAGCAGGTGGCTCTGCAAAATCCGGCTTATGTGTGCAGTTAACACAGAGCCAAGGGAAGCGAACGCCTGGCGCCCCCTCAGCGTGACACTGTGACCGGTCTTTGAAATGGACTGTCTTGACGCCCTGGCTGCAATCCGGAGGATACAGTTTTGCCTTTTCATTTGTGAATTTTTAGAAATTTTGCTTTGAACTTTACTGGGTCATGGCCTCATTACTGGACGCTGTGAACACCGCCACACTACACTCTGCTGTGATAAGGTACATAACAGGGTACCCCAGGAGTGTCGTTGGGCCAACTAACAGCCAGGGTCTAATGAAGACCAGTTTCATCCGAAAAGAGTCATATTCCTGTATACTGCAATACTATAGCAATGCAGCATATGTATGTACGCTTAACATCCCCTACAAAATAAGGAGGGAAAATTAAGAAAAAAAAATGTGTGCATAGCACACTACGGCACCATTTTATTGAGGACACTGTATTTTGTCTTCACTGATATCACGGTGATGCAGATGCATTGACTCTGGCGCCATTTTATTGAAGAATTATACTGCAACGCCAACATAGTAGTGCACATGCGCTGGCTGTTGCTATTATCCCTATGCCCGGCGCATGCGCACTGCTACCTTAAAGTTGTAGTACATAAATTCAATAAAATTGCACTGAAGTCAAAGCATGCGCATATTGCGATCTTCGGCGCCATTATATTGAAGACACTGTATAAATTTACCAATAAAAATGCTCACCACCCGGAAGTAGAAGGGGTTCAATAAAATTAAAAGAAGGAATAAAAAGTGATCAAAAAAGTATGTATAGATAAAAACAACAGCTTGCTACAAAAGAAACCAGCCTGGAAAACTGAAAAAGTTACAAGTGTCACAAAATGGCGACACAAACCAAAATTTATTTTATAAAGTTTTTGAACTAAAGAAAAACTGTTCAAGCTTGGTATCGCCATAGTGTACCGCCCTGAAGAATCCATGTCAGGTGATTTGACACAGTGGACGCAATAAAAAAAAAAACACCCCACGCCAAAATAAAACAATGGCGAAATTGTGGAGGGGGTGGGGGAGGGGTTTCACCATTTAGTACCATTTGGATTTTTTTTGTCATGTTTTTCACTACATTTTACAGTAAAATGATAGCGCCATTCAAAATCTATAACCCAATCTGCAAAAACCAAGCCGTCATATAGCTTCGCATGTGGAAAATGTAAAAAAAAATGGCTCATGGGGAAGGAAAGTATGTGAAAATTTTTAGTTAAGGACTAGAACATAGGCTCACAGTTATATAAAAACTTACAACAGGGGCTCTAAAATCAGTGTTGTCGTATCAACCAATCAGATCTCTTCTTTAATTTTAAGAATCACTTCACGGTCCTTAAGTCTGATTGGTTGCGGTCTAAATAGAAGCAACTTATGGGGCGACTGTAATGCAGAATCGGGGATGCCCCAAGCCTACCAAATCTAAAGCCAGGATTATTAAAATCACAAAATCCCATATAAATAAACCGTGCTACGCTGTAGTAATCTTGGCCATGTTTCATACATACGTCACTATATTTTTAAGTATGCCCCTTGGATCACACCGTGGCTTTTCCTTCCATGGTGGCATGTGTGGTCTTGTAATGTTTGCGGATTAGGACAGTGAGATGTGGTTGATGTTAACATTTAGCTGGCAGCCACTAGTCGTAGACATTTATGTACAGGCAACAACATACGGAGAACACCGGATATCCAGCATTAACCCGACTTATGCCACATTGTGAATGAGAACAAGGTCCTGTTAGAAGCCCGTGTATTATTTAATGCCAACCACGGGCTGTAGATTGCTCTGCTTAGTTCACATATTCTGGCCCTCAACTACAATCCATACAAAACCCTTGGCAGAGTCGGGAAACCTTCACATCCATAACGGAGACCGACCTCATCATACACCACTATTCTAGAAATCACCACATAAAGAAGCCCTATATCTAAAACCTTTTTTTAGGACCTTCAGCCTATATGAGCCCACAAAATGTCCATTGTGGTATCCAAGCCGCAGATTTGGTTAAATTACATTATGTGGACAAAAGTATTTGGCCTCCTACACATTACATCTACAGGAATGTTCATGATCCCTCATCCAGACATATAATATGCAGTCCATCCCTTTGCAGAAAAACAGTTCCCGCTCTTCTGGGAAAACGTTCTACAAGATTTTGGAGAAGTCATCCATTCATCCAGAGAAACATTCGTGAGGTCAGACACTGATAATGGATGAGAGGCTGGGCTCACAATATCAGCTCTAGATCATTCCAAAGGTGCTGGATGGGGTTGAGGTCTGGACTCTGTGTGGTCAGCCATGTTCTCCCGCCAAACCATGTCTTTATGGACCTTGCCTTGTGCAGTGGGGCACAAAAGCGCCTTCACCAAACTGTTCCTACAAATTTGGAAGCTACAATTGTCCACAATGTCTTGTGATGAAGAATTAACAATTCCCTCCTCGGAATTAAGGCCAACCCCTGAAAAACAAGTTCTTGACATTATCCCTTCTCCACCAAAATGTACAGCTGACACAATGCCGTCAGGCAGGTAACGTTCTCCTGGCATTCACCAAACCCAGACTCATCCATCAGACACCAGATAGAGAAGTGTGATTCATCACTGCACAGAACAGGTTTCCTCTGCTCCAGAGACCAGTGGTGGCGGTTTTACACCACTCCATCTGATGCTCAGCATTGTGCTTGGTGATGTAAGGCTGCATGCAGCTGCTCAGCCATGAAGCTCCCGCAGTGTTTGTGCTGATGTTAATACCAGAGGAGGTTTGGACAGTTATGGAGTCAGCAGAGCGTTGGTGACTTTTCGGTCCTCGGCTCCTCAGCACTCGGTGGTGACCCCACTCTGTAACGTTACGACCGCTGCAACTGCTTCAATTCCAAATAACATTAATCACAGTTGATGGTGGAAGATTTAAAAGGGAAGAAATGCCATGATCGGACTGGTTGCACCGGTGGAAAAAAAAAACAAGGTTCAGTTCTCGAGCATAGCTCTGGAAATCTCATCTCCAGACGCAATGAACAGTGAATGAGTCCAAAGACTCCACATTTATCTTCTGGACCACACCCTGAGGTGGAGATATGGTGAACAGCCTCCCACCCACTTTTCACTGTTCACAAATACCCAGCCATTAATGACAGATTAACCCCTCTCAGCACTTCGTGTGCCTGAGCAGGTTTCCAGGTTCTATAAATTAAGCTAACACCGAGTGACAAATCTCCCCTCCAGTATTTTACCAGTGACCTTCTCACAAGTGAATGAGAAATCTGAATTTTGTGATTAAGACGTGCGCCTCAGTACTTTTATCCATGATCAGATCAGGCATCTCCAGCATTAGAAGTTGCAGTATGTACACAGATAACCTTCACTTGATTCCTCAGCATCCTCAAGATTTCGTTTTTGGGAACAGATTACTACCTCTCTAGTTTAGACAAGCCTTAAAATAGTTGTCCACTACTTGAACAACCCCTTGTCATACCCTTTGCTTGGCCCCCATAAAGTAATAAAGCCTATACTCCCCTCCCGTGCCACTTGGCACTCCTCCCTGGGGCTCTCGTGCGGTGATGTGACACATGACGGCAGCGCCCAATCAGGGCTGGCATCACTGTCCCCGCCTTCAGACAAACATGATCATGATGAGGAAGTCCAGGCTTCAGCTGATCCCAGACTTCCTCTTCATGATCGATTTGTCCGAAGGCGGGGACAGTGACTCCAGCGCTGATTGGGCACCGGCGTCACGTATCAACACCGCACGAGAGCCCCAGGGAGAGCGAGTACCGACACAGCGGGAAAGGTCCCGGCACGGGAGGGGAGTAGAAGCTTTATTATTTTATGGGGGCCAAACATTTTGATCAAGAAGTGGGTTCTCCTAGTAATGGACAACCCCTTTAAGTATCAAAAAGTGCAACTCCTCTTTCGATCAAATGGGAACATTTAAGCTAGTCACCAGGGTATTCTGCAGAGGGACATTTCTTTTGAGTCTTGTCACTTTTACCAGGCACTAAGCACACGGACACCGCAGAGCATCGCACTATGGAACTCTTGACCCCATTTTTGATCACATGACTTTAGTAATGGACAAGAGAAAAAGATCCGAGCTGGGCCGCATTATCAGCTCCATCATAATTATACACATAAATATGAAAAAAAAAAAAAAGATCCACATCTGAAGAAAGAACAGGATATGAGAACTCATCAGCCCGGAGCTGTGCTGCGCTCTCATTCACAGTTTATTACACAGGGCGGGGGGAGGCAATACTAGAATATTACAGATAAAACACGGATTTTGGTAAAGACTTACCTGTAAAATCCTTTTCAGCGAAGGAAGGAAGAGAGACACAGTATTCATTACTGATGGGTAGGCGGAGCCCCAGATCAGGATGTTACCTCAGATCAAAAGAGTGATGACTGGCTGGCCCCTCCAGCTCGGGCTCCTCCTACTCAGCTCCAGTCGTACCAAAGCTTTTAGGAAAAGAGCCAAGATCACCAGCGGAGCAACATAACCCCTTCTGAAGGAACTTCAGAGAAAAAACACAAGGATACAGGTTATGCATGCAAAGAAAGCCAAAAACCACAGAGTTCCAGGTACTACTCACGGAACCTGACTACTGCGATGAGCTGGCGATGCTGGAACAGAGCCTTAGCGCGCTGACCTCAGCCCAGATAATCGCTATCAGATAAGGGTCGCGCTGCATCTGAAAACATCAACACACTTCTGCCTTGGGAGGGTGCTGTGTCTCTCTTCCTTCCTTCGCTGAAAAGGATTTTACAGGTAAGTCTTTACCAAAATCCGTGTTTCAGCTGCAGATGAAGGAAGAGAGCCACAGTATTCATTACTGATGGGACGTCCCAAAGCAGTTCAAAAATAAGGGTGGGAAAAAACCAACAAAAGGCAGAAACCCAACAACCTTAACAACAAAGCACAACCAGCGCTAAACACAAGTTCATCCAGAACTTTAAACTACAGCTGCCTGCAGGACCCTACGTCCGAGGGCTGCATCAGCGGAAGCACTGACGTCCACTTTATAAAACCTTGTAAACGTGTGGACAGAGCGCCAAGTCGCCGCTCGGCAAAGCTGCACTGCCGAAGCACCTTGATGAAAAGCCCACGATGAAGCCACAGCTCTCGTGGAATGGGCTCGAATCTTAATCGGGCAAGATTCACCCCGAAGACGGTAAGCTTCCAAAATAGCTGACCGGATCCAACGAGCTATAGAACCCTTGGAAGCTCGTTGACCACGCCGACGACCTGCCGGAACCACAAACAGGGAGTCCGTCTTACGAAAACCTTGAGTAATAGATAGATAAAACTTCAAGGCCCGCACTAAATCCAATGTGTGTAAATCTCGCTCTTTCGTATTCTTCGGATCCGGACAGAGTGAAGGCAACACAATATCCTGGTTAACATGAAATTGTGACACCACTTTAGGCAAAAAATCACCCCGAGTGCGAAGCACTACACGATCCGGAAAAAACTCCAGAAAAGGAGGCGAACAAGAAAGAGCTGCCAATTCAGAAACTCTCCTCAAGGAAGTGACTGCAACAAGGAAAGCCACCTTCCAAGAAAGTAAAGAAAGGCTAGCAGAAACCATAGGTTCAAAAGGTTTATGCTGAAGAGCCTCCAAAACAAGGTTGAGCCGCCAAGGAGACACGGGTGCCTTCCGCGGCGGAAACTTACGAGAGATACCTCGGAAAAAGGAGAGCACGTCTCTATTCGAAGCAATGGTTCTCCGGAACAATAAGGACAGAGCAGAAATCTGACCTTTCAGAGTGCTAACTGCCAAACCCTTGTCTAGCCCATGCTGCAGAAAAGCCAACAGGTTGGGAATGGAAAATTTTCTCGGGTTCCGAGAAGACCCCAAACACCAAGAAAAGAAGGTTTCCCAAATTTTGTGGTAAATCCTAGAAGTAGCCGGACATCTTGCAGCACGAAGGGTAGCAATGACCTCGGCTGAAAAACCTCTACGGGTCAAGATTTCGGTCTCAAGAGCCACGCCGTCAAACGCAGGGACATCAAGTCCGGATGACAAACGGGCCCCTGAGTCAACAAGTCCGGTTGAAGAGGGAGTGGAAACGGAGGTGCCGCCAACAGCGACATTATTGTCGAGAACCACACCCTTCTTGGCCAGTCTGGAGCTATCAGAATAGCTGAATTCTCTCTAGTCTGATCCGACGCAGCACTAGAGGAAGTAAGGATATCGGCGGGAATACATAGATCAGCTCGAACTGATCCCACTGAGCCACTAGAGCATCCACCGCCACCACCTTCGGGTCCTTGTACCTGGACATGAATGTCGGTAACTTGGCATTGGACCTGGATGCCATCAAATCCACTTGGGGGGTTCCCCAGCGAGAGCACAGTAGTGCAAAGACTTCCGGGTGGAGGCTCCATTCCCCGGGATCCATCCTTCTGCGACTGAGAAAGTCCGCTGTAATATTCTGAACCCCTGGAATGTGAATCGCCGAAATGGCTGGTACATTGGCCTCTGCCCAAATCAGAATTCGGGACACCTCTACCATGAGTCTGGAACTCCTTGTCCCACCTTGGTGATTGATATACGCGACAGCCGTCGCATTGTCTGTCTGCACACGGACTGGCAGACCGCTCAAAGGGACCGTCCAATGTTGGAGGCAAAGGAAAATCGCCCTCAATTCCAGGATGTTGATCGGAAGCACAGACTCTTCCGGTGACCATACCCCCTGAATCCAGAGATTGTTCCAAACACCCCCCCAGCCCGTCAGGCTGGCATCGGTGGTTATGACTGACCACTTCAGAGGGAGGAAAGACTTCCCCAGGGAGAATGCCCCTGGACGTAACCACCATTCTAGAGAATCCCGCACCGCGCGAGAAATGGTGACACTGCAATCCAGCGATTGCGACTGATTCCATCGACTCAAGATGAACCTTTGAAGAGTCCTGGAGTGGAACTGGGCAAAAGGAATTGCCTCCATGGATGCCACCATCAGTCCCAGAAGACGCATACACTTCCGTAGGGACATTGCCGTTGAGGATGTCATAATCTGTACATGTCGAAGAAGACATGACTGTTTGTCTGGTGGTAGGGAAACTACCGACCGAAACGTGTCGAGATGCATTCCCAAAAAGAGAATTGTCCTCGATGGTTCCAGGGACGACTTCTCCCAATTGACCAGCCAACCGAAGTCTTTCAGAAACTGAAGAGACAAATCCCGAGCCGTCAACGCCTCCTCCTCCGAGGAAGCCACGATCAAAAGATCGTCCAGATAAGGGAGAATCGTAATCCCCTGTCTTCGAAGGAGTGCCATGAGGGGCGCCAGAATTTTTGTAAAGACCCTTGGCGCTGAGGCTAAGCCGAACGGCAGAGCCACGAACTGGTAATGATTCTGACCTATGGCAAATCGAAGAAAGCGCTGATGAGCCTTTCCGATGGGAATATGCAAATAGGCGTCGCGAATGTCGATTGACACCAGAAAATCGTTCTGTGACAGAGCTGCCACAACGGAACGAAGCGACTCCATGCGAAATTTCCGGGCATGGACATGCCGGTTTAATCGCTTGAGATCCAGAATCGGGCGAAATTTGTTCTCCTTTTTGGGAACTATAAAAAGGTTGGAATAAAAACCTTTCCCTCGGTCCTCTGACGGAACCGGTATCACTACACCCTTTTGTAGTAGCGATTCGACCTCTCGCTGTAGAGCGACAACAAGCTCGGGTTCCGACGGAACGCGAGATTGACAAAAAACATTTGGGGGTTGAGAAGCAAACTCTATGAAATAGCCTGCCGACACTATCCGCGTTACCCAGGAATCTGGAACGCGAGCCATCCAAGTCTCCTTGAAAAGAAGCAGGCGACCCCCCACTCGAGAATCCTCGAGTGGACCCCTGGCGTCAATCCGACTTTGCGGGTTTCTTGTCAAGTTCCCGCTTGTTCTGGCGGAAACTCTGCTTCCAGGGAGTACGAGTTTTCTGAGAGGATTTCTTTCCTGAGAAAGAAGGACGACCCGATCCCCACGAGGAGTGACTAGATCGTCCTCGGCCCCGAAAGGACCGCCGACCACTATAAACACCAGGCTTACTGGACACCGAGGCCATGGCCCTTCGCTGTGGTAATGCTGATTCCTTCGCCTTAGCCTTGGAAATCAGCTCTGTGAGGTCGGATCCAAAAAGATGGCCACCCTTGTAAGGTAAGGCCAACAACCCTTGTTTGGAAACTGCGTCCCCGGCCCACTGTCTGAGCCATAAAGCTCTTCTGACTGTGACCGCTGAAGCTTGCGCTTTGGCCAGCAGAGATGCCGTATCCAGACCGGCATCAAAGATATAACAGGCTGCCGTTTCTAACCATTCACAAGTTTCCCGTATCTCAGATAACGGAGATTCATTTTGCAACTCCGTCTTCAGACGTGCCAACCAGCTTAGAGAAGCTCTAGCAGCACACATGGATCCTAGCACTGCTCGAAATCCATGACCCGCAGCCTCATAGCTTGCTTTTGCCGCCAATTCTGCCTTTCTATCCAAAGGCTCCTGTAAGCTCGCTTTTCCCTTAATAGGGAGTAGAGAGGATTTACTAAGCTGAGACAAAGACACATCCACTTCAGGAGCAGAAGTCCAATTAGCCTTTAACTCCGTAGAGCAAGGATAAAGTGTATCAAAGAAATGCGTTCCATGAAAACGCTTATCTGGACATAGACGTTCCTCCTCTATTACACCATTAAGCTCATCCAGAGCTGGCAATGTTGTGCGCGAAGCACGGGACTCCTGGAACATGCGTGCTGATTTACCAGGACGACTAGTTACCTCCTCCGGTAACTGTAGTATATCTCTCATGGCTTCAATTAATGCCTCCGTACGCTTCGTCATAGAGGAACGCCCCTGCGGCTCGTCCGCATCTGAATCGGATATTTCTCCATCCGAATTTAAAGGGGAACTCTGCCCAATATCAGATACATCTGACTCGCTCCGTGTAGAGGCCGGTAACGGCCTGCGTCGCTTCCTCTGAGAGGAATTAGCAGACACATATTGACCTAAAAGGTCAGATAAGTTATTAATCGATCGAGCGATATCATCCAATTTTCCACCGCTGTCGACCGCAGCGCTAGACGCTGTGGAGGTCTGCGTATCTGATTGCCGCAATGGCACTGGGACGTGATCCGCGGCATCTGAACTCTGTTCAGACATGTCTCACCTGTATGAGCAGGTCAAAGCGGTAATACCAGCAAAAAACTATGCGGTTTTTTTTTTTTTTTTTTTTTCAAACGCTGAAGGGTTAACGCTCCACCAAGCAGAGTTACCCCAGCGGTATTCAGTCAGCAAATTTAGCTGATAGAAATAACCCTCAAAGGGGTTAATATTGCAAACTCACCAAAATATATATATATTTGTGAGCCCCAGCCAATTTTTATGTCTCTGATGAGACTGCAGCTGCAGGATAGCGATCGCTGCGCTGCGGGGTGAGGAATCCGCACTCACCCAGCTGGCCGTGGTGTCTATATGAGGAGAGGAGTGGTCCGAGGAGCCCAGGAGCCTGAGTAATGGCCGCCACAGTGAGGGGGTCGCAGGAGAAAAGCCAGAGCGCGCATCTTCCTGCTCAAAAGACCGGGATAGATAGGCCACGCCCCCTGCTAGCTCAAATAATGAGCGCGAACTCCCCCGCTCCTGCTCCCTCTCTGTCCTGCAGCTATCTGCCTGCGGACAAAAAATCACCACATCTACTTGTAACAGCGCTGTCACAGCAGCGCTGAAGCATACTGACATTACATGTAGTAGCGCTGTCACAGCAGCGCTGAAGCATACTGACATTACATGTAGTAGCGCTGTCACAGCAGCGCTGAAGCATACTGACATTACATGTAGTAGCGCTGTCACAGCAGCGCTGAAGCATACTGACATACATGTAGTAACGCTGTCACAGCAGCACTGAAGCATACTGACATTACATGTAGTAGCGCTGTCACAGCAGCGCTGAAGCATACTGACATACATGTAGTAACGCTGTCACAGCAGCGCTGAAGCATACTGACATTAGTAATAGCGCTGCTCATTCAGACGCTAAAGCACTCACACATAATTATTATTAAAATTTGTGTGGAGTACTCACCAGCCAAGGCGCCACAGGGACCCTCAGGGGTTTCTGGCGCTGTGCCCATGCTTCCCCCAGGGCGAGGAACGCAGTGACCGCACGTGTGGTTTGCGTCCCGCCAGGGAAGCTCTCCTCATCCCCCAGGGCCGGCAAGGATTCTGCAGGGACTTTGAGTAAATACAGATCCGCCAAGGGAGAGGTTGGGGTACAGCAGCGCTGGTACCCCTGAGACCTCTAGACCAACTAGTGATCCAAGTCTCCTGTCCGAATATTAAAATAATAAAATCTTCTGAGGAGCTGCATTAGCAGCGACCATCCTCTGGACCTCAAATCTTAGACTGGAGCTGAGTAGGAGGAGCCCGAGCTGGAGGGGCCAGCCAGTCATCACTCTTTTGATCTGAGGTAACATCCTGATCTGGGGCTCCGCCTACCCATCAGTAATGAATACTGTGGCTCTCTTCCTTCCATCTGCAGCTGAAATATACAATTGGCTTTTTACCTTTTGTTATATTCTGCTGTAAAGTCAAACACTTTGGTCTATGAATAAGATACTGGAATGTCTGACATAGGCCATTTCTACGGCATGCAGGGTCTGTGGAAAGCTAAGTGACAATCTTATAAAACCCACTGGTAATAAACTGTCCGCCATCTGTTACCTATGGACAACCAAGATCATTCAGAAATTAATGAAAAAGGGAGAAACCTTTTTTTTTTTGGTAGTTGCTGCCACCATCACAATCACCCGTTCACCGCATGCTGGTATACAGGTGTCTACACAAGCACAAAACCGGCATAATAGGGAACCTGTAAGAACACATACATTTCAGTAGAGGAATGCTTGTGTAGGAGCTCGCACCCCAATAAAAACAATACCTTTTTTGTAGAGATACCATGCGCCAGTCCTGAGAAATCGAGAGTAGAAAACGTATGTAAATCAGGCTAGAAGTGCGCTGGAGGCGTGTCTATGCTTCCACGTGCATTGACACGCCCCCAATGCACTTTCAGCCTGATTTGCATGTGGCTCCTACTCTAGATTGTTACCGCTGGGCACACTGGATATCAGACCAGGACGAAGAAAGAGGTGCTGAAGAAGCGCTTTTATTGACATAACTAGTGTGTATTTAGTCCTGGGTCTAAGGAAGCATTAACTGATGGGACTTAATAGGAACAGACGTTCACATTTTTATTTCATAAATCAATAATCATGAAAATAAGCAACTTTGCAATTTATCTTATCAGATAAATCTGCTTTTTCCTTTTCCTGTAATGATCTTTCACTCTTAATTCATTGGTAAAATCCATTTTTATAGTGGAGACAGATTTCCCCATTACTAGGATAGGAGATGACAGTTGGTGCTTATAAGGTTCTATGAAGGGGAGGAGCTAGAGGTAGACAGACATTCTGCTGCAAGTTCCCCTGAAACCACAGTTCCAGTTCACCATAGATGTCAGTTGGTGCTTATGAAGTTCTATGATAAACTGGAACTGTGCTTTCAGGAGAACTTACAGCAGAATGTCTGTCTGCCTCTAGCTCCTCCCCTTCATAGAACCTTATAAGCACAAACTGACATCTAGCGCAGTAATGGGAAAGTCTATATTACCTGAAGACGACTTTTACCTGTGAATTGAGAATGAGTTATCGGTCCAGTAGGAGAAAGAAGCTTATTTCTCTGGTAAGAAATATTACAAAGTTTCTTATTTTTATGTGTACTTATGATTTATGGAAAATGAATCCTAATAGTCAATAGCCTAGAACAAATTTTAGGATTATCTAGAAGCATCACTGAATGAGGGTAGCAGCTTACATCCCATGAACGCTTTTGATCTCAACCTTTTCAATTTGGCATGAAAGTGAGTAGTTTGTCTGACATTGCTTCAATCCTATGGCATTTATTAAGATATGAGGCCATGAGACAAGACAATCACCGCTCAGTGACTTCAGAGTTTTCTTTTTTCCTCTCTCATGTTTCACAGCGTCAGGCCCTTTATACAGGACCTGGCATTGTTCTTTTCTTGTGTTCCTGCTCCTTTCTGCCCAGAGAAGTCGAATTGTTCTATAGCGTTTCCGAGACTCCATGTGAGACATTACGTGTAGACCTACCGCAAACGTAAATGGAGGAACATGACCGAGATCAAGGCGGTGACTTGGCCTCAATTCCTTCAGAGGTCTTGCGTAGTCCAAGTTGTCAAAGGTCCGAGCTGTCTTGGTGGCACAAAGGGAACCTACCCGACATTGGGCATGTGTCCTGCGGTATCCTAAACCAAAAACATTACCAACTAATACCTTAAAGTTGCGAGGTGAAGCCTCCATGGATTCAAGTTGCTGACCAAGATCTGGAGATCTTAGAGGCCAAATCAACACACTGAATTTATTGCCATGTCCCTCAATCCATTCCCGAATATTTTTTTTGCAGTTCGGCAGAGCAACTTTTCCTGGTAACTGTTGTGACCTCCATAATGCGAAGATCACATGTTGAATATTCTGTGCATATTCTTCCCTGGCGATTGTTTCAGAATCAGTAGGTTAGATGCAGATTTTCCTGCAGATTGTCATGGCAGACTTGACCCTTCACATTGCAGAAGGTGAAATCTGCACCGAATCCGCACAAAGAATCGACATGTCCATACTGCAATTTATGAGCAGAAAGTATCTGCAATGTGTAGGTGGGATTTGTTAAAACCTTAGCCTAAGACTATGCTGTTAGCAAAGTAATAACATTACGCTACTCCCCTCCCCAGCTGGAAAAAAACACATTACAGGGAATCTGTCAGCAGGTTTTTTGCTATTTAATCTGATGTACGTACAGAGACCCTGATTCCAGCAATGTATCACTTACTGGGCTTCTTGCTGCAGTTGTGATACTGTAGCATCAGTTTTCTCTGCTGCAGATCTAGCAGAGCTCTGAATGCTGAGCTCTCTGTAAAACCCCACCCACACCACTGACTGGCAGCTTTTTGTCAATATAGTGTAAACAGAAAGCCGCCAATCAGTGGTGGGGCGTGGTTGGACCAGGAAGCACGAGACACCTAGCCCTCTAGTGCCTCTAGCTTCCAGGAGGATTATTGCAGAAATAATGTAGGGTCTTGTGCAGACTAAGGATTTAGCTGAAGAGATTCGTCTTCAGCAATCAAGAGAGTCCACTTTCAAGTTGTTGCTGGATTAAAAAACAGGTCACGTTTTCTTCTTCCTTCCAAAAGATTTTTGTGCATGATGTAGGGTCGCTAGGACATTAGAGTCCTGCTGTCTTAAGATCACATTTAGAGGTCAGGGATGTTTCTCGTGCATAAACCGGTCCAATGTAACGTTCATCAGTGCTGGGCCAGCGGTTTAGTTTTTACCATCAGTAGTTTTCTCAAAAATGAAATTACAAAATGTCCCCAAGTCACGCCAACCGTGTGCTTGTCTGGGATTTTTCACAAACCCATAAACTTGTACCGGAAAATTTGATCCGTGACGAGGAATCAAAAATGGACGTCTTCGTGATTTTTTTTGCAGACACACGGTGAACAGCTCCTCCGATTATAACGGGTCAATGTTCTTTTCTGTGAAAAGCACTGATAAAACATGGACGTGATTCCTGCACATCTACATGAGGCCTAATGCAGATTCATGTGGTGGGCTGTGGATGAGCCTTGGCGACGCTTTGTGCACCGACAGACATGGATCCTCAAAAGCTGGCAAGTATGTGTGAAAGTAACACGCACATGAAAGCAAGAATAATTCCAGCGCAATGTATGGCCTCCGCTGTCTTCTGTCCACATTGCATCCTAGTACAACCTTTTCCCAAGGGTAGTGATGCACACACAACCGGACATAGGAAAGCATGCGAGTCATCACACCAGGGTTGCTTCTTCCACTGCTCACGGTCCAGTTTTGATGCTCGCAAACCTCTTGTAGATGCTTTCAATGTGAACAGGGTGCAGCACGAGCTGTAACTTTTTTTTTAACAGTTTGTGCTACAGTAATTCTCCCTTGGTATCAAAGCAGATGGACTGACCTTTAGTCTCCGAGCACAAAAATTAACCTTGGGATCGATGCTCCTGTCACCATTTCTCCGTCCTTTGAACACTTTACGTGGGTACTAACCATTGCACGACGGAACACCTATAAAGGCGGGCGGTCCGTATGGTTTCTGTTAGTGTTTGTCGCTTTTTTTACAGTAAAAATGCCGAAACTTGCAATGAGGCCTCCAAGGCAAATATGAACCTAACAATCAACGTTACTCAGTTTACGTGTCGGCAGCTCTAATCCTATTCCTGGTCAGCGTATTCATCCCAAATTACTCATTAGGGAGTCTTGTGACTGGATAAAGGCTGAACTTTATGGCCCGTTTTACAGCATGGACTAACAGCCTCGTAGACATATATGACACTTAGTTTAGATCAGGAGACCAGAAGTTAGTAGGCAACTGTAGTTATAACGCAGACCATAAAGATATGACCGCTATACGGCCATGTAAAAAAAAAAAAAGTCTTAAAGGGGGTATTCTCAAATTGCCTCTTGAGCAGCTCAGAGCTATGCACGCTCCTCACTTCTTGGTTTCTGGTGGGGCGGGTTCTCCTCCTAGAGTGACAGTTCTGGTGAGCAGTAGAGCTGTGGTATTAGTAGAACTATAAAGCCCAGCACAAGTTCTGCAGTAACACATTCAGCCATCAGTGGTTTGTTCTGGAGTGTGCACTGATATCGCTGTATTTAAACATAGATAACAGGACATTTGAACAAGCACACAGCTCAGGAAAGTGAGAGCCCTGATTGGGAAAGCTGATCTGTGAGAAGCCAATGATGTGGAGTGGAAATTTTGCAAGACTTATAACAGCAGCTTGTCAGGGGCTGAGAGCAGATAACTGTTATATAAAAATTAATGGGCTGGAGAGAGGTGACTGGTATGTTAGGCGTTAACCCCTCTCCTGGAATGTAACTACTGTATACAAGACCAAGTCTGGGAAGAAACTGGTGGCCAAGCACCATGAACCAGCTGTAGAAGATAAAAGCTCTCAAAACAGGAGACATTTCAGAGCCATGTTCTCAGGATAGATGTGGACCCCATGTATTAATTTAAAGGGAATAACCCTTTAATGGAGCGTATTTACTATGCATCAATTATTGTGCCAACATATTCCGCAGCACTTTTTCAGCAAATTGTGGTAAAACTACCTGCATTTTTTTGCGACACCGGGCTAATAACGCAGAATAACTGCACCATTTGATGATGCCCAAAGACTCCATAATGAATACCCACATTTCATACCATAATTTCCCCTTATAGTCAATTATTAGGCAGAACATAAAACAGGGCATAAATTACTCTGGAGCCAGTCTGTGAAAATACTTTTCCCTCATCCGTGAAGTTGGTGACAAAGAGCAGAACAGTGTGCTTTGGACTTGTGTCAGCTGATGGAAACTTACAGAAACTCCACCATAAAGCGCAGTGTTTGTAGGCGGAGAGATTCCCAGATTTCATCACCTATAGATTAACTTGTAGGAATAAATCACAGTGTGCACGGGGATGTGCAGCCTGCACTGAACAAGCAGGAGGGATTAGTACATGAGCAAACTGCAGGTCTCATGGATGGTATAGGGCCAGGGCTGAGCACAGCTTCTCTTCAGCCGATACATGGAGAAGCCATTATTCTGGTGACTCGCTGGATCATCGCACAGGCTGCAGCTGCCGAGCATTGCTGTGATGATGAGCAAGTCTAGGCAAGCGGAGCTATGGTCTGTGTCCGCATAGTATATAGGTGAAACCTATGCTAAACTCATATGCATGCATTTAAAGAGGTTTTCCAAGACTTTGATGACCTATCCTTATTCCTGGCCATGGGGGGTGATCAGCTGATTGACCTTTATAGGATACCAGGCACGGCGCCAAACATTTTGTAGTGGTTGTGACTGTTATTACAGCTCGCTGCCGTGCTAGCATTGGCCCACTAACAGCATTTATCACCTATCCAAAGATCAACCACTGGGAACAAAGCGACATCCAAAATGGGGGTCTCGTTTCTTCATCTGAATAGTGCAATGGTCAAGCATTTGCTCCACAGCGCTCGTCAATGTCTAGGGGACGGATAGCAGTAAAGAAAAGAAAAAAAAATAGGGAATTAATTGGCACAGAAAGCCTTGCCAACATTGGACGCAATCTACATCCCATGTCCGATTTGGGTATATGGTGCAGGCTCAGGAGCTGAGCTTGCTCCAAACACACTGGGTGCAGACTATACAGGAGGAATCAGACGCCGCTAACAGAAGTGTCCAATAGAAGAATCAGAATTACCCACTTTGTTTATTAATTATCGAGAGCTAAATTAGTGATTAATAGGCTAAAAAAGAAGAAGGCAGAAGCGATAAAAATTGGTTTCTGTCCTCTCCACAGCTGTCGGAGACCCAAACCTGTTCCTCGTAGATTCCAGTCGTGTTAATGTAGTTACGCCAAGATATCGCCGCAGACTTCATAAAAAAAAAAACACTGTGCTGTCGTTAAAGGGTTAAAAAGGCATTATAATATTTTATATAATATATTATAATGCCTTTTTAACCCTTTAACGACCACCCAGTGGTATATATGTGTATGGCTGCCAGAGACATTGTTAATGGGAGGTATGTATCATGGAGGAGGTTGTCCTCTGTGATGCAAACCTCGAGTAATGCTCTAGTACTAAGAAGTTTGTACGACATCTGGGCCAGGTTTTCGGGCAGCAGAGAGATGGGCAAGTCTGGCTGCTCACAAACCCCACCCCTGGATGTGGTTCACATGGTAAAATGGGGCCTGTTTCTCTTGCACCTGTCTGTGTAGGTGTGCAGACCTTCAGGATTGTGTGACTTTAGTAAAGGACTAGAAGAAGGACTCTAACTCAAGCGGGCGAACCCACACTACTATATGGACTCTTATGTTTCACGTCGCGCTGGGAAAAGGCCGCTTTTAAATTTTCCAGTGATGCGGTTTATGTGGTGTGAAATAAACCAGCTGGACGATAGAAACTGTTCCTGTGATACCTCGTCCTGCACCCAAGTGAGTAGCTTTGCTACAATATGCATTTACTTTAGAATCCCATTAATGCCAATGGTGACGGCTAGATCCATGTAATGTTTAGGAGTGGAGCCGCACACTGTCAATCTCCTCTGCAGACAAGGCGGTATTTACCTGTAAGACGGTGAAAGCTTCCATATTTTCCCGTGTAGTGGATACACCCCAATAAATGGATTATGTAACACCACAGAGCATAATATGCCATATAGTGCTTTCTTTAAAATAGATCTAGCAGTTAACATGGGTGTAACAATCTGTCAACGTTAATGGTTTAACACCGTGGGATCGGCGTACTTAATCACACGGCTGTCTTCAGGAGCCCATAGCGTACAATTCATTAATTGTAGGGACTCCGAGTTATACCGCAAACATGTAATTATTACATCTCCCGGCTGAGCACGACAGCCGGTCAGGAGCGGCGATGACTCTACGAATCGCAGAAGGGATCGGGCTCGGGTTCAGCCGGCCAGGACATTTATTACAGCTTTTGGCAGCGGAGATGGTAATAAAATAAAAGTTACATCATACTTAATAGGATGAGATCATACAGCAGGGTTATGAGGGATATGAACTCTGGAGGTGAAGCACGCCAGGCAAACTCCCAAGGATTCTCCGAAGAATGAAGAAAAGCAACGCAAAAACCCCACAGCTCAATATTAAATCACCAATTACACATGCTAAATTAGCCGTATAAATTACTAACAAATTCTCATTTCATAATCTGTAGAATCCATCCTCTCTCTCAAGAATCGGGAGGCGATCGACGCCGGTTATGTCGCGTCTACAACAGGTAGGTGCGCGATACCCGCTGCTCACCCAAGCCACCAGGCCGATATCTGCAGACGTGACGTCACCGGCCTCAATTGCCCCGATACGGTAGGGAGCACAGTCGGATTTTAATTGAGTATGACAGGTGCGTGATAAGGGTACTTTGAGTGATGTCACCACCAGTCTTCATTATTTCACGATGCAGACATGAGTGGAGCAGGATTACTCCTTTAATTTTACGTTCACACACTGTTATAAACCACTTGGCCACATTGTGGAAATATACCTTGAAGGATTTAAAGGAATACGGCACCAGGTTTTTGCTACCTAATCTGAGAGCAGCATAATGTAGAGACTGAGATACAGATTCTAGCGATTTGTCACTTAGTGGGCTGCTTACTGTAGATTTTATAAAAATCATTGTTTTATTAGCAGGATATGCTCACTACTAGAGGACTAGTAAACCTGCTCCCAGGTAGACCAACCACGCCCCCACCATCGATTGGCAACTTTCTGTACACAAAAGCTACTCACCAGTGGTGTGGGCGGGGTTATACAGAGCTCAGCATTCCGAGCTCTGCAGCAGATAACACTGTGACTATCTGTTGTGAATGGGTTTGAGATGAGTTCTGAGCAGAGGCTCCCTCTGGTGGTTACAAGCGGTGCTAGTGAAGATTGTGAGGACTGGGAATCAGGTGTTACTGACTGGTCTTATATAAGGGAGTCATTTTCCCCATCAGGGTTGCCGGTGATCAATTGTTCTGGTCTGAATCCTTCTTTCCAGTTTCCCTTGTAACCTGCTGTGTCGTGTCTGCTTCTTCTGCTAACAGATAAGTCTTTTTCTGCTTTTGTGTTTGTGCTTGATTTTTGCATTTTGTCCTGCACTTCTGTGGGGGGCCTTCAGGGTCCCTCCGGGGGCTTCTGCCCTCTCAGTTAGTTCAGCCACTGAGTTTTGTTCTTTTGCTTTTTCCAGTTTTTTTTAGTGGCTGCTGTTTTGATTTTGTTACACCAAGAACTAATTTAGGTGGAAGAGGTCGTGTGATCTCAGGTGATTTTGAAATTAGTAGAGTTGGTGTTTTTCAGGGTTTTCTGGGATTGCAGTAAGTACCCTTCCTATCCTTTTCTATTTAGATAGTTTGGGCCCCAGCGTTTGCTCATACTATTTTCTTTCTGTGTCTGTATTTCCTCTTGTCTAAACCGCCATTACATGTTTGGGGGCTTTCTATTATCTTTGGGGTTCTGCTCCGGGGCAGTTAGCTTTCCTATTTCTATCTTTAGGTGTAGTTAGTTTCTCAGGCTGTGACGAGGCGTCTAGGACCAACGTAGGAACGCTCCACGGCTGCCTCTAGTTGTGGTGTTAGTCAGGGTACTGCAATCCCATAGATTCCAACTGCTCTGGTGTATTGCCTTTTTTTCCTGCACTCCTCAGCTACCGAAACATAACAGTATCACCGGCCCAAAAATTGAAAATTGTATGGTACTCACAGAAGGGAAAAAATATTTGAAAGAAAAAAGGTTGTCAAGTTGTCAGAGATATTTTTCTGTTTGTTGCATTTTTTTTTTTTTTTTCCCTCTGTATCTCTGGGTGCTGGGGAGGATCTTTTCTCCCAATGGAGTTTGCACAGTTGTCTGGCCGTGTGGATCAGCTTGCCACTGAGGTTCAGAGTATTGCTGCATATCTTGCTAGGTTGCCTGTTGTGGAACCTAGGATCCCCATGCCAATTTGTTTTTAGGGGATCGAGCTAAGTTTCAGAATTTCAAAAATAATTGTAAATTGTTTCTTGCCTTAAAATCTAAGTCCCAGAAACGCAGCGCAGCAGGTTCAAATTATCATCTCTCTCCTGCGCGGCGATCCTCAGGATTGGGCTTTTTCCCTGATACCTGGGATCCTGTTTTGAGTGATGTTGATGCGTTTTTTCAGGCTTTGGGGTTATTGTACGATGAGCCTAATGTCACTGATCAAGCTGAAAAAGCCTTGTTGGCATTAAATCAGGGCTTGATGACGCTGATTTATACTGTCCAGAGATTCCGTAGGTGGGCAGTCCTGACCAAATGGAATGACGACGCTTTGGCGGCCCTTTTCCCGGAAGGGTCTGTCAGATAATGTAAAGGATGTTATAGTGGGATTCCCTGTCCCCTCTGGTCTCAATGATTCTATGTCATTAGCGATTCAAATTGACAGACGTTTGCGTGAGCGGAGAAGTATGCGTGGAATGGTGTTGCCTTGTGAGCCAGCTTCTGAACCCATGCAGTGTGATAGAGTGGTGTCTGGGGCACAGCGTCATGAGTTTTCGAAAGCGCAATGGGTTATGTTTCTACTGTGGTGATGCCTCTCATGCTATTTCAGTCTGCCCTAAGCGGGGAAGACGTTTTGCACCTCAGTTGTCTTGGGTAGTGTTCAACTAAGTTTTTATTAACTGTCACTCTGATATGCTCTCTGTCCTCATTTTCTGCTCAGGCTTTCGTTGATTCTGGAGCAGCTATTAACCTGATGGATTATGATTTTGCTAAACGTTGTGGTTTCCCTTGATACCCCTACAGAAGTCTATTTCCCTACTGGGGATCGATTCTACCCCTTTGGCTGAGAATAAACCCCAGTTTTTCTACTCAGGTGATAATGAGGGTTGAACCTGATCACCAGGAGTGCTGCAAATTTTTGGTTCTGTAATAATCTGCATGACATTATCGTGCTGGGTTTCCCTTGGTTACAGTCTCATAATCCTGTTTTGGATTGGAAATCTGTGTCTGTAACCAGTTGGGGCTGCCAATGTGTTAATACCAACACTCCTGTTTTTTCTGCCTCCCCCCAGGCTCAGGATGTTCCTGACTTTTGTTTGATTTTTCTGATGTGTTTAGCGAAAGTAAATCTGCTTCCTTGCCTCCCCATAGGAGCTATGACTGCGCTATTGAATTAGTGCCTGGTAGTAAATTCCCTAAAGGTCGCCTTTTTAACTTGTCTGTACCTGAACATGACGCTATGCGGTCTTATATCAAGGAATCATTGGAGAAGGGTCATATCAGACCATCCTCTTCACCCTTAGGTGCCGGTTTTTTTCTTTGTGGCCAAAAAAGATGGTTCATTAAGGCCGTGTATTGATTATTGTCTCTTGAACAATATTACTGTGAAATATCAATACCCGTTACCCTTGATTTCTGACCTGTTTTCCAGGTGAAAAACGCTACTTGGTTTACCAAGCTTGACCTCAGGGGGGCGTATAACCTTATTCGCATTAAGCACGGGGATGAAAGGAAGACGGCATTCAATACCCCTGAAGGCATTTTGAGTACCTAGTGATGCCCCTTTGGGCTCACTAATGCTCCTTCCGTCTTCCAGTCCTTCATGAATGACAATTTTCAGGGATTTGTGGACAAATTTCTGATTGTTTATTTGGATGATATCTTGATTTTTTCTA
>JARQOD010000005.1:48260516-48294186 GCA_033576555.1 Oophaga sylvatica
GTAGTCCCAGAAAGGTTTCCAACAATCTTGAAGGAGTTCCCAGAGATGCTTAGCACTTGTTGGCCCTTTTGTCTTCACTCTGCGGTCCAGCTCACCCCAACCATCTCGATTGGGTTCAGGTCTGGTGATGTGGAGGCCAGGTCATTGGCGTACACCCCATCACTCTATTTCTTGGTCAAATAGCCCTTACACAGCCTGGAGGTGTGTTTGGGGGTCATTGTCTGTTGAAAATAAATGATGGTCCACTAAACGCAAACCGGATGGAATAGCATGCTGCTGCAAGATGCTATGGTAGCCAAGCTGGTTCAGTATACCTTCAATTTTGAATAATACCCAACAAGTGTCACCAGCAAAGCACCCCCACACCATCACACTCCTCATCCATGCTTCATGGTGGGAATAGGCATGTAGAGTCCATCCTTCACCTTTTCTGCATCGCACAAAGACACTGTGGTTGGAACCAAAGATCTCAAATTTGACTCATCAGACCAAAGCACAGATTTCCACTGTCTAAGGTCCATTCCTTGTGTTCTTTAGCCCAAACAAATCTCTTCTGCTGTTGCCTGTCCTTAGCAGTGGTTTCCTAGCAGCTATTTTACCATGAAGGCCGCTGAAACAGTCTCCTCTTAGTTGTTGTCTGCTGCTAGAACCCTGTGTGGCATTGACTGGTCTCTAATCTGGCTGCTGTAAACCTGCGATTTCTGAGGCTGGTGACTCGGATAAAACTTATCCTCAGAAGCAGAGGTGACTCTTGGTCTTCCTTTCCTGGGACGGTCCCTCATGTGAGCCAGTTTCTTTGTAGCGCTTGATGGTTTTGCAACTGCACTTGGGGGACACTTTCAAAGTTTTCCCAATTTTTCGGACTGACTGACCTTTATTTCTTAAGGTAAAGATGGCCACTCGTTTTTCTTTACTTAGCGGCTTTTTTCTTGCCATAATACAAATTCTAACAGTCTATTCAGTAGGACTATCAGCTGTGTATCCACCAGACTTCTGCACAACACAACTGATGGTCCCAACCCCATTTATAAGGCAATAAATCCCACTTATTAAACTGACAGGATACACCTGTGAAGTGAAAAAACCATTTCCGGTGACTACCTCTTGAAGCTCATCAGAGTATGCCAAGAGTGCGCAAAGCAGTCATCAAAGCAAAAGGTGGTACTTTGAAGAACCTAGAATATAAGACATATTTTCGTTGTTTCACACTTTTTTGTAAAGGTAATGTATAATTCCACATGTGTTAATTCATAGTTTTGATGCCTTCAGTGTGATTTACAATTTTCATAGTCATGAAAATACAGAAGAATCTTTGAATGGAAGGTGTGTCCAAACTTTTGGTCTGTGCTGTAGATATATATATATAAATAAATAAGAGTTTAGCGGTTCTGATTGTTGAATGTTTAAAAGAAAAGTATAAACCACCCCAAAAAAGTATACACCAATGATAAAAAGCATTAAAGGTAGAGATGGTGCAAATCGATTTACAGGACCCGATCCAGCGCCGAGTCATTAGTCTGTGGCCATCAGTCCCAGAAAATCGCTTCTTACGCGATGGTATTCACGGCTTTTTGTTAGCTGGTCATGTGCAATACGCCGCAACGATGACTCTGCAGCTTGTCCACCCAAAGAAATTGTACCTGTTTTTTTTGTAGAGATGCAATTTCCAAACATAGGAAATCTAGTGTATAAGCCAGATGCAAATAAGGCTGGGAGTTCAAAGGGGGCGTGTCCGAGCACTTAGACAGCGCCACCCAGGTGCTCCGACACGCTGTTAAGAAAATGGAAAAAAAAAAAAACTTGCAAAAGACCTATTAAAATTTACGTGACTCCATAAAACTATAATAACAGACCTGCATCAGAACAGACACATAGCCTGGGTGATACAAATTTTCAAAGGGGCAAAACTTAAAAGGTTTTTTTTTTTTTTTTTTTTCAGATCTGTGACTAACAGGTTCCATAAACGGAATATTCACAGTGGCAGAATATTACTAAAAAAAATCCTTGGCAGCCAGCGATTTCCGTGCCTGCCTCCAGGGGCCAAAAATACATATATTTACGCACAGAATATCAATGGTGCAGACAGAGCGTCAAGGGAGCATAAAATGGGAAGATGAAGTAGCCTCTGTGAGCACATGTTATTTTAATTTATAGCTTCCAAAACCATTCCTAGATGTAACACTATCCTCAAAGTAAAAAAAAATAAAAAAATAATGCTTTTTTTTTTTTCTAAATGGTCTTTATTACAAATTTTGCACCATTTGCCTTCCTATAGCCTTGCCTATTGCTGGCTCCTGACTGAGTGAACTGAGTATCAGTCAGTGAGCACTCTATGACGGTTTGACAGGAGAGTTTGTAACTATTTGATCCGTCTATTTCTGGGCTCGTCATCCGATTTATGGCCACAGACCAAATGAAAGATGTCTGTACACAAAAGCAAGCGCAAAACTTTTAATGACATCCAATTGGGAAAAAAAATTTCAAACACATACAAGTTAATTTTTTAATGCTTTTTCTTACAAGTCTAAAAATAACAGCTATGGACGTACCGGCCCCCTCGATGATGGCTTTCTTTTGGCGCACAGGTCTTATCGCTGCCTTTTGTTCATCTGGAAGTAAATTAGGCTTAACATTTCCATTGCTTTCCTGAGTCTGTACGCGGCAGCTTGGTGCTGGAGGAACCTTCATGTCACATCAATGTCACTTGTGCTCACAAGGAATGTCAGAAACTAATCTAAAATCAGCAGCGCCGGCCCGACAAAACCTCATAGGCCTCTCCTGCCCCTTCCGGACAGAGCAGAGCTGTGCCGGCAGCGACTAAAGCCCCACAGGAGGACGCTATGTGACAACATCCCAGTTTGAGTTACAAAATGTCTCTGAGTGCGATTTTGGAACTAAACACAACTGGTCTGTACTAGAACATTATACTACAGCATGTGCTAATCAATCTGGGAAGAGGAACAGGACTAAAATGTTTGGGACGGCCAATCAAAATTAAGGGGCACAATTATGGGGGCTGTCAAGTTTCCGTTAGGTGTCAGTTTTCAGAACGGAATAAGTATCCAGAAGGACCTCAAAATAATTGATAGGTCCACTTCGGGCACGAATTACATTTGTCTGTTTATAAAATAAAACTCCCAAATGGACAGGTGAACCCAGCCTCCAAGGGACAGGTGAACCCAGCCTCCAAGGAACAGGTGAACCCAGCCTTCCAAGGGACAGGTGAACCCAGCCTTCCAAGGGACAGGTGAACCGGCCTTCCAAGGGACAGGTGAAGCCAGCCTCCGAGGGACAGGTGAAGCCAGCCTCCCGAGGGACAGGTGAACCCAGCCCCCCGAGGGACAGGTGAACCCAGCCTCCCGAGGGACAGGTGAACCCAGCCTCCCGAGGGACAGGTGAACCCAGCCTCCGAGGGACAGGTGAACCCAGCCTCCGAGGGACAGGTAAACCCGGCCTTCCAAGGGACAGATGAACCCAGCCTTCCAAGGGACAGATGAACCCAGCCTCCAAGGGACAGATGAACCCAGCCTCCAAGGGACAGGTAAACCCGCCTCCAAGGGACAGGTAAACCCGCCTTCCAAGGGACAGGTGAACCCACCTCCCGAGGGACAGGTGAACCCAGCCTCCCGAGGGACAGGTGAACCCAGCCTCCCGAGGGACAGGTGAACCCAGTCTCCCGAGGGACAGGTGAACCCAGTCCCCGAGGGACAGGTGAACCCAGCCTCAAAGGGACAGGTGAACACAGCCTCAAAGGGACAGGTGAACACAGCCCCAAAGGGACAGGTGAACACAGCCCCAAAGGGACAGGTGAACACAGCCTCAAAGGGACAGGTGAACACAGCCTCAAAGGGACAGGTGAACAAGCCTCAAAGAGACAGGTGAAACAGCCTCAAAGGAAGGTGAAACAGCTAAAGGGACAGGTGAACACAGCCTCCAAGGGCTTGTACAACATACGCCCAAAAAATAGTGACTCAGAGTACGAAATGTGCTGAAATGATAAAACAGATATTGCTCACCTATTCACCTACTACCGCCCCAGGACCGCTAATCCAATAGCAATGACCTTCATCCATTCATCACCAGCCTTAGTGGTTACATGTGTATGTGCGCGTGCCGGCTAAGCCAGCGATTGCCTGCACCAATCCCATGCCGTCAATACTGCAGGATTGGAGGAAACCACTGGTTTGGTGGTACTGGATCTAAGGAGCATTTTCTGTCCTAGAGGCTCATTCAGACATCAGTGATTTTAGTCGAACGTAAAACAGACCAATTTTCATCAGTTTTTTTGGCTCGTTTATACGTTTATTGTGTAATATCCAGATATGCTCTTTTAGGCTACATTCACATGCTCAGTATTTTTCATCAGTATGTGTAAGCCCAATGTCAGGAGTGGGTGAAAAAATACAGAAGTGGTGGCATGTTTCTATTATACTTTTTCTCTATCAGAGAAACCATAGTACGCTGCCCTGTCTCCATCAGCACCTGAGGATGTAAAAATCTGCTGAAAAGTCTAAGTTACTTACGTTAACGGTATTTTTCGAAGTCCATGACAGCACTACAGAGAGAGGGGATTCCCCTTAGGAACAGGAAACCTACAGATATAAAAGGGCGGCACCTCTCCCACGCATCAGTTGGATTACAGAGCATAAGAGGACTATCAAGGTTAAATGGTATACAGCAAAAAACTTATGCATCACACAGTAACATTAATCAATTGTTTATTACATGTGGATACATAAGCGGAAGAAGTGCACATAGAACACGGGTGGGAATGTAAGGGTGCTGTCATGGACTTCGAAAAATACCGTTAACGGTAAGTAACTTAGACTTTATTCGAACGTCCATGACAGCACTACAGAGAGAATTACAGAGAGTAATAACTACTTAGGGAGGGACTACTGCCTGCAGCACCCTTAGTCCGAAAGAGAGGTCTGAGGAAGCACCCAAATCTAATCTATAATGAGTGTAAAACTTGTGTGGAGAAGACCACGTAGCTGCCTTACATATCTAGTCAATCGAGACTTCTGCCTCTCTGCCCATGAAGTCGCCACAGCTCGGGGGAATGCGCCTTAGCCTCTCAGGGCCGGCTTGCCACTCGAGGTGTATGCCAGAGAAATTGCTTCCCTAATCCATCTGGCCAATGAGCTCTTCGTTAATCTACGGCCTTTGTTAATTCCTTGAAAAGAGACAAACAATGCATTGCCCCCTTTCGGGGATCAGTGACTGCCAAATATTGCAGGAGACATCTTCTAACATCTAGAGTATGGAGTTTTATCTCTTTTTGATTAGATGGATTAGGGATGAACGAAGGGAGAACAATTTCCTGTGTTCTGTGGAAAGCGGAAGACACCTTAGGTAGGTATGCCGGATCCGGTCTAAGTATTATCCTGTCATTCAGGACCTGAGTGTAAGGAGACAGTCTAGATAGTGCCTGGATGTCACTTACCCTCCTAGCCGAGGTTAATGCTACCAGGAAAGCGTTTTAAGGGAAAGAATTTTTATTGATGCTGCTGATATAGGTTCAAAAGGGGCTCTGTTAAAGCAGTGAGAACAAGGTTCAAGTCCCATGGCATGATTCTCACTTCACTATGGGTCTCGACCTACCCGCAGCTTTAATGATCTACTGACCCAGTAATTATTTGCGATGTTGCAACTGAAGAGTGCCCCCAAAGCTGAAACTTGCACCTTAAGGGTGCTTGTGGAGAGACCTAAGTCCAGACCCTTTTGTAGGAATTCTAGAATCTGGTTATCGGTGTTGGGTCCCCTGCTACCACCCCGAGCTCTGGAGAAATTTCTTCCAAGTCCTAGCGTAGATTCTAGTTGTAACCTCTTTTCTGCTTTTAAGGAGAGTATTAATTACATTAGCAGAAAACCCTTATCTCTCAGCAGCGACCGTTCAAAATCCACGCCGTCAGGTGGAGGCCCGCTACTCGAGGATGGTAGACTGGACCCTGGAGAGCAGATCGGGAATATTCGGCAGGACCCACGGGTCGGCTATCAACATGTTTCTGAGACATGAAAACCATGCCCTCCTGGGCCAAAAAGGAGCGACTACTATTATCCTTGCCTGTCCTTCCTGACCTTCCTTAATACTAGGGGGAGTAAGGACAGGGGAGGGAAGGCGTAGGCTAGATTGAAATCCCACTGTAATAGAAAAGAGTCCACTGCCAGAGGGCGTTCTTTGGGATTCAGAGAGCAGAACTGTCTCACTTTCCTGTTGCTTTTGGTAGCAAAGAGATCTACCTCCGGTTGACCCCATTTCCGCACAATTAGGTCGAGATGGAAGTCTTTAATGACCACTCTCCTTGACTCAGGAGATTGCGGCTTAAGAAGTCCCCTTGGTATTTTCTCTCCCCTTATATGTAGAGCCGTTAGAGAAAGAAAGTGTCGTTCTGCTATCTGGAGTAGGCGCCTTGCCACTTCCATGAGAGGATCGGAACGAGTACCACCTGGTGGTTGATGTAAGCGACTGTGACCCGATTGTCGGAGACACTCGAACGTGGTGACCCTGTAGATAGAGAAGGAGCTTTTTAATTGCTAGCTCTACCACCGCTAACTCCTTCATATTAGAAGACATTTGAATTTGATCCTGCTCCCATAAGCCCTGAACCATAACGTCCCCATATGAGCCCCCCACCCAGAGGGCTAGCATCTGTTGTGACTATTCGGGATATCTCATATTCCCAGGGAACCCCCTTAGACAGGTTTGTCTCATTCTTCCACCAATCCAGGGATTTTATAGCAGCCTGGGACAAGGATAGCTGGCCTTCAGGTAACCACCTAGCAAATTTTGATACAGCAAGACCTCGCTTGCAGCGCCCTTGTGTGAAATTGAGCCCACCGAACCGCGGGAATGCAGGACGAGAGGGAGCCCAAAAGAGACATGGCCTTCCTAAGCGACATGGAGGGGTTATTGGAAGCGTTTAGGACCTGGTACCGTAAGCGAATTAACTTGTCTGACGGTAAACTACAGTTCTGATTCCGTGAATCCAGAATTAGCCCTAGAAACTGCTGAACCCTCATCGGATTCAAACGAGACTTTTTGGTATTTATTAGCCATCCCAGCCGCTCTAAGGTAGATATTGCTCTTTGCAGTTGCTCTAGGCAATGCTCTGCCGTCTTTCCAATGATAAAGTCGTCGAGGTAGGGGACTATGAGCATATTTGATTCACGTAAGTGGGCCATGACCTCGACATAACCTTAGTGAACACTCGTGGGGCTACCGCCAAGCCAAAGGGAAGGGCGCTGTATTGAAAATGTTGCAGCGATTCACCCATCTGGATTGTACTCTGAGGAAACGCTGATGCTCCATATGGATCGGTATGTGGTAATAAGCGTCTTTCAGATCTAACACCACCATAAAGCAATTTTCAAACAGAAGTTTTATTGCTGAGCTGACCGTTTCCATTTTAAATGGGTGAATAATCAGGAACTTATTGAGGGCTTTCAAATTTAATAATTGTTCTAAAAGACCGTCCGGTTTAAGGATCAAAAACAGAGGGGAGTAAAACCCCTTACCTCGCTCTGCTTCTGGCACCTCCACTAAGACTTTCTTAGCGCAAAGCTCCTGAACCTCCAACTCTAGAGCGGCCTGCTCCGATGGCGATGACCTGAGTGGGGTAATTTTAAAGTTATCCCAAGGTCCCGATGAGAATTCTAACCGCAGCCCTGTAGCTATGATGTTAAGGATCCAGCTACTGCTTGAGATTTCCGACCAGGCCGGGTAGAAGGCCCTCAATCTGCCTCCTACCGGCATTGCTAGTCATTGAGAGGTTTTTTTTGTTTCCCTAGGTGGACCCCTAAACATAAACCCTGTACCTCTTCGCCTCTTTTCATCCCATTTGGCTCGTTCCCTGGACGACCTTCTGTGGCTGAACCTCCTTCTGCTGAAAGGTCTTTTATAGGAAGGGGTTGATAGACTGGGAAACTTTTTCTTGTCGTCCCCTGCCTTTTCTAAAAGTTCGTCCAGGACAGGGCCAAAAAGATATTCGCCGTCACACGGAATGGAGCAGAGGCGAGATCTGGCTTGAATATCGCCCGGCCAACATTTCAGCCATAATGCCCTTCGTGCTGCATTAGACAGCCCTGCCGCTCTGGCAGCCATTTCTTACTGAGTCCGCTGAGGAATCAGCCAGGAAAGCCGCCGCGTTCTGAATTATCGGCAAGGTCTTCCGAATTGAACCCCTGGAGGTTCCATCTGCTAACTGGGATGCTAACTGGTCTAGCCAGACCATCAATGACCTGGCTGCACAAGTGGCTGCAAACGCCGGTCTCAGGGCACCTGCCGACATCTCCCATGTGCCTTTCAAGAAGGAGTCTGCCTTCTTGTCTAGTGGATCTTTCAAAGACCCCATATCATCGAATGGGATGGAGGATTTTTTAGAAGCCTTCGCCACTGCTGCATCCAGCTTCGGGGCCTTATCCCATCTAACCTGTCAAGGGATCTTCAAAGGGATATCTTCGCTTAAACGCTTGGGGTAAGGAGCCTCTTATTTGAGGCTTCTTCCACTCTCTGTCTATAAGGCCTTGGATGCTACTGTTTAGTGGAAAGGATCTCCGTTTTTTGGATCTAGACCACCGAACATCAGATCCTGTACTGAGAGCTCTGGTTTCGCCTCTTCTACCCCCATGGTGGACCTAACTGATTTGACAAATTTGTCCATCTGGTCCAAGGGAAAACAAAAACGGGTAGCGTCTTCCGTAGAAGACGAGGAGGAAGCCGAAGAGGAAGGCGAGGAGGGTCCTGACACAACTTCACCCCTGTCATGGGCGGCAGGTGAATCTGAATCAGATAAAACTGGTACAGTTCTACGCCTGGAAGATTCTCCGTGTCTTGAGGACGCTTTCAACTCTGCTCTTATTATCTTCTTCAGGCTTTCGGTGAAATCTGGAGTCTCCTAAAATCTAAAAGTCTTCCCGCTATCTAAAAAGGGAAGGGGCATAGGGGGGGGGGGTTACTATCTCATCCCAGGCCCCTGCCCTTCCCCCTCAAATTCCCTACCGTCTGTTGCATGCACGGCTGGCACAACCTTTTAGGGCAAGCGTCAGGCAAGCACAAAAGGCACATTCCCTGTGCTAGCTTTTCACCGAACACTTCTTCCCCTAGTAACAGACACAGAATGGGGGAAAAACTGCATTACTGGGTATTCTAAGTCTGACGATCTCTTACCCAGATTATACAGCAGTAGGTACCGGATCACGGGGAGGGGCCTTTTTCCCAGCTGCGGAACTTTGCTGGCTCTCCTGTTGCACCGAGGGAGCTTCTGCAGTGTCCATCGCGAAAATGGGGCAGAAGCGCTTTACCTCTTTCCTAGGCTCCTTATATCCTCCCCCGGATATCCGGGTCAGCAGGTCTGGCCAGGGGTCCACCCCCTCCTACTCCCCGCTCCACGGCCCCCCCCGCACCTCCCCCCGTCCCCCACAGCAGGCGCCGTCTGATGATGCAGCCGCCAAAAATTTCAAAAACGCCGGCCGGCGTCTCACTTCCGGCGGTGGAGACTCCGCCCCCTTTTCCCCGCGCTCCTACAGACCCAGCCGTACCGATGGAGGTAAGTATAGTCTCCCGCCGCATCGCCCCTCCAGCCGGGACACGAGCGGAGATCTCCACCAAACCCAGCCGCGCCGCTGCAGAAGCGGCGCGCAGCTAAACTTTCAAAAACCCCGCCGTGCCGTCCATAGTAGTGACGCGCGGCGGGAAATTCAAAACCGCCCGCCGCGCCGTCCATAGCAGTGACGCGCGGCGGGAAATTAAAAAAATCCCCGCCGCGCCGTCCATAACAGTGACGCGCGGCGGGAAATTCAAAAAACCCCCGCCGCGCCGTCCATAGCAGTGACGCAGCGGGAAATTCAAATTTAAAAAAAAAATTTTTTTTTTTTTTTTTTTAAAAAACCATGGCTGCACCACCTTAAGAGGCCCCCACCATGACAGGACCACAGGAGAGGACAGGGAGAAGGCACCGGGACCAGGGAGAGGGGGGGAATACTTACCTACCGGCGCTGGCTGGGAGACAGGGATCCTCTGGATACTGCTCCACCTGCTCCGCACACTGTCGTGGAATCCTACCCGGACCCACCGTGGCGCTTCCAGGGGCTCCGCACCGGCCGAGGTAGGAGATCCCCCGCTACCTGGGTCGACCGGCCGGCTGGGTCCTCCTGAAGATCTTCATCTGTAGGAAACCCGTCCTTTAGGAACAGGAAACCAACTGATGCGTGGGAGAGGTGCCGCCCTTTTTGTATCTGTAGGTTTCCTGTTCCTAAGGGGCGGATCCCCTCTCTCTGTAGTGCTGTCATGGACGTTCGAAAAATCAGCGTTTTCATTTTGCAGATTTGAGATGTGAGACTTCATTTCTATATGTTAAAAAGCAGTCGAAATCCATGAGAAACTATACGCGAAACTTGACAGGCTTCAAATTGTAAAATCTGCACCACGGATGAGATTTCCATGCAGAAAAATATAGCATAAATTTCATCCAAATGGCGGCTATGTCACACCTCTGCAGTTTTTCCGCAACACGAATCTGCACGAAAAATCTTCAGGATTTCCACGTTATGGATGTACCTTCAAGGTCTGAGTGTGCGACAACGTCATCCACTCTATTCAAACGGGGAACACAGGTGCCCGGATTCTAGTGATTGCAGCAGTCCTAACAGTGATAATACATGTGGCACAATGACGGACTTGGGTACCAAGGGCCCCAGTCATATCAAGTAACCACTTCTGCACAGGGGCAACCAGAGGATTCCCATGCTTTCCTGTGGGCCAGTCCGACCCTGAGCATTATTTTATACAGTAAAATTCAAGACACCAGAGGACTCAGTTTAGTCAATAAGGTCCACCCTGGCGCCAATTTGTGAGCGGCGCTGGCACCAACATTCATTTTGCTATTCTGCTCCATGTGGGAAGCCATGGATTTCATGGGTTCCAGGTGCAGCAGTAGCACAAGAACAGCTGATGGTGGTGTCACGCGGTGGAGTGTAGAGGTCAGGTCTGGATTGCACAATCTGATAAAACATTGCTTCCTCTATGTACCTGTGAGAACGTCAGACCACGCCCTGGTGCGTCACCCGAAGGCACCTAGACCCAAGATTGAACGAGGAATGCGGCAGCTGTTTGGACACGCAGCACCAAATTCCTTCTATACGAGGGGACAGCGGTCCCATCCGATTGTCTGCAATAGGCATCTTCTACTGTATACATGCAGTGTAAGGGTGTTTCACACCAAGTTTTTTTTTTTGCTGACTCTTGGAGCAGAAACTGTCCAATCAAAACTCATGGTTTTTGCACTCCTAGTAGTTTTTAGAATGTATGAGCTACAAAAACGGAGTAAAAAAAAAAAAGTTTGGTATGAACACACAATTAAGCACGCAACGTCTTTTTCTTCACACGGGTACACTTCATAACCCGCCTGAAAAAAAAAAAAAACACTAAAAGAGAATGAGCATGTGAACTGCAGTGTAAAAACGACTTGCTGGGCATATGTTCTGCTCTTTTTAACTGCTTGAGGTTTTCAAAGCCGCGATGCGGTTAACAGAAGTGACATCATCATTCTTCACAAGAAAAACAAAATGACCACTCTGTAGTTTATACCAGGGCTGTGGAGTCAGAATTGTGGAGTCGAAGCCCATTTTGGTGGAGTCGGTGTCATGGAAATTGAGGAGTCGGAGGTTTGGCTTACCGACTCCACAGCCTTGGCAGGGCTGTGGAGTCGGAGTCAGAGCCCATTTTGGTGGAGTTGGACTCAGAGGTTTGGCTTGCCGACTCCACAGCCCTGGCAGTGTTGTGGAGTCGGAGTCGTGGAGTCAGAGCCCATTTTGGAGGAGTTGGAGTCGGAGGATTTGGCTTACCGACTCCACAGCCCTGGCAGGCTTGTGGAGTCGGAGTCGTGGAGTCAGAGCCCTTTTGGTGGAGTTGGAGTCCGAGGTTTGGCTTACCGACTCCACAGCCTTGGTTTATACAATACACGTAAAAGAAAAAATGCTGGTGGTCAAAGACAACGTAAAGAGTGCTCAGGAAACTACCAAAAAGGCGCAAAAATGGCATTTCAGGACAAAAGATACCAGCGTGTTCTTAAGCATCTTCCTCCTGCAAAACTAGGGGGTTCACTTATGATTAAAAAAAGTTGTGCGCACATACCCTGAAGGGAGTTTTTGATTAGTTTTTTTTCCTCTTTTATCTTAACAAACTGCTGCTTTTTTGGTGCAGATTAATAGTGTCATTTGTTGACAGTACATGCTTAATAGTGCAAAAATGCACGCTCTCATTGCTTTCTATGATGAAACAATGCTGTGAAAAAAGCTGCAAGAATTGACATGCTGCAGTTAAAAAAAAACAAAAACGTGCATGAGATTTCAGAAATCTGATAGCTTTTGCTGGTACTGTAAAAAGCAGCTTTTAATTTACATTAAAAAACGCTGCAAAAATCCAACATGTAAAACAATCTAAAAGAGAAATCATTCTCAGAAACACTCGTGTATAAAATGATCATCATTGAAACTATTCACATGAAGCATAAAAAAAGCGCCACAAACGGTTATTCTGCAGCAAAACACAAGGAAAAAAATCACCGTTGTCGATGTGGTTTACATGGATTTGGTATTTCACCTAGCACTGATGACAAGATTCCTCACCCAATTCAACACAGAGAATTTTGAGGAAAAGAATATTCTTTGTAGGAATCTAAACTAGTATGCATTTCGCTTCCCTATAGGAATTCATGTATGTACAGGTGTGTGAAAAAGTGTTTGCCCCCTTCCTGATTTCCTATTCTTTTGCATGCTTTTCACACTTTAATGTCTCAGATAACCAAAATGCAGTTTTTAAATGAAGATCTTTTTATAAAGGGAAAAAGAAATCCAAACCTACAGGGCCCTGTGTGGAAAAGTGATAGCCCCCTAAATCTATAACTGGCTGGGCCACCTTAGCAGCAACAACTGCAATCAAGTGTTTGCGATAACTGACAATGAGTCTTTTACACGCTGTGGAGGAACTTTGGCCCACTCATCTTTGCATAATTGCAATTCAGCCACGTTGGAGGGTTTCCAAGCACTTACTGCCTTTTTAAGGTCATGCCACAGCACCTCAAATCGGATTAAGGTCAGGACTTTGACTAGGCCACTCCAAAGTCTTAAATTTGTTTTTCTTTAACCATTCAGAGGTGGACTTTCTGGTGTGTTTTGGATAATTGTCCTGCTGCATAACCCAAGTGAACTTCAGCTTGAGGTCATAAACAGATGGATGGAAATTCTCCTTCAGGATTTTTTGGTAGACAGTAGATTTGAGCGAATTTGTTCAGGTTCCCTCTTATTCGGCAAGCTATAGCGCTTAAGGGCCCGTCTCACATAGCGATATCGCTTCCGAGATCGGTGCTGAGTCACTAGTTTTGTGACGCAGCACCGAGCTCACCAGCGATATCGCTGTGTGTGACATTCAGCGACGATCAGCCCCCCTGCTGGGTATCGCTGATCGTCGCTGAAATGTCAGGACATTTTTTTGATCGCTGGTCTCCCGCTGACAGGCACGCATTGCTGTGTGTGACAGGCGGGAGACCAGCGATCCGCTGGTAACCAAGGTACACAGCGGGTTTCCAGGCGCGGGGATGTGCCTAGAAACCCGCTGTGTACCTTGGATACCAGCGCCCTGATGCAGGGAGCTGGTATCCAAGGTACACAACGGGTTTCCAGGCACCGCGCAGCGCTTGGAAACCCGCTGTGTACCTTGGATACCAGCTCCCTGCATCAGCGCGCTGGTATCCAAGGTACACTGCGGGTAACTAAGCGATGTTACCCGCAGTGTCGCTGTCCCAGATCGCTGCCTGAGCTGCCTGTTTGGCAGCTCAGCAGCGATCATGTAGCGATACACCAGCGATCCTGACAAGTGCATATCGTTGTCGGGATCGCTGGTGTATCGTTATGTGAGACCAGCCTTTACCGAATCACACAGGGCCCTGTAGGTTTGGATTTCTTTTTCCTCATTTAAAAACTGCAATTTGCGTTTTCTTTTGTGATCTTTGTCTAATATTTAAATTTGGTGATCTCAAACATTTAAGTGTGACACACATGCAAAATAATAGGAAGTCAGGAAGGAGGCAAACACTATCACACAACTGTATATGTCTGCAGATCATATTTACAAAAATTATGCCACATGAGTAGCCACTAGAAGTAAGGAAAAACATTTGCAGGACCCTGGTTCAGAATCCACTTCAATACCGTGTGGCAGTCGGACAAGGGTGGTCATCCTGGGCACCTCTGACAGTTTCAAAACCTTCAAGACGTCACAACATCTCATAAGGCATAGTCACTACACCTTATGCGACATAGTGACATGTGTTGAGCATCAATGTTATATCATGGGGGGGCCTTGTAGTCCCTGCAAACAATAATGGGTATGTGTTCTGCCAGTGAAAACCAAGAATAGAATAATGGATGTCTGAATGAGGCCTTAGGAGCTCCTCTACGTGCTAAGTTCTCATAATGTGGTAT
This sequence comes from Oophaga sylvatica, assembly GCA_033576555.1. Lineage (NCBI taxonomy): Eukaryota > Metazoa > Chordata > Amphibia > Anura > Dendrobatidae > Oophaga > Oophaga sylvatica. Next base: position 48,274,998 of record JARQOD010000005.1, read on the forward strand.
GTGAACTCCATACGCCATCGGCCACTAGTTCAGAATAAAATACACTGCGTATTGCCTTACTGTAACGGGTCTGGGAGGTGGAACCTCTGAGCTACTATACCAAGGGGCGGACCTTGTAAGAGAGCGGGTGGCGACCAGGGTGGACGGGCAGGAAGTAACAGCAGATAACCGGGGTAGTCTCTGGATGAACGGGCAGGAAGTCGCGGCAAGTGACCGAGGCAGTCTCTGGACGAGTGGGCAGGAGGTCACGGCAAGTGACCGGGGCAGTCTCTGGACGGAGTGGGCAGGAGGTCACGGCAAGTGACCGGGGCAGTCTCTGGATGAGTGGGCAGGAGGTCACGGCAAGTGACCGGGGCAGTCTCTGGATGAGTAGGCAGGAGGTCACGGCAAGTGACCGGGGCAGTCTCTGGAGGAGTGGGCAGGTGGTCACGGCAAGTGACCGGGGCAGTCTCTGGAAGAAGGTAGATACGACCTGTGATGGCTGAGCCTCCAGGTAGGCTAGCAGGAAGATAGAAGATGAGCGCTCCCAGGTGAGCGAGCGAGAGTCACTGGAATAGCAGAAGATCACGGTACGTGACGGCAGAGCCTCCAGGTAGGCTAGCAGGCAGGTAACAGATGAGCGCTCCCAGGTGTGCTAGCAGGCAGGTAACAGATGAGCACTCCAGGTGAGCGGGCGAGAGCCACTGGAATAGCAGAAGATCACGGTACGTGACGGCAGAGCCTCAGGTAGGCCAGCAGGCAGGTAACAGATGAGCGCTCCCAGGTGAGCTAGCAGACAGGTAACAGACAGCAACCTGGCAGGAATCAGACAGGTATCTGGCAAGGACCCTGAGGACTGAAGCAGAGTAGTGAACAGTGCAACAACATTGCTCGGGCACCTCCATTTTGGAGGAGGGGCCTTATATAAGGTGAAGTCCTCCGGCCATTGGCCGGGGACTCCTTAGGACGATGCGCGCGGCCCCTTCAAGAGGGAGGGCAGCGCCCGCGGGCGCGCCCTAAGCACAGTGGCAGGAAAGGAGCGTGCGCCCAGCAGAGCGGCAGGAGGACGCCGGACCTGGAGCAGAGGGGTGAGGGGAACAGCGTCCCTGCCTGGCAGAGGGCAGGGACGCCGGCGCTACAGTACCCCCCCCTTTAGGCCCCCCTTTTTTAGGCCAGAAAGAAATTTAGCTAGGATGAGAGGGGCATGGATGTTCTCCCGAGGCTCCCACGTTCTCTCCTCAGGACCAAACCCCTTCCATCCACCAAAAAATAGGTCTTCCTTCTTACCCTTTTGGTGGCCAAAATGTTCTCTACCTCAAATTCTTTTCAGCTGAAACCGGAGCAGGAGGCGTACCTGTAGACTTGGAAAAAGAGTTAAGTACCACCGGTTTGAGGAGAGATACATGGAAGGAGTTAGGGATCCGCAAGTTGGCCGGAAGTTTCAATTTATAGGCCACTGGGTTGATCTGACTGATGACCTCCAAAGGACCGATGAATCGAGGCCCTAACTTATAGGAAGGAATCTTGAGCCGGACATACTTGGACGAGAGCCAGACATTATCCCCAGGACGGAATTGCGGAGGATCCAGACGTTTTTTGTCAGCATGTCTTTTCATACGCTCGGATGACAGAAGGAGTGCGGACCGGGTACTCTCCATATGGAGGAAAATTTGTTAACAAGAGATTCCGCAGCCGGATTGTCCACTGAGATGGAGACAGGAAATGGGATCCGAGGATGCTGACCGAAGACTACAAAAAACGGAGATTTGGAGGAAGATTCGCTCTCGTGATTGTTGTAAGAAAATTCGGCCCATGGCAGGAGATCCACCCAGTCAGAATGGTGGACATTAACGAAGTGCCGGAGGTAACTGGTCAGGATCTGATTGACCCGCTCCACTTGACCATTGGACTGTGGGTGGTAGGCGGAGGAGAAGTCCAAGGTGACGTCTAGCAATTTACAAGTGGCTCTCCAGAAACGTGAGGTGAACTGTACCCCTCGATCCGACACGATATGGCGGGGCAGGCCACGAAGACGGAAGATGTGGCGGATAAAGTCTTTAGCCAGCTTGGGTGCAGACGGGAGGCCTGGCAGGGGAATAAAGTGAGCCATCTTGGAAAAGCGGTCAACGACCACCCAAATGACCGTACAACCGGCAGAAACGGGGAGGTCCGTTATGAAGTCCATGGCTATATGCTGCCAGGGAGCAGCGGGTACAGGGAGCTAAAAGGAGGCGACCGGCAGGCAGGTGTCTCGGAACCTTGTTGCGGCCACATGAGGCACAGGCAGAAACAAAGTCTATTACGTCCTTGTGCAGGGTAGGCCACCAGTAATGCCGAGTAATTAGCTGGAGGGTCTTTTTTTGACCGGCGTGGCCAGCTAATTTAGACGAATGACCCCAGTGTAGGATTCTCTCCCGATCGGGTACCGATACGAACGTCTTACCGGGAGGGAGACGATTTAGACTCACGGGAGACACCTGCATTACTCTGGCGGGATCGATGATATGTTTAGGTTCCTCTTCGAGATCAGACACCAGGAAGGATCGGGACAAGGCGTCCGCCTTGATGTTCTTGTCTGCCGGGCGAAAATGTAGAACAAAATCAAAACGAGCAAAAACAAGGACCACCGGGCCTGGCGCGGGTTAAGTCTCTGGGCATGCTGGAGGTAAGCCAAGTTTTTGTGGTCAGTGTAAATAATTACCGGATGAAGAGCCCCTCGAGTAGGTAACGCCACTCCTCCAATGCCAGCTTGATGGCCAATAACTCTCGGTCTCCTATGGAATAATTGCACTCAGAAGAGGAGAAGAGTTTGGAGAAGAAGCCACAAGTTACCATCCTCCCGGAAGATGATTTTTGAGTAAGTACCGCTCCGGCTCCAGAGGAGGAAGCGTCAACCTCCATGAAGAACTGCTTGTTACCGTCCGGGCGATGCAGCACAGGGGCGGAAGAGAAGGCCTGCTTTAAGGAAAGAAAGGCCTCCTCTGCTTCGGGCGTCCACTCTTTGGGGTTAGTACCCTTACGGGTAAGTGCGGAAATTGGGCCAGTCCGGGAAGAGAAGTGCGGTATAAAGAGGCGGTAGTAGTTGGCGAAGCCCAGGAACCGCTGAATGGCCTTCAATCCCTCCGGTCGGGGCCATTTCTCGATGGCCGACAGTTTCTCTGGATCCATTCGTAGGCCGGTCTGAGAAATAACGTAGCCCAAAAACGGCAGCGAGGTCTGCTCAAAGAGGCATTTCTCAAACTTAGCGAAGAGGTGATTCTGCCTGAGCCTGAGCAGAACCTGACGAACGTCCCTCCGGTGAGTCTGGAGATCCGGAGAGAAGACCAAGATGTCGTCCAGGTACACCACTACGCATGAGTAGAGAAGGTACCGGAAGATGTCATTGACCAACTCTTGAAAGACGGCAGGAGCATTACAGAGACCAAAGGGCATCACTAGATATTCATAGTGGCCGTCCCGGGTGTTAAATGCAGTCTTCCATTCATCCCTTGACAGATACGGACCAGGTTGTACGCCCCACGGAGATCCAGTTTGGTGAAGATTCTAGCCCCCTCAAACGATCAAACAATTCTGGAATGAGCGGAAGGGGGTACTTATTCTTCACTGTGATCTGGTTAAGACCTCTATAGTCTATACAGGGTCGGAGAGAGCCGTCCTTTTTTACGAAAAGAAGCCTGCTCCTGCCGGGGAGGTAGACTTCCGGATGAATCCCCTGGCCAAATTCTCCTCGATATATTCGGACATCGACCGGGTCTCAGCAGCGGATAATGGGTAAATACGCCCACGGGGAGGCGTAGTACCAGGTAACAGGTCGATAGGACAATCGTATGGTCTGTGAGGAGGTAATGTCTCTGCCTCTTTTTTATTTAAAGACATCAGCAAATGACCAATAGGGAATCGGAAGTCCAGGTAGATTAGTTGGGGTAGGAGAAGGACAGACAGGATGAACAGGAACCAAACACGTCTTATGACAATCCTGTCCCCAGCGAAGAACCTCTCCAGTCTGCCAGTCGAGCACGGGTCCATGTCTCTGGAGCCAAGGTAGCCCTATTAAGAGGGCGTGAGAGAGTCCAGGCAGAACATGAAAAGAGATGCTCTCAGAATGCAGCATTCCCACTTGCAGAGTTATGGGTTCGGTGATGAGTTGGATGGGGTGTGGTAAAAGACCCCCGTCCACAGCAGCGACTGATAAAGGTACAACCAGAGGTTTGGTGGGAATGTGGTATTTTTTCTACCAGGGACTGTGACATAAGATTCCCGGCTGCTCCAGAGTCAAGTTGGGCTAGTTCAAAATAACGATTCTCCCCACAGAGAATTGAGACTGACAGCAGCAGGGATGGAGAGGCTTTCTCCTTGTCTAGGTCGACCTCTCTGAGCGAACCTAGACACAGGCGTTTCCCGACCTCTCCGGACAGGTACGAATCCGATGCTCCTTACTGCCACAGTAGAAGCAACTCCCCTCAGCACGGCGTAAGTCCTGACGGGTTTTGACCATCTTGGTCTGGTCGACCTGCATAGGCTCAGGAGAGTGTAATTGGGGAAGAAACGGAGGGAGTGACGGGTTTCTGAAACGTAGGAGCTAGACGTGGAAACCTCCTCTCACGGGTGACCTCTTTGGCCCGCTCCTGGAACCGTAGGTCAATCCGGGTGGCGAGAGTTATAAGGTCATCGAGAGTGGTAGGAATGTCCCGACCGGCGAGTTCATCTTTAATACGGCCGGACAAACCCTCCCAGAAAACGGATACCAGAGCGTCGTTGTCCCAGGCCAACTCCGATGCAAGGGTACGAAAACCGTATGGCATATTGGCCCACGGTGAGATTTCCCTGACGGAGGCGTAGCAGAGATGATGCGGATGAGACCTTTCGTCCGGGTTCGTCAAAGACTTTCCGAAAAGCCGCGGGAAAGGCAGGCAGGTCGGACACCAGAGGATCTCCTCTCTCCCAAAGAGGATTCAGCCAGGCCAGGGCCTCCCAGTGAGATGGGACATGATGAAGGCAATTTTGGCCCGGTCGGAGTTAAACTGGTGGGAGAGGAGTTCAAAGTGCAGAGTGCACTGATTAATGAAGCCCGAGCCTGAGCAGGGTCGCCTCCGAAGCGAGGAGGTGCGGAGAGCCGGGGTCCGTGACAGGAGCCCATGGTATTGGGGAGCAGAGGGCTGCCGGATTGCGAGTCATGGCACCAGCGGTGGTTGCTGGTGGAGCTGTCAGAGTGTCCAGGCGAGAATTGACATTCCGCAGGTGACCAGGATGGACTCCTGTTGGGACTTCTGACGGGACAGTTCATGACACAGGTCCGAGATGGAGGGAACTTGGGCGCCACCGGGTTCCATGGCCCGAGCAAACTGTAACGGGTCTGGGAGGCGGAACCTCTGAGCTACTATACCAAGGGGCGGACCTTGTAAGAGAGCGGGTGGCGACCAGGGTGGACGGGCAGGAAGTAACAGCAGATAACCGGGGGTAGTCTCTGGATGAACGGGCAGGAAGTCGCGGCAAGTGACCGAGGCAGTCTCTGGACGAGTGGGCAGGAGGTCATGGCAAGTGACGGGGCAGTCTCTGGACGAGTGGGCAGGAGGTCACGGCAAGTGACCGGGGCAGTCTCTGGACGAGTGGGCAGGAGGTCACGGCAAGTGCCCGGGGCAGTCTCTGGACGAGTGGGCAGGAGGTCACGGCAAGTGACCGGGGCAGTCTCTGGACGAGTGGGCAGGAGGTCACGGCAAGTGACCGGGGCAGTCTCTGGATGAGTGGGCAGGAGGTCACGGCAAGTGACCGGGGCAGGTCTCTGGATGAGTGGGCAGGAGGTCACGGCAAGTGACCGGGGCAGTCTCTGGATGAGTGGGCAGGAGGTCACGGCAAGTGACCGGGGCAGTCTCTGGAGGAGTGGGCAGGTGGTCACGGCAAGTGACCGGGGCAGTCTCTGGAAGAAGGTAGATACGACCTGTGATGGCTGAGCCTCCAGGTAGGCTAGCAGGAAGATAGAAGATGAGCGCTCCCAGGTGAGCGAGCGAGAGTCACTGGAATAGCAGAAGATCACGGTACGTGACGGCAGAGCCTCCAGGTAAGCTAGCAGGCAGGTAACAGATGAGCGCTCCCAGGTGTGCTAGCAGGCAGGTAACAGATGAGCGCTCCCAGGTGAGTGGGCGAGAGCCACTGGAATAGCAGAAGATCACGGTACGTGACGTCAGAGCCTCCAGGTAGGCCAGCAGGCAGGTAACAGATGAGCGCTCCCAGGTGAGCTAGCAGACAGGTAACAGACAGCAACCTGGCAGGAATCAGACAGGTATCTGGCAAGGACCCTGAGGACTGAAGCAGAGTAGTGAACAGTGCAACAACATTGCTCGGGCACCTCCATTTTGGAGGAGGGGCCTTATATAAGGTGAAGTCCTCCGGCCATTGGCCGGGGACTCCTTAGGACGACGCGCGCGGCCCTTTAAGAGGGAGGGCAGCGCCCGCGCGCCCTAAGCACAGTGGCAGGAAAGGAGCGTGCGCCGCCAGCAGAGCGGCAGGAGGACGCCGGACTGGAGCAGAGGGGTGAGGGGAACAGCGTCCCTGCCTGGCAGAGGGCAGGGACGCCGACGCCGGCGCTACACTTACAATGCATATCGGTACCTTTACACAAGTAAAAAAGTGCAGTATTTTATAAGATGCGTTTTTTTCACACTGTCAGGCCAAGTTCACACAAGCATATAAAAAAAAAACATCCAATTTTCAACCAGAAAAAAAAAAATAAAAAAATCTCAATTATTCAGATGCAATCTGTATGGAAACTTTTTTTTATACAATCTGCAATTCTAAAAATGTACGAAACCAAATACAGATTCCTATATGTTATAAAACTCATAAAAATAAGATGATTTATGGTTGATGCATAAGGGATCTGATTATTTTTGCTTAGCCATAGACGTTGGCTTTTATGAAATGGGGCGAACACGTTCTGTGAATTTGAAAGGGGACTAGGGACATTAAAAAAAATATATATATATATATATATATATTATATATATATATATTAAAAAAGTACTGTAATATTCCTAGGACAGTAATAGGAAATAATGAGTAGACTGGTAGATTTTTTGCTTGTCTAGATTATTGGGCTTAAAATGTCTTGATATAAAGCCAGCCTGACACGTGGGAAACGTAACTAAACCAAAGCAGGCCGTAACAACAAAACAAATCTGCTGCGTCTCCTCCTGTGTATTACAACCGTCAGGACGCCCTGGCAAAGCGAGCCGAGCAGCTGCCACCGATACGAGAACGAGATGGGGTTCTGCTGAATATTAACTGAGTTATTATGTGCAGCCAAGCGCGGCGCTCTGAGAGACATCTGCTCTGGGCTCTGTCCACCAGGACAATGCTCTTCACATCGGGTGCCATGCAGCGCTCAGTACAATGATGGCATAAAAGATGATGAAGTGGAGTTATCGTAGCCCCAGACCTCTGAATGTGACATTATTGGGCATTTCCTACAGTTCAACACCATGCGCCATGTTTACAACGTGCGACTTAGGAATGACTTTGTGGTGAAGTCACCTCCAGGAATGGATGACAGATCACCACACTGACATCAGTACATCTCCATTATAGAGAAGTCTTCTCCAAGTAGATGACAATAGAGAGTTAATTGATCCATGAAAATATCAAACTTGTTAGTAAGAGTTGAGCGAATTTGTTCGGATTAGTTTCCTTATATGATCGGCATCGAATATTGTTTTTGCAATATTTGTCGAACACAACCAAACGTCATTAGAGTCAATGGAGTAGAAATTACCGAATACCGTATATACTCGTGTATAAGCCGAGATTTTCAGCCCATTTTTAGGGCTGAAAGTCCCCCTCTCGGCTTATCGCGAGTCATATACGGGGTCGGCGGGGGAGTCGGATCATACTCACCCCTCCGCCGTCGCGTCTCTGCAGCCCCCTGCTTCTTCCACGATCTCCGGCTCCTTCCTGCAGCGGTCACATGGTGACGCTCATTAAAGTCATGAATATGCACATATTCATGACTTTAATGAGCGGTACCACGTGACCGCTGTAGGAAGGAAGAGCTGCGGAGACCGCCGGGAGAAGAGGAGAGGCTGCAGAGACGCGCCGGCGGAGGGGTGAGTTATAGCGATATTTACCTGTACCCGGACCACCGCTGTACGCTGCTCCCTCGTCCGACTCCTCTGGCTGTGGATGTTCAGGCAGAGGGCGCGATGACGTCATTAGTGCGCGCCGCGCCCCCTGCCTGATCATTCACTGCCGAGGACCCGGAAGGGGCAGCAGCGCAGCGGTGGACCGGTCTGGTGACAGGTAAATATCTCAGGTGCCGCGGTCCTGAGCGAGCGGTGACACCGGCACCTGTCCCCTATAGCGCGCCGGTGTCACCGCCTGCTCAGGACACCGGCACCTGGCCCCCAGCGACGAGAGGCGAGTATGTCATTTTTTTTTTTGTAGTTGCAGCAGCAGCATAAGGGACGTATACTATGGGGCATAATCCAGGGAGCATATGGGGGCATAATCTGTGGAGCATATTGGGCATAATCTGTGGAGCATATGGGGTCATAATCTGTGGAGCATCATATGGGGGCATAATCTATGGAGCATCATATGGGGGCATAATCTATGGAGCATATGGGGGCATAATAATTTTTCATCCTAGGCTTATACGCGAGTCAATAAGTATTCCCAGTTTTTTGTGGCAAAATTAGGGGGGGTCGGCTTATACACAGGTCGGCTTATACATGAGTATATACGGTATGTTCGGAACAGATCACCAAACATACATTCGTGCCATATTTGAACACTATTTGTGCCGAATATGTCAAAATCAGATTCCGGGACAAAATCCGAACAAATTCGCTCATCTTTACTTGTTAGGAATTTCTTAAAAAATAGAATCTGGCAAATATTACATTTTTGCGATTCGGCTACCATAAAAAAAATACCATACTCGCCACTTTCCTAACGCTGTTCTCTACGCTGGTCTTTGGTTCTTCTGGCGCCGAGACCAAGAACTGGTGATCAAGTGAGGGGCGATGCCCATCACTGACGTCAGTCTCGAGCGTCGCCCTGCCCCAATGTGACGTTATGAAGGCTAGGCGATGCCCATCTCTGACGTCAGTCTTGTACGTCGCCCTGCCCCAACATGACCTTATGAAGGCTAGGCGATGACCATCACTGACGTCAGTCTCGTATGTCGCCCTGCCCCAACATGACCTTATGAAGGCTAGGCGATGACCATCACTGACATCAGTCTCGTACGTCGCCCTGCCCCAACATGACCTTATGAAGGCTAGGAGATGACCATCACTGACGTCAGTCTGTGCATCGCACTCCCCCAACATGACCTTATGAAGGCTAGGCGATGCCCATCTCTGACGTCAGTCTCGTACGTCGCCCTGCCCCAACATGACCTCAGCTACCAAAACATAACACCACGGAGTAAGTACAAGTGACTATAGTCTATTATTGTTTTACCCCTTCCATCCATTTATTATGCTTTGGGGTCTGGAAAGACAGACTATATAAAAGTCTTCATCACAATCAGACCAATTTTCGATTCAAACCCAGTTAGGTTTTCTTATCTATAGAAGGTAGTTTTTAGCGTTGGTGTGAATTGATTTGTAAGATTCTGTCCATCAGCCATGTCGTTTATCTGTGGCCGTCACACGGGAGCCCTGAGAACCGATATGTTCCTCCTGGCATCTACAGAACTTCTTTTGATTGGCATACCTGTTGCGATGTCATTGGTGCAGTGTGACATCATGCCAGGCGGTTAATCTAAAGAGCTGGGGATGGCGGGATGTAGGGGGCAGTCCTCAGGACTTAGACTTAAGTATACATTATAAAATATATTGAGTGCAAAAAATATATATTATAATTGCCTTGCAATGTTTTCATCTCCTGTTCTGTCCAAATGTCACCGTATCCCAGAATTCCAAGCGGAGGAAGTTCACCGAAGCCATATTGGGACACCCAAGTGATGGGTGTCTCAATATGGAAACTGCTGCTGGTACCAACCTACTGCACGGTACCACCAGCGGAACACCGTCGCACCACACATACTCTATACGCCGTACGCAACGCTCACACTCTCACGCAGCCTCTTGCGCGGTAACACCATCGCACTGCGCAAATTCCACGCAGGCGCAGTGGATCATTCGGCTGATCCCAGCGGCAGATGCGCGACGTGTCTACAGGCAGAGGAAGCCGGTCACATTAAAGGGTTTTCCACGAACGAAAGTTCATTTTAAAAATTGTCTGTGCCTGACCGTGTATGGAGCATACCACATCTCCTGGGCAGGGGAGGAAGCAAAAGACAATACTGACATTACAGCAGGGGATCACAGAGGATTCATTTTGTAAAATATTTCACTGACTGTTTTTAAACAATATTTTATCTCACAAAATGTATCATCTGCGATCTCCTGCTGTAGTGTCAGTATTGTCTTTTGCTTCCTCCCATGCCCAGGAGCTGTGGTATGTTCTGTACATGGTCAGACACAGGGGTGAGGGAGACCGAGCACAGGGGGGAGACAGCTCAAACGGGACAGCACATGAGGGGAGAACACAGCACAGGAAGAGAGAGACAGCAGACAAGGGGGAAAGCACATGGGGTAGACAGGTCAAAGAAGAGAGCACAGATGGGAGAAATCAGCACATGAGCAAAGAGAGAGTGGATAGGTGGGTGAGCACATGGAGGGAATAGATTGTCAATGCTGCAAAGCCTGCCCCCATCGTGACATTACCACCCTCCCGATAAGATAGCATCCGGCCTCCATCTAATATTATATTATATATATATATATATATATATATATATATATATTTTTTTTTTTTTTTATTATTTCCATATCCTCCTTGGCAGGATGTCAGGATTCTGTGACCACAGGAGGCCCTCACTCATGCGGATGTTATTTCTGATCCAAGAACTTCATTCTATACAATACTTAGGTAGAAAAGCAAAATATAATGACACATGACAGTCACCACAGGGAAGGGGGGGGAAGCCTAGAAATACAGACATTGCTAAATCTTTAACCCTTTGCTTACTTAACTGTCCTGATCTTTTCCATTACAGTGCTTAATAAAACTTATGGAACCTGTTGGCACATTTTTACATTTGGAACTGATGGTACGGTTGGACAGGCTTGCGCTCACCAATAAAAATAATAACTTTTTTATTGTAGATGTGCCAGTCACGGGAAATCTAGAGTAAAAACAATATGCAAATCCGGCTGCAAGTGCACTAGGGGTGTGTCAATATGTTTAGAAGAAATCCCCTGCACTTTAATGAAACCTGCGTATGATTTCTGCTACTACTCCCGCAGGTGCAGACAGGTTCACTTAAAAAATTGAAGCAATGGATAGTACATAAACCAAGGACAAAAGTCATATACAAACATACACTCCTCAAAATCAATGACAACACCAATAAGGTAAAATTGTGGAATTATGGAAATCACAGAAGCGACATGTTAATGATCCGCAAATTATGAGAAATGTAAAGTAAACTTTCAAAATAGCTCAATTTATTCAGTATGGAGTATGAGTGCGACATGTAGAAATCCCTGCACTTCCATGCCTAGGCTGATATTAGTCAGGGTATTAATGGTTGTTTGAGGAATGCTTTGCTGCACTGAATGCACTTCATCAAGGTCCGCTGATGGCAGCTCCTTTTGAAATTGCCAGCATTGGAGATGCAGCAGGCCATGTTATCTCACTTAGGCTATGGAGACTGCTCTCTCTATGTTGATAAAAGACAAGAAACTTTGGAGAAATGGTCGTACCACTGTTTGACGCCTTAAGCTTGGCATTCTCAATACAGAATCTGACAGTTCATCTATGGGCACCTCTTACTGTTATTCCAGTTTGTCGTTTATCTCTAGCAGTGCTGACATCTCGGCCTACATACCCTGTGATTTGCTCAGTTCAAGGATTCCGTACTTCTCAGTTTGCGAAAAATGGCGATAATTTGCACATCAACAAAAAAAATAGTGACTTATTAAAGTTGCTTACTCCAACTCGATGAATCAGCCTCATGGAGGCTTTCTTAGGAGGATACCCACTAAAGCTGGCCACGCACGTCAGATAGCTGTCAGCCAGACTTTCCATCTCTCATGACTCCCCCATAAACAGTAATGCTTGATTGGGTCAAGCGGTCCTATGTTCTCTGAGATATCTATTAAATGACTCCTCTCGCGGCACCTTATTTTTAGAGGCCAGAAATGATCAGGTAACTGAAAATCAACTACTTGATCATTATGTCCCTCAACATAATCTGTAGGCAATGATCGGGATGCCCCCTTACCCTGCTCACACAATGTAACATTGAACCTTAAGCCGCTCAGCTATTAATAGTGAAAAAAATAGTGCACCTTTAATAAGTTAATTGACCAGTAATTTGCAAATAAAATTAAAAAAAATTAAGAGAAAAAAAAACTTATATAAAAAAAAAAAAAAAAATCTCTCAAAATTGTCTACAATGGATTCTGCAGTCATTACAAGGACACACCTGGACGGAGATTTGCATTGTAAGCATAGATAATACGGCACTGTCACGACAAACCTGACGGACAACTTTTCCAGAAACAAACTTTCAAACAGAAGCAGCTGCAGCACGGTCACGGGCAGGAGTTTTCGGTCAGCAGCTACCAAGGGATCTTTTTTTTTTTTCTGGCAATCTGTTGTCATTTGTGTCCTGCAGACCTTCCTCTTATGGCTCAGTTCACACAGCTTTTTTTTGCAGTGCACAAAGCTGACAAGTTTTTCAAACCGAAGCTACTTCAGGAAACGCTCCTTTTTGGGAAGCTTTTTGGAGGCGTTTCTCCTAGAGCCTAGTTTGGAGTAGGATACTCTTCAAAGCAGGGACACACACTTTTTTGTTTTCCACCAAGCATCTTCCAAAACCTCTTTATGAGAAAAAAATCTTTAAAAGAAAATACCAACTACTCATATGAACAACAAAATTAATTTCCCATTGACCTGAATAGGGCAGGTTTTCCAAGCTGTTTAGGAGGAGAATTTTGGAGTGGATCAGATCACAATACAAAATCCTGGAAAAAAAACAAACCTCAGTGTGAACATAGTCGTAGTCTGCCAGTGGGAGACCGGTGCCAAGGCAGTTTGGATTTTAACAAATAGAATCCTACAGATTTCAAAACGGACCACGTTAATCAGTATTTGGTAAAAAATGCTAGTTCATCCATTTCTTTTTTGTAGTTTTCTCACTCTTCTCTTATCAAACATGAAAACTGGTCAGCACTTGGATGGCTGATGTCTTGAGACTTTTCAAGGACACGGACTTATTAACAAATTTAATCCTAGATTAGAATCAAAAATTGAAAAGTGACCTTTTTTTTGTGGACCGCTGACATACTAACAGACAATAATGGGTACGAGTTCTGTGAAATTCACAGATAAGGGAATGATGGACTTTAGAATAAGGCTATGTGCAGATTCTGCTGAGGAATTTTCAACGCAGATTTTGGTAAATCCGCAGGTAAAATGACCTGCGTTTTACCTGCGGATTTGATGCAGATTTGCCGCGGTTTTTGTGCGGATTTCCCCTGCGTTTTCAGACCTGCGGATTTCTATTTAGAGCAGGTCTGACAACGCTGCGGAACTGCACAAAAGAAGTGACATGCTGCGGATTTAAATCCGCACCAAATCCGCGCGGAAAAATCCGCAGCATGTGCACTGCGTTTTTTTTTTTACATTGAATCTAATGCTACTGTACATCACTTGCAGTTCTGCTGCGGATCTGCAGCGGAATCCGCAACATGTGCACAGACCCTGTGTGCACAGTTTCCTTGTATGGTCAGTGGCGCCTTCGAGACAAATCCAAACCCCCTCGATTCAGGCGCATGCGCGAATGAGGCCATTGACTATAATGGTGCAGACATAATCACCGTGTGCTCTGTTCTGCATCATTCTTGAGATTCACCTCCAATAGTCGAATATGGCAGAAAATAATGCACGACAGAGCACGCGGTGACTATGTTAGCATCGTACAGTCGATGGCCCCGTTGGCGCATACAGCCTAATCCGGTTTTGAGAGAGTTTGGATGTAAACCCCCACGGGGCCGCTGAAGAAAACACTGTGTGAAAAGGGTCTTGAGGCATAAGAGGCTTCCACAGTTTCTTCCCTAGAAAAGTAACATGTTAGATCTCCATTTTGGGTAATGACGTGAACTTTCAATGTGGGGTTCGTGGAATAATTTGTCCGTTGTGGTCTATGGATTTACAGCTAGTCGCTCATAGGCATAGTCGCTGCCTTTCTCCTCTTTACAGCCTGAAAAGATGGCCACTACAAGACCGCTACTACTAAGCAAAAGACCTTTATGAAAAGGGTCTAAAAAGTTGAGGGGTCAATCTTCGTGACCCTACTTAATCAGGAGAATGTGGGTCCTCTGAACCCTATAATGGCCGGTGAAGTGGCCCTTGATGCACATCCAGACAAAAAAAAAATAAAGACTCTGGGGATCTCCAATTGCTGAACAGGGACTACCAGCTATTAAATACATAGGGCGTGTTCACACATGCAGTTTTTTTTAAATTTTTCTTGCTGTAAAAAAAATGTAACAAGGAATTGAGAATGGTGATAAAAACTGACCCAATGTGGCATATTTTAACTTTTTTATCTTCAATATACAATATGCTCTAAAGATGGTGCGGGGTTTTCAGGTATTTTTTTCCCAAAATGTCACAATAAATACCTCAAAAACTAAAATTCATGGGGGCAGATTTATCAAAACAGTCTGAAAGCAAACCCATCATAGCAACCAATGGCAGCGCAGCTTTCATGTTACCAGAGCAGTTTAGAACATGAAAGCTGAGCTCTAATTGGTTGCTAAGGGCAACAAGCCAGTTTTTGATAAATGAGGCCTATGGTGTTTAATAAAAACACCAAAAGATAAAAAAAAGCCACAAAATAAGAGTATATTAATGTAACTTCATGGCAGAAAAGACACAGCTCCGCTTTATATCGTCATAAGCCTCTGTTTTCCATCTCATATATAATGTATGATAAGACAACATGTCTGACCGATGATATATTGTACAGTGACTACAGAAAGGCGCAGCTGCACGAGACGCAGCATCAAACGAAACTAGAACATGCCTCAAGTCCTGAATCAAGGGAAATGAAAAGATCATCAATAGTGCAGCAAATACAGAGTCAATCTTCATCAAAGAGAGCCTGGGGACAGCGGCCATAAACATACAATTACAAGGGACGAATAAATTGACCTCACCATGGCACGAGATGGCAGATCAATAAAACAAAAAAAAAAAAAAGAATCAAAACAAAAATGGCCAATTTAGTCGTGTGATCAAGATAAAAATCTAGCGAGATTTTCATTTTAACTAATACATGGAGGTCCTGAACAATACCAGTTTAATAAAGACCCTTTAAAGAGGACTGTAACTTATACCTGATGTAAATCCCACCGTTTTCCTGAATCCGGCGCCTTTTTCTTTTCTTCCTGCTCCTCTACGTTCCTGAGATATGGCACCTTCTTCACTAAATAAGGCTATTTTTTTTTTTTTTTTAGACAAAGGGGTGTAGTCATCCGCTATTCTCTGCAGGCGTCTTCATAAAAGCCACGCCTTGTTGGCTATAAAATAGATTTACATACAGGGAAGAATGGGCCACTCTTTCAAGAACAGAGAAGTAAAAAAAAAACAAAAACGCAGGATTTAGAAGAACGGCGGCATTTACAACAGGTTAAAAAAAAATAATTAATAAGCACATTAATGCATTTTGCTTAATGTACTATTACATTTATGACAAGTCCTATTAAAGGACAGTTCTTGTATTCAGCTCTTGAAGGGATGGCGCCATGTGGGCAACCCCCTTTTCCAAATTAAGAAACATTAGTGAGGAACCAGGTGAAACCTCCACAATCAATGGACGACGATGTCATAAATGGTGGCACTGGGTGTTATGTCCATGAATGAGACATTTTACAGACTGTCCTGTGTATTTTACATGCTGTATTGCAGTCTCTCATATTGTTTACTGTTGCTATGTGTCCCTGTGTTTGCATAGCTGAAATCCTCCCTTTACATTAAGTTTGTCCCTTCTGTCTCTCTCTTCTGGTATGATGTCATTTCCTTCTCTTTCTCCTGTGTTTCATTCTCCATCTTGATTTTATCAGAATCACATGTGTTTTCAGTCTGTCTGAAGAAAATCTTTTTTACCTGCTGCTGTTTGTATGCATTCAACAAGAATTCTTAAAGAAATCAAATTCTCTTCTGGATTCTTCATAACATGTGTTCCGGCAGCTGAGTTAAGCTATCTGCGATCGTCGCCAATTGTAAGTAGGGTGAAAGAGATCCGGCATCTCACAGAGCCATATTTACAGCCACAGGCCCGGGGACAGAATAGTAAAAAAGACTTTTCAGATTCATCTGTAAAACCCACAGCTTCTATAAAGCTACAGAACTTCCTGCAGAGCATCCGCTCTCAACATATAAGAGTCTATACAGCTCTCCTTCTCCCTGTGCAGCAGCATGGCTGAAGGAATGACTACACGGTCTCTGCCAGACCCATTGTCAGAGGAAGAGTGCATAGACCCTGATCCACCATTTAGTGAGAAGGCTAGACGTGTCACAAAGCCAACTTGGAAAATAAGGGAGAATCTAGAATCCAGTAAACATGATCTTCTCCGTGCAACAGCAGAGCTATGGCAAAAACTCTTATGCCACATAAATAGCCTGTCTCAGCCTGCTTCTCTCCAACGACCACTGGAGGGAGCTCTCGCACAACTGTGTTCAGATTATCAATGTTATGCAGAAATAACAGACCAGTATATCGCAGTGTTAAAAAGACTTAACCCATCAGTTACCTGCAAAGAGCTGCAAGCTTTCCAAAAACTTAACTCTGAGAGAGAAAGCATGGTGCGCGATATAAAAGCCAAAACAGAGGCAAGAATCGCACTAATAGCCGAGATGTCATCTTGCATTTCTGGCTCTGCCAGACAGTCAAAGCGAACATCTAAGTCACGCTCTTCAAAATCCTCAACCCTCAGCGAACAGCTCATAAAAGCACGTGCGGAAGCTGAGGCCACTAAAATACAAGCTGCCTTTGCTCAAAAGGAAACTGAAATGAAAACTGAGGCCACTAAAATACAAGCTGCCCTAGAGGCCATAGAAATGAAAACTGAGGCCACTAAAATACAAGGTGCCCTAGAGGCCCTAGAGAAGGAACGCCAACAAGCCATAGCCATGGCAAAATTAAAGGTCCTGGAACAAGCCATCAGTGGGAGCCAAAGAGACAGCATCAGTTTAAGTGGTTTTGATACTGAAGACCCTCTTAAGCGTACTAGAGACTATGTACAAAGCCAACACAGTGCTATCCCTGCTCCTGCAATCCTTCCTGACCACACTGATGCTCCCCTGAGACAACAGGACACAGAGCGTTTATCCCCATCCTGCACCCAAGGTCAGTACAATTACAATACGCTGCCAATCTTGTATCCTGATCCACCTCTGTGCACTGCAATGTACCAGAAACCTGCAAATCACCAAATCTTATACTCAGAATCCTACGTACAGGCCAATATGCAGGCCAGTCACCACACTCCGGTCAATCACACAATTCCAGTCCCATGTGTAGCAGAAACTAAGCTCATTAAGCCAGTTAATGGACTGAACGCCTACGCTGCCCCATACATACCTGCATTCCCAGGTCAAATCACAGACTGTATGAACAAAGCAATCCAACCAGCATCGGTCCTTCCAAAATCGGAGAATGCTGATATGACTGGCCTCGCAAGGTACATGATTCGGCGTGATCTAACTAAGACCGGTCTTACAGAGTTTGACGATAAACCTGAGAACTACAGGGGTTGGAAGTGTACCTTTGAAACCACGATCAGTGATCTCGGCATCACCGCCGCTGAAGAGCTAGACCTGCTAATCAGGTGGCTTGGGCCACAATCCACGGATCGGGTCAAGAGACTTAAATCTGTCCACATCAGTAATCCCATTGCTGGTCTCACTGCCGCATGGAAGAGACTAGAAAGAAGCTATGGCAGTCCTGAGGTTATAGAAAGGGCCCTGTTCAAACGACTAGAGGATTTTCCAAAGGTATCTAATAAAGACAGTACAAGGTTCCAAGAGCTCAGCGACCTCCTGTTAGAGCTTCAGCTGGCCAAAGCAGACCCGTACCTTCCTGGCCTCAGCTACCTGGACACTGCTCATGGGGTAACCCCAATAGTTTCCAAGCTGCCGTTCAATATCCAAAATAAGTGGGCCATGCTTGGATCAAAATACAAAAGGGAAAACCAAGTCTCCTTCCCTCCATTTTCCTACTTCTGCGAGTTCATCGAAAATATCGCAGAGTGTAAGACCGATCCAAGTTTTTCCTATGGAGAACACAGCGACCCTGTTTCATCTACAAAACACGACAGTCCACGTCTTAACTACAGGAACCACCAAGCTCCAATGTCCATCAAGAAGACTGATGTTCTTCCGGCACCTTCAGTATCACAAGATAAGAGCGACAAAGGTGAGAAGGTTGAGAATCCTAATCGCCAGTGTCCAATTCACAAACTACCACATCCCCTGAAGAAGTGCATCGGCTTCAGGAAGAAGCCCCTTCAAGAACGAAAGGAGCTCTTGAAGAAGTTTGGAGTATGCTTCAGGTGCTGCGCCTCTACCGAACATCTTGCTAAGGACGTGTCATCCCCATCATGTGTCTAGAGTGCGACAGCGAAGACCACGTACAGGCGCTCCATCCATCACAGCCTGACTCTGCGTCTTCACCTTCTCCACCCACAAGCCATGGCGGGGAGAGTACAGACCAAGTGACAAGCCATGTTGCAGTATCTTCCTCATGCACCGATGTCTGTGGAGAAGGTCTTCGAGACAAGTCCTGTGCGAAGATTTGCCTGTCATGGGTGTATCCCAAGGGCCATCCAGAGAAGGCAGTCAAGGTGTACGTTAGCCTGGATGACCAGAGCAACAAATCATTAGCCAAGTCAGAACTCTTTGACTTGTTTGACTTAAAAGGAGACGTCTATCCCTACACCTTGGGCACCTGCAGCGGCGTTTTACAAACCTCTGGAAGAAGGGCCAGTGGCCTCATAATTTAAATTCTCTTGAGAAAGGCGCCACGGAGATACCACTACCCACGCTTGTAGAGTGTAACCAAATACCATTCAATAGGGGAAGAAATCCCAACACCAGAAGTCGCTCTTCAGCATCCTCATCTCAGAATGATAGC
>JARQOD010000005.1:48294286-48441821 GCA_033576555.1 Oophaga sylvatica
ACCCTGCTTAAATGTCTTGATATAAAGCCAGCCTGACACGTGGGAAACGTAACTAAACCAAAGCAGGCCGTAACAACAAAACAAATCTGCTGCGTCTCCTCCTGTGTATTACAACCGTCAGGACGCCCTGGCAAAGCGAGCCGAGCAGCTGCCACCAATACGAGAACGAGATGGGGTTCTGCTGAATATTAACTGAGTTATTATGTGCAGCCAAGCGCGGCGCTCTGAGAGACATCTGCTCTGGGCTCTGTCCACCAGGACAATGCTCTTCACATCGGGTGCCATGCAGCGCTCAGTACAATGATGGCATAAAAGATGATGAAGTGGAGTTATCGTAGCCCCCAGACCTCTGAATGTGACATTATTGGGCATTTCCTACAGTTCAACACCATGCGCCATGTTTACAACGTGCGACTTAGGAATGACTTTGTGGTGAAGTCACCTCCAGGAATGGATGACAGATCACCACACTGACATCAGTACATCTCCATTATAGAGAAGTCTTCTCCAAGTAGATGACAATAGAGAGTTAATTGATCCATGAAAATATCAAACTTGTTAGTAAGAGTTGAGCGAATTTGTTCGGATTAGTTTCCTTATATGATCGGCATCGAATATTGTTTTTGCAATATTTGTCGAACACAACCAAACGTCATTAGAGTCAATGGGAGTAGAAATTACCGAATACCGTATATACTCGTGTATAAGCCGAGATTTTCAGCCCATTTTTAGGGCTGAAAGTCCCCCTCTCGGCTTATACGCGAGTCATATACGGGGTCGGCGGGGGAGTCGGATCATACTCACCCCTCCGCCGTCGCGTCTCTGCAGCCCCCCTGCTTCTTCCACGATCTCCGGCTCCTTCCTGCAGCGGTCACATGGTGACGCTCATTAAAGTCATGAATATGCACATATTCATGACTTTAATGAGCGGTACCAGTGACGCTGTAGGAAGGAAGAGCTGCGGAGACCGCCGGGAGAAGAGGAGAGGCTGCAGAGACGCGCCGGCGGAGGGGTGAGTATAGCGATATTTACCTGTACCCGGACCACCGCTGTACGCTGCTCCCTCGTCCGACTCCTCTGGCTGTGGATGTTCAGGCAGAGGGCGCGATGACGTCATTAGTGCGCGCCGCGCCCCTGCCTGATCATTCACTGCCGAGGACCCGGAAGGGGCAGCAGCACAGCGGTGGACCGGTCTGGTGACAGGTAAATATCTCAGGTGCCGCGGTCCTGAGCGAGCGGTGACACCGGCACCTGTCCCCTATAGCGCGCCGGTGTCACCGCCTGCTCAGGACACCGGCACCTGGCCCCCAGCGACGAGAGGCGAGTATGTCATTTTTTTTTTGTAGTTGCAGCAGCAGCAGCAGCAGCATAAGGGACGTATACTATGGGGCATAATCCAGGGAGCATATGGGGGCATAATCTGTGGAGCATATTGGGCATAATCTGTGGAGCATATGGGGTCATAATCTGTGGAGCATCATATGGGGGCATAATCTATGGAGCATATGGGGGCATAATAATTTTTCATCCTAGGCTTATACGCGAGTCAATAAGTATTCCCAGTTTTTTGTGGCAAAATTAGGGGGGGTCGGCTTATACACAGGTCGGCTTATACATGAGTATATACGGTATGTTCGGAACAGATCACCAAACATACATTCGTGCCATATTTGAACACTATTTGTGCCGAATATGTCAAAATCAGATTCCGGGACAAAATCCGAACAAATTCGCTCATCTTTACTTGTTAGGAATTTCTTAAAAAAATAGAATCTGGCAAATATTACATTTTTGCGATTCGGCTACCATAAAAAAATACCATACTCGCCACTTTCCTAACGCTGTTCTCTACGCTGGTCTTTGGTTCTTCTGGCGCCGAGACCAAGAACTGGTGATCAAGTGAGGGGCGATGCCCATCACTGACGTCAGTCTCGAGCGTCGCCCTGCCCCAATGTGACGTTATGAAGGCTAGGCGATGCCCATCTCTGACGTCAGTCTTGTACGTCGCCCTGCCCCAACATGACCTTATGAAGGCTAGGCGATGACCATCACTGACGTCAGTCTCGTATGTCGCCCTGCCCCAACATGACCTTATGAAGGCTAGGCGATGACCATCACTGACATCAGTCTCGTACGTCGCCCTGCCCCAACATGACCTTATGAAGGCTAGGAGATGACCATCACTGACGTCAGTCTGTGCATCGCACTCCCCCAACATGACCTTATGAAGGCTAGGCGATGCCCATCTCTGACGTCAGTCTCGTACGTCGCCCTGCCCCAACATGACCTTATGAAGGCTAGGCGATGCCCAACACTGACGTCAGTCTCGTGTGTCACCCTGCCCCACATGACCTTATGAAGGCTAGGCGACGACCATCACTGACGTCAGTCTCATGCGTCGCCCTGCCCCAACATGACCTTATGAAGGCCAGGCGATGACCATCACGGTCGTCAGTCTCGTACGTCGCCCTGCCCCAACATGACCTTATGGAGGCCAATCATCCACCTCAGCATCAGAAGTACCATGGATGCCCAGGGAGCCACAGTGTTGTGAATGTTTTAGAAATGAATTCTGAGCAGAAGGTCCCTCTGGTAGTTACAAACAGTACTGAACCATTCAATGAGGATTGGCAATCAGGAATCACAGACTGGCTGGATATAAGGGAGGTTTCCCCCCATCATGGTTGCCGGTGATCAATTGTTCTTGTCTCAACGTTGTTTCCTGGTTCACTTGGAAGCTTGCTGAGTCTTGCCTCTTCTCCTGCTCTCAGATAAGATATTTTCTGTTTTTTGTTTTTTTTGCTTGCCATTTACATATTTCTCTGCATTTCTGTGAGGTTGGCCAGGTTCCCCTCCCCGGGGGCTTGGGCTCCTCTCGGTTCCTCTGGAGCCACTGTTTGTACATTTGCCTTTTCCAGTTTTTTCTGTGGCTGCGGCTTAGTTTTGTTACACCAGAGAACTAATTTAGGTGGTAGAGGTCGTGTGATCTCAGGTGTTTTTGCAATTAGTAGTGTTGGTTTTCTTTAGGTTTTTTTTTTCATTGCAGTAAGTATCCTTCTTATCCTTTTCTGTCTAGGCAGATTGGGCCCCAGCGTTTGCTCATACTATTTTCTGTCTGTGTCTGTATTTCCTCTTGTCTAACCGCCATTACATGTTTGGGGCTTCCTATGTTTTTGGGGATCTGCTCCGGGGCAGATAGCTTTCCTCTTTCTATCTTTAGGTGTAGTTAGCCTCTCAGGCTGTGACGAGGCTTCTAGGACCAACGTAGGAACGCTCCACGGCTGCCTTCAGTTGTGGTGGTTAGTCAGGGTACTGCAATCTAGTAGATTCCAACCACTCTGGTGTATTGCCGTTTTTGCCTGCTCTCCTCAGCTACCAAAACATAACACCACGGAGTAAGTACAAGTGACTATAGTTTATTATTGTTTTACCCCTTCCATCCATTTATTATGCTTTGGGGTCTGGAAAGACAGACTATATAAAAGTCTTCATCACAATCAGACCAATTTTCGATTCAAACCCAGTTAGGTTTTCTTATCTATAGAAGGTAGTTTTTAGCGTTGGTGTGAATTGATTTGTAAGATTCTGTCCATCAGCCATGTCGTTTATCTGTGGCCGTCACACGGGAGCCCTGAGAACCGATATGTTCCTCCTGGCATCTACAGAACTTCTTTTGATTGGCATACCTGTTGCGATGTCATTGGTGCAGTGTGACATCATGCCAGGCCGGTTAATCTAAAGAGCTGGGGATGGCGGGATGTAGGGGGCAGTCCTCAGGACTTAGACATAAGTATACATTATAAAATATATTGAGTGCAAAAAATATATATTATATAATTGCCTTGCAATGTTTTCATCTCCTGTTCTGTCCAGATGTCACCGTATCCCAGAATTCCAAGCGGAGGAAGTTCACCGACAGCCATATTGGGACACCCAAGTGATGGGTGTCTCAATATGGAAACTGCTGCTGGTACCAACCTACTGCACGGTACCACCAGCGGAACACCGTCGCACCACACATACTCTATACGCCGTACGCAACTCTCACACTCTCACGCAGCCTCTTGCGCGGTAACACCGTCACACTGCGCAAATTCCACGCAGGCGCAGTGGATCATTCGGCTGATCCCAGCGGCAGATGCGCGACGTGTCTACAGGCAGAGGAAGCCGGTCACATTAAAGGGTTTTCCCACGAACGAAAGTTCATTTTAAAAATTGTCTGTGCCTGACCGTGTATGGAGCATACCACATCTCCTGGCAGGGGGAAGCAAAAGACAATACTGACATTACAGCAGGGGATCACAGAGGATTCATTTTGTAAAATATTTCACTGACTGTTTTTAAACAATATTTTATCTCACAAAATGTATCATCTGCGATCTCCTGCTGTAGTGTCAGTATTGTCTTTTGCTTCCTCCCATGCCCAGGAGCTGTGGTATGTTCTGTACATGGTCAGACACAGGGGTGAGGGAGACCGAGCACAGGGGGGGGAGACAGCTCAAACGGGACAGCACATGAGGGGAGAACACAGCACAGGAAGAGAGAGACAGCAGACAAGGGGGAAAGCACATGGGGTAGACAGGTCAAAGAAGAGAGCACAGATGGGAGAAATCAGCACATGAGCAAAGAGAGAGTGGATAGGTGGGTGAGCACATGGAGGGAATAGATTGTCAATGCTGCAAAGCCTGCCCCCATCGTGACATTACCACCCTCCCGATAAGATAGCATCCGGCCTCCATCTAATATATATATATATATATATATATATATATATATATATATATATATATATATATATATTTATTTTTTTATTATTTCCATATCCTCCTTGGCAGGATGTCAGGATTCTGTGACCACAGGAGGCCCTCACTCAGGCGGATGTTATTTCTGATCCAAGAACTTCATTCTATACAATACTTAGGTAGAAAAGCAAAATATAATGACACATGACAGTCACCACGGGAAGGGGGGGAAGCCTAGAAATACAGACATTGCTAAATCTTTAACCCTTTGCTTACTTAACTGTCCTGATCTTTTCCATTACAGTGCTTAATAAAACTTATGGAACCTGTTGGCACATTTTTACATTTGGAACTGATGGTACGGTTGGACAGGCTTGCGCTCACCAATAAAAATAATAACTTTTTTATTGTAGATGTGCCAGTCACGGGAAATCTAGAGTAAAAACAATATGCAAATCCGGCTGCAAGTGCACTAGGGGTGTGTCAATATGTTTAGAAGAAATCCCCTGCACTTTAATGAAACCTGCGTATGATTTCTGCTACTACTCCCGCAGGTGCAGACAGGTTCACTTAAAAAATTGAAGCAATGGATAGTACATAAACCAAGGACAAAAGTCATATACAAACATACACTCCTCAAAATCAATGACAACACCAATAAGGTAAAATTGTGGAATTATGGAAATCACAGAAGCGACATGTTAATGATCCGCAAATTATGAGAAATGTAAAGTAAACTTTCAAAATAGCTCAATTTATTCAGTATGGAGTATGAGTGCGACATGTAGAAATCCCTGCACTTCCATGCCTAGGCTGATATTAGTCAGGGTATTAATGGTTGTTTGAGGAATGCTTTGCTGCACTGAATGCACTTCATCAAGGTCCGCTGATGGCAGCTCCTTTTGAAATTGCCAGCATTGGAGATGCAGCAGGCCATGTTATCTCACTTAGGCTATGGAGACTGCTCTCTCTATGTTGATAAAAGACAAGAAACTTTGGAGAAATGGTCGTACCACTGTTTGACGCCTTAAGCTTGGCATTCTCAATACAGAATCTGACAGTTCATCTATGGGCACCTCTTACTGTTATTCCAGTTTGTCGTTTATCTCTAGCAGTGCTGACATCTCGGCCTACATACCCTGTGATTTGCTCAGTTCAAGGATTCCGTACTTCTCAGTTTGCGAAAAATGGCGATAATTTGCACATCAACAAAAAAATAGTGACTTATTAAAAGTTGCTTACTCCAACTCGATGAATCAGCCTCATGGAGGCTTTCTTAGGAGGATACCCACTAAAGCTGGCCACGCACGTCAGATAGCTGTCAGCCAGACTTTCCATCTCTCATGACTCCCCCATAAACAGTAATGCTTGATTGGGTCAAGCGGTCCTATGTTCTCTGAGATATCTATTAAATGACTCCTCTCGCGGCACCTTATTTTTAGAGGCCAGAAATGATCAGGTAACTGAAAATCAACTACTTGATCATTATGTCCCTCAACATAATCTGTAGGCAATGATCGGGATGCCCCCTTACCCTGCTCACACAATGTAACATTGAACCTTAAGCCGCTCAGCTATTAATAGTGAAAAAAATAGTGCACCTTTAATAAGTTAATTGACCAGTAATTTGCAAATAAAATTAAAAAAAAATTAAGAGAAAAAAAAAACTTATATAAAAAAAAAAAAAAAATCTCTCAAAATTGTCTACAATGGATTCTGCAGTCATTACAAGGACACACCTGGACGGAGATTTGCATTGTAAGCATAGATAATACGGCACTGTCACGACAAACCTGACAGACAACTTTTCCAGAAACAAATTTCAAACAGAAGCAGCTGCAGCACGGTCACGGGCAGGAGTTTTCGGTCAGCGCTACCAAGGGATCTTTTTTTTTTTTCTGGCAATCTGTTGTCATTTGTGTCCTGCAGACCTTCCTCTTATGGCTCAGTTCACACAGCTTTTTTTTTGCAGTGCACAAAGCTGACAAGTTTTTCAAACCGAAGCTACTTCAGGAAACGCTCCTTTTTGGGAAGCTTTTTGGAGGCGTTTCTCCTAGAGCCTAGTTTGGAGTAGGATACTCTTCAAAGCAGGGACACACACTTTTTTGTTTTCCACCAAGCATCTTCCAAAACCTCTTTATGAGAAAAAAATCTTTAAAAGAAAATACCAACTACTCATATGAACAACAAAATTAATTTCCCATTGACCTGAATAGGGCAGGTTTTCCAAGCTGTTTAGGAGGAGAATTTTGGAGTGGATCAGATCACAATACAAAATCCTGGAAAAAAAACAAACCTCAGTGTGAACATAGTCGTAGTCTGCCAGTGGGAGACCGGTGCCAAGGCAGTTTGGATTTTAACAAATAGAATCCTACAGATTTCAAAACGGACCACGTTAATCAGTATTTGGTAAAAAATGCTAGTTCATCCATTTCTTTTTTGTAGTTTTCTCACTCTTCTCTTATCAAACATGAAAACTGGTCAGCACTTGGATGGCTGATGTCTTGAGACTTTTCAAGGACACGGACTTATTAACAAATTTAATCCTAGATTAGAATCAAAAATTGAAAAGTGACCTTTTTTTTGTGGACCCTGACATACTAACAGACAATAATGGGTACGAGTTCTGTGAAATTCACAGATAAGGGAATGATGGACTTTAGAATAAGGCTATGTGCAGATTCTGCTGAGGAATTTTCCACGCAGATTTTGGTAAATCCGCAGGTAAAATGACCTGCGTTTTACCTGCGGATTTGATGCAGATTTGCCGCGGTTTTTGTGCGGATTTCCCCTGCGTTTTCAGACCTGCGGATTTCTATTTAGAGCAGGTCTGACAACGCTGCGGAACTGCACAAAAGAAGTGACATGCTGCGGATTTAAATCCGCACCAAATCCGCGCGGAAAAATCCGCAGCATGTGCACTGCGTTTTTTTTTTTACATTGAATCTAATGCTACTGTACATCACTTGCAGTTCTGCTGCGGATCTGCAGCGGAATCCGCAACATGTGCACAGACCCTGTGTGCACAGTTTCCTTGTATGGTCAGTGGCGCCTTCGAGACAAATCCAAACCCCCTCGATTCAGGCGCATGCGCGAATGAGGCCATTGACTATAATGGTGCAGACATAATCACCGTGTGCTCTGTTCTGCATCATTCTTGAGATTCACCTCCAATAGTCGAATATGGCAGAAAATAATGCACGACAGAGCACGCGGTGACTATGTTAGCATCGTACAGTCGATGGCCCCGTTGGCGCATACAGCCTAATCCGGTTTTGAGAGAGTTTGGATGTAAACCCCCACGGGGCCGCTGAAGAAAACACTGTGTGAAAAGGGTCTTGAGGCATAAGAGGCTTCCACAGTTTCTTCCCTAGAAAAGTAACATGTTAGATCTCCATTTTGGGTAATGACGTGAACTTTCAATGTGGGGTTCGTGGAATAATTTGTCCGTTGTGGTCTATGGATTTACAGCTAGTCGCTCATAGGCATAGTCGCTGCCTTTCTCCTCTTTACAGCCTGAAAAGATGGCCACTACAAGACCGCTACTACTAAGCAAAAGACCTTTATGAAAAGGGTCTAAAAAGTTGAGGGTCAATCTTCGTGACCCCTACTTAATCAGGAGAATGTGGGTCCTCTGAACCCTATAATGGCCGGTGAAGTGGCCCTTGATGCACATCCAGACAAAAAAAAAATAAAGACTCTGGGGATCTCCAATTGCTGAACAGGGACTACCAGCTATTAAATACATAGGGCGTGTTCACACATGCAGTTTTTTTTAAATTTTTCTTGCTGTAAAAAAAATGTAACAAGGGAATTGAGAATGGTGATAAAAACTGACCCAATGTGGCATATTTTAACTTTTTTATCTTCAATATACAATATGCTCTAAAGATGGTGCGGGGTTTTCAGGTATTTTTTTCCCAAAAATGTCACAATAAATACCTCAAAAACTAAAATTCATGGGGGCAGATTTATCAAAACAGTCTGAAAGCAAACCCATCATAGCAACCAATGGCAGCGCAGCTTTCATGTTACCAGAGCAGTTTAGAACATGAAAGCTGAGCTCTAATTGGTTGCTAAGGGCAACAAGCCAGTTTTTGATAAATGAGGCCTATGGTGTTTAATAAAAACACCAAAAGATAAAAAAAAGCCACAAAATAAGAGTATATTAATGTAACTTCATGGCAGAAAAGACACAGCTCCGCTTTATATCGTCATAAGCCTCTGTTTTCCATCTCATATATAATGTATGATAAGACAACAACATGTCTGACCGATGATATATTGTACAGTGACTACAGAAAGGCGCAGCTGCACGAGACGCAGCATCAAACGAAACTAGAACATGCCTCAAGTCCTGAATCAAGGGAAATGAAAAGATCATCAATAGTGCAGCAAATACAGAGTCAATCTTCATCAAAGAGAGCCTGGGGACAGCGGCCATAAACATACAATTACAAGGGACGAATAAATTGACCTCACCATGGCACGAGATGGCAGATCAATAAAACAAAAAAAAAAAAAAGAATCAAAACAAAATGGCCAATTTAGTCGTGTGATCAAGATAAAAATCTAGCGAGATTTTCATTTTAACTAATACATGGAGGTCCTGAACAATAGCAGTTTAATAAAGACCCTTTAAAGAGGACTGTAACTTATACCTGATGTAAATCCCACCGTTTTCCTGAATCCGGCGCCTTTTTCTTTTCTTCCTGCTCCTCTACGTTCCTGAGATATGGCACCTTCTTCACTAAATAAGGCTATTTTTTTTTTTTTTTTAGACAAAGGGGTGTAGTCATCCGCTATTCTCTGCAGGCGTCTTCATAAAAGCCACGCCTTGTTGGCTATAAAATAGATTTACATACAGGGAAGAATGGGCCACTCTTTCAAGAACAGAGAAGTAAAAAAAAAACAAAAACGCAGGATTTAGAAGAACGGCGGCATTTACAACAGGTTAAAAAAAAATAAAAATTAATAAGCACATTAATGCATTTTGCTTAATGTACTATTACATTTATGACAAGTCCTATTAAAGGACAGTTCTTGTATTCAGCTCTTGAAGGGATGGCGCCATGTGGGCAACCCCCTTTTCCAAATTAAGAAACATTAGTGAGGAACCAGGTGAAACCTCCACAATCAATGGACGACGATGTCATAAATGGTGGCACTGGGTGTTATGTCCCATGAATGAGACATTTTCCAGACTGTTCCTTTGCATTTTACATGCTGTATTGCAGTCTCTCATATTGTTTACTGTTGCTATGTGTCCCTGTGTTTGCATAGCTGAAATCCTCCCTTTACATTAAGTTTGTCCCTTCTGTCTCTCTCTTCTGGTATGATGTCATTTCCTTCTTCTTTCTCCTGTGTTTCATTCTCCATCTTGATTTTATCAGAATCACATGTGTTTTCAGTCTGTCTGAAGAAATCTTTTTACCTGCTGCTGTTTGTATGCATTCAACAAGAATTCTTAAAGAAATCAAATTCTCTTCTGGATTCTTCATAACATGTGTTCCGGCAGCTGAGTTAAGCTATCTGCGATCGTCGCCAATTGTAAGTAGGTGAAAGAGATCCGGCATCTCACAGAGCCATATTTACAGCCACAGGCCCCGGGGACAGAATAGTAAAAAAGACTTCTTCAGATTCATCTGTAAAACCCACAGCTTCTATAAAGCTACAGAACTTCCTGCAGAGCATCCGCTCTCAACATATAAGAGTCTATACAGCTCTCCTTCTCCCTGTGCAGCAGCATGGCTGAAGGAATGACTACACGGTCTCTGCCAGACCCATTGTCAGAGGAAGAGTGCATAGACCCTGATCCACCATTTAGTGAGAAGGCTAGACGTGTCACAAAGCCAACTTGGAAAATAAGGGAGAATCTAGAATCCAGTAAACATGATCTTCTCCGTGCAACAGCAGAGCTATGGCAAAAACTCTTATGCCACATAAATAGCCTGTCTCAGCCTGCTTCTCTCCAATGACCACTGGAGGGAGCTCTCGCACAACTGTGTTCAGATTATCAATGTTATGCAGAAATAACAGACCAGTATATCGCAGTGTTAAAAAGACTTAACCCATCAGTTACCTGCAAAGAGCTGCAAGCTTTCCAAAAACTTAACTCTGAGAGAGAAAGCATGGTGCGCGATATAAAAGCCAAAACAGAGGCAAGAATCGCACTAATAGCCGAGATGTCATCTTGCATTTCTGGCTCTGCCAGACAGTCAAAGCGAACATCTAAGTCACGCTCTTCAAAATCCTCAACCCTCAGCGAACAGCTCATAAAAGCACGTGCGGAAGCTGAGGCCACTAAAATACAAGCTGCCTTTGCTCAAAAGGAAACTGAAATGAAAACTGAGGCCACTAAAATACAAGCTGCCCTAGAGGCCATAGAAATGAAAACTGAGGCCACTAAAATACAAGGTGCCCTAGAGGCCCTAGAGAAGGAACGCCAACAAGCCATAGCCATGGCAAAATTAAAGGTCCTGGAACAAGCCATCAGTGGGAGCCAAAGAGACAGCATCAGTTTAAGTGGTTTTGATACTGAAGACCCTCTTAAGCGTACTAGAGACTATGTACAAAGCCAACACAGTGCTATCCCTGCTCCTGCAATCCTTCCTGACCACACTGATGCTCCCCTGAGACAACAGGACACAGAGCGTTTATCCCCATCCTGCACCCAAGGTCAGTACAATTACAATACGCTGCCAATCTTGTATCCTGATCCACCTCTGTGCACTGCAATGTACCAGAAACCTGCAAATCACCAAATCTTATACTCAGAATCCTACGTACAGGCCAATATGCAGGCCAGTCACCACACTCCGGTCAATCACACAATTCCAGTCCCATGTGTAGCAGAAACTAAGCTCATTAAGCCAGTTAATGGACTGAACGCCTACGCTGCCCCATACGTACCTGCATTCCCAGGTCAAATCACAGACTGTATGAACAAAGCAATCCAACCAGCATCGGTCCTTCCAAAATCGGAGAATGCTGATATGACTGGCCTCGCAAGGTACATGATTCGGCGTGATCTAACTAAGACCGGTCTTACAGAGTTTGACGATAAACCTGAGAACTACAGGGGTTGGAAGTGTACCTTTGAAACCACGATCAGTGATCTCGGCATCACCGCCGCTGAAGAGCTAGACCTGCTAATCAGGTGGCTTGGGCCACAATCCACGGATCGGGTCAAGAGACTTAAATCTGTCCACATCAGTAATCCCATTGCTGGTCTCACTGCCGCATGGAAGAGACTAGAAAGAAGCTATGGCAGTCCTGAGGTCATAGAAAGGGCCCTGTTCAAACGACTAGAGGATTTTCCAAAGGTATCTAATAAAGACAGTACAAGGTTCCAAGAGCTCAGCGACCTCCTGTTAGAGCTTCAGCTGGCCAAAGCAGACCCGTACCTTCCTGGCCTCAGCTACCTGGACACTGCTCATGGGGTAACCCCAATAGTTTCCAAGCTGCCATCCAATATCCAAAATAAGTGGGCCATGCTTGGATCAAAATACAAAAGGGAAAACCAAGTCTCCTTCCCTCCATTTTCCTACTTCTGCGAGTTCATCGAAAATATCGCAGAGTGTAAGACCGATCCAAGTTTTTCCTATGGAGAACACAGCGACCCTGTTTCATCTACAAAACACGACAGTCCATGTCTTAACTACAGGAACCACCAAGCTCCAATGTCCATCAAGAAGACTGATGTTCTTCCGGCACCTTCAGTATCACAAGATAAGAGCGACAAAGGTGAGAAGGTTGAGAATCCTAATCGCCAGTGTCCAATTCACAAACTACCACATCCCCTGAAGAAGTGCATCGGCTTCAGGAAGAAGCCCCTTCAAGAACGAAAGGAGCTCTTGAAGAAGTTTGGAGTATGCTTCAGGTGCTGCGCCTCTACCGAACATCTTGCTAAGGACTGTGTCATCCCCATCATGTGTCTAGAGTGCGACAGCGAAGACCACGTACAGGCGCTCCATCCATCACAGCCTGACTCTGCGTCTTCACCTTCTCCACCCACAAGCCATGGCGGGGAGAGTACAGACCAAGTGACAAGCCATGTTGCAGTATCTTCCTCATGCACCGATGTCTGTGGAGAAGGTCTTCGAGACAAGTCCTGTGCGAAGATTTGCCTGTCATGGGTGTATCCCAAGGGCCATCCAGAGAAGGCAGTCAAGGTGTACGTTAGCCTGGATGACCAGAGCAACAAATCATTAGCCAAGTCAGAACTCTTTGACTTGTTTGACTTAAAAGGAGACGTCTATCCCTACACCTTGGGCACCTGCAGCGGCGTTTTACAAACCTCTGGAAGAAGGGCCAGTGGCCTCATAATAACTTCTCTTGAGAAAGGCGCCACGGAGATACCACTACCCACGCTTGTAGAGTGTAACCAAATACCATTCAATAGGGAAGAAATCCCAACACCAGAAGTCGCTCTTCAGCATCCTCATCTCAGAATGATAGCCAAAGAGATGCCACCCCTGGACGATAAGGCAGACATCCTAATTCTCCTCGGCAGAGACATTATACGACTGCACAAGATGCGTCAACAAATCCACGGACTACTCAATGAACCATATGCCCAGCGCCTCGAGTTGGGCTGGGTCATCATTGGCAAGGTCTGTAGTGACCAGACAAAGAATCAGAACGACATCTCCTCTTACAAAACCGTTATCACGTCGGATGACAACGACTTGTCCTCCCTGTCATACTCACGTCACCAATGGATGAAGGAGAAGTCAAACGACACTACGTGTCAACGGCAACCATCCAATATTTCAAGTCCGCTTTATCCTCGAGACTACAACCTCGAGATAACAGCATTCGATCCTTCAACCAAGGACAACAACTCACTACCTACAGAGGGAGACAAAGTGATCATCAGGGTCATGAGCGTCAAACCCACCGAAGACAACTATAACAGCTGGGTAGCTCCCTCACCTTCTCTTCCAGCAAAGACTAAGTTGCCAAGGGATCCACAGCAAGTAACTGCTAAGTTCCCAACCTTTGATACCCATCTCCATCACAAGCCTGGTCAAACCGAAGCCATGCTAGACTTCAGTGCTCAGAGTGAGAGCCGCTCTCTCAACAGCCTACCTCTGACCGATGGTGCCAGCGTTTTCCCCACGCAATTCAGCCTCAGCTCACTGGCGGATGTTGAGCAAGACACGTTCACTTCCCAAGCATCACCCTGTAAGGAACTTGCTATCAAACGAGGAGCTTCGCCTGTTGAAAACAGCATCGACGGTCCTCTCGAGTTTAAGACACCCATCGCAGTTCTAGGCAGGGTACCACTGAGACAGCTTGCTACTCCGGATATCAACGGGAACACTATGCTACCATCTCAGAGACAGCAAAGATGGGAGATGGCGAAGAAGTCTCTAAAGGCCTTACAACAAGTCCTGCCCCGTAGTTCTGTAAAGACTCTTTCAACTATCATCAAGAGACAAGTCTACCTTTCCTACGATGTGTCTACGAAGACTACAGCTGCAGGAGCCTCTCCCAGCGCTTCAGAAACCGGCAAAAAGGTACAGAAGCTGAGCTCTCTTTACCCTGGACATCCTTTCAGCTGGTCAGCCATCCTATCTGCTGACATACATTTCAGGCAAATCATCTGCTGGCTCCTTCGAGCAGGAGTCACATGATCTTAGCTTCGTCTCTGAACTCAGCTCACGGCGGGGAGCACTACCGCCATATACTCCTCCAGCTGTGTTGGAACATTGTAATATTTTAACTTTCTCCAGCGGATTATTGGGTTGGTGGAAGTGTTTGCACGTTGCGGCTTCCCCAATCCGAAGATCGGTTTTCGTTTGGACTCGGACTATTCCGCTGTTGAGGACTTCATGCCTCCAACTGAACATTGGACCATGCCAATTAGACTTCAAATGTTGTTGTTATTACCTGCATGCTTGTTTTTTTCCTTTTGTCTTTCAGGTCTACAGTGACATCTCCAGTGGACATCATAAAATTATGAAATCTATAGATTTCAGACGGGGAGTGTTATGTCCCATGAATGAGACATTTTACAGACTGTCCTGTGTATTTTACATGCTGTATTGCAGTCTCTCATATTGTTTACTGTTGCTATGTGTCCCTGTGTTTGCATAGCTGAAATCCTCCCTTTACATCAAGTTTGTCCCTTCTGTCTCTCTGTCTCCTTTCTGGTGTGATGTCATTTCCTTCTTCTTTCTCCTGTGTTTCATTCTCCATCTTGATTTTATCAGATTCACATGTGTTTTCAGTCTGTCTGAAGAAAGTCTTTTTTACCTGCTGCTGTTTGTATGCATTCAACAAGAATTCTTAAAGAAATCAAAGTCTCTTCTGGATTCTTCATAACACGTGTGCCGGCAGCTGAGTTAAGCTATCTGCGATCGTCGCCAATTGTAAGTAGGATGAAAGAGATCCAGCATCTCACAGAGCCATATTTACAGCCACAGGCCCCGGGGACAGAATACTGGGTCATCCAGAGCAGCGGTTCTCCTCTATGGCTGAATTCACACATTCATTTTTCTTGCATGTGCGCTTATATATTTTTTTTCCATTTTTGCAAACAGACATTAGAGAGTATAACTGTTTTCACTTGTATTTTTTTTTTTTTTTGCCGCCCGGATGGGACACTTGTCAACTTTGTTTTGATTCCATGAGGTATCTGTGCCGTCCATCAGAACCATGAACGTGTGAATTCCCAGCAGACGGCCATATAATGCCCAGCTGTGAACACTCTGCTCGGGGTGAACGGCAATTATTTTTTTTATTACCGTATTTTTTTTTCGGTGTCATTGTTTTTGTTTTCAGGCGCAAAAAAACCCTCATTGGCATCAATATATTTACCACGAGTTAGAAGCTGGCTGTAAAGCTTCGGTCCCCCGTAAGAGGCTGCACGCCTCACGCCGGGCAGGATTTCCAGCGGCCGCCAGGATGTGACCACTTTCAGTCAGTAAAACTTTGAAGACCCTGTGGGGAAATATTTCAGGGGTTTTCCTCTAAATTTTTGACAAGGCCTGACTGAGCAATGAGAAGCAGCTCGATTCAGGACTGGACTGCAGAGCGCCTTTTCAGGTTCTTTTTTAAAGCCCTCTTTTTAGGATTGGTCGGGGGGGTCCCAGAAGCAGACCCCCAGTGATTCGATTAGCAAGTTATCCCCATTTTTGAGGGTCGGGAAGAACTCATGTCATTTTATGCTGAATATGTCAGTGCATTTTTCACTCTTTGGGCGACATGTGCAGAAGATCTGCACCTTTTTCATGCTGAAATTTCACTGCTTTTTTTTTTCCAGATGCAGAAAATCTGCAGCAAAAACGCAACACGGAGAAGAACAGGTAATAGCCAACGGCTGGTTGTGAGAGCGTCAAAGATAAAAAAGCGTGAGCACAAATGGCGAAAAAATCTGGGGTGAATCCAAAGCAAAATCTGCCTGAAAATCTGCTGCGGTTTTCTCAGGTGATTTTACCCCTCTGTACTGAAATAGGCGAAACGAGCGTGAAAATCTGAGAGAAAAATGAACATAATGCGAATTTACACATCAGCTCTGCAGATTAATTTCTGCACAGAAATTTTTCACACAGCTCTGCTACTGTGCCCAAATCCGCAGCATTTCCATTACAGGTGCACGTGTCCTAGGACTGTCCTCCGGCAGTGACCGCGGATGGGCTATACCTCCGGCTTCATCTAGCGCCACTATAAAGTCCATGCACATTACACAGTGTATATTAATATCCCCACATCACTACATATTCTAGATTCATCTGCTACCAATGGCGCACACACCGCTCTAAAGAAAGCAGCCTAGAAATTGCTGTATAAATCAGAAGATGAAAATGCCAGCAGGGGATCCAGCAGCGAGCGTGCCAGTCTCACAGCACCGAGAAGGTTTCTTCAGCTTTATGAATGAAACAAAACCGGATCAATGTCGGAGTCGACGGCGGTGACACCGCGGGTTAATGACACTCTCAGCGATCAGCCTCTTCCAGAACAAGCTTTTAACCAAAAGCAAATGATGGCATCTCATGATTCAAGGTCGCAATCCTCAGCTAATAACAGGACATGGACAACTCCGGCTTAAAGGGGTACTCCACTTT
This sequence comes from Oophaga sylvatica, assembly GCA_033576555.1. Taxonomy (NCBI): domain Eukaryota; kingdom Metazoa; phylum Chordata; class Amphibia; order Anura; family Dendrobatidae; genus Oophaga; species Oophaga sylvatica. The sequence goes on from JARQOD010000005.1 coordinate 48,311,103, forward strand.
TATATAACTGCAGAGCAGGACATCGGCGCCATTTCCGTAACGGCCATAGAAATGAATGGGAATAACAGAAGCAGCACAGCTCCTCCGCCGTTCCAGTAGCCACCAGAGGCTTTTCAGCAGTATTGTCACTTGGATCTCGTTGGCCACAATGTGAAATCTGCAGCAGGACCCCCAAAAATGTCACGTGTCCCTAACAGTACTGATCGCCTCCTACAGGCCAGAGAGACCCTTTTGGTCTTCAAGGCCGGGATACGACTGCGCCCACTATATAGTTACAGTCCAGTTCTTCAGGATTTTTGGGAATATTCCAGACAGTAAGCACCGTAATAAGGAACCTCTAGCTTACCTTTCACATCCCGCTACGCACCTGCAGCGATAACGTCACTGCTGCAGTGATTGGCTGCAGTGGTCACGTGAATGTGATGCGAATATATCACGCAACCAACCGGTTGCAGGATTGGAGGAGATCCAAAGCTGGAACGGTGTGCGCTGGGGGTGAAATTTGAGTTATGGGGACTTGTACAGTTCGCATGTATGACCACCACATCATTAAAGGGTTATTCTCATGCTTATCAGTGGGGTCGTTATTCTCATGCTTATCAGTGGGGGTCGTTATTCTCATGCTTATCAGTGGGGGTCCGCTGGACGATACGCCCAATGATCCCAAAAACAGCTCTGAAGAGCCCCATCTATATGGAGCGGTGGTTGGGCATATGCACTTGGCTTTTTTAGAGAGTCCCAAAGAGAAGAAATGGGGAACATGTCCGATTACTGGTCTATTCAGACGGGGCATATCGGAGCCCCGTTCTTAGTATCGGGGCCACGGACGGCAACCATGGGATTACCAGAGGATACATATCCAAAGATCCAGACTACGAGAAGGGCGTCACTCTATGGCATCCGCCTCCTACATGCCCATGTCAGGAGCCCCGCAGCCGGTCCGGGCATTCAGCCTTATCCACGACTTACACTGTGGTCTACAATGTCTGGCGCCATTGTACCAAGATCACATCATGTCATCTGCTACAGAGCATGCTAGTAGCCATTCCCACCTCTGAATGGGGGATAACGCCTCTATAGGGGGTTTCACAATTTCAGAACTCCTACCCCCCCTGCAGCTACAATTTCTTAAAACTGTGCCTTACTCATCCTCCCCAGGTCCAGTGCTCAGTCTCCGCAGCTGCGGTTTTTGTTATTGTCCGCAGTGCCGACTTAACATCAATAGCTGCAGCTAATCACTGAGCTCAGAGGCTTCGTCCGAGTCGACCGCTTGTGCCACTGAGCTCAGTGATTGGCTGCAGCAACATCAGGGCAGTGGTGAAGACTCAGCGCTGGACCCGTGGAGGGTGAGTAAAGCCCAGTTTATTTTTATTTTTGTAATCCTAAAAAAAAAAAAAAAGTTAGTTCAGTGATCACTACTTGTCCAGACATTCACCTGCTGAAAAACAGAACAAAGACGCGTACAAAACAGACCGCCCCTTTAAGAATGGCCTGAAAGCTGCCCCCGGTCTTGATAAACAAATTGTGGGTCCAGAAAAAAAGTGCAGATTGTTTGCAGGAATGTCACATTACAGGGAGACGCACCGTCCCCCAAAACGAATGGTGTAGAAAATGCAGATCAGGCTGGAAGTGCATTGGGGGCGTCGTTTCTTCCAGATGCCTGGCCACGCCCCATGTGCACTTCCAGCCTGATTTGCATAAGGCTTTGACGCTTTATTCCTCATGACTGGCGCATCCCTACAGTAAAGGGGTCATCTGGAGGGGAGATAACAAAAAGTTGTATAAAGTCCTGTGATGAGACTGCAGCCCTCGGGACACAGACACACCGTGCGCTTTCCGCGCAGCAGACCTTCTGGCCGCCGATCCGGCGCACGCGCTTACCTCCTCCACGGCCGCCACCGTGTGCCGGCACTGGCTCAGCCGGGTGGTGAAGTTGGAGGCGGTGGGAGACTTGTAATCCTCATTGGTCTCTGCTATGAATTCCGACACACTGATTAAATCCGGCATGATGATGATGATGATGATGAGGAGGAGTGCCCCGGACTCCCAGGAGGGGCACACACTGCACACTGAAGACCCCAACTACACAGCGCGCTGCAACAAAGCGCATCCACCGTGCACAGCAGCGGAGAGTGCACCGTGCACAGCAGCGGAGAGTGCACCGGGCGCAGCGGCGGCAGCTCCACATACACACAGGTGCCAGCGGCGATCAGACGCGCCCGGGACACAGCAGCCGCCGCTCCATGAGTCCGCGATCCCCCGAGTAGGGCAGTGGCTGCTGGGCGCACCTCCCAGTGTCAGCCCCGGTACAGCCACGCCCCGCTCCCGACAAACCACGCCCACTAGATGGCCTAATAATCCCATATGCCAGTATAGCCACGCCCCTTACCGCACACATCCAACGCTTTCCCACTGTCTGGCCACACCCCTGCATCCAGTCTTTATAACCACGCCCCTATGTCGGGATCGCCACACCTTCTTTGTTAGCACGCCTTTTTTTTTCCTTTCTAACCAATCACATCGGTTCGTTAATGAAGCCACGCCTATTCTTAGTGTATAAACCCGATACCACGCCCCTGTTCGGGATAGCCACGCCTCTCCGTTCCCAGCGCTACTCTCTTCTTCCTGCCTCAGCACAGGTGTGAGGACGTCACTGCGCTCCCCGCGGCCTCCTATCACTGCGGAGCCCGGAGACTCCAGGGAAGGCCCACAGCTACCTGCTGCTCTGCTTGTTCTGTTTTTTTTTTCCCTATAAAACTTTATTAACCTTATACAAAGGAGCACAAGGGTTGGCACCACTTTCTTTCACTATGTACGTTGTTCACACTCGTCTGCGTGATACATTATTGGTGCGTTTTTTTCTATCCACTTTAACCCTTTCATGACTGGGTAAGTTTTCCATGTTTGTTTGTTTTTTTTCCCCAAGAGCCGTAACTTTTACTATTTTTTTCCGTATAGCGGCTTGTTTTCTTGTGAGACGAGTTGTAGTTTTCAATGACGCCGTTCGTTTTACCACATAATGTAAAGAAAAAATTCTTTTATTGGAGGAAAAAAAACACAAGTCCCCATTTTTTTTTTTACATTTTTTCTTTTTAATTTTTTTTCGACATTTATTGTAAAAACGAGCGGGCGACACAATTCTCTGGGTCGTTACGATTATGGCGGTTCCAAGTTGTTTTTTTATTTTAGTGGTTAAAAAAAAGTCCAGTAAATTTCAGTTTTTTTTGGCCATTTTCTGAGATCCAGCACTTTTTATTTTATTTTTTCGTCTGTGGAGAGATGTGGTTTCCATTGGCACAGCCAAAAAAAAAAAAGCAATTCTGGTGTTTGGGGTTTTGTGCTTTTTACACTGTTGTTGTTATTTTCATAGCGCTGAACTATGTCCCATAGAGAATGAATGATGGAGTGAAGATGCAGGGGCCGCCATACCCCTCCATTCAGGAGCTCATCAGACCCCCGTCTTCGGTATCAGTGGGGTCCCAGCTGTTATTTCCTGACCTGTAAACAAGATAACTTCCTGGGCACAAAGCCTTTATGGACGATCAGTCACTGGGTCCAAAGTGTCCGGTTTTTGCTCCTGTTTTATTCCCGCTGCTCCCCTGAGTATTCAGGGTTCTTTCTTTTTTATCTCCTCCTTCCTGTTTCAGAGATGTTGCCCTTTTTATTTACTGCTACATTTTTATGCTCCTAGCCAAGAGGGCGTGACAAACAGTCAATTGTTTCTGGGGTGTGTCTTTATACTACTTTGCATAATTAACCTGAGTGACACGCCCCCTTGGAAAGACCATAAAAATTAGTACTAAATGAATATTCCTATATCTCTGGGACTATAGCGGGAACAGGAAAAACTGGACGAGTAGAGATAAGCGAGTGCGAAAATGCTCAAATGCTCAAACCGAGCAATTCCTAATACTCGCATGCTCGAGTAACAAGTATAATGGGAGTCAATGCGAAAGCCGAGATTTTTTTCTGGCAGACCTGTTATGATTTGGTAGCTGAGAGCTGAGGAGAGCAGGCAAAAACGGCAATACACCAGAGGTTGGAATCTACTGGATTGCAGTACCCTGACTAACCACCACAACTAAAGGCAGCCGTGGAGCGTTCCTAAGTTGGTCCTAGACGCCTCGTCACAGCCTCAGAGGTTAACTACACCTAAAGATAGAAAGAGGAAAGCTATCTGCCCCGGAGCAGATCCCCAAAGAACATAGGAAGCCCCCAAACATGTAATGGCGGTTAGACAAGAGGAAATACAGACACAGACAGAAAATAGTATGAGCAAACGTTGGGGCCCAATCTTCCTAGAAAGAAAAGGATAGGAAGGACACTTACTGCAATCCAAAAAACCCTAAAAAATACCAACTCTACTAATTGCAAAAACACCTGAGATCACACGACCTCTACCACCTAAATTAGTTCTCTGGTGTAACAAAACTAAGCCGCAGCCACTGAAAAAACTGGAAAAGGCAAATGAACAAATAACAGTGGCTCAGATAAACTGAGAGGAGCACAAGCCCCCGGAGGGGACCTGGCTGACCTCCACAGAAGTGCAGGAAAAAATGCAAAAACAAGCACAAAAGTAAAAGCAGAAAATATCTTATCTGTTAGCAGAAGATGCAGGCAAGCTTCCAAGTGAACCAGGAACCAAAGTTGAGACAAGAACAATTGATCACCGGCAACCCTGATGGGAGGGAACCTCCCTTATATAAGAACAGTCTGTAACTCCTGATTGACAATCTTCATTGAATGGTTCAGTACTGTTTGTAACCACCAGAGGGAGCTTCTGCTCAGAATTCATTTCTAACACATTCACAACACAGACCCTTCAAAGAGGTCTGGGGGGCAATGAAAATGGAAGGCGCTCGGTGCCGGGTACCCCACGGCCCTGGCGTGCGACTCACAAGCAGCATGGGGAAGATCCCTGGAAGCATCTCTGACCCCCAGATCGCTGCTGAGAAGAAAGGTTTCACAATTTTACTCCACAATAAAACATTCCAAACCAATGAGAAATTGGAGGTTAAAGGGAATTTGTCACCCTAAATTGGCGGGATAGTTAAATGATGGCAGTCAGGTCAGATGGGCGGTGTTTTGGGTACTTGCCTTAACATGTTGTTCGCCGCTGTCTCCATTATTTCTGGGAATTGTAGTCATTGCCCTTCATATAACGCGCCTGCGCATTGCAATCTGCGGGCAAAGCATACTGCGCATGCACAATTCAAGATTGCAATGCGCAGGCGCGTTATATGGAAGGCAACGACTACAATTCCCAGAAATAATGGAGACAGCGGCGAACAACATGTTAAGGCAAGTACCCAAAACACCGCCCATCTGACCTGACTGCCATCATTTAAATATCCCGCCAATTTAGGGTGACAGATTTCCCTTTAAAGGAAAAAATATGTTAAGAAGCATTTTTTCCGGTATAATGACTTGTAGATAAGGCAAAATGTGAAAAATATTTTAAAAGAATATATTATTTAATTAAACTAAAATGGGTCTTTTCAGGTTATCAATCCTGACAGCACATATGGAGGACGTCCTTCTTAGGCCTCTTTCACACTTCAGTCGTGTGACGTCCGCCCAAGTGTGAAAATGGCGGATCCGTCAGAAAAGTGTAAAAACGGATGTAAGGCTATGATAGAGGCAGAGATGATAGAGGCAGAGATGATAGAGGCAGAGATGATAGAGGCAGATGATAGAGACAGAGTTGATAGAAATGTGACACGTAGACAACCCATGCGCCGAAAAAAACGCAAACGCATGCAAAAACGCTTGAAATCGTATACAAACGCTGCATTTTTTGGTCATAATGCGCACGCTGATGCGACTAAATATCGTAGCATTTATAAGCGTTTGCATGCGTTTTTTTAATGCGTTACATGTGCGCATGATGCGCTGCGCAAAAAAACGCAAAATGTGAAAGTAGCCTAAAACGGATCAGTTTTCTGTCGGATCCGCCAAGAAGTGTTCACCTGGAAATGATGAAATTTTCTTTCCGGAAAATGTAAGTTTGCAAGGAGAGAGAGAGAAGTTTTGGCAGCATTTTGAATGGTTTTCTATGGAGACGACGGATCCGCTGGCAGATTCCGTCAAAGACGGATGCCAGCGGATCCGCCGCCCATAGGCGGCCATTATACAAAATGGCGGATCTGCCGTAGTCCGCCATTTTGGCGGACCAAAAAACGTTGCATTGGATGTTTTTCTGAAATGACGGACGCCAATTTTTGGCAGATCCGTCAAAAAACGGACCTAACGGACGACCATCCGTCACTAATGCAAGTCAATGGGAAAAAAACAGATCCGCCAAAAAAAAAATGGCGGATCTGTTTTTTTCACAATTTGACGGATTTTGACTGACGTCGCACGACTGAAGTGTGAAAGAGGCCTTATCCTTACTGGGACAGGAAACGACGAGAAGTTAAAAGGACCCTCCCATCTCCGCCCCTCAGTGTTTTTCCTGTCCCAGTAAGGATAGGAACGACAAGAGAGGGCTCCGGCGTATCCGTGACTACCTGGCAGACCCAACCGGATTGGGGGGCCCAGCCTCGTCCTTCCTGCTGTCTAGCGGTCTGTGGCCGACACCCTCCAGTGGCGGGTCCTTCAGCCTACCTGGTGAGCGCTGCTCCCGAGCTGTGAGCTGTCTTCTCCTGCCGGGAGGCTCTCGGTTCCTGCGTCTGCCTCCAGCACGCTGGATCCCCTTCGAGCACGCTTCCGGCGATGTCATCTCTACAGGCCGGGCAGAGCACTTCTGGGTCGCGGCCAGCGTGCGTTCCACTGTGGAACGCAGGAAGAAATATGGCGAAGCAAGGATCTGAACAGCACCCTGGCTATGGGTATTGTATAAATAGGGTCCTAGATGTCTGTAGGCTGCCCTACTCTATGCTTGGACATGGAGGAATCTGCCAAAGCTGAGGCTAGCTCTGAACAGAGCCAGGAGCACGTGAGTAGACTAGTGAGATACCCACCCCACACATAGAAACACATGGCATGTACACTGTGTATTCTAGGAGGGAACACCCGTGTCATGGGGTTACCGCAATGGAGCGGAGCGAGAAGACCACAGCATCTGGTTGCTCCTACTACGCTGAGAAGAAGCACTTCTCCAGTGTATTAAATGTGTTTCTTTCAGCAGAACGGGTTAATCGGCGATATTGGAAACTCCTACATTCAGCTGTGCTCAATTAGCCACTTCTTTTTCCCTATAAAATCTGGGCTCGATTACAAAGTCCTCGTCAGAGTTAGCACTTGCTCCATGACATTGTAGTGGGAGAAGTTGGTTTTGAGAAGGAGAGCTGCAGGAGTTTAGTGACTGTTGTCTGGTTTGTACGCTTAGAAATTCCTTATCCTTCCCTGTTTTGCTTTTTTTCCCCTCCCTACACACCCTGGTGAGTACCTCTGTTATATGTGAGTGTATATTTTGTGTGTGTGTGGAGTTTTCCGTCTACCCTTGTCTTTGTTACCCTGTCTGTCGGGTTGGTGTACTGAGGTGCACAGTAGCGCGTCTCTTCCCTGGGTGGGGGAAGGGACAGATGAAGAGCTGTTCTAAGAGATAAGGCAAAGGCGGAGGCCCCGGCGTCTTCGTCATCTCAAATATCCCAGGGAACAGGGTGAGCTATGGTGCCCTCTAGTGTTAGGGCCTGGAAAGGTGTCCCAGGTCACTCGTCAGTCGATTCGTGACAACCCGCTTCAGCAACACCCAAAAGGAATGGCAAGAAAGCAGGGAAGGGTAGAAGATATGCTATCTGTAACATCAACCTAGTAGACACCTGGCAGAAGCATCTTTGTGAACCCTGCACCTCAAAAGTCCTCAGAGAGGAGCAGTCATCTCTACTGTCAGGTATGAGGTCCATAATTAGAGAAGAGGTCCTGGCCTCGATCTCGGGGCTGGTCAAGAAGCATGCTTTGCAGCCTGAGTCCTAGGGTGGTCCCCATGCCAAGAGGCCAAGGGAGATACAGTTGTCATCTGAGGAAGACATTTTTAGGTGAATCTGACCAGGGAGAAGGGAAATGTCTGCCGACCCGCCAGAGGGAGGAAAGAGATACCTTTTCCCTCTGAGGACACGGATGAACTCCGAGCAGTAAGAAACACTATGCAGGTGGAGGAAACCTAGAATCCCCTCTCCGTGCAGGACGAAATGTTTGGTGGTTTGAGGTCTCAGAAGAATTGAGTCTTCCTGGTCAAAAGCCACACCCGTTCAATGATCATGGAGAAGTGAGAAGACGCAGAAAAAAGGCTGGTTATTCCCAGAGTCTTCAAGCTTCGCCTGCCCTTTGAGCCGGAGGACATCAAAGCCTGGGAAGACATCCCCACGATCGATGTTCCCATAGCCAAGGGGCGAAGAGGACCTCAATCACCTTCAAGGACTCCTCCAACCTAAAAATGCCAATGGATCAGAAGGCGGATGGTCTCCTGAAGAGAACCTGGGAGACGTCGGCGGCCATAATTTGTGCCAACATCACGGCGACCTCGGTGGCTTGATCCATGCATCTATGGGTCGACGACCCCCAGACATGCTATCCTGAAATCACTTCCCCTCCTAAAAATAGCGACCGGATTCATGGCTGACTCATTGGCAGAATCAGTTATATTCGCAGCCAGGAATGGGTCTTTATCTAATGCTGCCCAGAGGGCTATTTGTTTAAAGACATGGTCGGGGGATACACAGTCCAAAAACAAGCTGTGTTCCATCTCCTTCTCGGCAATAGAATGTTTGGGCCTGTACTAATAATAATAATACTAGATGATATCCTAGAAAACATATCAGACAAAAAAAAAAGGTTCCCGAGGAGAAACCAAAGAAGTATCAGCCCTTTCGTAGACCCCAACGCAACCAGAGGTCAGGCTATAAGGGGAAGAGCAAGTCAGGTACATGGAGCTACCCCAAGGGAGGCAGGTGTAAGGACTCCATCTTCGGTTCAGGCTTAAGTTCAGAAGAAAGTGATGCCGTGAGAGTGGGGGGGGACAGCTAGGTCGGCATCTGGGAAATTGGCAGGAGATCTCAGAATCAGTGGGTTTTGGGATAATCTCTTCGGGCTACAGAATAGAGTTTACCCATACCCTGCCAGCGAGGTTCTTAATAAGACACATCCACCTCTAGTCGTCCGTTTCCCCCATGTGGTCAGATGTCCAGGATCTCCTAAAGATTGGAGCAATAGTCCCGATGCCTGAGCAAGAAAAATGCGAGGACCACTACTCCAGTCTATTTTCTGTAAAGAACCCCTCGGGGGAGAGCAGGACAATAATAAACTTGAAACCACTAAACCGCTGGATAAATTACAAAAGATTCAAGATGGAGTCCATCAGGTCTACAATTCCCCTAATAAACAAAAACGATGTGTACCCTAGACTTAAAAAAAAACGCATACTACCACGTTCCCATCTTTGCCGCCTTCTAACAATATCTAAGGTTCGCTCTGAGGGTCCAGGGGAGAGTCCGTCACTACCAATTATGCTGCCTTCCCTTTGGCCTAGCCTCAGCACCCAGAGTGTTTACCAAGCTGGTGGCGGAAATAGTCGCCTACCTAAGGAAACGGGACATCATCATAATCCCTTACATACAGTAGACGACTTCCTAATCATAGCCAGCTCCAAGGAACAACTCATGGAGCACTGCAAGACCTCGGTCTCCACGTTACAGAAACTAGCATGGGTCATAAACTGGAAGAAGTCTGATCTCTTTCCAGAATCCAGGGAGAGGTTCCTGTGAGCTCTAGACTCCTACCTAAGAACATCTTCCTTGCCAATAGAGAAGCAGTCCGCCATAAGGGACAGGATCCGCCAATTCACAGGAAGCTGTTGTTCCATCAGGGAGGCAATGAGGATCCTGGGACTAATGACCTCATGCATCCCCTGCATTCGGTAGGGTCAGTTCCACTCACCGGGGCTCCAGGAGGCCATTCTATCTGCCTGGGACAAAAGCCAACTGTCCCTGGACACCGTGATGCCCCTGTCCTTCTCTGTGAGAAAATCTTTACGCTGGTGGACCATCAGTGAAAACCTCCAGGCGGGAGTTCCTTGGGTTCTCTCCCCCTGCACCGTAATCACCACAGACGCAAGTCAGCTAGGCTGTGGTGGCCATACGGAAGAAAGATACTTCCAGGGAACATGGAGCCCAGAAATCGGAGCCAGGTCCTCAAACTTCAGAGAGCTGTACGCAGTATGGAAGGTACTACTCGAGGTCCAAGTTTCACTCGGTAGTCAGGGGCAGACATGTAAAAATCCTGTTGGACAACATGACAACGTGGTGTTCTTGTGCCATCAAGGGGTCCAAGACACCCTGCCCTTCAACATCTGGCAGGGAAGATCTTCCAATGGGTAGAATGGATGGTACTATCCGTCTCAGCAATTCACCTAGAAGGATCGAGGAACCAAGTGGCGGACTTCTTGAGCAGGCAGAAGTTATCTCCAACAAAGTGGGAGCTGAACGAAGAAGTGTTCGACATACTGTGTCAGCGCTGGGGAGTGCCACGGATAGATCTCTTCGCATCCAGAGAAAATGTGAAGGTCAGGGAGTTTTTTTTTTTCTCTAACCCCCTAGACAATCTGGCGGGCGTTAATGCACTATCCCAATTCTGAGGCGGGAAACTGTCCTATGCGGGCAGTGATCATCTTGGTGGTACCCTTCTGGCAGAGAAGGAGTTGCCAGCGGAAGATCCCATCCTGCATCCAAGGAGAAAAGACCTCCTCTACCAGGAACCAGTGTTCCACCACAATCCAGGCAGTCTACGGCTTTCGGCATGGATCCTGAGAGGCAGGTCCTGAAATTGAGGGGGTTGGCCGACAAAATGATCTCTACACTTCAAGCAGGCAGGAAACCCGGTGACCTCTGCTATATATAACAAGATCTGGAGGTGTTTCTGCATCGACTACAGGGGGACATGGGTGGATACTACTTGACCTGACATTCCCAGGATCCTTGATTTCCTGCAGACAGGCTTCAACAAAGGCCTTAGACCATGTACCCTAAGAGTACAAACTTCAGCCCTAGGGGGAGTCAAAGAATACACTTATCTGCCCTCCCCTGGATAGCTATGTTCTCCAGAGCAGTACAAAGGCTGAGACTTTCAGTGAGGAAATCTGTCCCACCTTGGGATCTAACCTGGTGCTCAATGCACTTTGAAAGCATTCATACAAACCAGTTAGCAGTATGGACATTAGCAACTTTCGTTTAAAACGGCTTTCCTACTAGCGTTTACATCAGCCAAGAGGGTAGGGGAATTACAGTTCCTGTCTATCAAGGATCCTTTTCTATGGATATTTGAGGACCGATTAGTCCTGAGGCTCGACCCGGCGTTTCTCCCCAAAGTGGTGTCAACACCAAATATGAACCAGGAAGTCATACGACCCTCCTTCTGCCAGCACCCTAGAAATCCCAAGGAACAGTCCTTTCACTCACTAGACGTTAGGCAGATGGTTCTCCACTACCTTGAAGCAACCAGGGACTTGAGACAGGACACAAACTTATTTGTGCAGTATGGGGGATTAAATAGGGGTCAAAAGGTGTCAAAATTCACAATACCAAGGTGGTCTGGTTTACGCAGCTGAGGAAAAACCTCTTCCTGAGATACTAAGAGCCCATTCAACTAGAGCCTTAAGGTACTGCCACACTTAGCGATCTCGTTAGCGATCTCGATAACGACGCAAGCTAACAAGATCGTTGGTGTGATCGCTTTTAGGTCGCTAGTAACTGCCAAACAGGAGATCTCATAAACAACTCATCAGCGGTCAGCGATCTCTTTAACGACTTTGGCGGTCGTTAGGATATGTCATTAGCATGTACTGAGCGCTTCTGATTCATAGGAATTTCCAAGCATCGCTCCTGCTCTCTGCGTCCTGCTAGCCTGCTTTGCAACTTCTGCGATCCTCTCTGTGACGCAAAAGAGAACTTCGATATTGCGATCCACTCCGTGACGCTAAAAACAGTCATATGCATCACAAACGAGGTCGCTCGTCGTTCGCAAAAGGTGCCAAACACAGTGATATAGGCTCACCAGCGGGACGCCAACGATCAAAAAACGGTCCAGAACGCTAGTGAACGATCAGCGACATCACAGCAGGGCCACATCGTTGCTACATGCCACATACAACGAGGTCGCTAACGAGATCGCTAAATAGTGACGTTTTAGTGATCTCGTTAGCTATCTCGTTAGCGATCTCGCTTAGTGTGGCATACCCTTTAGCCACCTCATAGGCAGAAAGGGGGGAGGAATCAGTGGATCAGATCTGTAGGGCCACATCATGGTCCAATCTGAGTACCTTCTCGAGATATTACAAGCTAAATGTACTTCAATAGTATACTCCGGCACACAAAAAGAAACAATACGTTGCTCAAAAAATAGTCAATTTTTTATTAATTTCAAGCGGTGCAAGCTCATAGAAAAAAGGAGGTTGTCTCACAAACTTTCATGAATCAAGGTACGTATACAACGTTTCGGCATGCAGTGCCTTTTTCAAGTTGTACCTTTATGACTGTACAAAAATATAAGGAATACACAAATAAATATATGAGCGAAAACAATATATATACATTAGGATGCAAACTGCAACCAGAATTAGTGCACAGCAAGACATGATATGTTATAGCATATAAAATGAGAGAAAAGGAGAAAGCAAAAGAATGTATATGTACAGACAAATACAGCTCAATAACAGTATATACGTGGCTCAGAAAAAAAATGGTGATATATATAGTAGTCATATAATAATATAATAACATAAATCTCTAACAAAGGTATCTAATGGTCCTTCAGCATTTGATAGACTTATCATGACCAATACAAAAAGGATCAAATTCATCCCTGAAAATTAGTGCGCATAGTGTGTACAAGGTATATATAAAAAAAAGTGTCAATCACATGTACGCTGAGAATGGGATATTGTGATCTGCAATGCCCCAGATAAGGAAAATAAATATAAATGAAATTTGGGCTTAATACTCTGCTGTCCCCAAAGGCAGAGCTAGAAATAAGGCAAACTTTAGTGTAGAACATACCTTTAACGTGAAATAATGCACCAGAATGGCTGCAAACGGCAAGTACGGCGATGCAAAGCTAGTGCGCCATGACCGGCGTGCTCCTATATATAAGTCCGACGAACGCCGGGCATAAGAACTTCCGGGTAGGACAGGAAGGGTGAAGTGCATAGTGCGCATGTGCAAAAGGCCGAAAAGTATCGAAGGAGGGCCGAGAGGAGCCGAGTTCCAAAGGACAGAGTGCGCATGTCAGGAGGGAATCAAGGCATAGGATCGGTGCCGATGTGCTGTGAAAGGAGAAGAACATGAATTATAGAAGGAACACAAAATGAACAATACATTAAATAATCAAAAAAAGGACTCATATGATTAACTTTGTAGATCCTGAGATATCTTATATATAATATATATGAGGGATAATGAATGCCCAAAGGAACATATAATATGACATACTAAACCGGAATCACACCTAAATAACAGTAGACTATGTGATGCGGATACTACTAAGGACAAGCTGTAATGACCAAAGATAGTATAAATGATTACTTGGAGAAGCAATAATTAAATGAATATAGGGATCTACCCATAAGAGAGGTCATACTCCCTGTTAAGGCCATAAGGGGAGAGTGTCCTCAACGTGTGAATCCAGTAGGATTCACGTTCTTTTAATTTTTTGATTCTGTCCCCACCCCTTCTTGCTTTGGGAACATGGTCTATGATTTGATATCTGAGTTGAGCGATGGTATGTCTTTTTTCAAGAAAATGAGCAGGAATTGGTAAAAGAGTGCGTCCGCATCTGATGGTAGATTTGTGCTGAGAAATACGGTCACGGATATGTTGGGTTGTCTCCCCAACATATCCGAGGCCGCACGGACATTTAATTAGATATACGACGTGTGAGGAATCACACGTGTACCGGCCCTTAATGGGAAATCTTTGACCCGTTCGTGGATGTGTGAAACCGTCACCCTTCGTAATATTAGAACATTGGAGACATCCTAGGCATGGGAATGTTCCATTGCGTGGGTATGCAGAACACTCTGTCTCAATTCTGTCTTCGACGTACCAATATCGGCTCTGACCAAAAAATTCCTAATATTACTGGATTTTTTATAACAAATCAATGGTTTATGGTTAAATTCAGGGACCTCAGGATAGGCAGCATGTAGGATATGCCAATGTTTTGTAATACATTGGTGAATGCCATGTTTCCATGGATGAAAGATATTAATAAATGGGATTTTCTGGAGATTGATGTTCGTAGCAGGTCTAATCACCTCATCTCTACAGGATCCTTCCAAAATTTTTTCAGGATAACCACGTTCCCGAAACTTCTTATCCATGTCCTCATGTCTCTTATTTCTGATAATGGGATCAGATACAATTCTTCTGACCCTATCGTGTTGGGATATGGGTAGTGACCTCTTCACATGTCTAGGATGGCTACTGCTATATAGGAGAAGACTGTTTTTATCAGTTGGTTTGGTGTATAGGTCAGTTAAAATCTGACCCTCATCAGATAACTTGACCATTGTGTCTAAAAAGTTGATACAGTTGTGATCAAACTGTATGGAGAACGTAATGTCCGGAAAACATTTGTTAAGGTCTGTATGAAATTGGAGAAGGGATTCAACGTCTCCTGTCCAGACGAGAAAAACGTCGTCAATGTAACGTCTCCAATACAACACTTTGGTTGAAAAAAGTGGATGAGGATATACATACAGTCTCTCAAAATGATCCATGAAGATATTTGCGTATGGGGGCGCCATGTTCGAGCCCATCGCAGTGCCCTTCTTTTGAATGAAAAATTGGTCACCAAAAAGAAAAAAATTCTTAGTAAGGATCAAGGTGAGTATGTCTTCACAAAATTGGATCTGTAAGTCACTAAACGGAGTATGATCTCTGAGGAATGTGATAGTAGCTTTAGTGCCTGCGGTATGATCAACCTCCTTTTTTCTATGAGCTTGCACCGCTTGAAATTAATAAAAAATTGACTATTTTTTGAGCAACGTATTGTTTCTTTTTGTGTGCCGAGTATACTATTGAAGTTGATTATTTTTTTTCTCCAGAGCACCTATACATTTGGAGAGCCTCCCCTTTGTATTTACTACAAGCTAAATGTAGTCACAGGGTAAGTGGCTTTCGGTAGGAAGGTTCTTCACACACTGGTCCCCCCTAGATAACCATACTTCGGTATTCTCCATAGGTTCTGTCAGAATTGATGACCGGGAGAATGGTAATTAGACCTACCGGTAATTGTGTTTCCAGGAATCCATCCTGACAGAACAGCTAGTTCCCTCCCTTCTGAGAAATTATCAATTAATTCTGTTGCATCTATCCTAGTGTGGTACTTAGAAAAGACACTGAGGGGTGGAGATGGGAGGGTCCTTTTAACCTCTCGTTGCTTCCTGTCCCAGTAAGTGCTGTCAGGATGGATTCCTGGAAACACGATTACCGGTAGGTCTAACTACCATTTTTTTTTACAAAAATAAGAAATTTCAGTGTAATTTATGAAAAGAGCGCGAAATGTCAAAAATACGGGACTCAGATACACAATTTTATTAGGGTATGTGCAGACGGTCAGTTAACACTGCGGGTTGGACGCTGCGTACTTCTGCAGCGTCCAGTTGTTACAGCATAGTGGATGAGATTTCAAGAAATCCCATGTCCACTATGCGTCCACAGACACCCGCGGCTCACCTGCGGAGACGGACATGCGCGTCTTTCGAGTCTCCGCAAGAGAAATTTCACCCGTACAATGTATTGGATGCAGTTAATCCGCACGGTTCATTGAATGCATGAGGAATCGCCTGCGTTCAGTAGCCGGCAGCGCTGCCAACTCCTGATCATGTGCCATTACACTTAGACAAAAAGGAGGCCTGAAACACATTCTGTTCAAATTAGCATGCATTGGCCTTCTAGACACATAAAGGCTATGCACTTTTGAGAGTTATATACCAAGGAAATGTACTCCAGGCCACGGAATAGTCTATGGGGGAGCAATGTAATAAGGGTCTGTGCACACTTGAGTAAAATTTCTGCAACATTTCTCCATCTCTTGGCTGGAACGACGCAGCTACAAAACGCACGTTTTTGTCTGCGTTTTTGATTGGAGTGAAGTTAATGGTGAAAAACGCACAGAGAATTAACATGCAGCATATTATTTTCTGCACCAAATCTGCAAGTCAAAAATACTCAACATGTGCATTACACATCAGGTTTCTCATTCACTTTGCTGGCATCAGGATTTACTTCAGGTTTTGTCACAAATCCACGCAGAAAAAAACGCACCAAATCTTCAATGTGTGCACACAGCTTCAATTTTGAAGACTTTTGAGTCTTATATAGCAACAAAATGTACTCCAGACCATGGAATAGTCTATAGGTGATCAATATAATACATTTTGTAAACAAGTTTTTGGATGTTTATATACCAACGTAATGTACTCCAGACCACAGAATAGCAATTTAATGACAATAAAATTTTGAACAATTTTTTAATGCTTATATAGCAACAAAATTTACCCAACAAGATGTAATATCCTATGGATGAGCAATATAATACCAATACATTTTGAAGAAGTTTTTTGAGTGTTCTATACCAAGGAAATTTACTATAGACCACGGAATAGTCTATGGGTGAGCAATATAACAACAATAACGTTTTTTTGAGCGCTATATACCAACGAAATGTACCCAATAACATGTAATACTATATAGCTGAGAATTGTAACCCGGCAAAAATTGTAATTTTTTTTTTTTCAGTGTTATATATCACAAAAATGTACCGTATATACTCGAATATAAGCCGAGATTTTCAGCCCATTTTTTAGGGCTGAAAGTCCCCCTCTCGGCTTATATTCGAGTCATATACCAGGGGGTCGGCGGGGGAGGGGGAGCGCAGCTGTCCTATATACTCACCCCTCCGCCGGCGCGGTCTCTGCGCCCCTGCTCTTCTCCCACGGTCCCGGCGCCTGTGTTCAGCGGTCAGCTGGTACCGCTCATTAAAGTCATGAATATGCACATATTCATGACTTTAATGAGCGGTAACACGTGACCACTGAACACTGGCGCCGGGACCATGGGAGAAGAGCAGGGCAGAGACCGCGCCGGCGGAGGGGTAAGTATAAGCGATATTTACCTGTCCCGTTCCGCTGTGTCCTCGGGTCCTCTTGCTGCGATGTTCAGGCAGAGGGCGCGATGACGTAGTTACTGAGCGCAGCGCCCTCTGCCTGATCATTGACTGCTGGAGGACCCAGAAGACAGCGGCGGAACGGGTGACAGGTAAATATCGCAGGGGCCCTGAGCGAGCGGTGACACCGGCACCTGTCCCCCATACCGCGCCGGTGTCCCCGCCTGCTCAGGACACCGGCACCTGGCCCCCAGCAACAAGAGGTGAGTATGTCTTTTTTTTTTTTTTTTTCGGTTGCAGCGGCAGCAATTGAGGCCTATACTATGGAGCATAATCTATGGGGCACAATCTATGGATCATAAATGGGGCACAATCTATGGAGCATATGGGGATTTGGGGGCACAATCTATGGAGCATATATGGGGGCATAATCTATGGGGGCACAATCTATGGAGCATTCATGGGGGCACAATCTATGGAGCATCCATGGGGGCACAATCTATGGAGCATCCATGGGTCACAATCTGTGGAGCATCTATGGGGGCACAATCTGTGGAGCATCTATGGGGGCACAATCTGTGGAGCATCTATGGGGCACAATCTGTGGAGTATCTATGGGGGCATAATATATGGAGCATCTATGGGGCAAAATCTATGGATCATCTATGGGGGCACAATCTATGGATCATCTATGGGGGCACAATCTATGGAGCATCCATGGGGGCACAATCTGTGGAGCATCTATGGGGGCATAATCTATGGAGCATCTATAGGGCAAAATCTGTGGATCATCTATGGGGGCACAATCTATGGAGCATCTATGGGGGCATAATACATGGGCAGCATATAGGGCATAATCTCATTTTCCACCCTAGGCTTATACTTGAGTCAGTAAGTTTTCCCAGTTTATTGTGGCAAAATTAGGGGGGTCGGCTTATACTCGGGTCGGCTTATACTCGAGTACATACGGTACCTCAGAACACATAAGAGTGAATGGGTAAGAAATGTGAACAAACAAGCAAAATTTTCAAACGCTTTTTTCTACTGTTATACACCACCAAAATGTGACAGAAACCACGTAACACTGTATGGATGAGTAATCTAATCCTGAACTATTTTTCTACGCTTTTTGTAAGGTTTACATATCACTAGACTGCTGTGATGCAACAATAACCGTGTTAAACTGTATGGTGAGTCATTGAATCCATAAAAAAAATTTTGAGCTAGAATATTTTGAAAGTGTAGTTGATGTACTTATGCAGTCATAAAGGCTTTGCAGAAAGTGCAAATCCAGGCAGAAATTATGAGGAGGGTCACCCATAGACCCCATGAAAGGTAACAGCTGGTAGGCATCATTAAAATATAGAATATTACAAGCACTTTATGTGCTGCTGTCATCTGGTGGTGTGCAATAATCCAGGTTTTGTTTCTGTTCATTTTATGAGAGTGAGCCTGTCTACATTCTTTGTTGACAAGCGAAAGCCCCTGTCTGTTATGACCCCCTGACGGCACAAAAAAAAAACGCTTAGCAGAGACGCTAGTGGCAGGGCAGCACAACAATTCCAAGGAATAGAGGGACGGCTCATGCCAGGTGTCCAGCTTTGACACCCAGTAGTACGCTGGTTTGGTCGGCCACGTGTTGCTTGACAATCTTTAAAAACATTTCCCTCCCTGTCAAAAATACCCAGTCATCAGGACCTGGGCTGGTGTCATGAAATTGGACCACGACTTTGACAGTGTACCCCTGCATCTGCTGTGTGTCTCTATCCCCAGCTGCTCCGCATGCAAAGCTTCATGTTTAATTCTGAGCAGTGACTGAGTAGGCACAGAAGCGTGATAGTCGCACTAACTATGGCGTCGCCACACAACATCTTTGTGGAGTCCTCAAAGTCTTGGAGAACCAAACAAATGTCTACATCCATGCCCACTCTTCAGTTGTTATGTGCGGAAGCTTACCAGAATACCAACAGGTGTGTTGTAGCTGGTACTCAACCACTGGCCTTTTCTACTCCCAAAACCTTGCCAGCATGTGCAGTGTGGAGTTCCGGTGCATGGTGACGTCGCACATCTGTCAGTGAGCTCACACTTGCATGCGCTGCTGCACAAAAGGTCATTGCTAAAGAAGATGGCTGTTCAGACTGCTGTGTCCAAGCATATTAATGGAGAATTGAGTGGAAGGAAAAAGTGTGGTAGAAAAAGGTGCACAAGCAACCGGGATAACCGCAACCTTGAAAGGATTGTTAAGAAAAGTCCATTCAAAAATTTGGGGGAGATTAACAAGGAGTGGACTGCTGCTGTAGTCATTGCTTCAAGAGCCACCACACACAGACGTATCCAGGACATGGGCTACAAGTGTCACATTCCTTGTGTCAAGTAACTCATTATTTTTATTTATATAGCACCATTGATTCCATGGTGCTGTACATGAGAAGGGGTTACATCAAAATACAAGTATCATTTCCAGTAAACAAACAATGATAGACTGGTACTGAGGAATGAGGATCCTACCCTGTGGGCTTACATTCTACAGGATTATGGGGAAGGAGACAGTAGGTCGGGGGTTGCAATAGCTCTGATGGTGTTGAGGTGGCAGCGTGGTCATTGCAGGTTGTAAGCTTTTTTGAAGAGATGGGTTTTCAGGTTCCGTCTGAAGGATCCAAATGTGGATGATTGGACGTGTTGGGGAACAGAATTCCAGAGGATGGGGGATATTTGGGAGAAGTCTTGGATTGGGTGAAAAGCGAATAAGTGTGGAGGAGAGAAGGATGTCTTGGGAGGACCGGAGATTACGTGAGGGAAGATATTGGGAGATTAGTTCGAAAATATACAGAGGAGAAAGGTTATGGATGGCTTTGTAGGTCAGTGTTAGTAGTTTAAACTAGATACGCTGGAAAATTGGGAGCAAGTGAAGGGATTTGCAAAGAGAGGAAGCAGGAGTGTAGCTAGGAGAGAGATTAATTGCTCGGGCAGCAGAGTTAAGGATGGACTAGAGAGGTGCGAGAGTGTTAGAAGGTAGGCCATAGAAAAGGATGTTGCAGTAGTCAAGGCGGGAGATGAGGGCATGCACAAGCATTTTGGTAGATTGAGGGTTGAGGAAAGGACGGATTCTGGAAATATTTTTGAGCTGGGGGCGACAGGAGGTGGCGAGAGCTTGGATGTGCGGTTTGAAGGACAGGGCAGAGTCAAGGGTTACTCCAAAGCAGCGGATTTTTGGGACAGAGAAAAATGTGATGTCATTTATTGTGATAGATAGATCAGGTAGGGAAGATATGCGAGATGGAGGAAAGCTAATTAGTTCAGATTTGTCCACATTAAGCTTAAGGATGCGAGATGAGAAGAAGAAGGATATGGCCACCAACAGACCACGCCAGAAGCATCTTACCTGGGCCCAGGAGAAAAAGAACTGGACTGTTGCTCAGTGGTCCAAGGTGTTATTTTCAGATTAAAGTAAATTTTGCTTTTAATTTTTATTAAGACCAAAGTCAGTGCAGCCGTCTACCAGGAAATTTTAGAGCACTTCATGCTTCTCTCTGTCAGCAAGCTTTTTGGAGATGGAAATTTCATTCTCCAGCAGGACTTGGCACCTGTCCACACTGCCAAAAGTACCAATACCTGGTTTACAAACAACAGTATCACTGTGCTGGAATGGCCAGCAAACTCGCCTGACCTTAACCACATAGAGAATCTATGGGGTATTGTGAAGAGGAAGATGAGACACCAGACCCCACAAGGCAGACGAGCTGAAGGCTGCTATCAAAGCAACCTGGGCCTCAATAACACAGCAGCAGTGCCACAGGCTGATCGCCTCCATGCCACGCCGCATTGATGCAGTAATTGATGCAAAAGGAGCCCCAACCAAGTATTGAGTGCATTTACTGAACATGCATTTCAGTAGGTCAACATTTCGGATTTTAAAATCATTTCTCAAGGTGTTATAAACTATTCTGATTTACTGAGAATGACTTTTGGGTTTTCATTGGCTGTAAGCCATAATCATCAACAGTAACAGAAATAAACACATAAAATAGATCACTGTAATGACTATATAATGCCTCTTTCACACGTCCATATATTTCTGGTAACGGAGATATCCGTGTCCGTGTGTACTACATGTGGCACACGTGTGCAGCATCAGTGTCACACGGACGGCCGCAGGGAAGTAGCACTATAGTAAGCGTTGTTCCCCTGCCTGTGGTGTTGAAGCTGCCTGTCATTATTTTCTCTTGCTCTGCTGGCAACAGCGCGAGCAGGAGAGAAGGAATGAAAAACCCGACGTGGGGTCCCCCATATTTTTTGAACCAACCCGGCAAAACTAACAGGTGCGGGCTGCTATTCTCAATCTGGTAGGGGGCCATGAATATGGGCCCCCCAGCTTAAAAACAGCAGCCCGCAGCTGCCCAGAAAAGGTGCATTAGCTGCGCCTATTCTGAAGCTTTGTCAGGTTCTTCCCACTTGCCCTGTAGCGGTGGCAAGTGGGGTTAATAAAGGGTTAATGTCACCTTTCTATTGTTAGGTGACATTAAGCCAGGCTTAGTAATGAAGAAGTGTCAATAAGACACCTCTTCATTACTAATCCTATAGTAAGTAAAGGGTTAAATAAGCACACACACTGTAATAATAAAGTCTTTTAATGAAATAATACAACACACAGGTTTGACATCTTTATTAAACTGCTATTCCCAGCGAAGCCATCATTCTCCTGGAAAAAAAGTTTAAAAAAAATAAACCAACAATATACCCATACCTCTCCGGCGTCAGTCCCGTAGCGCAATCCATCTCAGGGGTTAATCAGTCTATCGCCAGAGCAGTGCTAATGCTACCGCCCCGGCTGTAAACCACTGTGGAATAATTTGGAAGCAGCGCGCACAGGCTCAGTGACAAGTCTGTAACTGTGAGTCTGTGCTCGCTGACAGCTGAACTCCTGTGACCCCACGACGGGTTTTTCATTCGTTCTGTCCTGCTCGCGCTGTTGCCAGCAGAGCAGGAGAGAATGACAGGCAGCTTCAGCACCACAGGCACGGGACAGCGACTTACAGTAGCCGCTTCTTCCCCAGCAGCCGTCCGTGCACACAGAGGACAGTGTACACTGTTCTCCGTGTGCACGTGTGCGGGACGTTTTGTCATCCGTGATGACGGCAAAAAATGGACATGGCAGCGTGTTTTGCTTACGGACACACGGTCCGTGGAAGTACATTGACATGTGCATAGACCCATTCATTTGAATGGTTCTACATATGTACGTATCTCCGGTACGTGTGAAACTATCACCACATGTACCAGAGACGTGTGAAAGAGGCCTAATGTAAGTTTCACTTTTGTATTGAAGAACTGAAATAAATTAACTTTTTGATGATAGTCTAATTTTGTGAGAAGCACCTGTATATTACATATTTTCAGCCCCCACAAAGAAAAACTGCAGCTATATATTTGTCAACAGACTCTCTCTCCCTCCCTAGGCCGAATGCAGATTGTATGTGCTGCAAACGATTAGCCCTTAGAAGGACTGTTAAGTATGATGGCTCATCTTCAGCCCCAGTTCAACACTACAGGCCTTTGATTCATTATACTGTGCACACTCCTAGACAAGCACTCTCTCCCTCCAATAAGAAGTGTCACAGAGCTATGCAGTGATGCCAGTGTGCCGGACCGGGCAGCGCCTGACCTTTTATAATCCCTGATGTCAGACGGCCAACCAATCACAGTAATGCCACAACCAAGATGACTACGGCATTACAGTGACTCAAGCAGTTCCTGCATGTTTATTGGCTGCATGACAGGTACCAAAGATGCGGAGCAGGGATTTGAGTCTAGCTCTGCCCACTACTTCCCGAGTAACGAGCACATCCGAGCACCGTGATACTCAACCCTAGTGAAGAGTCCTATTTAAAGGAGGTTTACTGGATTTTTTTATAACATTTTTATCCTATAGAAAATTTTAATGTAAAGAAATAATCATCATTTATTTTAGGAGTCCTTGCTGCTTCAGCATCGACACATCACTGAGTGCAGTGGTCTGGTGACTGATGAATAGGATATCATAATTTCCTGTACTGGCAGGGATCATTGCTGGAGCTGCAGAGGATTTGAAGGGGTTGTCCAGGCTTGGGGTCACGTTTGCAGTCATTTTATGTGACTGCAGACTTGTGAATCCTCAGTGTGCAGTGTACGCTGTCAGGATTCTGCGGGTGCTGGCTTGTGCACATAAGTATGTGATTTGAATACATGCAGTCCTGTGCCAACTAGACTTGTGCGGCCTCTCAATACAAGCATATTGATTGAGGCTGGACATGTCTAGTTGGAATGTATGGAAATCACATACTTAGTCACATACTCACCCGCTCCCAGCATCGGAGAACCCTCACAGTGTGCACTGTGCGTGCTTGTGAGGATTCACAAGTCTGTAGTCACAGAGTAACTGCAAACTTGAGTCCAAGCCTGGGCAACCTCTTTAAGGGACAAGTTATACCGATCTTCTTTATTTATAGCATTCCTTACCCTATGACAGAATTTGATCCTGCTCTACAATCGTGCATATTTCTTTTGCAGAAGTCATAGTTGCATCCATCAAAAATTGCAACTTTCTGCACTGTTTTTTTTTTTTTTTTTTTTTTGATAGCACTCTCCCGTTTTTTGAAAAATGGGTAGAGACGAATTTGCTATAATTTATGCCAGAAATTGGTGTAAAAGTGGTGTGTGGGCGATCACCGCCTGTTGTCAGCTGATTCTGACACTGACACCCAACACTAAGTGTCAGGAGTGGTCACGCACAGCTCCTGGCACTTTAACCCCCGAAATGCTGCGATCGAACGAGATCGCAGCATTTCAGGAGCCGGCAGAGGCTGACAGCCCCTCTGGATCAGAAACCCCGCGGAGTGACGTGGGGTCACATCGTTGCCATGGTGACCTGATGTCGTCATGGCGACATCCGGGTCACCAGAGGTAGGAAACTTGCTGATCATGCGCAGTGCATGATCAGCAAGCTTCTCTGTCAGTGCAGAGCTGACACTTTCTACTGCATAGGGATGCTGCTGCATCCCCATGCTGTAGAAGCGATCAGCCTGCAGAAAATGATTGTCCCATAGTGGAGCTAAGTAAAAAAGGTAAAAAAAAAATTTTAAGTAATAGTAAAAATATAAAAAAATCAAAAATAATAATAAAAAATTAAAAGATATTGAATCTTTAAATAAATATTTGAATGAAAAAAATATAAAAACAATAAAAGTACGCAAATTTGGTATCGCCGCATCTGCAACGACCCGACCTATTAAACTGTCCCACTAGTTAACCCCTTTACTAAATACCATAAAAAAATAAAAAACTAGGCAAAAAACAATGCTTTTTCATCAAACCGCCGAACAAAAAGTGAAATAAAATGCGATCAAAAAGACGGCTATAAATAAACATGGTACTTCTGAAAACGTCATCTTGTCCCGCAAAAACTAAGCCGCCACACAGCATTATCAGCAAAAAAATAGTTTCTATTGTGTAAAAGTGCCAAACCATAAAAACTATATAAATGAGGTATCACTGTAATCTTACTGACCCGAAGAATAAAACTGCCTTATCAGTTTTACCACATGTGGAACTGTATAAACCCTATGTGCTCAAAAACGGTACCAATAAAAACATCAACTCGTCCCTTAACATGACTCTGTGGGACAAAATATAAAAAAATTATATCTCTCGAAATATGGAGATGCAAAAAAATTTTTTTTGCAATAAAAAGCGTCTTTTATTGTGTGACAGCATCCAAACCTTTTCAGGTTCCGTCTGAAGGATCGAAATGTGGTGGATGATCGGTCGTGTTGGGGCACAGAATTCCAGAGGATGGGGGATATTTGGGAGAAGTCTTGGAGGCGATTGGGTGAAGAGCGAATAAGTGTGGAGGAGAGAAGGCAGTCTTGGGAGGACCGGAGATTACATGAGGGAAGATATTGGGAGATTAGTTTGAAAATATACAGAGGAGAAAGGTTATAGATGGCTTTGTAGGTCAGTGTTAGTAGTGTAAACTAGATACGCTGGAAAATTGGGAGCCAGTGAAGGGATTTGCAAAGAGGGAAGCAGGAGTGTAGCTAGGAGAGAAATTAATTACTTGGGCAGCAGCGTTAAGGATGGACTGGAGAGGTGCGAGGGTGTTATCAGGGAGGCCACAGAAAAGGATGTTGCAGTAGTCGAGACGGGAGATGATGAGGGCATGCACAAGCATTTTAGTAGAGTGAGGGTTGAGGAAGGATTGAGGATTCTGGAAATATATTTGAGCTGGAGGCGGCAGGAGGTGGAGAGAGCTTGGATGTGCGGTTTGAAGGACAGGGCAGAGTCAAGGGTTACTTCAAGGCAGCGGACCACCGGTACGGGAGAAGCTGTGATGTCGTCAATTGTTATAGATATGTCAGGTAAGAAAGATCTGTGAGATGGGGGAAAGATGATCAGTTCAGATTTGTCCACATTCAGTTTGAGGAAGCGGGAGGAGAAGAAGGAGGATATGGCTGATGGACACTCCGGGATTTTGGAGAGCAGAGAGATTACATCTGGGCCAGAGGGGTAGATCTGAGTATCATCGGCATAAAGGTGGTACTGGAATCTGTAGGACTTTGAATTGCCCCAGGCCAAGTGTATAGATTGAGAAGAGTAGGGGTCCTAGAACAGAGCCTTGGGGGACTCCAACAGAGAGGGGTGGGATGAGGAGGTAGTGTGGGAGACGCTGAATGTGCGGTTGGAGAGGTATGAGGAGATCCAGGATAGGGCGAGGTCTTTGATGCCAAAGGAAGAGAGGATCTGTAGTAGGAGGCAGTGGTCAACTGTGTCGAAGGCAGAGGACAGGTCTTGAGGGAGGAGTATAGAGTATTGTCCGTTCGCTTTGGCTGTAAGTAGGTCGTTAGTAATTTTGGTCAGGGCTGTCTCAGTGGAGTGATGGGGGCGGAAACCAGATTGTAGATTGTCAAAGAGCAGGTTAAATGAGAGATGGGAGGAAAGTTCAGCGTGGACGTGCTGCTCCAGGAGTTTGGAAGCGAATGGGAGCAGCGATATTGGGCAATAGCTGGACCTAGCGGTTGGGTCGAGGGTTGGCTTTTTGAGGATAGGGTGATTGTGGCATGTTTGAAAGCAGAAGGGAAGGTACCAAAAGTTAGTGATAGGTTGAAGAGGTGGGTTAGTGATGGGATAAGAGTGGTCGCGAGGTTGGGGAGGAGGTGGGATGGGATGGGGTCGAGTGCACAAGTGGTGAGGTGTGATTTGGAGAGAAGATGAGCAATCTCTCCTTCCGTGATGTTGGATAAGGAGGTTATGGGGTTTGGGCATTGGTCAGGTATACAAAGGGGTTGTGGTGGTTGATTAATAAAGACTTGCCGTGTTTGGTCTACCTTGTTTTTGAAGTGCGTGGCGAAGTCCTCAGCAGAGATTAGGGAAGTTGAAGGGGCAGTGGTGGGCGGAGGAGGGAGTTAAAAGTATTGAACAACTGTTTGGGGTTGTGGGATGGGAAGATACAAGGGATGTAAAGTAGGCCTGTTTAGCAGAGGTAAGAGCTGATTTGAATGCAAGTGTTGTTTGTTTGAATGCAGTGAAGTGTCTTGTGAATGCGTTTTCTTCCAGCGCCGTTCAGCAATTCTGGATGCTTGCCAAAGATTTTTAGTGGTGTTATTGTGCCAGGGTTGTCTATTGATTCGTCGCACTCTGTTATGCATGACAGGGGCGACCGAGTTGATGGCTGATGCAAGAATGGCATTGTAGAAACTAGTGGCGGTGTCTGTGTCGTGGAGTGAGGATATGGAGGACAGTGGTAGGATAGAGTCAGAGAGTTTGTGGGTGTCTAGATGTGCAAGGTTTCTGCGGGGGTGCACGTGTTGCTGGACATGGGTGACAGGTGAGGAGGATAGGGATGAGAAAGAGAGTAGATGGCTAGCAGCTAGATGTTGCGTTTTCTTACCTTTAAAAAAAAATACAGCAAAAATGCCATATGTTAATGCTCCCAATGTGCTGGTCTAGATTTATGTAACATAAGGGAGGTTGTGTGTAAAAAGCTTTGAAGTTGCGAACTGAGCTACTGACATATGGACACTATATAGCACCAAGGTGTAACTTGAAACAACTGGATTAGTGCAGACTTTGTACCATGGCCCCCACCCATTTACAGTACTGATGTCTTCTTAGGTGGCAGAGGGGGCTTTGGACCCTACTGAATAATAAGGATAAGGGGTACACCGCTTCATCCCTTTTGAAAAGACTCTCTTTCTGGAGGTCTGTTTTGTCCGAGTACTATCAAAATGTGCCACAGCGTTGGCCAAACCAGAAAGTATCACACAGAAATAGGGTGCATGTCACTTGTGCCATTTTAGTTTTTTAACCCCATTCAGCTCAGAAAACACCTTTATAGGTAGCCAGACTTTTTTTTTCCTATTTCATTGCAAAGAATATTGAACTCATTCTTAAAAAAAATTGTGCTTCATCTTTTTAAAAAAATTTTGAATTTTTTTTTTATTAACATAGAAAATGCAACCTAAATACTAGTTATGCAGTACCAGAAACCTGTTTTTTCCAAACCCTTCCGAAAGAACACATTGACAAAAATCTTTCACCCACAACTACTCATCCTTATTTTAGTCCTTCTTTTTCCATGCCTCTTCAATGGAGAGAAAATTATGGAAGTGCTGCTTGCCAGGAGGTTTTTGCTGGCACTCGGCATGCACCCAGGAGATGTGAGACTTCTTTTGGGAATCCGGGTGGTCACCCATTTTTCCAGCAGACGTGTGTTCCAGAAGAGTTGACGAGAAGTTCATCAGCAAAGACAAGATTGGTTTGTCTCGAGACAGAAAGGCCTAGTCACAGTGCATATTAATTCACCTACTCATCAAATCTCTTTCTACCCTTTGTTGGACTGATAGGTGGTCTGGCCCTTAGGTCATTTCCCTAATGCCTTGCTTCCTGAGTTTCCAGTGCTTATGCTGATTAATAACCAGTGCAGGTTTTCATGATATGGAATCGTGACTTTCGGGGTGTCGTTGTAAAGAGGACCAAAAGCCAACAAGCCCAATATCCTCCATTTGTTCTGGTAAGGCTGATCTACCTCTGTGGTATGCACAACCTGGCAGCCATGCAATTTATTACTCAATCTTTTTGTTGTCCGCTATTTTTTCCACACCTCCCAAAATCCAATATAACAAATGTCACCATAACCTTTACCATTTTGTGGTTAAACTCCTTTATCGATGTGAAGTGAAAACTGAGAAAGAGCAGAGTCACTGCAGATGTTCCAGCAATCTCCTGAATGAGAAGCAGACGTGCCGGCTCCTGGAGTAGCTCAGAAGTCATTCAGGGAGCTGGTTGCAATCAACACTAATTCCATCCACTATAACAAGTAGATCTGTAAAGATGGGCCCCCGATGTGATGATGTACAAAACATGTGATACCGGCAGAGCATTGTTATACATTTTGGATCAGCGCCAGCAATCAAAGTTTCAGGAAATAACAACATGTTGAGAAGAGATCTCTGGAGAACATCCTCTCATTTCTTTGTGTCATCTTTTAGGCATAAGAGACCCCCCACATTCTCATAACATCATACACATATTGCCTTGACACCATTGAGGCAAGTGATTGCCTGAAGTGGTCACGAGTCAATATAAATCCATCATTTTAGCACAGCAAACCATTGACGTGGGGAGCACTGGAGCCACAGAGGCTTTAACATGTACGGTGTGTATGGAAAATATTCACACTCCTTTAAATTTTTCACTTTTTGTTTCATTGCAGTCATTTGGTAAATTCAAAAAAGTTCATTTTTTTCTCATTAATGTACACTCTGCACCCCATCTTGACGGAAGAAAAACAGAAATGTAGATTTTTTTGCAAATTTATTAAAAAAGAAAAACTGAAATTTCACATGGTCATAAGTATTCAGAACCTTTGCTCAGACACACATATTTAAGTGACATGCTGTCCATTTCCTTGTAATCCTCCTTGAGATGGTTCTACTCCTTCATTGGAGTCCAGCTGTGTTTAATTGAACTGATAGGACTTGATTTGTAAAGGCCCACACCTGTCTATATAAGACCTCACAGCTCACAGTGCATGTCAGACCAAATGAGAATCATGAGGTCAAAGGAACTGGCCAAGGAGCTCAGAGACAGAATTGTGGCAAGTGTGGTACACCAAAGGGGGTCTTGATGGATGGGAGATATATTTCTCCTAGCAGACTGGAGTTTGGTCAGGATTTTCCCTGATCTCAAGGACCTGTGATGAGGTCATAGTCACGTGATCAGGTCAGCTGATGTGTACCTCACCTGAGGGTGTGGAGTAGGCCTATAAAACAAGGAGCTGGTGTAGTTGGTGGGTGTGGAAGGAAGGAGTTTGGCTGGGGTCAGCCTGGAAGCTTGTTTTGTTACAGTGTGTCAGTGTGCACCAGGAAGCGAGTACCAGACCACCCGGAATGGCACCTGGCGGTCTCTGCTGTCCTGCAGCCGCTTAGTTAAGCCCGTCCCAAGCAAGGGTGAGTCTGGGACCAGTGGTTCTCCAAACTGGAGTGATTTATGTTCTGCTTTGATTTTGTTATCTGGACTTTTTGTTGAACCCGTTATTAAAACCCCTGAACTTTGAACTAAAAGCCTGTGTGTATGCCTCATTACTGCGGCCCGGCCCCTGCCTACCAGAGTGGATCCCTACAATTGGTGGCTTGAATGCGGGCATACGCAGTGAGGTCAGGCTGTTTTTTTTTTGTGGATGTTTTTTTTTTTTTTTTTTTTCTCTGCATGACAGTAAATGTCCTGGGTAGAGTTGAGCGATACTTTCCGATATCCTAAAGTATCGGAATCGGAATGGTATCGCCGATATCACTAAAATATCGGCGATACCCGATACCGATACCGGAAGTCCCATGTAAGTCTATGGGAACAAAATATCGAAATTAAAAAAAAACCCATTCTTGCCTTGTTGGTTAATTGTACATGAAGGAAAACAAGAAAGAGTAATGTAGAATGTATTGGGGAAGGTTGAGGAGACATTAAAGGCATAGATGTTTAACCCAATCAAATGGAATAGCATAAATATTTTTTTTTTAAAGATGTTCGGATTGACGAAGAAATTGACAATGTTAACGTTTTTTATATTTTGGCAAATATGTATATTACACAACTTCCATGCTCTTCATCTTCACCTTTTTAACTTTTCACACACTTTCTCCTTCATAATCTTCTGCAGCATCATCTTTTTCATCAAATTATTCTTCATCTTCACCTTCTTTATCTTCTTCTTAAACTTCTTGCTATTCATCTTTGTTAACATTACTCATATTCTTCTTATTAAACTATTATTCTTATTCATATTCTGCTTCATCTTCTTCATCATATTCTTATTTGTGACAGAGAATCCTGTACTTGTAATCTGTCAAAGTATGAATTTTTCATCCTTCCGTTCTTGCTGTCACAAAAGATTTAAATTACAACAGTATTTGTCCGTGTTCAGTTTAGCCTGCAGCAGCAGGCATTTTCCAGGGGCACCACGAGGAGGAACGGACTCACCCCCATACACTGCTTAGTCTTCTTCTGCTTAGAATTTAGAGCATATATTTTGCTCTTCATTTTGGTCTTATACTTCATGTTCTTCTGCTTTTAGATCTTCTGCTTATTATTCTTGTGTCTCTTGTTCCGTATCTTGTATTTGTAGCACAATCTTGTACCAGCTGATGTTACTGGGACAACGGTTACTAAGCAGGAGGTACCTGTGCTCCAAAGCACTACCAAGGACCAGCAGACGTTGCTGGAACTCGGATACCGAGATGGAGGCACCTAGGCCAAAGGCACTGCGGAGAACCAGTTGACGGTACTGGAACCCGGACGGGTAGCAGAAGGTACAAGAGCCAATGCAAGTAACGAGGACCAGCTGACTGTGCTGGAACCCGGAGGGGCAGCAGAAGGAAAAGAGCCAATGGCACAACCGAGGACCAGCTGACGTTACTGGGACACGGTTACTAAGCAGGAGGTACCTGTGCTCCAAAGCACTACCAAGGACCAGCAGACGTTGCTGGAACTCGGATACCGAGATGGAGGCACCTAGGCCAAAGGCACTGCGGAGAACCAGTTGACGGTACTGGAACCCGGACGGGTAGCAGAAGGTACAAGAGCCAATGCAAGTAACGAGGACCAGCTGACTGTGCTGGAACCCGGAGGGGCAGCAGAAGGAAAAGAGCCAATGGCACAACCGAGGACCAGCTGACGTTACTGAACCCCAGTAACACAGGAGCAAGTGTTGACTGTGCTAACAGCACTTCCGAGCAACAACTGGCGGTGTTGGAGCCCAGGGTCAAGGAGGATGTTTAAATACTAGATCAAGTAATTTCCTTGTTACCTGTCAATTTTAAATGTCTATACTTCAAACAAGAGAAAGATAACCTTTACTACCATAAGATGATGATTTCATTTAAACTAATATCTAGATAAATAAAGAATTGACAAACATAAACACATACATTAACATGTTGAACAGCAATGCAAACCACAAAATAAATTAGTTAAGGAATCTGCTATACGGTTGTACATAAAAGCATACAAGTACATATCTGAATCCATTAATGATGGATAAGTAACAGTATGTACACCATTTTTATTGTATAGACAATGAATGTCTGACTTCAAAACATCATCAGCATTACAAGTTATCTGTGATATTACTAAAATGTTCCATTTGCTGAATAATGTCCCTAAATATTTTATACAAAATTATACAATTTCCATCATGTAATACTCATAATATGTGGCAATAATCATTTTTATTAACAAACATAACCTTTAAAAAGTGCATAGTGCATAGTGAAAATTGCTATTTATGGCTGACTGTCGACTTGGAAGCATGACAACAGATAGATAAGGTATATATAGATGACACTGCATAGCCACAGATGGTGAATGGCGATGTAATACTGTACCTCAATAAAGTGTGCGTCACTACTACATATTTTTTTTTATATAGCTGTATAAACAGGGTACATGGATGTATGCTTGTGCCTTTGTTTTGACGCACAGACTGCCTTCCTGCTGAGACGCATTGGGTAGTGAACAGTTTGGGGCAGTGTTCACTGCAGTCTCTGCGGAATAACCACACTTAGACCTTATAACTTTTCAGACTTTCTTTATCAATCTACCAAGATGAAGAAGGCAGGGAGTAAGGCACGTGGTCGTGGAGTTTCTTCAGGAGAGGACGTGGGGATTCTGTGGCTGCTGCGGCCCCCAGTGACACAGCATCCACCAGTTTTCCCCGGGCCGTGAGCGTTCCTTTATGCGCACTTTTGTAGGAGCTCGGAGTACCCCCCTGCTGCGGGAAGAACAAATTGAAGCCGTTGTTGTTTGGATCTCAGCCAATGCATCGACTTCAATTGCTTCCACCTCCTCTCAGGACCACAGCACTGTTGGGCAACCATCTGTCTCTTCACCGCCTGGCAAATTGCCCAGGCAGTCAGAGAGTTCTGTACAGGAGCCAGCTGAGTGTCTGCTTCTGTTCTCAGAATCTATTGGCTTGCAAACAGGGGCCCAGCCAAGCAGCATTCTGTAATGTGAAGAGGGAGTATGCAGTGATGCGCAACAGCTGTGTCTCTCTGAATCTGAAGAGGCGGGTGAGACAGTGCCGATGGTCAGCACACCGCAGAACGCATCTGATGATGATGATGAGACCCAGGTGCCAGTTTCTGTTGAGCATGGTGCTGGCCAGACCACCCAACAGCAGGTGTTGGAAGAGGGTAGTGGAGATGATGAGGTCCAAGACCCAACATGGCATGAAGAACAGGAAGGTGGTGGGAGCAGCTCAGAGGAATAATAATAATATTTATTTATATAGCGCCATCATATTCCGCAGCGCTTTACAGTTTAGCAGTTTCAGAACACAAGTCATAAGTAACAACGTTAACAATACAATAATTTAAGCTAAATAAGTCGCCCCTGCTCGTGACAGCTTACAATGTACAATGAGATGGGGGAGATACAAAGTATAGGTGTTTATATACAATGGTGCATTTACAATGATGTTCCAGCCATCTTAAGGGACTGAGGATGGAGATAGTGAATGGGCTAGAGACACACACACACTTACACAGAATACATAGAATGACTTTGATTAGTGAATGTGATAGGCCGCTCTGAACAAATGTGTTTTGAGGGAGCGCCTGAAACCATGCAAATTGTGGATAGTCCTAATTTCTTGGGGTACAGCATTCCAGAGGATTGGCGTAGAGCAGGAGAAGTCTTGGAGTCGGGAGTGGGAGGTACGTATTAGTGCAGAGGTTAGTCGAAAGTCGTTTGCAGAGCGCAGCAGTCGGTTAGGCCGATAGATAGAAATGAGGGAGGAGATGTAGGAGGGGTGCTGCACTGTGGAGAGCTTTGTGGGTGAGAACCAGTACTTTGGTTGAAAGCTGGGAGAGGCCTAGAGAAATGGTTAGTGATAGAAGGAAGATAGAGGAAGACATTGCCCCAACGGTACAAACAGGAGGGAGAGTTAGTCTGCAGACTCGGTTGCCTGTAGCCTCCAGTTTGGCACCTGTTCGGAGCAGTTGTCTTCCAAAAGTCAAAACGTGCGCTCCCAGGACTTGCACTGCGTGGTCCTTTTTTCACACACTTGCACATGATATTTGCTATGTGAAATGCAAGCTGTGTAATTAAAAATTAAAAATAGCTAAAAGTGTCAGTCACCTCAATACCACAAATATGTGGAAACATGTGCGGACAAAGCACGTAGTTGAGTTACAAAGACACACTAGAGATGTAGGCCAACCTACAGCAGCACCTACATCTTCAGGTTGTGTTGAAGCCTCTTCATCGAGCTCACACACAGCTGGTTATGCTTCCTCACAGGATCGCCATGGAAGAACCTCGGCCACTGTTGTCCAGAGACAAACTGTTATTCCACACACAGCAGCAAGTTCCCTGTCATCCTCACACTCCCAGGCCACAAAACAGCCAGCGGTAGCACAGGCATGGGATAAAAGACGGCCATACTCCGCAAACCATGCACGAGCACAGGCTCTGAATGCTGGCATTGCAAAACTCCTGTCCCTTGAAATGCTGTGATTCAGGCTGGTGGAGACAGACAGTTTCCGTAACTGAATATCATTGTCAATCCCACAATACAATGTGCCAAGCCGATTTCATTTCAGCAGGCAAGCCGTCCCTGGTCTGCAAAAGCATGTTGAGGGAAAAATTAAACATGCGCTACTAAAAGCCCTCAGTAGCAAGGTCCACCTGACCACCGATGCGTGGACCAGTACCCATTGTTATGATCTGCTACAACCAGTAAGGAAAGAAGGGAATTCTGTCCCTACAATACAACTAAGCTGAATCCCTACGATGTAACGGGGAACCTGATCCTGCGACCAGACCCGCTAAAGTCCTCATCTAGTGTGAACGAAGACCTATAGTTGCGAGGGAGTAATCCCTACAAGATCTAGGGACTGTGAGAAAAGGTGGACACCTCCTAACATAAATTGTAGCATGGATAATTAAACAGAAAAATAAATACTTTGTGATCCTAACATCAAGCAAAACTGACAGATTAAGGCACCTAAGCACCCGGCTAGCTTAACAGTAGATAATACAATGAAGTCAAGCAAAGCCAGAAGGGCGGAGCCAGACTAAATAGGGAAAAAAGGTCATGTGACCAGCAAACTGAAACAAAACCTAACAAGAGGGTTCTAACACCCATGGCCAGGGACAATACCTTTCCCTCACTGCCCATTGGGTCAATGTTGTGCAGCCGGGTACTGATCTTGCGAGTGGCGCTGTACGTGTTCTGCCAACTCCAAGGATTGCAGGAATCAAGTCTGTACACATTGATTCCTCCTCCTATTCCAGTTCCTCAGAATCATCGCTGCAGGAGCCGTCACGGTCTACCTCCACATGGACCCGTGAACGTTTACCTGTTGCGACCGATATGAGCACAGCCGTGTCCAAATGTCAACAGGCCATCCTGAAATTAATTTCCATGGGGAATCTTAGCCACACAGCGCAGGAGCTCTGTAATGCCATAAAGCAGGAGAGCGACGTGTGGTTTTTGGAAGAGAATCTACAGGCAGGCTTGGTAGTGTGTGACAATGGCCGAAATCTGGTGTCAGCTCTGGGCCTTGGCAACCTCACTCACATACCATGTCTGTCATATGTGCTCAACTTGGTCGTGCAGAGTTTTTTGAGGGACTATCCGGATCTTGATGCACTGCTGCACAAGGTCCGCCTAGAGTGCGCTCACTTGCGACGTTCCAGCATGGCCAGATCGCTGATTGCAGCTCTGCAACGCAGATTTCACCTTCATGAACATCGCATCATATGTGACGTACCCACCAGGTGGAATTCCTCGTTACATATGTTGGAGCGGTTGTGTGAGCAGCAGCCAACAGTAATGGAGTATCAGCTGCATCAGGCGCAGTCAACTCGCAATTTGCGGCGTTCACACTTCACCACTACTGAGTGGGCCTCTATAATAAGAATAATAATATTATTTATTTATATAGCGCCATAATATTCCACAGTGCTTTACAGTTTAAACAGTTTCAAAACACGAGTCATAAGTAACAACGTTAACAATACAATAATTAAAGCAAAATCAGCCGCCCCTGCTGGTGAAAGCTTACAATCTACAATGAGGTGTGGGAGATACAAAGTACAGGTGTTTATATACAATGGTGTTTTTACAATGATGGTCCAGCCATTTTAAGGAAGTGAGGGATGCATGGAGATAGTGAATGGGCTACACACACAGAATTACACATAGAATGACTTTGATTAGTGAATGTGATAGGCCACTGTGAACAAATGTGTTTTGAGGGAGCGCCTGAAACCATCCAAATTGCGGATAGTCCTAATTTCTTGGGGTAGAGCATTCCAGAGGATTGGCGCAGCGCGGGTGAAGTCTTGGAGTTGGGAGTGGGAGGTACGGATTAGTGCAGAGGTTAGTCGAAGGTCGTTTGCAGAGTGCAGCAGTCGGTTAGGCCGATAAATATAAATAAGGGAGGAGATGTAGGGGGGTGCTGCGCTGTGGAGAGCTTTGTTGGTGAGAACCAGTAATTAGAATTGGATCCTATAATGAATGGGCAGCCACTGCCAGTGTAATGAGTGGCGAATAACTCTATGAAGGATATCTGCCACGTTTTGCGTGCGTTTGATGAGTCAACGCGGATGGCGAGTGCAGATGATGCACTAGTCAGCCTGACTGTCCCCTTATCTGCCTGCTTCAAAAAACACTGCAAGCACTAAGGCATGAGGTTTTGGAAGAGGTGGAGGATGAGGAGTCACAAATTCCATCACCTTCTGGACAGTCAGCGCAACGTGGTTCCTCACAAAGGGCTGGAGGACTTTCAAAGTACCATGCTGTATCAACAATTGAACCTCCAGAGTCGCTGTCTATATTTTCATAACCATTACAAACTTTTAATGTATTTACAAAGCACATAATGTACATTTTTTGTCTATCCTTTTGTAATGCTATTGTGTTTCCATAAACTGATGTTACAGAATTATGATACAAAGTTTTTAAATTTTGAGTTTTAAATTTTGTAAATTTATATGTATTTGAAGGACTTTGTGAGGAGGATGAGGAGGAGTCAATGGAGGAGGAAGACATCGCTCCAGAGGGAGGTAGACAATGCTCTAGTCAGTATGTAGACCAAGGGTGGGGTGATGCACAGCAGGCGGAGATGACGCCTCTTGCAGGGGACAACGTTTCTTGGCCAGTTGGGAGTCTGCAGCACATGGTTGATTTCATGCTGCAGTGGCTGAGAAACGACCGCCGCATCGAACACATTCACACCACGTCTGATTATTGGGTGTACACCCTCCTAGACCCTCGCTACCGGGACAACTTACAAAGCCTCATCACACCGTTGAACCGGGAGCGTAAAATGCGGAAGTACCAAGACACACTGGTGCAATCCATAATGTTCTCCATTCCAGCCGAGAGCACTGCTGCTGCTACTGATTTACAAAGCAGCTCTGTGCGTCGAGGCAGTGGAGACAGCTCTGCAACAAGAGGGAGCACAAGCAGCGCCTCTGCACAGGGCAAGAACAGTATGTTCCAAATGTGTCGAAGTTTTGTGGCAGCGCCACCAATGTCTACACCATCCGAGACGGCTCCAGTCAGCAGGAGGCAACATTTCCGTAAGATGGTGACAGACTACATGTCTTGCCCTCTCAGTGTACTCCCAGATGGCTCTTCCCCATTCAAGTTTTGTGTCTCTAAGCTGGATACATGGCCAGAGCTTAGCCAGTATGCATTGGAGGTGCTGGCTTGATCTGCTGCCAGTGTATTATCGGAGCGCGTCTTTACTGCTGCAGGTGGTGTACTAACAGACCGTTGCATGCGACTATCCTACGATAATGTAGAACGGCTTACTTTTCTGAAAATGAACTAGGCATGGATCTCGCCTGAATTTGCCTGTCCGGTTTCAGATTAACTAACTGGTTGGCAACGTTTTCCATGTCTCCTGTTATGTTCATCTTTCTACCACCTGAGCTATACTCCCTGGGCTACAACACTGCCAGTTGCTGCTCAGAAGTGTCGTGTCCACAGACCAATACACAAGCTATAGTGATAGTGGGGTTCAGTAACGCCTGCTGTTCCCCTGCTGTGTGTCCGGCAAAAATTACTGCTACCTAGCTACACATGTTTAAAAAAACATGACATGTTAAAGTGGCTAGTGCTACACATAGATATCAGGCTACACCCTTATTTCTAAGCTGTAAACAAGTGAAACGTCAAATTTAAAACCATTCAATGATTAGTGTTGGTAACAAATCTGTAACTAAATAATTGTGACATATTATGGCAGATATCCACATGTCTAACACAAATGCTAACACAAAAGCATACTTATGCTATAGGGTACTGATGGTGAACCTTCTCACTCCATAACTTTGACCAATCCAACTCACATCATGCCTCAAATGCTGCAATGTTGGAAGTGCATAATGTGGGTTGAACTTTGACAACAGCTGCAGTGCGAAGGTTATCCTTCTGTGTTCTTGGCTTTTAAATAAAAGCATACAAGTAAATATAATAATACATTGTTGATTAAGGGACATGATGTACACCTGTAATATTGTGCAAACAATGATGTAGGACTATTCCTCTTCAACATTACTTATATTTGTGTCATTTGAAAAAATACATATTTTAGTTAAAAATTAAAAACACCATGTTCAGTAGCTGTGAAAGCTCCTTTCTGTACTTCTATAGTGTTTGCAACCAATGTATTGTATACGGATGGAAGCGCGTCACACTAATAGATTAGATTTATTTTAAATGGAATGTAGCAGAACCAATTGGAGATAAATGAAAAGGATGAGCCACTGAGACACGCTCAGCAGAGTACAAGCAGCAGTGCTTGAACATGTAACTGGAGCGTGATCTGCACTCAAAAAAGTAAAAAAACAGACTGAAGTGAACACTGAAACACAACATGTCCACAATCTGTGAAAAGCTCCTTTCTGTACTTCTATAGTGTTTGCAACCAATGTATTGTATACGGATGGAAGCGCGTCACACTAATAGATTAGATTTATTTTAAATGGAATGTAGCAGAACCAATTGGAGATAAATGAAAAGGATGAGCCACTGAGACACGCTCAGCAGAGTACAAGCAGCAGTGCTTGAACAAGTAACTGGAGCGTGATCTGCACTCAAAAAAGTAAAAAACACAGACTGAAGTGAACACTGAAACACAACTGTCCACAATCTGTGAAAAGCTCCTTTCTGTACTTCTATAGTGTTTGCAACCAATGTATTGTATACGGATGGAAGCACGTCACACTAATAGATTGATTTTTTTCTAATATAAATGGAGCTGCACCAATTCCACTAAATAAAATAAAAAAAAAAAAGTGACACGTGCAGATGCCTACAAACAGCGGTGGATCAGAGCAAACTGCAGCGTCACCTGCACTGTCACACACACACCTTGCACAGAGCTGTTAAAACAACACTGGCAAAATAGAACTTTTACACAGCGGTTGGTAAACTAGCCTGCCTCAAGCACAGTAGTACACAAAAATCGCAAACTAACTGTCCCTCAGAGTCAGCACAGCAGCGTTCTGTCCCTAACTGAGTTCACAGCACAGTGACACGTAAAATGGCTGTGGCGCTCTTATATATGTGCATTCTGACATCATTTCGCACCAATCACAGCCAATGCCATTAGTTAAGAGACCGCATCATTACAGATGTGCCCACACTTCGTAGATCTCATTGCTGCACTAAATTCACATGCCTCTCAAAGAATTATGGAACTTCCGATTTCCGGTATACGATACGATTAAGGAAAAGTTATCGAAAATTAAGTATCGGAAATTCCGATAAACGCGAATATACGGCCGATACCCGATACTTGCGGTATCGGAATGCTCAACACTAGTCCTGGGTGAAGAAAGTGACGCAAAACCCGGTGGATAGCTGTTCGGAGATGGAGAGCACAGTAAAAATGCTTGTGGAGGCCATGCGACAGCAGCAGCTGGCTATACAGCAACAACAGCAGGCTACACAGCAGCAACAGCAGGCTATGCAGCAGCAGCAGGCTATACAGCAGCAACAGCAGGCTATACAGCAGCAGGCTATGGAGCGGCAACAGGAAACCAACAATCTACTGATGCAATACATCACAGCGCCGCAGACAGCAGGAGCTGCCCCGGGACGTCAGGATGTCCGGAAAGTGGTACGCACAGCGATTCCGAAAATGGAAAAGTCAGATGACGTCGAGGTGTACCTGGAGATATTTGAAGGCGTGGCTGAGAGGGAGAGACTACCCCGGGACCAGTGGGCCGAGATCGTGGCTCCGTTTTTGGCTCCAGGACCCGCGAAAGCCTATAGAGACCTACCCCCCGAGCACCAGAGGGACTACGAGATCGTCAAGGGTGAGATACTCGCACGTCTTGGGGTAAATGTGTTAGTCCGGGCTCAGCGGGTACACCAGTGGAAGTTTTCCCCTTCCGAGCCAGCTCGGTCCCAGTATTATGACTTGATACACCTGATAGAAAAGTGGTTGCAGCCGGAAGTGTCACCCCGCGCTATGCTGGATCGTATAGTGACTGATAAATTCTGGAGAACTTTGCCCCACACCCTTCAAACATGGGTTGGACAGGCAGCCCCTACTGATGGTCTCCAAATGGTAGACCTCATTGAAAGATATGGGGCTACCAAGGAGATACAGGGAGAGACTACCCGGAAGGTAATGAGTAAATTCCCCAAACCTTCACCCGCCGTTCGGCGAGCAGAGACTCGGAAGGCCGCCCAGGACACGTCTGGGGACGAAAGGGGCCCCATAATCTGTTGGCGGTGCCAAGAACCAGGACATGTGAGAGCTGATTGCCCCCACCTGACTGAGCCCATGGACACAAACTATGGGTACTATCAGTCTCACTATGCCGAACACATGTGTGCAGTGGGTAAACCAGAGGGACCCAATATGAATCATTTGTGTAAAGTGGATGTGGAAGGTAACCCTGCTGTGGCTCTACTGGACTCAGGGAGTCTCGTGACCCTAATACGAGCCAGCCACATCCAAATCAGCGAGTATACTGGTCGGAAAATGGGTGTGTTATGTATACATGGGGACTTAAAACATTATCCTACCGCACTGGTGATGATAAACACGCCAGCGGGGAGGAGGTGCCACGAGGTGGGGGTGGTGGTTAATTTGCATTATGAGGTAATAATGGGGAGAGATTTTCCGTTATTTTCTGTGCTTTGGCCTGTAATTACCCCTCCCACAGAACAGTCGTCGGCACCTGTGGCAACCAGGTTGCATTCTCCAGAAATCGGGCATGAACCTGGTGGCCCAGAGGAAGATGTGCTGGCGGTAGGAGTACCTTTGCCTTCGATGGAGGAGGAAAACCCCTCTCCTATAGAAGTGTTAGCTGGGAGATGGAAGATTTGCCACCGGGACCAGAATTGTCAGACTTAAATGTGGCAGGTGACAATTTTGGTACGGCGCAACTCCGGGACCCCACGTTGACTCGAGCCCGGAAAATGTACTGGTTGTCAATGGGGAACCCCAACACCCCGGGGCAGCTACAGTATTTCCCCGATTCGAGCTGAACCAAGATTTGCTGTATCGGGTTGAAAAAATACATGGGGAAATTGTCGAGCAATTGCTGGTACCGCAGTCATATCGGAGGTTGGTAATGGACTTAGCGCATGTGCATGTACTAGGGGGACATTTGGGCCAAAAGAAAACCCTAGACAGAATTCTACAACGGTTTTACTGGCTAGGGGTCTATGAAGAAGTTAAACGGTATTGTAACTCTTGTCCCGTGTGCCAGGTAACCAGTCCGCAGCCTCATTTTCGGAGTCCCTTGGTGCCATTACCAATTATAGAGGTCCCGTTTGAGAGAATAGCCATGGATCTGGTGGGGCCGGTTA
Organism: Oophaga sylvatica; assembly: GCA_033576555.1. Classification (NCBI taxonomy): domain Eukaryota; kingdom Metazoa; phylum Chordata; class Amphibia; order Anura; family Dendrobatidae; genus Oophaga; species Oophaga sylvatica. The sequence goes on from JARQOD010000005.1 coordinate 48,352,576, forward strand.
ATAAATCAGCAAGGGGTCACCAACACATCCTCGTAGTTCTAGATTACGCTACCAGGTATCCTGAGGCTATTCCCCTGTGACACACCTCGGCCAAACTGATCGCAAAAGAACTCATGGGTATGTTCTCTCGGGTGGGAATCCCTCAAGAAATCTTAACAGATCAGGGACCCCCTTTATGTCAAAAATCATGAAGGAACTCTGCCACTTGTTAAGTGTTAAACAGTTGCGCACATCGGTCTATCATCCCCAAACAGACGGTTTAGTAGAAAGGTTCAATAAAACCCTGAAGAATATGTTGAAAAAAGCAGTCTCTAAAGATGGTAAGGACTGGGATCTCTTGTTGCCATACCTGATGTTTGCAGTGCGGGAGGTGCCCTAGGCAGTTCTCGCCCTTTGAACTATTATATGGCAGACATCCCCGTGGCTTACTCGATATAGCTAAAGAGACCTGGGAAAACCAACCAACTCCCCACAAAAGTGTGATAGAACATGTGGCCAAAATGCAAGAGAGAATGGAGACAGTCCTACCATTAGTCCGAGAACATATGGAAGCAGCACAAAGGTCACAGAGGCAGGTCTATAACCGGGAGGCACGGGTAAGGTCCTTTAACCCTGGGGATCGGGTGTTGGTACTTGTGCCTACAGTGGATAGTAAGTTCCTTGCAAGGTGGCAGGGATCCTACGAGATTATAGAGAAGGTGGGACCAGTAAACTATAAAGTACACCAACCAGGGCGGAGAAAGCCAGAACAGGTATACCATGTGAATCTGCTCAAACCATGGAAAGACAGAGACCCGCTTGGTGAGGATTGTCCACGGCCTGCATTTCCAGTAGAGATGGCTTCCTTGCCTCAGGAGAGGGCAAGAGAAGTCCTCTCCGCCGTCAAAATAGCAGACACTTTGTCGCCCAGACAAGTTCAGGAAGTCCGAGAGTTTGTTAGCCGAAATACCGATGTTTTTTCGGAACTTCCTGGTCGTACCTCCCTAATCCAACATGACATTGTCACAGAGCCGCAGGCCAAAGTCCGATTAAAGCCCTATCGGGTGCCTGAGGCCCGGCGACAAGCCATATCGGAAGAGGTAAAGAAGATGCTGCAGTTAGGGGTCATTGAAGAGTCCCAGAGTGAGTGGGCCAGCCCAATAGTCCTAATACCAAAGCCAGATGGGACACTAAGGTTCTGTAATGACTTCAGAAAACTGAATGAAATTTCTAAGTTTGACGCCTACCCCATGCCCCGGGTCGATGAGTTAATAGAGCGGTTTGGGCAGGCCCGGTATTTTTCAGTCATTGACCTCACAAAAGGGTATTGGCAGGTGCCCCTAACAAAAGCAGCGAGAGAGAAAACGGCTTTTGTAACACCCGAGGGACTGTTCCAGTATATAGTCCTACCCTTCGGGTTGCATGGCGCTCCAGCGACATTCCAGAGGTTAATGGACGTTGTTCTTCGTCCTCATCGCCGATAGCCGCGGCCTATCTGGACGATATTGTGGTGTACAGTACAGACTGGGAAAGTCACTTAGCCAAGGTACAGGCGGTGATAGATTCTCTGAGACAAGCAGGGCTAACTGCCAACCCAAAGAAGTGTTCCATAGGGTTGGAGGAAGCTCGGTACCTGGGGTATGTGATTGGGAGAGGAGTTATCAAACCCCAAATAAACAAAGTGGAGGCAATCCAAAACTGGCCCCATCCCCTCACCACAAAACAAGTGAAAGGGTTTTTGGGGTTAGTGGGAAACTACCGGCGGTTTATTCCCAATTTTGCAACCCTGTCGGCGCCGTTAACTGACTGCCTAAAAGGGAGGAAGTCAGTAATGGTGCGATGGAATGATCAGCTTGAAGAAGCGTTTGTAAAACTAAAAGGGGCACTGTGTGGGTCACCAGTTCTGATCACACCCGACTTCAAAAGAGAATTCATTGTCCAGACTGATGCGTCAGAGGTAGGTCTGGGTGCTGTGTTGTCTCAGGAGGTTAACGGGGAGGAGCATCCCATTAGTTTCCTGAGTCGAAAGCTTACTCCAGCTGAAACCAGATACAGCATTGTAGAGAGAGAGTGCCTGGCCATCAAGTGGGCACTGGAGTCATTGCGCTACTATCTGTTGGGGAGAAAATTTCGGTTGGTAACTGATCATTCCCCTCTGACTTGGATGAGTCAAGCCAAAGAGAGAAATGCACGTGTCACCAGGTGGTTTCTGTCTCTGCAAAATTTAAAATTTTCAGTAGAACATCGGGCAGGCAAATTACAGGGGAACGCAGATGCACTGTCCAGAGTTCACTGTATGTCATGTGTCCACCCTCCTAAGGTTAAACAAAGGGGGGAGGTATGTGGTACACCAAAGGGGGTCTTGATGGATGGGAGATATATTTCTCCTAGCAGACTGGAGTTTGGTCAGGATTTTCCCTGATCTCAAGGACCTGTGATGAGGTCATAGTCACGTGATCAGGTCAGCTGATGTGTACCTCACCTGAGGGTGTGGACTAGGCCTATAAAACAAGGAGCTGGTGTAGTTGGTGGGTGTGGAAGGAAGGAGTTTGGCTGGGGTCAGCCTGGAAGCTTGTTTTGTTACAGTGTGTCAGTGTGCACCAGGAAGCGAGTACCAGACCACCCGGAATGGCAACTTGGCGGTCTCTGCTGTCCTGCAGCCGCTTAGTTAAGCCCGTCCCAAGCAAGGGTGAGTCTGGGACCAGTGGTTCTCCAAACTGGAGTGATTTATGTTCTGCTTTGATTTTGTTATCTGGACTTTTTGTTGAACCCGTTATTAAAACCCCTGAACTTTGAACTAAAAGCCTGTGTGTATGCCTCATTACTGCGGCCCGGCCCCTGCCTATCAGAGCGGATCCCTACACAAAGCACAGGTCTGGTCAAGGTTACAAAAGAATTTCTGCAGTACTCAAGGTTCCTAAGAGCAAAGTGGCCTCCATAATCCTTAAATGGAAGAAGAATATAATGTGGGGACTGAGTCACGCAGCTAGAAAATTCGACTTGTATAATAGTTAGGACTCCTATTTTTCTCTTGTTTATAAAATGTTTCTGTGAGTCGTCACTATTGAATTTTTGAGGCATTATAAGTGTTCAGTATTTACTATAGGAAAGATGTGTATCTTCGTACCGTGTTAGCCAGTAGATAGAAAAATATTTAGACTTGAGAGTCCTCAGTGGTTGATACCTTTTAATGGCTAACTGAAAAGATGGTAACAAATTGCAAGCTTTCGAGACTACTCCGTCTCTTCATCAGGCAAAGACTAAAACAAAAACTGAAGAATCACATATATATATATACACAAGAGGACACAGGAATTCCTGTGTCCTCTTGTGTATATATATATGTGATTCTTCAGTTTTTGTTTTAGTCTTTGCCTGATGAAGAGACCGGAGTAGTCTCGAAAGCTTGCAATTTGTTACCATCTTTTCAGTTAGCCATTAAAAGGTATCAACCACTGAGGACTCTCAAGTCTAAATATTTTTCAGTATTTACTATGCACTTTCCTTGGCCTTTTTTTTCCATCTTGGGTAACTTCTTTAATCTGTTTGTAGCATATAGATTCCAAGAGTAAAGGTATAAATGAATGGTTAAGTTTGGAGGAAAGTAGGATATTTACTTGTCTTCCTTGTGAGTCTGCATGAGTTTTCAAAGTTTTGGGTTATTCCCACAGTATTGGGCGACAACTTGCTGATCTCTTGGGGTCAACCTAGAGGAGGGAGGAGACCCTCAGCCCAATTAATGCATTTATACAGCTACAGAGCCGTACCCTAATCTTAGTGGGTACAATGGGCACCTCAGCAGACAGCCATGCAGATACTGAAATAAAACCCTATTCAAAGACAAGACCAATATTACCACTGTAACGTGGCACAAGACGGTAGCCATGGGTGAGATATTCCTACACCCCGACATGCTACATGAAAATGGGGGTCCTGGCTGGGCGTGTGGACTTTAGCTGTTGAGGTGATACCCCGATGCAGACCTCATGGTGCCGTTGTATTCGGCCGGCCAGGACCAGATGTTACAGAGTTCAATGAGTGAGAATAAATGTATTTTTACTGAACAATAACTTTTGAGGGACAAGGTATAGCAGGTAGTAGGTATTCATCTTCAGGAACGATTCTGTCATGACATGGATCGTTATCACGCCCTTTCTCCTCTTTTTCCTGGAGTCACTCTTGCTTTCTACTTCATTTAGCTCTTCTATCTCAACATAGACCAGCACACTATTCCGCAAGCTTCCTCATCCCCAATAATGGCAATACAGTATTGTAAGATTCGGCCAGGGTGTAGTTGTGGCCGTGCCCTCAGTTACATCAGGGCCCTGGCCTCCTCTTACATGGAAACAGTATCTCCTTAGAAGTGTACCTGTGTCGTCTTTTGCTGCACCATCAGGGACTCCGCTGTGGCGCTGGGGACCTTCTGTAGCTGGTTCCGGAATAACTGAGACACAGTCTGATTCCAATGCAAAACGAAGAACTTTGCTAGGCACACTTCGCAGCACATTCTTGTCAGATACAGAGACCGCATCGGAAACCACACAGTTCAACTCCTGCTCTTTCCCTGTGCTTCCTTCTACGTCCTCCGGTACATTATGGAGTAATAGTGCCTTGGGTGGTACCGCAGAGTTCTCCTTGTCCAGACCCACTACTTCTGGGGACACCCTCATCCGTTTCGCCCCGGATCTGAGTGCGTCTGCCATGTAATGATCTGCCACATCTCGAACAATCTGCACCCTGTACTTTCTGGACTGTTTCTTTGTTCCCACTCCAAGCTGCTGACACTCCGGTGCTGCACACTGTCCTTCTGTCCCTAAGGGACTCTGAATGGCTGTAATTTTTGTAAGAACGTTACATGGCTGCTGCGGTGTCCAGAGCCTATGGCCCGTCAGGACGGCTCGGGCACTACGCCCTAACTAACTACTCTAAGGAAACGTTCCTGACTTACCACACAACAGCCCCTCCTATATTTAACCATTCCTTATCCTAAGCTCTAATTACTGTTATAATATTCTATAATGCCCCATCTAGTGTCCGTACCTAAACACTACGCTTACCCTAAGTCTAAACATAGGTATACTTTACAGTGAAAGAGAACATGTTATAACACACATCTACACGAATAGAAATATACAGTTTACAAACATGGTAATACACATTCAAGTGTAGCAATACCAGTGCAGAACAATAGTAATACACATTTAAATGTAGCAGTACCATACTACCAAAAAAGATATTATTCAATCGCCTTACAGTATAGCAAACACTTAGGGCAGTTTTCTATACCAATATGGCCACTACATAGCTTTCTGCTTTGACGCATCTGGACCATCTCACTGGGAATTTGCTTGCTTATCCTTCCTCTTCCTGACTGACAGACAACTCTTTACCACCACGCTAGGCTTCCTGTCCCAGGTCCAATACTACTTCCATTCCTCTGTTTTGCTCTGGACAGAATCCAGACTCTAATCTTTTCCTTCTCGTTGTCGCTTCTCCCATAGGAGCTTACTGCCTGCCTCGGTCGTCCCTCTGTTGGCATGAAAGTACCCACTGCATGCTGTTCTGCTATTCATCCAGACCTGAGGTCTGCTACTACTTCAGGCTCATCCCTATCTGTTGTTCTCACAGGAAGCTCTCTGTAGTGCTCTCACTTAACTCCTCTCCTCTGGGCTAGTCCCAGCTATTTACTCTAATTACCCCTGTCAACTTCCTGTGACTGGGATGTAAACAATGGTGCAGCGGTCTCAAGGGGCGCCAAAGGAATAATGGACAATTTAATAACTTCCTGTGACTGGGCAGAACACAACCCTACCATATAAAATGCAAAACATTAATCATTGCAAACACCATAATTCATTATATAATTTAACATATCTTCAAGGGGCAGTGTGGGCAACACCTGCACTTTCTTACACCACCACATAGTGGTAAAAAATGCTTCCACAGGATGTACAATAGCATTTTAAATGGTAATTCCCGATGAGTCATCCTTTCTGATGAGCCTCATTCTCTTCTCTCATCTTCTCCATCTGACCCAGACCACCACCCCAACTTCTTCCAGCCCCGACTCATCTGCCGTTTTTGCAACAGAGACACATTTGAGTTTTCACAATATTTTCAGCACTGTCCCCATCTATTCCAAAGCTATACAAACCTCCCTTCCTGTGGGTACCCCTGTTTTTGGGATTCTTGCTGCCCCATTTGACCTTATTACTGCACTAGCAGAGTGCAACAGTGCCATCATATACTGTACTTTACAAATATTGGTGTCACTACTGTATTTACCCCCCAAAAATGTGCTGCACAGACAGTGCCATTGAAAATAATACCATACAGACATTGCACCTAAAAATAATAGTGCTCCATATGGTAGAAAGTAATAATGGCCAATACATGCTCCTTTAAGGTCGTAATTCTCCTAGCTCCACCTTATAAAATAATATTGCTCCTTGCATGCCCATGTAAAGTAATAATCCCCCTTAACAAGTTTATTTTTTCTGAGTTTCCTGCCCACTATCTGTTTTAACTGGATCTTGTGGACACCAATACTCTTGAGTGACACTCGCCTTAGGATCTGGGTGGGCTCAACTTTGTTAGTTGGCCCAGGAGGTCCAGTCTCTGTGCCACCCCACTTTCTACTGTACTAGGTCTGACTGTTGAGCTCTCTATTGTTTCTGAGAACTGGGCTCTATAGTGCCCAGTAGAATGGTGCAGGGGCACCACATTGCTCCATTTATAGGACTGTCATTGATGGCCAAGTGTTGCAATTTCTAACCACGGCCATCCCATAGACAAAGAATTGAGCTGTGGCATGCATATGTGGCCCTTGCACCATCCTACTGGGACATAAAAATAGGTTTTCAATAGTTCTTCGGTCCATATATACAGTACAGACCAAAAGTTTGGACACACCTTCTCATTCAACGATTTTTCTGTATTTTCATGACTATGAAAATTGTAGAATCACACTGAAGGCATCAAAACTATGAATTAACACATGTGGAATTATACATTACACTTTACAAAAAAGTGTGAAACAACTGAAAATATGTCTTATATTCTAGGTTCTTCAAAGCAGCCACCTTTTGCTTTGATTACTGCTTTGCGCGCAGAAAAGGTGAATGGATGGACTCTACATGCCTGGTTCCCACCGTGAAGCATGGAGGAGGTGGTGTGATGGTGTGCGGGTGCTTTGCTGGTGACACTATTGGGGATTTATTCAAAATTGAAGGCATAGTGAACCAGAATGGCTACCACAGCATCTTGCAGCAGCATGCGATTCCATCCGGTTTGAGTTTAGTTGGACCATCATTTTATTTTTCAACAAGACAATTACCCCAAACACACCTCCAGGCTGTGTAAGGACTATTTGACCAAGAAGGAGAGTGATGGGGTGCTACGCCAGATGACCTGGCCTACACAGTCACCAGACCTGAACCCAATAGAGATGGTTTGGGGTGAGCTGGACCGCTCACCGCTTCAATTTTGAATAAATCCCCAACAGTGTCACCAGCAAAGCACCCCCACACCATCACACCACCTCCTCCATGCTTCACGGTGGGAACAGGCATGTAGTGTCCATCCGTTCACCTTTTCTGCGTGCAAAGCAGTAACCAAAGCAAAAAGTGGCTTCTTGGAAGAACCTAGAATATAAGACATATTTTCAGTTGTTTCACACTTTTTTGTAAAGTGTAATGTATAATTCCACATGTGTTAATTCATAGTTTTGATGCCTTCAGTGTGATTCTACAATTTTAATAGTCATGAAAATACAGAAAAATCTTTGAATGAGGTGTGTCCAAACTTTTGGTCTGTACTGTGTGTGTGTGTTGCGTGTGTGTTGTGTTATATATTATATATATATATATATGTGTATATGTATATGTATATATATATATATTTTGTATATGTATATATATATGTAATATATATATTATATATATATATATATATAATATATATTATATATATATATATACATACAGTGCCTACAAGTAGTATTCAACCCCCTGCAGATTAGCTGGTTTGATAAGATGCAAATAAGTTAGAGCCTTCAAACTGCAAACGAGAGTAGGATTTATTAACAGAAGCATAAATCTTACAAAACAAAAAGTTATGTTGCTCAGTTGAATTTTAATAAATTTTAAACATAAAAGTGTGGGTCAATTATTATCCAACCCCTATGCTTAATATTTCGTGGAATAACCCTTGTTTGCAATTACAGCTAATAATCGTCTTTTATAAGACCTGATCAGGCTGGCACAGGTCTGTGGAGTTATCTTGGCCCACTCCTCCATACAGATCTTCTCCAAGTTATCTAGGTTCTTTGGGTGTCTCATGTGGACTTTAATCTTGAGCTCCTTCCACAAGTTTTCAATTGGGTTAAGGTCAGGAGACTGACTAGGCCACTCCAACACCTTGACTTTTTCCCTCTTGAACCAGGCCTTGGTTTTCTTGGCTGTGTGCTTTGGGTCGTTGTCTTGTTGGAAGATGAAATTACGACCCATCTTAAGATCCTTGATGGAGGAGCGGAGGTTCTTGGCCAAAATCTCCAGTTAGGCCGTGCTATCCATTCTCCCATGGATGCGGACCAGATGGCCAGGCCCCTTGTGTCATGTGTGCATTGCCACGAAGATCGTCGCGGTTGCACATTTTGACTTCTCACAGCTGATCTGCTGTTTCTTTGTTTTGGCAGCTAGGGAGTTAATTCTGTCTGTGCTCGGTGCTGGGACTGGGTGCAGTTTCTCCCGGCTGCAATTGATTATTTGTTGATTGGTTTCCTTTAAATTCCTGGTTGTCTGCTTGGGGAGTTGCCAGTGAAACCTTCATGCAGACCACAGATAGGAATGAATCTGTATAGACTTTAGTTGTGAGCTCCTTAGTTGTTCTAAGCTCAACTTGGTTAGAGTTTATTTCCCAGACCATTTATGTTCCTTTGGTGTTTGAGTGTGTATGCAAGCGAGTGTTATCCTGTCTGTCTTATATGTCTAATCTGTGTATTTAGCTGAGATCAGCCCATATCCCTTTGGTGGTAGTCAGGATCCTTCTTAGGACTGATTACAGGGTTCAGGGTCTGATAGGAGACAGGGTTAGGTTGGAGACTTGGACCTCTGAACCATTATCAGTACCTCCAAGGTGAGGGATTAGTTAGGACCCCAGTTTAGGGTCAGGTTAGATCCCGGTCCACCTCTTTCCTGTTTCAGCTCATCAAGTCCTCAAGATTAACCCTGAGTTCAGCAGATGTCGTGTCAGGTAAATCTATTCTATACTTACATGCTGATGTTGCTATACTAGTTGTTGTATAGAGTGTTGTTCCTGTATTAATAGTTTACTGACATTGTATACATATCATTAGACAGCGTGACATTTTCACTGGCCATAAAAATTATCTCCAGTTACCATGGATCCAGTAGCCCAGCTGGCTCTGCAGTTGCAGGGATTATCCATGGAGCTGACGGACATTAAGTCCAAAGTTTTGTCTCCCCTGGAGCAAACCAGAGTTGAACCTAAAGTAGCTCTCCCGGACAGGTTCACTGGTGGGCGAGACAAATTTTTCACCTTCCGGGAGGCATGTAAATTGTATTTTCGGCTTCGGCCTCGATCATCAGGGAGTGATGAGCAGAGAGTGGGAATTGTTATCTCACTTCTGCAAGGGGACCCTCAATCCTGGGCATTTTCCCTTCCTCCGGGATCCCCGGCTCTACTGTCTGTAGATCAATTTTTTACTGCCCTGGGATTGGTATATGATGACCCAGATCGGGTCTCTCTTGCTGAGACAAAATTACGTAAGATACAGCAGGGAGATCGTCCTGCAGAGGAATTTGCTTCTGAGTTTCGTAGATGGGCCACAGATACTCAGTGGAATGACCCAGCTCTTAGGAGCCAGTTTTGTCATGGGCTTTCTGATAAATTAAAAGACGTTTTGGCTCAGTATGAGTCTCCTCATTCACTGGAGGCTGCTATGGCCTTAGCTATCCGTACTGATAGACGGCTTCGGGAGAGGGGTGAGGTAACCCCACTCCCTGTTGTTTCTCCACCTACCACTAAAGTCCCTTATGTTGAGGTTCCCCTTGTCTGTTCGGATGAGCCTATACAGTTGGGAGGGACATCATTTCGTAGGAGGGGATTGGCGGTACGCCGCAGGACTAGAAGATGTTTTTTCTGCGGGAAAGAGGGACATTTTGTTGGAGAATGTCCATCCCGTGCCTTGTTGAGCCAAAAGTCGCCGGAAAACTGTTAATCCCAGGTTGTGTGGTGGACGACAACCTGGGAGTATGTATTTCATCCGCCAGTTCTTCTCAGTTCCTTGTACCAGTGGAGGTGGTAGTTGGTACGAGAGTGGAGAGATTGTCTGTTCTTCTTGATAGTGGTTCCGGGGCTAATCTGGTTGACGCTCAGTTTGCTCAGGCTCAAGGTATGCATCTGAGTGTATTGGTCAAACCGATCCCTATATTCTCCATTGACGCCAGGCTCTCGGCCAAGGTAGCTTTGTTCATGAGGTTCATAACATTGACCTTCGGGTAGGGGCAATACATAGGGAACAATTATCTTGTTATGTGTTGGAGGGTCTACCTACTCCCATTGTGTTGGGACTTCCTTGGTTGGTTAAACATAACCCTGTGATTAATTGGCAGTCCAGAGAAATAAGCCAATGGGGTGAGTTTTGCAAAAGCAACTGCATGAACACAGTCATCAGTGCGGTCGTGCCTAGTACATTGCCTCCTTTTTTGGAGGATTTTGGGGATGTTTTCTCTGAGGAGGGGTGTCAGGAGTTGCCTCCTCATCGCGTGTATGACTGCTCTATTAATCTCCTTCCTGATGCTAAGTTGCCTAAAGCTAGGTTGTATAATCTTTCTGGTCCTGAGAGGCAGGCTATGAAAGATTATATTTCTGAAAGTCTGGCCAAAGGGCATATTAGACCTTCATCTTCCCAGTAGCCGCGGGGTTCTTCTTTGTGAAGAAGAAAGATGGAGGCCTACGCCCTTGCTTGGATTTCCGCGAACTTAATCGGATTACTGTTCGAGATCCGTATCCACTCCCTCTTATTCCTGATCTCTTCAATCAAATTGTTGGCGCCAAATGGTTCTCTAAATTGGATCTCAGGGGGGCGTATAATCTGATTAGGATAAAAGAGGGGGATGAGTGGAAAACGGCGTTTAACACGCCGGAGGGACATTATGAGAACCTTGTCATGCCTTTTGGTCTGACTACTGCACCAGCAGTATTCCAACATTTTGTTAATGACATTTTTCGTCACCTTGTGGGGCTGTTTGTGGTTGTATATTTGGACGACATTTTAATTTACTCGCCAGATCTTGTGTCTCATCAGGAGCATGTGAGACAGGTGTTGCAGATCTTGCGAGACAATAAACTATACGCCAAACTGGAGAAGTGTGTATTTGCCGTACAGGAACTTCAGTTTTTGGGTTTTTTGGTGTCAGCCTCCGGTTTCCGTATGGACCCTGAAAAGGTGAGAGCAGTGCTTGAATGGGATCAGCCAGGGGATCTTAAGGCTCTGCAGCGTTTTTTGGGGTTTGCTAACTACTACCGGAAATTTATTTGTAATTTCTCATCTGTCGTCAAACCTCTCACTGACATGACAAGAAAAGGGACGGATTTTTCTAAATGGTCGGACAAAGCTTGCCAAGCCTTTTCCTCTTTGAAGAAATGTTTTGCTTCGGCACCCGTTCTCATCCAACCAGATGCATCTCAGCCGTTCATTGTGGAGGTGGATGCGTCTGACGTAGGGGTGGGTGCTATATTGTCCCAGGGTCCGTCCCTGGTAAATGGCATCCGTGCGCTTTCTTTTCTAAGAAATTGTCGTCCGCCGAAAGGAATTATGATATCGGCAATAGGGAACTTTTGGCCATTAAGTTAGCTTTTGAAGAATGGCGTCACTTTTTGGAGGGGGCAGTCCACCCGGTTACCGTTATTACTGATCACAAGAACCTGTTGTATTTGGAATCCGCTAAGCGTCTGAATTCCAGACAAGCTCGATGGTCGTTGTTTTTTACCAGGTTTAATTTTGTCGTCACTTATCGCCCGGGGTCTAAGAATGTAAAGGCTGATGCCTTGTCTCGCAGTTTCCCAGGGGCCGGGAAAACGGATGACCCGAGTCCTATCCTTCAGGAGGGGGTGGTAGTGTCGGCTGTATTTTCTGAGCTTGAGGAGGAGGTGTTAGAGGCTCAGGGGGACGCCCCTGCAGGACCTCCAGGGAGACTGTTTGTCCCAAATCTGTTGAGACAAAAGGTTATTGAGGCACATCATAATTCTGCTCTAGCAGGACATCCAGGGAGTAAGGCTACTTTAGATCTCCTTTCTCGCCGGTTTTGGTGGCCTAATGCTAATAAAGATGTTATAACTTTTGTCGCGTCATGTGGGGTGTGTGCTCGCTCTAAAACCCCTCATACCCGTCCGTCTGGGACCCTTTTACCCTTGAAACTTCCGGAGCGTCCATGGACTCATTTATCTATGGACTTCATTACGGACCTTCCTCCGTCGTCAGGGAATACTGTCATACTGGTGGTTGTTGACAGGTTCAGTAAGATGGCACATTTCGTTGCTCTTCCTGCACTCCCTAATGCTAAAACTCTGGAGCAGGTGTTCATTAGGGAGATCGTTAGACTTCATGGGTTGCCTTCTGATGTGGTGTCAGATAGGGGGTCTCAGTTTGTGTCCAAATTTTGGAGGGCATTTTGTTTACGTCGGGGGATGCAATTGTCATTTTCCTCGGCTTTTCATCCGCAGACCAATGGTCAGACAGAGCGTCTGAATCAGAGCTTAGAGACATATCTCCGGTGTTTTGTTTCAGAGAACCAAGAGGACTGGTCTTCTTTCTTGCCTCTGGCAGAGTTCGCTCTTAACAACAGGCGGAGCGAGTCCACTGGTAAGTCCCCGTTTTTTGGGGCATATGGTTTCCATCCCCAGTTTTGTACTTTCAATGGGGGGGGCCCTTCTGGGGTTCCTGAGGAGGAGCGTTTCTCGTCGTCACTTGCTTCTGTGTGGAGAGATGTATTGAATAATCTGAGTGCGATGGGGAACCGTTACAAACGTATGGCTGATAGGAGGAGAGTTTCTGGTCCAGATCTGAATGTGAACGATCTGGTATGGTTGTCTACCAGGAATATAAAACTTAAGGTGCCCTCCTGGAAACTGGGTCCCAGATTCATCGGGCCGTACAGGATCAGTTTCATAATTAATCCTGTGGCATTTCGTCTGGACCTCCCTCCTACGTTTAAAATTCATAATGTGTTCCACAAGTCATTACTTAAAAGGTATGTGGCACCAGTCATACCGTCACCTCTACCTCCTCCTCCTGTGTTGGTCAATGGTAACTTGGAATTTCAAGTATCAAAGATCATTGACTCACGTCTGAATCGCCGGTCCCTTCAGTACTTGGTGCATTGGAAGGGGTATGGTCCAGAGGAGAGGACGTGGGTCCCTGCGTCTGATGTTAACGCAGATCGTTTGGTTCGGACCTTCCACAGAACTCACCCGGGCAGGCCTGGCCCTGAGGGTCCGGAGGCCCCTCGTAGAAGGGGGGGTACTGTCATGTGTGCATTGCCACGAAGATCGTCGCGGTTGCACATTTTGACTTCTCACAGCTGATCTGCTGTTTCTTTGTGTTTGGCAGCTAGGGAGTTAATTCTGTCTGTGCTCGGTGCTGGGACTGGGTGCAGTTTCTCCCGGCTGCAATTGATTATTTGTTGATTGGTTTCCTTTAAATTCCTGGTTGTCTGCTTGGGGAGTTGCCAGTGAAACCTTCATGCAGACCACAGATAGGAATGAATCTGTATAGACTTTAGTTGTGAGCTCCTTAGTTGTTCTAAGCTCAACTTGGTTAGAGTTTATTTCCCAGACCATTTATGTTCCTTTGGTGTTTGAGTGTGTATGCAAGCGAGTGTTATCCTGTCTGTCTTATATGTCTAATCTGTGTATTTAGCTGAGATCAGCCCATATCCCTTTGGTGGTAGTCAGGATCCTTCTTAGGACTGATTACAGGGTTCAGGGTCTGATAGGAGACAGGGTTAGGTTGGAGACTTGGACCTCTGAACCATTATCAGTACCTCCAAGGTGAGGGATTAGTTAGGACCCCAGTTTAGGGTCAGGTTAGATCCCAGTCCACCTCTTTCCTGTTTCAGCTCATCAAGTCCTCAAGATTAACCCTGAGTTCAGCAGATGTCGTGTCAGGTAAATCTATTCTATACTTACATGCTGATGTTGCTATACTAGTTGTTGTATAGAGTGTTGTTCCTGTATTAATAGTTTACTGACATTGTATACATATCATTAGACAGCGTGACACCTTGGCTGAGAAACAGCCCCACAGCATGATGCTGCCACCACCATGCTTCACTGTAGGGATGGTATTCTTGGGGTCGTATGCAGTGCCATCCAGTCTCCAAACGTCACGTGTGGTTGGCACCAAAGATCTCGATCTTGGTCTCATCAGACCATAGAACCTTGAACCAGTCTGTCTCAGAGTCCTCCAAGTGATCATGAGCAAACTGTAGACGAGCCTTGACATGACGCTTAGAAAGTAAAGGTACCTTACGGGCTCGTCTGGAACGGAGACCATTGCGGTGGAGTACGTTACTTATGGTATTGACTGAAACCAATGTCCCCACTGCCATGAGATCTTCCCGGAGCTCCTTCCTTGTTGTCCTCGGGTTAGCCTTGACTCTTCGGACAAGCCTGGCCTCGGCACGGGAGGAAACTTTCAAAGGCTGTCCAGGCCGTGGAAGGCTAACAGTAGTTCCATAAGCCTTCCACTTACGGATGATGCTCCCAACAGTGGAGACAGGTAGGGCCAACTCCTTGGAAAGGGTTTTGTACCCTTGCCAGCCTTGTGACCCTCCACGATCTTGTCTCTGATGGCCTTGGAATGCTCCTTTGTCTTTCCCATGTTGACCATGTATGAGTGCTGTTCACAAGTTTGGGGAGGGTCTTAAATAGTCAGAAAAGGCTGGCAAAAGAGTTCATTAATCCACACATGTGAAGCTCATTATTCTTGGTGCCTGAACTACTTAATACTTTAGGGGGACCAAACAGAATTCTTGTGGTTTGAGGAGTTGAATAATAAATGACACTCTGAATTAACTTTAACGTTTTTTTAAAAAAAAAAAATTAAAACAAAAATTTTTGCTGCAGTGCATTTCCCACTTCCAGGCTGATCTACAGTACAAATGTCACAATGCCAAGTTAATTCCGCATGTGTCAACCAGCTAAATCTGCAGGGGGTTGAATACTACTTGTAGGCACTGTGTGTGTATATATATATATATATATATATATATATATTCAGTGTCGGACTGGAACACCTTGGGCCCACCAGAGAAAATCATTCTTGGGGCCCACTATGTAGCTACATAGAAATAAATACAAGACCACCAATTGTGCAGTAAAACACACTAATATCAGGGTATAATATAAGGTAGTACATGTCTTAATTATGTAGCAGGAATTGGGGTAGCCCCCCTCATAGAGGATAATGCTGCCCCCCTCATAGGGTATAATGCTATATATATATATATATATATATATATATATATATATATATATATATATATATATATTATATATAGATAATAGATAGATACCATATTTATTCGAGTATAAGCCGACCCCCCTAATTTTGCCACAAAAAACTGGGAAAACTTATCGACACGAGTAAAAGCCGAGGGCGGAAAATTAGATTATGCACCATATGCTGCCCCATGTATTATGCCCCACAAGATGCTCCATAGATTGTGCCCCATATGCTGCCCATGTATTATGCCCCATAGATGCTCCATAGATTGTGCCCCCATAGATGCTCCATAGATTATGCCCCCATAGATGCTCCATAGATTATGCCCCCATAGATTATGCCCCATAGATTATGCCCCCATAGATGCTCCATAGATTAAGCCCCCATAGATGCTCCTTAGATTATGCCTCCATAGAAGCTCCATAGATTGTGCCCCATAGAAGCTCCATAGATTGTGCCCCATAGATGCTCCATAGATTATGCCCCCATAGATTATGCCCCCATAGATGCTCCATAGATTATGCCCCATAGATGCTCCTTAGATTATTCCTCCATAGAAGCTCCATAGATTGTGCCCCGATAGAAGCTCCATAGATTATGCCCCCATAGAAGCTCCATAGATTGTGCCCCCATAGATGCTCCTTAGATTATGCCCCCATAAAAGCTCCATAGATTGTGCCCCCATAGATTGTGCCCCCATAGATGCTCCTTAGATTATGCCCCCATAGATGCTCCTTAGACTATGCCCCATAGAAGCTCCATAGATTGTGCCCCCATAAATGCTCCTTAGATTATGCCCCCATAGAAGCTCCATAGATTATGCCCCCATAGATGCTCCATAGATTATGCCCCATACGTGCTCCTTAGATTATGCCCCCATAGAAGCTACATAGATTGTGCCCCCATAAATGCTCCTTAGATTATTCCCCCATAGATGCTCCATAGATTATGCCCCATAAATGCTCCACAGATTATGCCCCCATAGATTATGCCCCCATAAATGCTCCACAGATTATGCCCCCATAAATGCTCCACAGATTATGCCCCCATAGATTATGCCCCCATAAATGCTCCTGTAAGGTTCTATGTATATATTCCTGAAACTCAGTTTGTTCGTCAGCCATTTTACTTTCTGTCTTGCTGCAGCTATCTTGCCCTCAGTCAAAATGGAGTTTCCAGCTTGCATGTTCCCGCCCTGATTCTCTCCTTTGCTTCTTAAGCAGCCACAGCTGAGCAATCAGTGCTTCAGAATCTAGCCTGCAGTGAACCTGTGACTTGACTCCTGTAAGCCTTGGACCTTGTACTCCAGCTATTCCTACTGAGGAACTCTGAAGCACTTGTGGACTCTGAACCCTGCTCTTTGAAAGACCCACGTTTGCATGGACTTACGGTAACAGAGAAGATCCTGAATCTGTATTGGAGAGTGATTGCTGAGCTTGGATTACTCTGGCCTGCTGTGTCTCCTGTTTCTGTGTCTGCAAACTGTGTGACTATTTCTGACAACTTGTATGAAGTAATACAGGACTTTTCTATATCAAACCTGTGACTTCTGTGTTTTCATCGCACCCAAGCACAAGACGCTATATGAACTGTACTACATACATTACAGCTCCACAGATTATGCCCCCATTGATTATGCCCCCATAAATGCTCCACAGATTATGCCCCCATAAATGCTCCACAGATTATGCACCCATAGATTATGCCCCCATAAATGCTCCATAGATTATGCCCCCATAGATGCTCCACAGATTATGACCCCATAGATTATGCCCCCATAAATGCTCCATAGATTATGCCCCCATAGATGCTCCACAGATTATGCCCCCATAGATTATGCTCCCATAAATGCTCCCCAGATTATGCCCCCATAGATTATGCCCCCATAAATGCTCCACAGATTATGCCCCCATAAATGCTCCACAGATTATGCCCCCATTGATTATGCCCCATAAATGCTCCACAGATTATGCCCCCATAAATGCTCCACAGATTATGCCCCCATAAATGCTCCACAGATTATGCCCCCATAGATTATGCCCCCATAGATTATGCCCCCATAAATGCTCCCCAGATTATGCCCCCATAGATTATGCCCCCATAGATTATGCCCCCATAAATGCTCCACAGATTATGCCCCCATAGATTATGCCCCCATAAATGCTCCACAGATTATGCCCCCATAAATGCTCCATAGATTATGCCCCCATAGATTATGCCCCCATAAATGCTCCACAGATTATGCCCCCATAAATGCTCCACAGATTATGCCCCATAAATGCTCCACAGATTATGCCCCCATAAATGCTCCACAGATTATGCCCCATAAATGCTCCACAGATTATGCCCCCATAGATGCTCCTTAGATTATGCCCCCATAGAAGCTCCATAGATTGTGCCCCCATAAATGCTCCTTAGATTATGCCCCCATAGAAGCTCCATAGATTATGCCCCATAGATGCTCCATAGATTATGTCCCCATAAGTGCTCCTTAGATTATGCCCCCATAGAAGCTACATAGATTGTGCCCCCATAAATGCTCCTTAGATTATTCCCCCATAGATACTCCATAGATTATGCCACCATAAATGCTCCACAGATTATGCCCCCATAGATTATGCCCCCATAGATGCTCCACAGATTATGCCCCCATAGATTATGCCCCCATAAATGCTCCCCAGATTATGCCCCCATAGATTATGCCCCCATAGATTATGCCCCCATAAATGCTCCACAGATTATGCCCCCATAGATGCTGCAAAAAAAAGACATACCTCTCGTCGCTGGGGGCCAGGTGCCGGTGTTACCGTTGGCTCAGGGCCCAGGCACCTGCGATATTTACCTGTCACCGGGTCCACTGCTGAGCGCCGCTGTCTTCGGTCCTCCGGCAGTGAATGCTCAGGCAGGGGGCGCGGCGCTCACTAATGACGTCATCGCGCCCTCTGCCTGAACATTGCAGCAAGAGGACGCAAGGACACAGCGGCGCTCAGCGGTTGGAGCGGGTGACAGGTAAGTAATGATATTCACTGCTTCCCACGCCCATGTGGGCGTGGGAAGCAGTGAATATTCATTTCTCTTTAGCAGCGGGGACAGGGGCTCCTGCCTCCTGTCACCCGCTGCTGCTCCGCTGGCACGGGGCCCCCATGGCAGCTGCGTGGTGTGCCGCTATTAGCGACACGCCACCGGCTGGGGGCCCCTGGAGCAGCGGGGGCCCTAGGCAACTGGCCCCTGTATGCCAGCAGGTGCCAGGGCCCCCCAGATGCCAGGGCCCACCGGAGAATCCTCCGGTTCTCCGGTGGGCCAGTCCGACCCTGTATATATTATATATATATATATATATATATATATATGTACTGTGTACTGTGTTGGTCTGTACTGTGTATATACAGTCATGGCCAAAAGTTTTGAGAATGACACAAATATTATATAAACGAAAAAAGATTGGTTTGGTACCGTGTTAGCCAGTAGAAAAAAACATATAGAGTGCTTTCAGTGGGAGAAGCAAAATAGGAATCTTGTGGGTATGATACCTTTTAATGGCTAACAAAATATAGTTTAAGATATTAGAGGGCGAGCTTTCGAGACTGCTTAAGGGTATGCCACACTAAACAAGATCGCTAACGAGATTGCTAAAATACGTCACTATTTAGCAATCTCGTTAGTGACGCTGTTGTGTGTGGCATGTAGCAACGACGTGGCCCCTGCTGTGATCTCGCTGATCGTTCACTAGAGTTCTGGACCGTATTTTGATCGTTGGCGTCCCGCTGGTGAGCCTATATCGCTGTGTCTGGCACCTTTTGTGAACGATGTGCGCTGTTTTTTACATCGCAATGACCGCCAAAGTCGTTAAGGAGATCGCTAACCGCATATGCGTTGTTAACGAGATCGCTAAGTGTGGCAGCTACTAGCGACATTAAAACGATCACAAAAACGATCGCATTAGTATGCGTCGTTATCGTGATCGTTAGCGGGAGCGTTTAGTGTGGCAGTACCTTTACGTCTCTTCATCAGGCTGGTGTAACAAAATATTTGAAGAAACACAATTATGTACAGTGAAAAGCACAGGGATGGTGTGATGCATGGACATTTAAATAAACAAACACTGAAATAAACAAACACTGAGCTTAAAGAGAGAATCCTTAATTAGGTAAGATTAGATAAGTGGTGTGAAAGTTTTATGGACCCCATATGCATGTGAGATCAAAGGACTGGTGGTGTCTCAATTGTTTTTGGAGGAAGTTGCTCAGATTTGGTAATGGGCCATGAATCCTCCTGACAGATTGAGTCCTGTGTGAACAGAATCATGAACAGAATCAAAGATGTTAATGAATTTGCTTTCCCAAACTCTGCGATGTTTTTGCGATTGGAAATTGCCTTTCAAAATGACAATTTTCATATTGTCTATGTTGTGTCCTGGACCACAGAAATGTTTAGCCACTGGTAGATGGTTTTTTTTTGTCTGTAATCGTATGACGATGAGACCTCATCCTTGCTCTCAGTCTCTGTCCTGTTTCTCCAACATAGAGGCCACCCACAGGACATATATTGCATAGAATTAAATATACCACATTAGAGGAGGAACATGTGAATGTCCCGGGGATCTTATAGTTTTGCTGTGTGTTGGGGACTTGGATCTTGTCGTTGGTCTCTATATGACTGCAAGTTTTGCATCTTCTACAAATATTATATTTTCACATGATCTGCTGCCCTCTGGTTTTTATGTGTGTTTGACAGATGTTTTTATCACAGACAGAAATATAATAATTGCAAACATATGAGTAACAAAAGCTTATATTGACAGTTAGAATGAGTTAATGCAGCAAGTCAATATTTGCAGTGTTGACCCTTCTTCTTCAGGACCTCTGCAATTCTCCCTGGCATGCTCTCAATCAACTTCTGGACCAAATCCTGACTGATAGCAGTCCATTCTTGCACAATCAATGCTTTCATTTTGTCAGGATTTTTAGGTTTTTGTTTGTCCACCCGTCTCTAGATGATTGACCACAAGTTCTCAATGGGATTAAGATCTGGGAGTTTCCAGGCCATGGACCCAAAATCTCTATGTTTTGTTCCCTGAGCCATTTAGTTATCACCTTTGCTTTATGGCAAGGTGCTCCATCATGCTGGAAAAGGCATTGTTGAGCGCCAAACTGCTCTTGGAGGGTTGGGAGAAGTTGCTCTTGGAGGACATTCTGGTACCATTCTTTATTCATGGCTGTGTTTTTAGGCAAGACTGTGAAAGAGCCGATTCCCTTGGCTGAGAAGCAACCCCACACATGAATGGTTTCAGGATGCTTAACAGTTGGCATGAGACAAGACTGGTGGTAGCGATCACCTTGTCTTCTCCGAATGAGGCGTTTTCCTGATGTCCCAAACAATCGAAAAGGGGATTCATCAGAGAAAATAACTTTACCCCAGTCCTCAGCAGTCCACTGCCTGTACCTTTTGCAGAATATCAGTCTGTCCATGATGTTTTTTCTGGAGAGAAGTGGCTTCTTTGCTGCCCTCCTTGAGACCAGGCCTTGCTCCAAGAGTCTCCGCCTCACAGTGCGTGCAGATGCACTCACACCTGCCTGCTGCCATTCCTGAGCAAGCTCTGCACTGCTGGTAGCCCGATCCCGCAGCTGAAACACTTTTAAGAGACGGTCCTGGCGCTTGCTGGTCTTTCTTGGGCGCCCTGGAGCCTTTTTGGCAACAATGGAACCTCTCTCCTTGAAGTTCTTGATGATGCGATAGATTGTTGACTGAGGTGCAATCTATCTAGCTGCGATACTCTTCCCTGTTAGGCCATTTTTGTGCATTGCAATGATGACTGCACATGTTTCTTTAGAGATAACCATGGTTAACAGAAGAGAAACAATGATGCCAAGCACCAGCCTCCTTTTAAAGTGTCCAGTGGTGTCATTCTTACTTAATCATGACAGATTGATCTCCAGCCATGTCCTCATCAACACCCACACCTGTGTTAATGGAGCAATCACTGAAAAGAGGTTAGCTGGTCCTTTTAAGGCAGGGCTGCAATGATGTTGAAATGTGTTTTGGGGATAAAGTTCATTTTCTAGCCAAATATTGACTTTGCAAGTAATTGCTGTTAAGCTGATCACTCTTTATAACATTCTGGAGTATATGCAAATTGCCATTAGAAAAAGTGAAGCAGTAGACTTTGTAAAAATTAATATTTGTGTCATTCTCAAAACTTTTGGCCATGACTGTGTGTATATATATATATATATATATATATATATATATATATAACTTTTTTTTTTTACAATGTCACAATTATTTTAAGGCAATGGAGAAGTCACCTAACCACGGCCGCTTGATAAATTGTATTGTAGTAAATAGGGGAAATAATTGCAATATGATAATCTATCTGAAATTATTAACGTCACTTGAAATATTTAGGTCAGGTAAATAGATGAAATCTCAGCTTCCCAACCAGTGTGTCAGTGCACATTTATATCGTAATACAGCGCTGATATGTCCCGGGGAATTACATATTAATTACTGCGCATACTATGTGTTACTTATAATTAGAAACAAACACACTTGCTGTCATTTCCTCTGCCCCATTTATATGTTATTCTGGGATAAGTGTGCCACAAAACATGAATCTTGATGTATGCGGGTCTCCTGGGGAGCCATAGATGTTTGACTTCCGGTGTATATTAACTCAAAGGGATTTTACACAATAGACATTTATTAAATTATAATGTTATTGCTGCATTAACACACTATAAAGTAATGAGAGTAGCGCTGGTGTCCCTGCACGCTGTCCCTCTCCCTTGGTAGGGACGGCGACTCACTCACTGCCGCATCCCCCATCCCGTTCCTCCTCTTTCCTCGTCTGCTGCTGCCCAGGGTACTCGCACATCTCCGGGCACTGTTTTTAGGGCGCGCGTGCACTCCATAGTTCTTAAAGAGGTTGCATGCGCCATTCTAAAGTATCCCCAGCCAATGGCTGGGAGATAATTACTATGTAAGGCACCTCTACCTGCCTGGAGGTGCCTGTGCAATGTTGTTAGTTCACCAACATGCTTGCTTGTTCTCATGTCCCTGTCTGATTGTTCACGCTAGTGTCAGTCCATCCCTAACCTCTGTGCCAGCATCTGCCTTGTCAGTCTGTATTTCAGCTGGGCCCGCCTGCACTAGCCGTGCCAATCTGTATATCAGCCAGACCCGCCCAGCTGTGCCAATCTGCATATCAGCCAGACCAGCACAGCTGTGCCAGTCTATACATCAGCCAGACCCGCCCAGCTGTGCCAGTCTGTATATCAGCCAGACCCGCCCAGCTGTGCCAGTCTGTACATCAGCCAGACCCGCCCAGCTGTGCCAGTCTGTACATCAGCCAGACCCGCCCAGCTGTGCCAGTCTGTACATCAGCCGGACCCGCCCAGCTGTGCCAGTCTGTATATCAGCTGGACCCGCCTGCACCAGCCGTGCCAGTCTGTATATCAGCCAAACCCGCCCAGCTGTGCCAGTCTGTATATCAGCTGGACCTGTCCGCACCTGCCAGTGCCTATCTGTACACCAGCCATACTCTTCTGCATCTGAGGTATCCGTGTTCCTGCCGTGCCTGCCTGGATCAGCTGTGCTCTCCTACTGAGCCGCTCCTGCTACCTGTCCCCCGGGAGTCAGCTGCTGTGTGTTACAGGTCTGTCCTGGAGTAGCACCTGGTGTCCATCAGGAGCCAAGTGTAACCCCATCTACAGGGGCTCTAGTGAAAAGTCAGGTGCTCACCTGGTCTCACCACTCCAGGTTCTCCTTGGACCACAGCACAGTAGTTCCACCCCTCCCGTTACAGAGAGATTGGAAGCAGGTCGCCATAGGCATTAGATTAAAGTTGTAAAAGTCTGCCAATTTCGACAGGAACGGCAGACCATCTGACTTGTACAAGGGCCTCCCACCTTTTTCCTAACAGATGATGTCTGACCATGATGTCGTAATATCAAAACGTGCGCCACTACCTTATGAAGCCCAGTGACCTCCGAGGCCTGAACAGACAGATATCCCGGCCTATAGTGAAGAGGCTGGAGATGCCATGCGTGATGGCAGAAAGAAGTAGATCAGATGGTTGGCTGTGAGGTGTTTGGAGAGATGAGGGGAGTATTTGTTTTTTTTACTTCCCTGTTCCAACTTGTATACAAATTTGGGAAATGCCTATATGTTGTGAAATAGGAAAGATGTGTATCTTCGTACCGTGTTAGCCAGTAGATAGAAAAATATTTAGACTTGAGAGTCCTCAGTGGTTGATACCTTTTAATGGCTAACTGAAAAGATGGTAACAAATTGCAAGCTTTCGAGACTACTCAGGTCTCTTCATCAGGCATAGACTAATACAACATCTGAAGAATCACATATTTATACACAAAATAGCACAGAAAAAATGCAATAGGTAGGACAAGTGACATGAAGCAGAACTGTCATTATGGCAGAGGGATTAACATAAATATGACTAGTTCATAGATAAGGAGTGAAGGTTTTATTACCCTCTGATTGGGGTCTGGTATTGTGTTGTGATGACCCTAAAAGGTCAGGGAGGCAGATTCCTTAATTGTTGTAGAACGACATAAAACTCTGGGATATATTCATTCCAGCACTAAGAGTGTCAAAGGTCATCATAAGTTTATATTCCCAGACTTTTCTATCCTTCTCAGATTTGAAGTTAGATTTTAATACAAGTAATTCCATATCTGTCATGCTATGACCGGGCATACAAAAGTGTTTGGCCACAGGTAAATCCATTCTTTTTTCTCTTATCGTGTGGCGATGAGAATTCATCCTTGTTCTCAGTTTTTGCCCGGTCTCCCCCACATACAGACCCCCAGTTGGACATTTAGTACATATAATTAGGTACACCACATTAGATGTGATGCAGCTGAAAGTACCTGGTATCTTGTAGTCCTGATGGGAGTTGGGGATCTTTATCCTGTCCGTGGTCATTATAGATGTACATGTAGATGTATATGTTGTGAATGCAGCCACTGGGGGAGTTAAGCTTCCCCAGTAGGTTGGGGTGAGTGGAGGGTAGGCCAAATTTGTCAATGGAAGAATTATTGTGGTGTGAAGTTGGCTTAACAGGAAAAGGTGTATGATTAGAGTGAAGCCTTATTCAGACGTCAGTATATTTGGGCAGTACTTCATCAGTATTTGCAAGCTAAAATTAGGAGTGTCTCAAAAACACAGAAAAGCCATTGATTTTCTATTATACTTTTTCTGTCTGTAGGATCCACTACTGATTTTAATTTAAAAATGCTGATTCAAAATACTGACCAAATACTGATGTGTGAATAAGGCCTAAGGACGAGAAGGGAATGGGTTGTAACAAAGTTAACTGAAGTATTGCAGTATATAGTAAAAGCGATCAAATGATCGCGAGCTCAAGTCGGCAGGAGGACTTAAAAACCAAGTGATAGTCAATAACAAAAATGTAAAACCTAAAAAAAATTTAAAATATTAGTTAGAATTACCCCCTTTTCCCAATAAAATTAAAAAATAAAATAACAATCATAAAAAAACATATTTGGAGTCACCGTGTTCCTAAAAGTCCAATCTATGAAATTAGCTAAACCATAAAGAGAAAATTAAATTGCCGGAATAAAATTCAACCAAAATATACATATGGTACCTCAAAGTGGTATCTAGAATGGTACTATGCAAAAGAAACACCAATTCCATTGATGGAAAAAAAAAAGTGTCTCAGAAATTGGTAACACAAATCAAAATTTTTTTACATTTTTTGAGTTTGGTTATTGCAGTAATCCTAGATTGTTAGCGTTGGAAAGAACCTCCTGGGTCATCTGGTCCAACCACCTGCTCAATACAGGATTCACTAAACCATCTCAGACAGATGTCTGTTCAGCCTCTGTTTGAAGACTTCCATTGAAGGAGAACTCACCACCTCCCGTGGCAGCCTGTTACACTCGTTGATCACCTTCACTGTCAAAAAGTTTTTTTTTCTAATATCTAACCTGTATCGTCTCCCTTTTAAGTTTCATACCATTACTTCTCGTGTTTCCATGTGCAAATGAGAATAAGTATGATCCTTCTACACTGTGACAGCCCTTCAGATATTTGTAGACAGCTATTAAAGAGAAGCTGTCAGGTCCCCCAATGCCCTCCAATCCAGCAGCAATCAGATAAGTGTGATTAAACTCCCTCCCTAACTATCCCTGCATAACATAATTCAGTTAAAAAATGCTTTAAAAAAACATTTATAATCTCCACTGCCCATGTCTGCAAGTTCAGATGGCTTCCGGTCATGCGCAGTGCGTGTCTCTGAAGCTGGGAAGCGTACACCTGACTTCAGTGACGCTGCCGGAATGAGTGCCATGTGTGCACAGATTTGCATAAGTTGGCGATGAGGCTGGCTCGTGCAAATTATGTTATTGTCTCGACCACGCACCACAATTGTGGGTTTCCAGGGATATGGGGTACTCGGAGCCGAGCCTGTAGATTTCTATGGCGGATGTCACTGGTAGCGTGGCTCGTTCCGTGTCCCTGGCGGTCAGGCGTTAAAGGGGGTTTATTTACAGGGGATTTAGTAGATAACAGTTCGTGACGCCACCTGTAGTAGTCTGATCACTAAGACCAGCGCTGCAGTAGATCTCTGAGGGGATGTTGTGGCAGCTAGATGACGGGTCCCCACAGGTGGGACTGGTCCCTCAAAGTCTATGGTATTAATGGTGTAGGGTGCAAATAAATGAATCAGTCTCACACCATCCAGCGTCTTTCCATACCTTTTACTTGTCAGATGTTTAGGCAGGTCCCAGGGAGGCTGGTCGGGGTGGAGAATGTGCTTCGAGATAACAGCTGAACAGGTTAGAGGCCTCCTTTACTTCCAATATGATGAGTCCAACTAGCATAGAGCTAAGTTCACTCCGAATACTCCAGCTAACTCCATAGCTGTACTGCCCGGTCAGTTTTGTGGTCGGAGCCTTCCAAGTGATGGAACTAGATTCTTGCTGTTGTCGTGCACTGACTCAAAGTCCCTATTCCACCTGACCCCTGTTACGTACCGACACTCCAAGGGCTGCTTTCTGCGACCTAAGGTCCAGTAAGACTCTGGTTTTTCTGTCACTACGCCTGAAGCTGTAGCGACACCTCGGTCCCCAGTGACCGGTAAACAGTGCAGGATAGTTCAATCCTTAAGGCACTTCTCTGTTTCTTTCCACTGCTCCCTTCGCCCTGTTCGCGCTTTTAACATAAGCACTCCACACTTCCTAAGGTAATACAAGTTAGTCCTTTCTTGCTTCTTCCTTGGAGCTCGCTGACAGATTCTCAGTATTCTCCTAGTTCAGGAGCACGTCGACTGAACTTCACTGTCCTTGGGACAGGCGACTGAAGTTTCTGCTGCTAACTCTTCTTTCCATCCAACTGTCTGTCTGACTTTAATTCACACAGAGCTCTGACAGGAAATGCAATCTGATCTCCTCTCCTCCTGCGCAGACTGCCTTCTGTCCAACGACAGGAAACTGCCCCCTGCTCTGCTGTATGACACTAGCTTATATACCCTATGGGTGTGTCCAAGTGTGTGATGGAGTGAATGGATATCGAGCATTAAACTGTTACCTCTCCGCACATCCTCCAGGGTACTGTGTGCCTTACACACCAGGGCTACACATTATCACGCCCACAGGGGCATGATAACATGGACAGAGGGCTGACTAGTCTGGAGAACTAACGCACTATCAACTAGTCAAAGCCCTCATTAGCATAGGAAAAGCGGAGGTTATAAACTTTCTTAAAACATTTATTTAACTGTATTATGTTATACAGGAATGGTTCGGGAGGGAGTTTGATCACACTTAGCTGATTGCTACTGGATTGGAGGGCATGAGGGACCTGACAGGTTTTGTTTGTCTTTTTTTAGCCTTCTTTTTAGCAAGCTAAACATTCCCAGATTCTTTAATCGTTCCTCGTAGGACATACTTTGTAGTCCGCTCACCATTCTGGTAGCTCTTCTCTGAACTTGCTCCATTTTTTCGATGCCTTTTTTTTTTTTTTTTAAATGTGGACAAACTATTCCAGATGAAGTCTGACAAAGGAGGAGTAGAGGGGGGTAATTTCCATATTTTGCTGTTCATAAGACGCTCCGGATTATAAGACGCACCCCAAATTTTAAGGAGAAAGATAGGAATTTTTTTTTTTTTTATAAAATGGTGGTACTTCTTATAATCCAGGCGTCTTATTGCTTACCGGAAGTGGTGGCTGCAGTGAAGCGGGGCCCAGGGTCGTTGCTGGCGGAGGCAGGAGTGGGGCGATGCTGTGGACCTCAGACTGGGAGAAAGTGGTGTTAGGATGTGCGACGCTGCGGGTGTTGTTAGTGCTGGCAGCAGTGGAGCAGGGTCCCAGGGTCGCTGCTGGAGGAGGCAAGAGTGGTGCTGCGGGTGTTCGGTGGTGCGGGGGGCTCCGCCGACATTTTGTGAAAGCCCAGAGCCCCCGCACTGTTTACTATGTGGTGGACTCCGGGAAAATGACTGCCGGGGCGGCGAATGCACAGATGGAGATCTTGGCGCTGAGATCTCATCTCCCGAGAGCTTGGTGCCGAGATCTCCATCTGTGCCTGCGCCACATCCGCGGCCATTTTCCTGGAGACATCGCGTAGAGACAGGCGCTGATGGAGATCTCGCTGTTCCTCCATCTGCTCCTGCGCCAAGTGAGAAGCCAAACGCTGGACCCCGGAAGAAGAATGGCAGCCGCCATATGCCGCTACCGCCAGGCGCCATGCCACCACCGCTCACTGCCGTACCACCACCGCAGGACCACCACTCGCCGCTGTACCACCACTGCACACCGCAGGATCACCGCACCACCACTGCAACACCCCCAGCTCCGTGCCCGCACCATTGACTCCTCGGTAAGAACAGTGTTCGGTTTATAAGACGCACCCCCATTTTCCACCTAATTTTGTGGATCAGTAAAGTGCGTCTTATAATCCAAAAAATACAGTACTTCACTTGATCTAGACTCTATGCTTCTCTTAATTCATCTTAGATCTGTGTTTGCCTCTTTTGCTGCTGCATCACACTGTTGACTCATGTGCAGTCTGTGATCTATTAGTATAGCCATGTATTTTTCACATGTACTGTTGCTTAGTTCTATTTCTACCATTCTGTACATGTAATTTTCATTTTTCTTGCTGAGGTGTAGAATCCTGCATTTCTCTCTGTCTGTTAAATACCATTCTATTAGTCACTGCCCATTGTTCAAGCTTATCTAGATCCTTCTAAATATTTTCTTTGTCTTCTGTATTGTTAGCTATCCCTACTAGCAAACAAGGGCCATCAACTTCAAATATGATTAGTTTATCTTCAGTTCGATTATCTAGATAATCTATAAAAATAACAAACAACACTGGGACCAGGACAGAGCCTTGTGGTACCCCACTTGAAACAATTTTCCAACTGGATGAGCAACCATTTATTGCCACTCTTTGAGTACGATCACTGAGCCAGTTATGAATACACCTAACAGTAGCCTTGTCAATCCCATACTTGGTAATTTTTTTGATAAGAATAGTATGAGATACTTTATCAAATGATTTGCTAAAGTTGAGATATACTATATCTACCGTATTTCCCTTATCCACCCAGTCAGTGATTCCATCATAGAAGGAAATGAGATTAGTCTGGCATGACTTGTTTTGCTGCAAACTCATGCTGGTCCTGGTTAATTACTCTATTCTTACCCAGGTACTTACATGCATGTTGTTAAATAATTTGTTTAAAGATCTTTCCTGGCATAAAAGTAAGGCTCACTGGCCTGTAATTTTCTGGCTCCGTCTTCTTTCCTTTTCTAAAGATCATTGACAACATTTGCAATTCTCTAATCTTCTGGGACTTCTCCTGTTCTCCAGGAATTTGCAAACATAATTGTACTGACTTGGAGAATTATGCTGCCAGGTCATTTTTTACTGCACATAGAATACTGTAAGGGTAGGTGCACACAATATTTTTTAGACACTGGTGTATCCACATTGTTTATTAAGCAGAAGACACCAGGAAAACACCAGCAGTGTTTTTCCTTAAGTGTTTTTTCTGACATCCTTTACGTGACTTCAGACTTGTAGCCTTTGTGACTACAGACTTGTGAATCCTCACAGTTTGTGGACTGCATGTTGTAAGGATTGTCCAGTACCAGGGGTGTGCGCTTGACCACAAGTAAGTGATTTGCATACATGCGTTCATATGCCTACTAGATGTGGTCATTTTCACTCAATGCAACTGTATTGATCAAAGCCAGACATGTCTAGTTGGAATGTGGCTGGAAGTATGCAAATCACATACTGTTGGTCAAATAATAGCTTGCTCCCGGCTCAGTGTGAAGATTCACAAGTCTGCAGTCACACAGCGTGACTGCAGTCTTGTAGCCTAAGGCCGGACAACCCCTTTAAATAACAATTTTTATTTATGGATCCAGTTGAAAAAAAAAGGAAAAAAAGATCTGTTGCCCTGGATTCATCTATTACTATAAATATGCTGCGGCAAACCCATGGCCGAGTTCGTGAATGATATTTTTCAGTTATCCGCACTGAATGTCAGAGGTCCTGGTGATGTAATGTTCTGCGACTATGGTGGATAAAAATAGCTTAGGAGGAAAATAAGCCCAGGCCGCCTGCAGAATCAAGGGGGCTATGGATTAACTCGATGCTAAATCTCAGAGAATGTTCACTAGAATGCAGGGAAAGTGGCCGCTTTTCTGTAACCCTCTGCTGAGCTGTGTGCACGGGCGTGATTTGGCTACACATCGTAACACTAGTAAAATGAAGCGACCACACAAGGCGCTGCTACGTTATAGTGGCTGACGGGGTAAATGTGCGTCACCATCCTCTTAGAATTAGATTGTGTGGGGACACACCCCATTGTCACAGGATGGCACCATCCAGTTGTTCTACATTTCCTAGAGGAAAAACGGAGGAACAGAACACATAATATGATATATTTTTGAAGAAATTATTCCACAGGATTATTCTTTTATGGAGAATCGGAGTATTTATGAGATCAGACATGTTCGGAGTGCCTTTTGTGTGTCTTATCTGGTTGGTATTACTGATGTAAGCAGTAACCTCAGCCTTATTATAATTTGCTAAGAAAAAAAAACAATTTGTGATGCATTAAAGATAATTATCTAATGGGACACGTGTGTATGTATTCACGTTCTCGAATGGCCCCCAAACCGGTTTTACAACATAATTGTACTATGTTCTGTGCTTCCCTTATATTCGGCATGAATATGTTATTGGGAACTGGTTAGGGTTCATTTACACATCAGTATTTTTTACGTATGAGAAAAACTGATATTTTTTATTTAGTGTGGTCAAAGTGTCATCAGTTTTTATCATACGTGGAGAAACTAAAGTTTCTCCATGTCCTGTCTGACCATCCATGAAAATCGACCCACACTCAGATATCATCCGAGTGCAGTCCAATTTCTTTGACGGACCCATAGACTTCCATTGGCGATTTTGATCCAACACTCGGATCAAAAATTGGACATGTCTCTGCGACTTTCCGTGGACTGCTCAGTCTGTGAAAAATCATGGACATTTGAATGGCACAATAAACTCTCTGTGAGAACCACGGACAGCTTTCGTATGAGAAAATTGGAAGTCTGAATGAGGCCTTATTGTGGTTTAGTACCCAATATTTAGGACAGCTGATAAACACTATGGGACTGATTCATCTTGTCTGTCTTTATGAGGGGACGTGTAAGAATCAGACACTCCTGGCATAAGCCTCTTAATGAATCAGTGGTTTCTGACGAGTGGTGTGTGCCTCTATGCACCACACCAGAAATCTTATTCCAAACATCAACTGGAGTAAAATTTCTGGTGTACGGAACACCACAGTTTTTCATGATTTGGACGAGCAAGGGTGTCTTTCTCCCATCCAACCCCAGCTTCATCTATTTTTGCAGAGTTGAGAGAAACTAATGTAAAAACACCAATTCAAAAATATTTGGTACAGCTGTAAAACACTAGCCGGGGGTGGACTCACCAACGCTATCTGTACTCTTCACACTGGCAACTGCTTCATCCCTGGGGTATTTCTCACCCACTTCGGAGTTTAAAGAATTGGAGTCAGAGTCCAGAAGAACGTCAAACAGTTCAGCTTTATTTTCCTCAGGACACAGCACATTCAAGACACGGTACCAGCAATGCATCTTCTACAGCTCCGCTTCACTTCTTCAACTACACCAGAATGGACCACAAAGTAACTGCGGGATGAGGCGCCCGGTGAAAATGACACTTTGATCTCTTCCCCTGGAACCAGCTTCTGTCAAGGCACGGGAATACACCTCTACTACTTCGTCCACCCCTTACTGGTTATCCTGCCCATGTACTCGCTGGTGGCCCACTCAACTACTGCTTCAGCACGCACGCTTCAGCTGAATGCTGCCACAGTGGCTCTTCCACTGGCTTCGCTCATCAGCCTCAGACTCTGGCTGACGTTCCCACGGTGACTCATACAGTGGCTTCACTACAGCTGTTGGTACCATTCACACACCTCACTCCTAGTGTGTCAGCTACACGGCCCAGGAACATGGACATCCAAGTAGTAGCAGGGTCCACCCCCGACTGACTATCTCGGAAGTCCCTCACACTAGTTCCCGGCCGACACTTCTCCTTAACCTTTTGGTGTCCTACAAGTCTTTATGCTGAATGT
Organism: Oophaga sylvatica; assembly: GCA_033576555.1. Taxonomy (NCBI): domain Eukaryota; kingdom Metazoa; phylum Chordata; class Amphibia; order Anura; family Dendrobatidae; genus Oophaga; species Oophaga sylvatica. The sequence goes on from JARQOD010000005.1 coordinate 48,384,751, forward strand.
GCTCAGTGCCCCCACCTAGTGTCCTGCCACTGTACTTCACTAAACATCTAGAAACTTTCTAACTGTATCCACTAATATACCCCCATCTAGTGGCCCTTTGCAATACTACGCTTAACCCGACTATGATTACTATACTACAAGTGCCCTCCTGTAATGTTCCCAAAGGATGCACTACCTTACCTAAATCTATGTGGAATACCATACAAAAGACACTAAAATACATCACAAAAAGTTACATAACAATTATATACATGTACATATACATAGCAGCATAAACATTTAAAGGGCTAGCCTGACCCTCCTTACACAACTCCGACTTGTGCAAAAATGTTCTAACAAATTTACACCAGCATGCTGGCAGAATTTGCTTTGATGAATCAGGGCCTAAGTATACTTAAGGCTACTTTCACACTTCAGGCTTTTTGAATCAGGCGCGATCCGGCATGTTTTTAAAAAAACACCGGATGCGTTTTTTTTACCATTGACTTACATTAGCGCCGGATTGCGCCTGATGTCATTCCGGCGGCCGGACAAGACGGTTGCTGCAACGTTTTTTTTTTTTTTTTTCCGGAGCCGCCTGATAGTGCCTGAATCGGCACTTCAGGCGGCCAGAAACAATGCAAACCTATGGAACCGGACCAGTGTTTTGACAAATCCGTCAGAAAACTGATCCGGAATCCAAGGTCTCTCTCTCTCTCCCTCTCTCTCTCTCTCTCTCTCTCCATTAAAGGCTGCATTTTCAACATAGAAATTTTATATTTCCGGGTTGAAAAGGTCAGGACGGATCAGGCAAAAAACCTGATCAGTTGCATCAGTTTTTTAAAATCAGCGCCGGATCCGTCCTATCAGGCATAGGACGGATTCTGCCTGATTCAAAAAACCTGATGTGTGAAAGTAGCCTAAGGCCTCTTTCACACATCAGGCTTTTTGAATCAGGCGCGATCCGGCGTGTTTCTAAAAAAACGGATCCGGTACCGGATGCGTTTTTTTAGCATTGACTTACATTAGCGCCGGATCGCGCCTGATGTCACTGCGTTGCATCCGTTTTTGGCCGGATCCGTCGGAATTGTACATTCCGGCGGCCGGACAAGACGGTTTTTGTAACGTTTTTTTTTTTTTTCCGGAGGCACCTGACAGTGCCTGAATCGGCACTTCAGGCGGCCGGAAACAATGCAAACCTATGGAGCCGGACCAGATTTTTGACAAATCCGTCAGAAAACTGATCCGGAGTCCAAGGTCTCTCTCTCTCTCTCTCTCTCTCTCTCTCTCTCTCTCTCTCTTCCTCTCTCTCTCTCTCCTCTCTCTCTCTCTCTCTCTCAGGGGTAATCCTACTTTATTATAATACTTTTATATTATGACATATTGATTTGACCACTGCAGAAGGAATGTGATATCACATGGTGCCTAGGGTGCCAAGGAAATGCATGGTAAAAGTTAAGTAGCAAGTTTGTGAAGGTTTAACCTCCTAATTTTGTTCCTTTATGGTCATAGATATTTTATAATTTTCTTTTTTTAATATTCGTTATCATTTATTGGTTGCTCAATGGCACATCATATTGCAGTTTTAAATGTTTGTTTAGTATTTATCGTCATGCATATCCCGCGTTATGTATGGTATGTTATGCCATTTACCAGTCAGATTAATTTATTTTATATTTTGATAGATTGGGCGTTTCTGAACGCGGCGATACCAGATGTGTGTGTATATACAGTACAGACCAAAAGTTTGGACACATCTCATTTAAAGACTTTTCTGTATTTTCATGACTATGTAAATTGTACATTCACACTGAAGGCATCAAAACTATGAATTAACACATGTGGAATTATACATTACACTTAACAAAAAAGTGTGAAACAACTGAAAATATGTCTTATATTCTAGGTTCTTCAAAGTAGCCACCTTTTGCTTTGATGACTGCTTTGCACACTCTTGGTATTCTCTTGATGAGCTTCAAGAGGTAGTCACCGGAAATAGTTTTCACTTCACTGGTGTGCCCTGTCAGGTTTAATAAGTGGGATTTCTGGCCTTATAAATGGGGTTGGGACCATCAGTTGTGTTGTGCAGAAGTCTGGTGGATACACAGCTGATAGTCCTACTGAATAGACTGTTAGAATTTGTATTATGGCAAGAAAAAAGCAGCCAAGTAAAGAAAAAACGAGTGGCCATCATTACTTTAAGAAATGAAGGTCAGTCAGTCCGAAAACACAGACCTTACTCAATTCCAAGGCCACACACGTCTAGTCGGGAGGTGACCACATGTATGTAAATCACATACTTGTGATCACGCGCCTGACACCGACCCCGTAGAGTCTTAAAAGCGTGCGTAATATGTGATGTGAGTCTGGGACTGGAGACTTGAGCCCCAAGCCTGGACAACCCCTTTAAACTATAGAAATAAAATTATATATGTTATTTATTGACAATGGTAGAAGGTCCCATGGGACTTGGCAATTTGATTGAATGTGGCCAAAAAATTACTGATAGGAACCATGGGCAGTGATTGTCATATTGGTACTTCCCCTTTCCTACAGAGTAAGGCTAAGTTTACATTGAAAATAATAGAAAGGCCAATGGAAAACCTGGATGAAGAATCTCACTATCAAAAATAGGGCAGTGAGTAGTGCAGTCAATTACACCTTTAATTTATTAGATGCCATGAAAATCAGTGGGATCTGATGAGCTTTATCTGTATCTATATGAAAAAGTTCTAACATACATGTCTTGGCTCCATTATAAACAGAAGGTTTGTTGTTAGTGTGAACAGGCTCTTCGCTCTGCGCTCCACAAATGTTCGTGATTCCCCACATATGTCTATAATGTGGAAACAGCTTCTGCATATTTTGGCCATAAATTCCAGCAGGCACCACCATCTTCTTTTGATCCATAATGTACTAAATAATTTAAATGCCCCACACATGTCCATATAATAAATAGCGAGATATATCCTAATTGATTAGAATTTACTGGACACATACATTTTTTTTCTGTAGACAAAAAACACACTTTGTTCTTGGCAACATTTAGTGACAGAGCTTTATACACTTGGGAATGTTCCCTTGAAAAGAAATTAATTTACTGAAGTGGATAAATCTGCCTGCTCTGTTCGTCATGTCTCTCTAGCAATGAACAAACCCATGTATTAGGTATATAAGGCAAATACAACTTTCATTAACAAATCACACTTGTTTTGTCTAGGGATGTAATCACTAGGACAGGTGCCTGTGAGCATGTGCAGTAAGAAACTTCGCTGCTGTTACCTGGACATGGCTTGACAGTTTTTGGTATAGATTATCTCCAGGACACAGCAGCTTCTCAGCATTCAAAAAAAACATGATAGACAGTAGTGGTTGTAGTCTCTTCTTAATTTAAAATCCCTGGTATCTCCAGTGTTATATCAGAAAGTCATACTGGACAGCAATGTGAGCAGCCTCTTCTTACCTCAACATCCCTGATATCTCCAGTATTAAATCAGAGCCATTTGTCAGCAGTGTGAGAAGCCTCTCTTACCTCAGCACCATAGTATCTCAAGTATTAGATCAGATAATGATGGAGTGGACAGCAGTTGAGCAGCCTCTTCTTACCTCAGCACCCCTTGTATCTCCAGTATTAGATCAGATATATGGAGTGGACAGTAGTGTGAGCTGTTGTAAATACTCTGGAGGTGACTTCTGAGCTGGGGCTCCCTCCGGTGGTTGCTGAGGGTAATGAACTAATTGCTGATTGGCCTTCAGCTGGCTCTGAATAGTCTGATATAAGTGACCTGAACTCCCTTCAGCCTTGCCGGTAATCAATTGTTCTTCCACGTCTTGCTTGGATCTCAGCTTGCATTCCTGCTCTCATTCAATAAGTGATTTGCTGTATTTTTTCCTCTGGTTGGATTTTTTTGCTGGTTTGCTGCTTAGCAGTAGACTTCAGCCTGGTCCCCTTTTGGGGCCTGGCTCTGCAATTGTGCTCAGCTTGTGTTTGCACTTTTGCTTTGTTCCTATGTCACTTTTTATTTGCTGAATTGCTGTGTGTTACACCAGAGATCTGATTTAGGTGGAAGAGATCGTGTGATCTCAGTTTTTTTTGTTAATCAGAAGTGTTGGTATTTTTGTCAGGGTTTTTTTGGGTTGCAGTCAGAATTCTTTCCTATACTTTTCTATCTAGACAGATTGGGCCCCAGCGTTTGCTCATTCTATTTTCTGTATGTGTTCATATTTTCTTCTGGTCTAACCGCCATTACATGTTTGGGGGCTTCCTATTTCTTTGGGGATTCTACTACGGGGCAGTCAGCATTCATCTTTCTGCCTTTAGGTGTATCTATCTCTCCGGCTGTGACGAGGCGTCTAGGATCACCGTAGGTACGCTCCACGGCTACTTCTAGTGTGGCGGTTAGTTTAGGGTCCTGCAATCCAATAGTTTCCAGCCTCTCTGGTGTATTGCTTTTTTGGCTATTTTTGCCATCTCTCCTCAGCTACCGCATAACAGTGAGCAGCATCTCCTTATTTCATCACGCTTGGTAAAGTATCTCGAGTATAAAAATAGTATGTAAATATAACATCATAATAAATCCCTAAATACCTTTAATTAGCAAATTACTCTAATTTTGTTTGTCACCAGTGTGAGCAGCCTCTTCTTGCCTCAGCAACCCTGGTATCTCCAGTATTAGATCAGATAGATAGAGTGGACAGCAGTGTGAGCAGCCTCTTCTTATCTCTGCACCCCTGGTATCTCCAGTATTAGATCAGATAGATAGAGTGGACAGCAGTGTGAGCGGCCTCTTTTTGCCTCAGCACCCCTGGTATCTCCAATATTACATCAAATGGACAGGGAGGACAGCAATGTGAGTGGCCTCTTCTTACCTCAGAACATCATAATAGATCCCTAAATACCTTTAATTAGCAAATTACACTCATTTTGTTGACAGCAGTGTGAGCAACTTCTTCTTACCTCAGCATCATTTGCATTTCCAATATTTCATCAGAAAGACAAGGTAGACAGCAGTGTGAGCAGCCTTTTCTTACCTCAGCACCCCTAGTATCATCTCTAGCTTTAGATTAGATAGACAGGGTAGATAGCACTGTGAGCAGCCTCTTCTTACTGCAGCACCCCTAGTATCCCTAGTATTAGATTAGATAGGGTGGATGGCACTGTGAGCAGCCTCTTCTTACCTCAGCACACTTGATATCTCCAATATTACATCAGAAAGACTGGGTGGACAGCAGTGTGAGAGGTACCTTTTTAACTAAATTAAACATCACCCTGGTAGCCAGGCTGTGTCAACCTCATCAATACTGTCACAACTCATTTTTGGAGTCGTGACAGGTCTGGTCCTGCTTGCATTTAAACGTTGTTTTTACTTTTGGGCCAGATCCTTGCTTGAAGCTGCTGTGTTGCTGGTCAGCTGATGTGGGTGGTGACCACTCCCACCATCCTTTAAATAGTCACATGATGCATCAGCTGACTGCTGGTATTAGAGTTATTCTATGTAGACCAGCCATGGAGTTTGAAGCTCTCTAGTGTCAGCGCTGAATCTGCTACTTCTGTGGAGTTCAGGGTCCTGTTTCCATATCCTCTGCAGTGTAGAGCTTGGCAGCTAAGACTGGAGCTAAGTTACTTGTTTTCTTACCTTGTCTGTGTGTAGCCCTGGTGTGAAGGCACACGCAGTACCCTGGAGGATGTGTGGAGAGATAGCAGTTTAATGCTCAATGAACATTCATTCCAACACACTTAGACACGCCCACAGGTATAAAGTCTAGTCACAGGGAGTGTTAAGGGTCAGTTAGTTAGTGATCCAGCAGTCTTGCCTGGACCTGTGAGCAGTTCAGTCAGTGACTCCGAGGAGTCAGCTTCCTGTCTTCGGACAGAGGAGGGATTCATTGTGCAGTTCAGAAAGTGGAGGCCAGTAAAGGTGAGCCAGATCACCTCAGCCTGGTCAGAGCTGTGCCCCACTGATAGACAGACTGAGACATTTATTGAGAAAGAAGAGGGAGTTGCAGATATACTTCAGTCTCCTGTCCCAAGGACAGTGAAGGTTCAGAGACGTGCTCCTGCCTAGAGGATTACTGAGATTCTGGCAACAAGCTCAAGAAAGAAGTTAAGAAAGGGACTGATTTATTTAACCTGTGGAAGTGAGGAATGCTTATGCTACAAGCGCGGACAAGGCGAAAGGCACAGTGGTAGGAATTCTGAGTGCTATAGGATTGGAGAAGTCCTGCACATTGTCACCGGTCACTGGGGACCGAAGCATCACTATAGCTTCACGCATAGTGGTAGAAAAACCAGAGGCTTACTGGACCTTAGGTAACAGAAAGCAGCCCTTGGAGTGTCGGTACGTAACTGGGGTCAGGGGGAGTGAGAACCTTGAGCCTGATCAGCAAGAATAGGAACTCAGCTCTCTCATAGGAAGGCTCCAACCACAAAACTGACCGGGCAGTACAGCTTGGAAATAGCTGGAGTTATAGAGGGAACTACGCTTTATGCTGGTTGGACTCATCATTGTGAAAGTAAAGGAGGCCCCTAACTTGTCCAGCTGCTACCTCAAAACACATCCTCCATTGGATCAGCCTCCCTGGGACCTGCCTTACCATCTTACAAGTAAAAGGTATGGAAAGACGCTGACGGTGTGAGACTGAGTTATTTAATTGCATGCCTGCACAACCCCACCATAACCATCGACCTGAGGGAAGAGTCCCACCTGTAGGGGACCCGACATCTAGCTGCCTCACCATCCCTCAGAGATCTACAGCAGCGCTGGTACAAATTACCAGAGACTACAGGTGGCGTCACGAACTGTAAATATATCTATCCCCTGTAAATATTCCCCCAACATACGCCAGACCGCCAGGGCCACAGACCGAGCCACCGCTACCTGTGACAAACCCCATAGACTTCCATGGGCTCGGCTCTGAGTACCCCATTGCCCTGGTAATCCACAATTGTGGTGGCGGGTCGATACAATTTTGGCGTCACGAACAGGATGCGAAACTCGCAAAATCGCGAGCCCTGTGTGCCTGTGGAGGTGTTTTTGTGGAAAAGGACTGTTTGCTATTTTTGGCGCTAAAATCCGCCATTTTGCCGCCAAATTCGCGCCCTCAGGCGCTGGAGAAGAAGGTGGGCGTGGATTCATGGGCGTGTGCCCCCCCTGTGGCGCGAAGAGAATGCCTGCCCTCTCAAAGTGCTATTACAACATGCGATCCTGCCCTACAGCAAAGGAGGTCCGCCTCCTCTTCACCTTCCCTGCGAAGAGGAGGAGACGCAAACCCCGCCTCCACGGAAGAGACCGGACGTCTCTGGTAAAAGAAGAAAGAACGCTCTGGAACATCATGGAAGCAGGACGTGTGCAGCCGAGCAGGGAAGCGGAGGAAGGCAGGCCCCGTTCCCCAGCCAAGCTGCCACCAGCACCGGAATCATCCGTGGTCCTGCACCTGCAGCAAGCATTGCTGGAAATTAAAGAAGAAAATGCACAACTGAAAAAGATGGTCCAGCACCAACCTGGATTTGAAGAGATCGAGAGACGCCGGCGTACCCAGGAGCAGCGGCGGCTGTGGGACGCGGTGTTCTCTCCCCTCGACGACCCCCTACGTCTGGAGTTACCAAAACTTCTGCTGCCCAAGGCAAAGGAGCAACCGGAGGCTGCCCCCGAAAGTACCGATCCTGATCCCACCGGTGAAGCGGTGGAGGCGAAGGAGGTTGAGGAGGTACCGCCAGTTCCGGAACGCCCGCCCGGCCAGGAGGCCGCAGCAGAGGATCGATCCCCGATAGGGACACCGGAGGGGTCCTGTCCGTCGTTACCAGACGTGGACTGGGACGAGATGGCGCACCTGGATGACGTCGCCTACACCGCCCAGTGGGAACGTGAGTGGCAGCGTCGCGAGGAGAAACAGCAACGCCAGCAGGAAGAAGAGCGGGAAGCTCAGCGAAACCGACAACGGCAGCATGCAGAGCTGATCGCGGACAAGGAAAGTGTCCGTCGAGAAAAAGGTACTCTGAGGGAACCGCGGCGGCAGGGGTGTGTGACAGAGTTCCAGCTCCGAAAGGGCTGGGGCTTCATAAGAGAACCGGGCCTCTACCCAGGGGTCTTTGTTAGTCGCAGAGACGTAGAATCTCACCTACCGCAAGGCCATCCCGGGAGGGACCTAATTAATGGAGACATTGTCACCTATACACGACACTGGGGTATGAAGGGATGGTATGCCCTTAATGTCACAATCGTCCGTGACCCCGTCCCCGACGCAGGTAACATCACCACTACCGCAGCGTCCCCGTCTCCAGCTCAAACAGCACCAGGCCGTGCCCCAGCATCGCCCCCTGCAGGCTCCTCGCAAAGGGAAGCAACATCTGCGTACTCTTCACTACCTTATCCTCATACCACATCGCAACCTGCGACTCAGACCACATCTCAAGCAGCAGTTTACACGACGACGCGCACAGCGACTATTTCTGCGTCACGAGAGCAAGTGGCCATAACAGTAACGCAAACAGCGTCTCATAAAGCGAAAGCACCCGTTGCGCCCCTAGAGGTTCGTACGAGAACTGTGGCGACCCAGACTCTGATAGCAGGTCACGACTTGTTAGTCATGGGATCTAGGGACCATCGCATTGTTCCAGCCCCCGGGATGGAAAGTGTAACCGAAGTTAACAAAGAAATGTGAAGAACGGTAGGACCCAGACAGGGTTTACCGCAACAAAGAAGATGTATATAAGTTTTTATAAAAGTGAAGATAGTTTGCACAGTTAATATGAGTATATAATGTTTATATATATTGAATAGAATGCCCGGCTGGGTAAGGAGGTAAAGAGTTTTTGCACTTTATTATAATGTGATATAAATATGTGTCTTTTTCTTATAATGGACTCAGAGGCTGAGGACTGTGCCAGCCCAGAACTTATCCTGTAAATAGTTGCGCTTAGGTGCATAATATTGGTTTTACATGAAACCACCACAACTACCTCTGAATAATAAAACCCGTGTGGTGTGGCACTGAGTGAGGTCTGCATCCGGATGTCCTGCAGCCCACCCAGGACCCACGTTGAAGGTTTGGTGCGGGTCCTTCACAAGAATATTGCCGTTATTATATGAACATGTCTATTTAATATTTTGTATTTTTCTATATTTAATGTTTTGTTTGCAACGTTCAAGAAATCCTTACCTCCCGGATGGGACGAGTTAATGTTAATGTTTAATGCATAAACAAAATTGTCTCTTTGTATTTTACAGCCCGGGAGTGCTGTCTTTTACCATGGGGGAATGTGTAGCCCTGGTGTGAAGGCACACGCAGTACCCTGGAGGATGTGTGGAGAGATAGCAGTTTAATGCTCAATGAACATTCATTCCAACACACTTAGATACGCCCACAGGTATAAAGTCTAGTCACAGGGAGTGTTCAGGGTCAGTTAGTTAGTGATCCAGCAGTCTTGCCTGGACCTGTGAGCAGTTCAGTCAGTGACTCCGAGGAGTCAGCTTCCTGTCTTCGGACAGAGGAGGGATTCATTGTGCAGTTCAGAAAGTGGAGGCCAGTAAAGGTGAGCCAGATCACCTCAGCCTGGTCAGAGCTGTGCCCCACTGATAGACAGACTGAGACATTTATTGAGAAAGAAGAGGGAGTTGCAGATATACTTCAGTCTCCTGTCCCAAGGACAGTGAAGGTTCAGAGACGTGCTCCTGCCTAGAGGATTACTGAGATTCTGGCAACAAGCTCAAGAAAGAAGTTAAGAAAGGGACTGATTTATTTAACCTGTGGAAGTGAGGAATGCTTATGCTACAAGCGCGGACAAGGCGAAAGGCACAGTGGTAGGAATTCTGAGTGCTATAGGATTGGAGAAGTCCTGCACATTGTCACCGGTCACTGGGGACCGAAGCATCACTATAGCTTCACGCATAGTGGTAGAAAAACCAGAGGCTTACTGGACCTTAGGTAACAGAAAGCAGCCCTTGGAGTGTCGGTACGTAACTGGGGTCAGGGGGAGTGAGAACCTTGAGCCTGATCAGCAAGAATAGGAACTCAGCTCTCTCATAGGAAGGCTCCAACCACAAAACTGACCGGGCAGTACAGCTTGGAAATAGCTGGAGTTATAGAGGGAACTACGCTTTATGCTGGTTGGACTCATCATTGTGAAAGTAAAGGAGGCCCCTAACTTGTCCAGCTGCTACCTCAAAACACATCCTCCATTGGATCAGCCTCCCTGGGACCTGCCTTACCATCTTACAAGTAAAAGGTATGGAAAGACGCTGACGGTGTGAGACTGAGTTATTTAATTGCATGCCTGCACAACCCCACCATAACCATCGACCTGAGGGAAGAGTCCCACCTGTAGGGGACCCGACATCTAGCTGCCTCACCATCCCCTCAGAGATCTACAGCAGCGCTGGTACAAATTACCAGAGACTACAGGTGGCGTCACGAACTGTAAATATATCTATCCCCTGTAAATATTCCCCCAACATACGCCAGACCGCCAGGGCCACAGACCGAGCCACCGCTACCTGTGACAAACCCCATAGACTTCCATGGGCTCGGCTCTGAGTACCCCATTGCCCTGGTAATCCACAATTGTGGTGGCGGGTCGATACATCTGTCTCGTGCTTGTCAGTATACCCTGTGTTTGTACCATCTGCTGTGGTGAGGCCAACGTCCTTGCTGGCCAGTGCACTAGCCAGGGTATAGTGAGGTGACAGCTAGAGACTAGGCATGTGACGGCGGCGGGGAGAAGGACCCGCATAGGGCATTGAGAGCTTAGGGATAGGCACAGGTTGTTGTTTAGGAGGTGCCCCATTCCTCGTTTCCTATTGTTAGGGCCTTCTTCTCCTTTTTTCCATCCCGTTGTGTGTGTGTTGTGCCGTCCGCTGGACCGACCCTTTTTGGGTCGTGACAGATACCATGCCAAACCATGAATGTGTGCGTTTCCGAATGTTTGGCTCATACTTGAAATTGAATAAAACAAAACGAACATTTTGTTTCCGTTTCTTATCATTTACATATCAATAACATGTCTATCCATCCTGTGGATTCCATAATTCCACAACTTTTACTTCTTGGAATTGCAATTTAATTGTTGCGGAGTATATATTTAGACACTGGTGAGTAATACAGCAAAATATGGACAAGCACTGCAACTAGGACAGTAGATAAACAATATAAAGATAGGTAATTAAGCGTCTAATAAAAACAACCATAACTGTTCCATTCTAATTTAGCAGTGCTGGAACATAAAGAAAAGACACATGCAATAAAAACAGGTCAGTTAGGTTATATAAGCTGCTAAGTGTACTATGTGATGTCAGCATGAAAAATGATAATGGAAATGTGTACAAGAATATTTAATTAGTAAATGGAGATGGAGAGTTAAAGCATGGGGATGTCTGGGTTCGATAATCCCTTTACGTTTTGCTAATATTGCCTCACATATAAAAATACTTGGAAAAGAAATCGCCTAAATCTGATACACATTTATTTCCTGTAATTTTAAGGATCCCTTAAACTAAACAGAAGGCTCAAAACTAATAAGAAATCATACTTGCATTACCTATCCACAGCTGCCTGTCTATCAGTTCTGCCGGAGACCCTCAGTCTCCGTGCTTGTGCATGTGACTTCTACAGGCAATCACTATAAGGCTAAGTGCACACGTTCAGGAATGTGTGCAGAATTTTCCTGAGCGAAACCGGACTTTTTTTGCGGTAAAAAACGCACGTTTTTGCGCGGATTTTGTGCGTTTTTTTGCATGGATTTTGCGCGTTTTACCGCGATTTTCCCTGAACTTTCTAGGTCAATAATATAGCGGGAAAAACGCTAGAATTACGCGAAATTAATGAACATGTTGCTTCTTTTTCCGCGATGCGTTTTTTTCGTGGAAAAAAACGCACCATGTGCACAGAAATTGCGGAATTCATTCTAAATAATAGGATGCTTTATTCATGTGTTTTTTACGCGTTTTTTTTGCCGTGAAAAAAACGCAAATAATCCTGAACGTGTGCACTTAGCCTAAAGGGTAGACTTAAAGGGGTTTTCTGTAAATAAAAAATATGTAAATATAATGTCATCATAAATCCCTAAATACCTTTAATTAGCAAATTGCACTCATTTTGTTGACAGTGTGAGCAGCCTCTTCTTACTTCAGCTCCATTGGTACCTCCAGTATTAGATTATTAAGACAAGAAGGACTGCAGTGTGTGCAGCCTCTTCTTACCGCAGCATCCCTGGTGTCTCCAGTATTAGATTAGAAAGACAAGATGGACAGCAGTGTGAGCAGCCTCTTCTTGCTTCAGCTCCATTGGTACATCCAGTATTAGATTAGAAAGACAAGATGGACAGCAGTGTGAGCAGCCTCTTCTTACCTTAGCATCCCTGGTGTCTCTAGTATTAGATTAGAAAGACAAGAAGGACTGCAGTGTGAGCAGCCTCTTCTTACCTTAGCATCCATGGTATCTCCAGTATTAGATTAGAAAGACAAGATGGACAGCAGTGTGAGCAGCCTCTTCTTACCTCAGCTTCCCTGTTATCTCCAGTATTAGATCAGATAGATGGAGTGGTCAGCAGTGTGAGCATCCTTTCTTGCCTCTGCACCCTTGGTATCAAAAGTATTAGATCCGATTGACAGGGTGGATCACCTGTGTAGATCACCTCTTTCCTTGCTTTTGTACACAAAGGTGTCCAGCTAAGGGCACGGGCTTCTGCGTTGTACTGTGCATGCACCATCCAGCGGCTATGTGCACCAGGAAGAAGACCAGTGAGGACTTGGCACATCTGGATGCACATCGTGGCCTGGTGGCACATGTGCTGTAGAACATTGAAGCCAGTGCCCTTCTTTTCTTGAGAGAGTTTTAATAGCAATATTTTTACAAGCACTTTGTAATTTTACCCCATTTAAATAGATGAGTCAACACATAACTCAGAAATCATCAATAGGTTTGCAAAAATAGGGTTTTCTAAATGTGACACTTCTTTAAAAAAAGCCTCTTACATACTGTAGTGTGACATCTAGCCCCGAGCCACATGTCTGCACAATTTACCTTTACTCTCTTCCCCCCCATCATTAGATCCTTTAGGGTCAGTCTTTCCTGTTGATACAATGGCACTACCAGCTTACTGCTTGCTTACCTGCTCTACATTTGGGGACACTTTGCTGCACAGGGTAATTACTAGTGACCACAGGTACTAAATCTATCACATGAACACACAGATTGCTCACCAAGGCCGTAAGAACAGAAGTTACTTTTTACTAAAATCATTGATTGATATTTTTTTTTAGAGGAGTAGTAAATAAGTTAAAAATCCTCAAATTCTGAGCTCTGTCTATGTAGTCCTGGCTTCTCCTCCAATAAGGTCACTACCACCCACAAACTAGTCATCTGTTGTCTTCTAGCTGAAAAGATGGATGTTGGCTTGGAAATGGGTGAAATGATTCAGCCCCAGATGGGCAAAACAGCGCAAAATCAACATCTCTCTGAAGTTTTACAGCTAAATGTAGCATGCAAGTCGTGACAGCCTGAATTATTCATTGTCACCTTGACAAACCCCAAATCTAAATATACATAGAATGTGAAGCGAGGCTCGTTACATGTCATTATGAATGACGTAACATAACCCTCCCTGCCTACGATCAGCAGCTGAGTAATGATACAGTGAGCAAACCTGTTTACTAAGTGGTAAGAGGCAAAATACTTGTCAACCCAATGCAACTATTACGGCAGAAAATACTAGTCAAGGACTTTTCAGCCAAGAAAAAAAACATGTCCATCTGTTTACGCTAGGTTCCCATCAATCTAGTCCGCTACATTGAACACTACGTCGGAATCTCTGAAAAACTGTATTCCAACAGGAACCCCAATGTGAAGCCATTTACTTGGATGAAGCCAACAGAATCACCGTGGACGCTGTCTGGTGTCTGACCTAGTTAACCATGGTTTTTGTGCATGTCTGCAAAAAATGCCTGGATGCAGGCCAGACAAGGTCCACAGTGACCCCATCCGTGCTCTGTCAGGATTACTTTTCACCATAGATTCACATTAATACATTGCTCAAGTACTATCAATATAGGTATTAGCACATACATTTCATCATGTGCAGAATCCAGTTATGTTCCGGACCTTCGCTTGCAAAATTTTGCAGCCCTAAGTAAAGTTATTCGGTAGATCTCTGCTGACATCTGCTAGCCTGCACAATATAGTCAACAACACAGGAAATAATGAGGATATAGATTAGAAAGTGCAACTTAGCTTTAAAGTAAAATTGTCCTGTACCTTAAGACAAATTGATCTGATTTGATAGATATTATACAAATCACAAAAATGTTGTGGTCTCTCTGCCTGTTGTCAAGTGCAATTTGTGTCTAGCAGCATAGAAGACGAGACAGATTACAGGAAGTGGGTAAATGTCTTTTTCTCTCTGCTCTTGCTTTCCGGTCTGATAATTTTTCCTATGGGTATAACAAGGAGAGTTCAGGGCAGGCAAGTCGTTGGACTATGGAGGAAACATGCATACTGGTAAGGGAGGGAATAGAAGCTCCTTACCAAATAGTGCTGCCAGAATGTTCATCAAGAGGAACAGCTAACTCAAAAAGAAGAAAATGACAGGTTACAGAGCATGAGAAATTGGACAGTTCCTGGGAATATTAGACTGATATGTGCATCAAAAGCAGTTTAGACTTGAATGAAGGTCTCAAGATCATGCTTCTCTACAGGTTTTGTACAGACACACTTAAAAGCAGCTGTATGTGTGTAGCCCAGCTGCGCTCTGGAGCCACATGTTACCCTGGAGGATGCATGAAAGGTAAACCACAAATTCACACTTCACATTTCCCTGGTGCCACCAGAGGGAGCCCTTGGAGAGTACGCAGGTATATAAGGGTGTGGAGAGATCAGCAGTAGCTTCTTGTCAGACAGATGGTGAAAGACGGATAAGCTAGTTACCTCAGACGAGCTGAGAGGGAAAGACTAGCTAGAGAAAGACTTATTTGAAAGCCTGAAGACTTCAGCATACACTCAGCTTACATCGTGGAGTCCAGTAATAGAGGGACGGATTGCCACTTAGTCTGGTCAAAGTTGAGTCTACTGAGATACCTTCAGTGAGCGTTTCATTAAGTAAGCGTGCCGACGCTTAGAGAGCGGTGAAGACGAAGAAAGCTGACATCTACTGCTGATTGTGCTTATGTTAAAGGTGAGAGTAGGATGACAGGCAAGTGGAAAAAGGGAAAGAGAGAGCGACAGAGGTCGACATCATTGATAGCTTACCTCAGCTCTGCACTACCGGACACCAGGTCCGAGCTTGCTAGCTTCTTCAGGACTAGTAAGAGAAACCGGAGACCTGCTGGATTCCAAATCGCAGGGGCCCAACAGTGCTGATACGTAACCGGGGTCAGGAGAACAGAAGTCTAGCAGGGCCCTGCACATAGAGACTTAGTTCTATCCAAAAGAAGGCTCCATCACAAGGTCAGCCGGGCGTAGCAAAGAAGACAGAGTTAGACTTAGTTCTATACGGGTCAGAAACTCACCCCCAGTAAAGGTACAAAAAGAGACACTGTCTTGTGTGTGTCTGGATTATTGCTCCTGCACCCTTACACGCCATATACCCTGAGGGATCAGTCTTGCCTGTGGGAGACTTAACACCTTGCTGCCCAGTAACAACCCCTCAGAGGATTCACCCTGCAGCGCTGGTCACCCTGACCAGGAACCACAGGTGGCGTCACGAACATTTCTACAATCCCCTGAAAATACCCCCTTTTTAGTGAGCGCCCAGGGCAACGGACCGAGCTGCGCTACCCGTTACATCCCCCAGTGAAGTGAACGGGCTCGGTGCCGAGTACCCCACAGCCCTGGCTTTGTGCGACTCATCTTTGGCGTCACAAACAAGATCCTCCGAAGCTCGCAATATGTGAGTCCTGTGTGCCTGAATGGACTGTTTTTGTGCAAAAGACTGTTTTGATGTTTTGTGATTTTTGGCACTATTTTCCGCCATTTTGCCACCATATTCGCGCCCTGAGGCGCTGGTGAAGAAGAGGGGCGTGTATTCGTGGGCGTACCCCCCCTGTGGCGCAAAAAGTTATGGTCGCCTAATCCAAGTGCTATTACAACGTTAGAGTATGCCCCACTGCAAGGGAGATCCGCCTCCTCTTCATCTTTGGTGCAAGGAAGAGAAAGCGAAAGTCCCGCCTCCACGGAAAAGACCAGATTGTTCCAGATGAAAAACACAGTCTGGCCTGGCGTGAGATGGCGGAAGGACAGTAGTCACTGTGTGGGGGAATGGCGGTGCGCAGACCCCGTTCCCCTGAAGAAGTGCAGCCTGTGCTCGAACCTTCCCCAGGTCGGGAGGACGACCAACGGATGTATCGTGTGGAGGAGGTGGATGCGGCGATGAGAGATCTAGCCCGACACCGCGCAGAGATGGAGGCGATGGAGCAGAGCTGGCGTGCCCTGAAACAGCAGCTGCTGTGGGACCGGTTGCTCTCCCCCCTGGATGCGCAACCGTCACCCGCACCACCACTGGAACCAGCGGCTGAAGAGGAACCGGAACGCCCGCCAGGCCTGGAATCAGAGGCCGCAGTGGAATGCAGTTCCCCGGTAGGGACACCGGAAGACCCCCAGCCACTAGCGATGGAGATCGACTGGGAGGAGATGGAGCACCTGGACGACGTGGAGCACGCCGCCCAGAAGGAGAACGAGTGGCGACGCCGAGAGCACGAGGAGCGGCAGCAGCGTGAGGCGCAGCGGCTTCGCCAGAGGTACCGAGAGCAGGATCTTGCGGACAAGGAGATCGTCCGGCGAGACAAAGGTGCGCTCCGGGAACCGTGGCGCCAGGGGGCCATTAGAGACTTTAAACTCCAGGGAGGCTGGGGGTTCATCCACGAACCCGGCCTGTACCAGGAGGTCTTTGTTAACCGTAGGGATGTAGAGTCTCACCTGCCGGAGGGGCACCCGGGAAGAGATCTGCTGATAGGGGATGTAGTCTCTTACACACGGCATTGGGGACTTAAGGGGTGGTATGCCCTGAACATCTCCCGAGTCAGCGACCCAGTCCCTGAAGCAGGAAATGCACCCCGCGTCTCAACGTCCCAGGCCCTAGCCACACCAGCACCCGACCGCGCACCTGCGTCCTATCCTGCAACGCTACAGAGCGCAGCGACTGCTAGTGCGCCCTCAACTGAGCCACCCCGTGCATCTGCGTCACATCTGGAAACGCTGCAGAACGCAACGACTGCAAGAGCGTCCCCTACTGAGCCAAGCTTGTGTGATCTGCATTTAGGAGAGGCACCCGTTAGGCCTCCAGCAAGTCGCAGAGTGAAAGTTGAAAGGAGGACTGTATCTACACAGACACCGGTAGCAGGACACGATCTTATTGTGATGCGTTACAGAACGCACAGTATGTTTCCAGCCGCCGGTATGGAAGATGCTGCAATGTTCCAAGAAGACCAGTAGAACCCGGACAGGGTTTACTGCCATGTAAAAAGTTATGCAGAAGAATTGCACTTTATTGAGAATGTGTATATAATAATGTTTAAAGTATTATACCCCAGTTGGGTAATGTGATAGTAATGTGAAATGCTATTTTGAAGGACTGCGTGCTGAGGACTCTTGCAGCACAGAACTTTATTGTAAATAGTTGGCACTCGGTGCCCCATCTTGGTTTTACGTAAGCCACTCTACCTCAGAAGCAAAACCCGTAAGGTGTGGCCTTGAGTGAGGTTTGCAGCAGTGAAGTCCTGCAGCCCACCTAGGACCACCGTGGGAGGTTTGGTACGGGTCCTCCACAAGTATCTTGTCGATTGCACTTTGAAAGTATTTGAGATTTTTCTATTTGTTAATTTGTATACATTGAAACGTTACAAGTGTCCTTACCTTCTGCAAGGGATGAGTTGTTGTTTATTGTTATTATATAAAAACCTTTTCTCTTTTCAGCCCGGGAGTGCTGATATTAACTAGGGGGGGATGTGTAGCCCAGCTGCGCTCTGGAGCCACATGTTACCCTGGAGGATGCATGAAAGGTAAACCACAAATCACCTGATATTCATTCACACTTCACATTTCCCTGGTGCCACCAGAGGGAGCCCTTGGAGAGTACACAGGTATATAAGGGTGTGGAGAGATCAGCAGTAGCTTCTTGTCAGACAGATGGTGAAAGACGGACAAGCTAGTTACCTCAGACGAGCTGAGAGGGAAATACTAGCTAGAGAAAGACTTATTTGAAAGCCTGAAGACTTCAGCATACACTCAGCTTACATCGTGGAGTCCAGTAATAGTGGGACTGATTGCCACTTAGTCTGGTCAAAGTTGAGTCTACTGAGATACCTTCAGTGAGCATCTCATTAAGTAAGCGTGCCGACGCTTAGAGAGCGGTGAAGACGAAGAAAGCTGACATCTACTGCTGATTGTGCTTATGTTAAAGTCAGAGTAGGACGACAGGCAAGTGGAAAAAGGGAAAGAGAGAGCGACAGAGGTCGACAGCATTGATAGCTTACCTCAGCTCTGCACTACCGGACACCGGGTCCGAGCTTGCTAGCTTCTTCAGGACTAGTAAGAGAAATCGGAGACCTGCTGGATTCCAAATCGCAGGGGCCCAACAGTGCTGATACGTAACCGGGGTCAGGAGAACAGAAGTCTAGCAGGGCCCTGCACATAGAGACTTAGTTCTATCCAAAAGAAGGCTCCATCACAAGGTCAGCCGGGCGTAGCAAAGAAGACGGAGTTAGACTTAGTTCTATACGGGTCAGAAACTCACACACATAAAGAAGTAAGGAGGCCCTACACCTACTCAGTGGTTTACTGGACATGCATCCTCCACCCTGACAGCTTCCCGGGACGTGCCTGAATCTACCACCAGTAAAGGTACAGAAAGAGACTGTCTTGTGTGTGTCTGGATTATTGCTCCTGCACCCTTACACCGCCATATACCCTGAGGGATCAGTCTTGCCTGTGAGAGACTTAACACCTTGCTGCTCAGTAACAACCCCTCAGAGGATTCACCCTGCAGCGCTGGTCACCCTGACCAGAAACCACAGGTGGCGTCACGAACATTTCTACAATCCCCTGTAAATACCCCCTTTTTAGTGAGCGTCCAGGGCAACGGACCGAGCTGCGCTACCCGTGACATCCCCCAGTGAAGTGAACGGGCTCGGTGCCGAGTACCCCACAGCCCTGGCTTTGTGCGACTCATATGCATTGGAAAATTAATTTATAAAAATAACAGCAAGAGGCCCAGGATGGAGACATATATACCAAGAAGGGTCCAGGATGGGTGACATATATATCCTGTAAAAGATAATAAAGAAGTATGAGCCCAAAGCAGGCCGTATGGCAATATCTTGGTGTGGTCATTAACAATACAAATACTCAGGACATACTCGCATGTTATGCTGTTTTTTTTTTTTCAATAGAAGAAAATATAGGGGGATCCTACCTACCATATTTTTTGGACTACAAGACGCACTTTTTTCCTTTTGGAGGAAAGTGTGGGATGCATCTTTTAGTCCGGATGTACCTTAGTTCAGCTGTGGCTGTGGATGAGGGGATGAGTGGCATCGGCAAAGCAGCGGGTCACAGGAGGCAGAAGCTAGCTGCTGCAGCTAACAAGTGTGCCCGCTGTTAAAGAGAATGAATATTCACTGCTCCCCACACCCATAGTCCTTCCCACTTATATGCACTGAAGTCGGAGGTGGGAGGGACGATAGAAGTGGAGAGCAGTGAATATTCATTCTCTTTAAAAGCGGCTCCTGCAGTGGCTGGGCAATCATGTGTGTGTGTCGACCCGCCACCACAATTGTGGGTTACCAGGGCAATGGGGTACTCAGAGCCGAGCCCATGGAAGTCTATGGGGTTTGTCACAGGTAGCGGTGGCTCGGTCTGTGGCCCTGGCGGTCTGGCGTATGTTGGGGAAATATTTACAGGGGATAGATATATTTACAGTTCGTGACGCCACCTGTAGTCTCTGGTAATTTGTACCAGCGCTGCTGTAGATCTCTGAGGGGATGGTGAGGCAGCTAGATGTCGGGTCCCCTACAGGTGGGACTCTTCCCTCAGGTCGATGGTTATGGTGGGGTTGTGCAGGCATGCAATTAAATAACTCAGTCTCACACCATCAGCGTCTTTCCATACCTTTTACTTGTTAGATGGTAAGGCAGGTCCCAGGGAGGCTGATGGGGTTGATGGAGGATGAGTTTTGAGGCAACGGCTGAGCAAGGCAGGGGCCTCCTTTACTTTCCAATGATGATGAGTCCAACCAGCATAAAGCGTAGTTCACTCCTGAAACTTCAGCTATTTCAAAGCTGTACTGCCCGATCAGTTTTGTGGTGGAGCCTTCCAGTGATGAAACTAGGTTCTTCTATGCTTGGCCTAGCTCAAAGTTCCTATTCCACCTGACCCCTGTTACGTACTGACACTTCAAGGGCTGCTTTCTGTTACCTAAGGTCCAGTAAGCCTCTGGTTTTTCTACCACTATGCGTGAAGCTATAGTGATGCTTCGGTCTCCAGTGACCGGTGACAATGTGCAGGATACTTCAATCCTAAAGCACTTCTGATTTCCTTCCACTGTGCCTTTCGACTTGCTCAAACTCTCAATCTCAGCACTGACTAGGCTAAGGTGAACTGGCTCACCTGTACTAGCCTCCACTACTGTACTGTCTCTCTGAATCGACAGGAATCTTGGTGCTCCAGACAGGCACTCCTTCTCTCTCCCTTCACCTCAGGAGACACTACAAGACTCTCTTGTGCTCAAAACCACACCCCTCTACACCCCTGCTGGGTGTGTCCGAAGTATATGTGATGTCATGTAGAGCCCTTAACCGTTACCTCTCCACTCATCCTCCTGGTATTGTGTACCTTAAATACCAGGGCTACACATTCCCCCATGGTAAACGACAGCACTCCCGGGCTGTGAAATACAAAGAGACAATTTTGTTTATGCATTAAACATTAACATTAACTCGTCCCATCCGGGAGGTAAGGATTTCTTGAACGTTGCAAACAAAACATTAAATATAGAAAAATACAAAATATTAAATAGACATGTTCATATAATAAACGGCAAGATTCTTGTGAAGGACCCGCACCAAACCTTCAACGTGGGTCCTGGGTGGGCTGCAGGACATATGAATGCAGACCTCACTCAGTGCCACACCACACGGGTTTTATGTTCAGAGGTAAGTCAAGGCTTCGTGTGAAACCATTATAAGGCACCTTAGTGCAACTATTTACAAGATAAGTTCTGGGCTGGCACAGTCCTCAGCCTCTCAGTCCATTATAAGACACCATAAGGAAAAGACACATATATATATATACTTTTTACAATATTCACATTAATTTGTTATAATTACTGCTGGTATCGAATGGGTATCTTCCCTTTTGTGATTCGCTCTGATCTACGTGGAGTAGCTTCAGGTATATTAAGTTGTGATCTGTCTGCACGGTATGCAAACTTAGACTGCTCAACTTCTAGGACTGCAGCTACTGATGGCGGCGGTGAGTCAGCTTCACAGGATCCAAGTATGGGGCGCTGCTTCTGATGATCCTTCTTGAGATTCCGTAGGTTGAGGTGTTGCTGGAATGGGTAACTCCTGAACGGACTCAACTGGCACCACGGACACAACTGGAGGTAGAACTTCCTCTTGTGGCTGATAAAACTGCAACACCGGAACTATTACAGCATCTCCCAGTCGGGGCCAATCCGCAGGAAAATCTCCCAGATCCGTGTGTATGACCTCTTCCTTTCCTTCCTCTTGATTGATGACAGGGTTCTTTTCACAAAGCTTTAAGGGTTCTGGACACAATTTCAAATGGTCTCTGGACACAGTGGTTATTGTTCTTCCTCCGTCCTTACTGATGATACAAACTTTTCTGTTGTCATATTTAGAATCTTGTACAACGTAGGGTTCTTGTTCCCACTGGTTATCCAATTTGTGCATTTTCCTTTTCCTTTTTAATACCACTTCTCCAGGCATCAAAGGCTTGGCAGGAGCATTTCTGTTGTAAATATCTTCCTGTTTCTCCCGTGCCTTGTTGAGACTTTCTTCTACACAGGTTTGCACTAGTCTGTACTGCTCTTGCCGATTGATGTCCCAGTTTTCAATGGTGTCGTCTGCCTCCGGTTCTACCACTCCAAGTTCTAAATCCATTGGTAGTCTTCCGGGCCTTGCTCTCATAAGATAGGCTGGAGTGCAGTTAGTAGAACTTACAGGTATATGGTTATACAAGTCAACCAAATCAGGTAGTAAGTCCGGCCATCGATTTCTGTCTTCCAACGGTATGGATCTCAACAAGTCAAGGACAATATGGTTCATTTTTTCGCAAAGACCGTTGGTTTGAGGGTGGTATGGCGTTGTTCTAATTTTCTTGCACCCGTACATGTGACAGAATTCCTTGAATAAATCAGCTTCGAAAGCAGGTCCTTGATCGGTTAATACTTGCTCCGGATACCCATGCGGTCTGCAGAAGCTTGCTTGAAAGGTTTTCGCGGCCGTCACTGCGGTCTGATCCTTAACTGGAACAACCACCAGAAATCTGGAGTAATGGTCCACCATGGTCAGGGCGTATGAGTATCCAGATCTACTTGGCGACAGTTTGACGTGGTCCAGGGCCACAATCTCCAGGGGGCGAGTCGTCCGGATAGGTTGCAGGGGTGCCTTCTGACTACCGTAGTCCTTCCTTCTGAGACCACAGGGTCCACAGTTCCGACACCACCTCTCAATGGAGCTGCGCATCCCTACCCAGTAGAACCGGCATCTCAACAGGGTCTCCAGCTTTCTCCAGCCAAAGTGTCCTGCTTGATCGTGGTATGCTTCCAACACCATTGGGACGTCTGCCTTGGGGACCACGATTTGCCAGACCATCTCATGGGTTCTGGGGTTGACGTATCTCCTGCACAACTTCTCATGGTATAGGAACAACCTGCTTTTCTCGTTCCACAAGAGCTTGGCTGACATAGGTGCATCCTTTTCCAAAGAGGAGCCTTCCTGTCTTAACAACTCCTTGATGCGGCTGACCACTGGATCACTGTCCTGAGTCTCTTTCCAGCTGTGATGGGGTAAAGGATTTAATGTTGCACCATACTGCTTTCTGTTGACTCGATGCTCGTGGACTACCCCATTTCGATGGAACGCAGGTAGCTCAATTTCTTCCAGGTCGTCCGATTCTTCTTCCGTATCAGAGTCATGCGGCATTCGAGACAATGCGTCAGCATTAGCATTCTTTCGACCTGCCCGGTACTTGATAGTAAACTGGTAATTGGACAACCGAGTCATCCATCGCTGCTCCATGGCACCCAGCTTGGCGGTTTCCAGGTGCGTTAAGGGGTTGTTATCTGTAAACGCAGTGAACCGATTGGAGGCCAGATAATGCTTAAATCTTTCAGTAATGGCCCAGACCAGCGCCAGAAACTCCAGCTTGAAGCTGCTATAATTTTCCGGATTCCTTTCAGTTGGCCTGAGTTTTCTGCTGGCATATGCGATGACTTTTTCTTGGCCATTCTGCTTCTGACTGAGAACTGCTCCCAACCCTTCATTACTGGCGTCGGTGTACAACAGGAACGGTTGGCTGTAATCAGGATAGGTTAAGATCTCATCACCTGTAAGGATCTCTTTCATCTTTTGGAATGCTTCA
The DNA here is from genome assembly GCA_033576555.1 of Oophaga sylvatica. Taxonomy (NCBI): domain Eukaryota; kingdom Metazoa; phylum Chordata; class Amphibia; order Anura; family Dendrobatidae; genus Oophaga; species Oophaga sylvatica. Next base: position 48,408,319 of record JARQOD010000005.1, read on the forward strand.
GCCTGTTCCTTACCCCAATTAAAGGGAGGGTTTCTGCTCTTTAGGGATTGTCCTACTAGGAGGTCCTGTAAAGGAGCTGCCTTCTTCGTGTAATCTTTCACGAATCTCCTATAGTAACCCGTTAGTCCCAGGAACTGTCGCACTTCCTTAAGGTTCGTCGGCTCCGGCCACTTCTGGATGGCAGTGACTTTCTCTGGGTCCGGCGCTACTCCTTCCGAACTGACGATGTGCCCCAAGTATTGTACCTTCTGTTTGAGTAGATGGCATTTTGAGGGTTTTAATTTCATCCCGTACCTGGACAGGGACTCGAATACTTCTGCCAGGTGCTTCAGATGATCCTCATAAGTCTTGGAATACACGATGACGTCGTCTAGGTATAGCAGCACGGTTTCAAAATTGAGATGTCCCAGGCAGTTCTCCATCACTCTCTGAAATGTTCCTGGGGCACTACTGAGCCCAAACGGCATTCTGTCGAACTCACAGAGCCCCATTGGGGTGGTGAAAGCCGTTTTCTCACGATCCTCCTCAGCCACAGCCACTTGCCAGTAACCACTAGTCAGATCAAGGGTAGAAAAGTAGTTAGCCGTTTTCAGAGCAGCTAATGATTCCTCTATGCGTGGTAACGGGTATGCATCCTTGTGTGTTATGCGGTTCACCTGCCTGTAATCCACACACATTCTCATACTACCATCTTTCTTTTTAACCAGAACTAGAGGGGCTGCCCAGGGGCTACAACTATCCCTTATCACCCCGGCCTTCTTCATATCATGCAACATTTCTTTAGCCTTCTGATAATGGGCTGGGGGTATAGGCCTATACCGCTCCTTGATGGGAGGATGACTGCCTGTAGGGATATGATGTTGGACTCCCTTAATTACCCCAAAATCAAGTGGGTGCTTGCTAAACACTTGGGCATACTCTTGCACCACCCGTAATACCCCTTGCTTCTGGTGAGCGGGAGTGGTGTCCGTCCCAACATGGAGTTGCTGACACCATTCCGCCACCTGAGTTGCTGGGTCATTGTCCTCCGCTATTTGACAGGAGTCTAAGGACTCAGCCGGAAGAATAGAATTATTGTCGACAGCATGTAGTTTAGCAATGGTTGCATAACGGGGTAAGTTTACCTCATCATCTCCCCAATTGAGAAGCCGTACCGGTACTCTTCCATTCACCACTTCTACTACTCCCCTAGCAGTCATAAGTGTAGGTCTATGTTCTGAATGGTGGGGTTCTACTACAGCTTGGTAATTCTGTCCTCTCAGACCTATGGCTGCCCTGCACCAGATAATCATTTCACTCATTGGGGGTATCACAATAGGATCCGAGTCAGTGACCCGTACATTACCAATTTCGCCGTCTGTAAGCTTCGCTTGCTGCTGACACACCAGGGCCCGGATCTCTCTTTGGATTACTCCTTTCTGCCTTGGTCGGGCAATCTCAGCGAGCTGTTGGAGCAAGAACACAACTTCTCCCAAACAATTACCGATAATGTTAGTGCCCAAAATTATATTTAAACCGTTCTCCTCATTTGCAGTCTTTACTACCAGAAGCCCCTGGTCTTTCAACTCCTCTCTGCCCACCTTTACATCTACACATTTTGTCCCGAGTACTTCTACAGGAAGACCATTAGAAGCATATACGGTAAAGTCAGGGCTCGGGGGTTTAAGACTGTCCATTGACCAGTACTTAGTATATAGGGCATCAGGTATTAGGGTCACTTGGGACCCAGTGTCTAACAATGCCGGAACTGCAATACCATCTAGGATGATAGACAGGTAGGGTCGCCCACCCACATACCTGCGGTTCCAGTCTAAGGGGCCTGACGGGTATTCTCCTGGGTGTTGGCCCTTGGACCCAGGTTCTGCCCGTTTAAAGGACACTGTGGAGACATATGACCTTTCCGGTTGCATCGATAACAGATGATCTCTCGACGAGGAGGGTGTTGATCAGAGGTCGCTCCTGGGGGTGGCGTTGTCCTCCTCCGGGGGGGGCGACGTCTTCTTTCTTCTCCGGTGCATCCACGGGACGTCCTCTGGGCAGTCAGCTAACAAGATCTTCCCTTCCTCCTCTTTCCGCAGCTGCAGGGCACTCATTACAGCAGCCAGATTTTTAGTCAGCTGGCGCACCTCTGAGCGCAGACAATCCAATTCACTGGGAGGTGTCACCTGCGTTTTGGTTTCGGCCACTAACGGGGAACAGGGGGTTACTGCCGGTTCCAGAGTGACTTCACCCTGATGATGTTGGGTTGCCACCTCAGGTTTGCCCAGGGGCCGCAGCCCTTTTATTGCCATGTCTTTTAGGGCATCAAAGGTAGCATCCGGATGATCTAAGGACCACCAGTTTACAGTTCTGCGTTCCTCTTGGGATCTCAATCCCTGGATAAATTGTTCTTTCAGCATTTTATTCTCATCGATAGCATTTAAATTATTAATCTGCTTAAGAGCTCTCAGGGCTCCTTGTAGTCGGCAAGCGTAGTCCCGGATGCTGTCACCTGGCTGTTGTGAACAGTGATAGAAGGCCATCCGGAGATCCGTTTCCGTGCGGTCTTCAAATATGGCATGCAGCTTAAGGAAGATCGCAGGTACCGACTCCTGATCAACGGTATCCCAAGTCTCCACTTCCCTCTCAGCAGCGCCAGTTAGCTGCCCTATTAGCACAGCAGCTTTTTGTCTCTCAGGCATGGAGTACATTTCTAGGATGCTGCATAACTTCCGCTTGAAGCCTGCTAATGTGCCTGGCTCACCGCTGTACTGGGGAAGCCATTTCGCCCCAGGCATATATGGGAGCGTTAGTGGCATGATCGGGACTACCGGACTGGGTGCTGGACCTGCACCCCCATCTGGCGCTACAATACCAGGCGGTGCGGGATTGGGGCCTCCGGCCGGGGCCGCACTGTCAGCCGGTTGTTGTGACATCTTAGCGCCCCCTTGGTTAAACGGAGCCTACCGGTTTCAGATGCTGCTACTTCACAGGCACAGCAGTGGGAACAGGACCTTCGTCGCAGGCGCTCTGATGTCAGAGCGTTCACTTCCTGTTGCAGGACCTGCCGCTGAGTCAGAGCCGGGGGCGTGTCCAAGACTTTGCGCGCTCTTTCAGGTACGCCCACCTTCTTCTCCAGCGCCTTAGGGCGCGAATCTACGGCAAATATGGCGGTATTTGGCGCCAAACAATAGCAACAGTCTTTTTCATCAAAACACTCCACAGGCACACAGGGCTCGCAATGCTGCAAGTTTCTTATCCTGTTCGTGACGCCAAAGTTTTGTGTCGACCCGCCACCACAATTGTGGGTTACCAGGGCAATGGGGTACTCAGAGCCGAGCCCATGGAAGTCTATGGGGTTTGTCACAGGTAGCGGTGGCTCGGTCTGTGGCCCTGGCGGTCTGGCATATGTTGGGGAAATATTTACAGGGGATAGATATATTTACAGTTCGTGACGCCACCTGTAGTCTCTGGTAATTTGTACCAGCGCTGCTGTAGATCTCTGAGGGGATGGTGAGGCAGCTAGATGTCGGGTCCCCTACAGGTGGGACTCTTCCCTCAGGTCGATGGTTATGGTGGGGTTGTGCAGGCATGCAATTAAATAACTCAGTCTCACACCGTCAGCGTCTTTCCATACCTTTTACTTGTTAGATGGTAAGGCAGGTCCCAGGGAGGCTGATGGGGTTGATGGAGGATGAGTTTTGAGGCAACGGCTGAGCAAGGCAGGGGCCTCCTTTACTTTCCAATGATGATGAGTCCAACCAGCATAAAGCGTAGTTCACTCCTGAAACTTCAGCTATTTCAAAGCTGTACTGCCCGATCAGTTTTGTGGTGGAGCCTTCCAGTGATGAAACTAGGTTCTTCTATGCTTGGCCTAGCTCAAAGTTCCTATTCCACCTGACCCCTGTTACGTACTGACACTTCAAGGGCTGCTTTCTGTTACCTAAGGTCCAGTAAGCCTCTGGTTTTTCTACCACTATGCGTGAAGCTATAGTGATGCTTCGGTCTCCAGTGACCGGTGACAATGTGCAGGATACTTCAATCCTAAAGCACTTCTGATTTCCTTCCACTGTGCCTTTCGACTTGCTCAAACTCTCAATCTCAGCACTGACTAGGCTAAGGTGAACTGGCTCACCTGTACTAGCCTCCACTACTGTACTGTCTCTCTGAATCGACAGGAATCTTGGTGCTCCAGACAGGCACTCCTTCTCTCTCCCTTCACCTCAGGAGACACTACAAGACTCTCTTGTGCTCAAAACCACACCCCTCTACACCCCTGCTGGGTGTGTCCGAAGTATATGTGATGTCATGTAGAGCCCTTAACCGTTACCTCTCCACTCATCCTCCTGGTATTGTGTACCTTAAATACCAGGGCTACACATGTGTCCGCTATTAAAAAGAATGATTATTCACTACTCCCCACACCCATAGTCCCTTCCACCTCCTGGCGCCGGCTTCAGTGCATAGAGGTGGGAGGGACAATTGGCATGGGGAGCAGTAAATATTCATTCTCTTTAATAGCGGACACACGTGATCGTCCAGCTGCTGCAGAAGACGGCGGCTGCAGCTACCAGTGTGCCCGCTGTTAAAAAAGATCAATATTCACTGCTCTGCACTCCCATAGTCCTGGGTGTGGGGAACATTAAATATTCCGGCAGCTGACCTCTGTGTGTGGGATCGCATGGCTGTGACGTCATGCGCTGTTACACGCTAAAATCAGCTGCTGGCATCAGCACAGGATGCCTCGTTGCACAGGAGAGGAGGGAGGGTAAGTAGAATTGTTTGTTTTATATGTGCAACTTGATGGGGGTCATGTATACCAAGATGGGGATGTGGGCCACGTATACCAAGATGGTCCGGGGGCCATGTATACCAGGATGGGGGCCGGTGGCCATGTATACCAGGAAGGGGAGCCATGTATGCCTGAATTGGGTACATGTAAACCAGGATGGGGGAGCTATATGTACCAGGATGGGAGGTGTATACCAAGATGGGGGGCCATATATTCCAGGATGAAGATCATATATCCCTAGATGGGGACATATATATCAGGATTGGAAGGACATATAAACCAGAATGGGGACATATACCAGGATGCAGGGCCGGCGTCAGCACCCGGCACACCCGGGCAAGTGCCGGGGCCCTGAGCAGGCGGGGGACCCACTCGCAGTCTGGCACCCCCGCGCCCGTTAGCGGAGGAGAGCGGTGTCAGCGCCGCCACTGGGCCCCCCCCCGCTTGCTCAGGGCCCCGGCATCAGCTGGCACAATACTTACCTCTCCCGTGCCTCCGCTGCCGCAGCTCCGGGCTCCAGGGGGCGCCGGCGCTTCCTCTCACAGCAGCACCGCTGAAAGACGTCATCATTCAGCGGCCGGCTGTGGCAGAAAGCGCGGGGACGCCGGACAGGTAAGACGTGTGTGTGTGTGTCTCTGTGTGTGTCTGTGTGTATGTAGTGCGGTGCTTTGTGTGTGTATGTGTGTGTGTGTGTATGTGTGTGTATGTATGTGAGAGAGTGCTTGTGTGCTGTCTGTGTGTGATGATGGGCAGGCATTGCTGATAATGGGGAGGCATTGATGATGATGATGTGGAGAAGATGATAATGGGCAGGCATTGATGATAATGGTCAGGCATTGCTGATAATGGGGAGGCATTGATGATGATGGGGAGAAGGTGATGATAATGGGCAGGCATTGATGATAATGGGCAGGCATTGATGATGGGGAGAAGATGATGATGGGCAGGCATTGATGATGATGGGGAGGCATTGATGATGATGGGGAGAAGATGATGATAATGGGCTGGCATTGATGATAATGGGCAGGCATTGATGGGGAGAAGATGATGATGGGGAGGAGATGATGATGATGGGCAGGCATTGATGATAATGGGGAGGCCATGATGATGATGGGGAGGCAATGATGATGATAAGGAGGCAATCATGATGATAATGGGGAGTCTTTCCACAGCGCCCTTTCCTGAGCCGTAACAGTGCAGAACGCAGTACAGCGCAGAGGAGAGCTCCATATTTTGTATGGAGCATTATATGGGGACCAGTATCCTGTATGGAGCATTATATGGGGACCAGTATCCTGTATGGAGCATTATATTGGGTCCAGTATTCTGTATGGAGCATTATTTTGGGTCCAGTATTCTGTATGGAGCATTATATGGGGGGTGACATCCTGCATGGGGTATTATATGGGTGATGAGGGGGAGACTGTGGTGCCCATAATATTGTGGAGGACTGTACTGTCCAGTCTGTACTGTGCGCTGTGAGGATTTGGCGGTTTTTGAGCTATTGTACAATTTACAATAGATATCACTCATGTAATGGAAGAAGTGAAGTATTTGGCATTGTACTGTATCTATATTTCTCTGCTGTATCTGTGCATCATGAATCGTGGTCTGTGTTAAAGGGGTCCACTGAGGCTCTTTCGCCCGGGGCCCATAAAAACCTGGAGCCGGCCCTGCCAGGATGGGTGATATTAGTACAGATTGGGGGACGTTACCCCTATAACAGTGTCAGCAGCAGATACCCTCTCTCCATAACAGTGCATCATGACCACACTTTTGCTTACATTTTTTTTCTATTTTTCTCCTCTAAAACCTAGGTGTGTCTTAAGGTCCAGTGCGTCTTATAGTCCAAAAAATACGATATTTACCTATTTTGAGTTAATTTTTCAACAAAGTTTTGCCCACAGACTCAGTTATGTGGGGAAAACAGATAAACTGAGCTTTGCTTACCCTTCCCAGGTCCGGTGCTGTGTCTCCACCTCTAATGCTGGCCTTTGTTCATCGGCTGTAGCGGTGATGTCATGTCAACCTTGCTGTAGCCCGTCACTGAGCACAGAGCCTCAAGCCATCTACATGGCCAGAGCTCATGACTTCAGCACTGTTGACGTGAAGAAACTGCTGCAGCCGATCAGAAGAGGCTGGGGAAGCGGTGGAGACTTTGCCCTGAACCTGGGGAGAGTAATTAAAGCCCAGTTTATTTGTTTTTCAGCACAACAGAGTCTGTGGGTAAAAGTTTGCTGAAAGAAGACAACCCATTTAAGGGTCTTTGTTGCAGAGAGGTGAATCTCTTTAGTATAGGGTGTAATCTGTACAAGGTTTCTTTTTGTTAGAGCAGATGGGCTCATACAAATTGATCAAAATTGCATTAAGAACCTCACTTTTATAGTTTATCAATGCACATATATGATATTTGTTGTGCTGTGCCTTTTGTGTTTCTTTGCCATGACATTGCAATCACTGCAGCGTGCACCTGCACATTTCATTCACTTTGGACTTGCTGGCTAGCTTTGTGTTTTGGCTGAAGACTTTTATGTATTCCAGTCCTGTCCTGTCAATTCCCATGGGGCCTCAGTCTGGCTGCTGAATAGATGTTCTGTTGTTCTATGACTCAAAGTTCCGACAAAATAAAAAAGATTCTTCTTCAGAAGCTGCAAAACAATGACTATCCTCGGCATGAGTCACGTTACTTGTCCGTGAGTCACGTTATATCTGTCTAGTTGTCGCACTTGGCAACTGTGTTTATGAGTTGAAATAGAACTCAAATGGACTTGGCGTTATCACCAGTTCACCACTTCTGAACCAGTATCTGTTGTGTAATGGGTAAGAATGTAAGTGTCACAGGGTTACCGCAACAGCGGAACCAGAAGACCGCAGAGCCTGATGGCTCCTACTCCACTGCTGAGAAGAAGCACTTCTCCAGTGTATTAAACGTGTTTTGTTATGAATGTTTTAGAAATGAATTCTAAGCAGAAGCTCCCTCTGGTGGTTGCAAACAGTACTGAACAATTCAATGAGGATTGGCAATCAGGGATCACGGACTGGCTGGATATAAGGGAGGTTTCCCCCCATCATGGTTGCCGGTGATCAATTGTTCTTGTCTCAACGTTGTTTCCTGGTTCACTTGGAAGCTTGCTGAGTCTTGCCTCTTCTCCTGCTCTCAGATAAGATATTTTCTGTTTTTTGTTTTTGTGCTTGCCATTTGTATATTTCTCTGCATTTCTGTGAGGTTGGCCAGGTTCCCCTCCCGGGGGGCTTGGTCTCCTCTCGGTTCCTCTGGAGCCATTGTTGTTTGTTCATTTGCCTTTTCCAGTTTTTTTTCTGTGGCTGTGGCTTAGTTTTGTTACACCAGAGAGCTAATTTGGGTGGTAGAGGTCGTGTGATCTCAGGTGTTTTTGCAATTGGTAGCGTTGTTTTTTTTGGGGGGTTTTTGTGGATTGCAGTAAGTATCCTTCCTATCCTTTTCTGTCTAAGTCAGATTGGGCCCCAGCGTTTGCTCATACTATTTTCTGTCTGTGTCTGTATTTCCTCTTGTCTAACCGCCATTACATGTTTGGGGGCTTCCTATGTTCTTTGAGGATCTGCTCCGGGGCAGATAGCTTTCCTCTTTCTATCTTTAGGTGTAGTTAGCCTCTCAGGCTGTGACGAGGCGTCTAGGACCAACGTGGGAACGCTCCACGGCTGCCTTTGGTTGTGGTGGTTAGTCAGGGTACTGAAATCCAGTAGATTCCAACCTCTCTGGTGTATTGCCGTTTTTGCCTGCTCTCCTCAGTTACCAAAACATAACAGTGTTTGTTTCTTTCAGCAGAACAGGGGTTAATCGGTCATGTAAATTCCTGCATTCTGCTGTGCTCGGTTAGCCATTCCTCTCCCTATAAAAGCTGGGCTCGATTACCAAGTCCTTGTCTGAGTTAGCATTAGCTACATAGATCTGGAGTGGGAGAAGCTGGTGTTGTGAAGGATAGCTGGAGGAGTTTATTAGCGACTGTTGCTTAGTTTGTACACTTGAAAATTCTTTATCCTTTCCCATTTTACATTCTTCCCCTCCCTATACACCCTGGTGAATGCCTCTGTTATACAGTACAGACCAAAAGTTTGGACACACCTTCTCATTCAAAGAATTTTCTGTATTTTCATGACTATGAAAATTGTACATTCACACTGAAGGCATCAAAACTATGAATTAACACATGTGGAATTATATACTTAACAAAAAACTGTGAAACAACTGAAATTATGTCTTATATTCTAGGTTCTTCAAAGTAGCCACCATTTGCTTTGATGACTGCTTTGCACACTCTTGGCATTCTCTTGATGCGCTTCAAGAGGTAGTCACCGGAAATGGTTTTCACTTCACAGGTGTGCCCTGTCAGGTTTAATAAGTGTGATTTCTTGCCTAATAAATGAGGTTGGGACCATCAGTTGTGTTGTGCAGAAGTCTGGTGGATACACAGCTGATAGTCCTACTGAATAGACTGTTAGCTGCTTTTTTCTTGCCATAATACAGATTCTAAGTTAAGAAAAATGAGTGGCCATCATTACTTTAAGAAATGAAGGTCAGTCAGTCCGAAAAATTGGGAAAACTTTGAAAGTGTCCCCAAGGGCAGTTGCAAAAAACATCAAGCGCTACAAAAAAACTGGCTCACATGAGGACCGCCCCAGGAAAGGAAGACCAAGAGTTACCTCTGTGTTGTGAATACTTTGGAGGCGACTACTGAGCTGGGGCTCCCTCTGGTGGTTGCTAAGGGTAATGAACTAATTACTGAATGGCCTTCAGCTGGCTCTGAATGGTATGATATAAGTGACCTGAGTTCCCATCAGCCTTGCCGGTAATCAATTGTTCCTCCTGGTTTTGCTTGGAGCACAGCTTGCTTTCCTGCTCTCTTTCAGATAAGTGTTGTTTTTTTTTTTCCTCTGTTGGATTTTCACTGCTGGTTTGCTGCTTGCAGTGGACTTCAGCCTGGTCCCCTTTTGGGGTCTTGCGCTGCAATTGTGCTCATTATGTGTTTGCACTTTTGCTTTGTTCCTTTGTCATTTTTTATTTGCTGAGTTGTTGTGAGTTACACCAGAGATCTGATTTAGGTGGTAGAGATCGTGTGATCTCAGGTTTTTTGTTAATCAGAAGTGTTGGTATTTTTGTCAGGGTTTTTTTGGGTTGCAGTCAGAATTCTTTCCTATACTTTTCTATCTAGACAGATTAGGCCCCAGCGTTTGCTCATTCTATTTTCTGTCTGTGTCCATGTTTTCTTCTGGTCTAACCGCCATTACATGTTTGGGGGCTTCCTATTTCTTTGGGGATTCTGCTCCGGGGCAGATAGCTTTCATCTTTCTGCCTTTAGGTGTAGTTATCTCTCCGGCTGTGACGAGGTGTCTAGGATCACCGTAGGTATGCTCCACGGCTACTTCTAGTGTGGCGGTTTGTTTAGTGTACTGCAATCCAGTAGTTTCCAGCCTCTCTAGTGTATTACTACTTTGGCTATTTTTTTAAATTTCTCCTCAGCTACCGAAACATAACAACTCTGCTTCTGAGGATAAGTTTATCCGAGTCACCAACCTCAGAAATCGCCGGTTAACAGCAGCTCAGATTAGAGACCAGGTCAATGCCACACAGAGTTCTAGCAGCAGACACATTTCTACAACAACTGTTAAGAGGAGACTTTGTGCAGCAGGCCTTCATTGTTCTGTCCCCACATGAGGCGAATGGAGGTGAAGTTGAATGGGGCTGGGAGAGTTATCCTACCTTCCGCTTCCTCATGCAGAGCAGACAGGACCAGTGCTGTTCAGCGTCCGGAGAGATGATGCACACCAGGGATTGTGAAGTCCAGACTTGTTTATTTGGAAATCTGGACTTACAGCTTATGATTGGTATACAGTAACTTCTCCAGAAATGCAGGTGAAACGAGGTGCAGCAAGACGTAGCACCAAGTGTGGCTGCAAGTGTGACCAGCAGGAGTGAGTGGTCGAAAACTGATGCCTTTCACAGCTCGGTGCAAAGCGTGTCTCTCCCATAAAGAACTAACAAGCAAATGGCTGCTAACAGGAAGAAGAAGCAGTGACCTCAGCACAGGAAGTGAAAGGCATGTACCAGAATTAATTAGTTACAGGCTGCCACACAGAAAGGGCCACCAGGTGACAGCAGAGAGCATGAAAGAATAGATTATACACAGCATGGAAATAATACAATACATAACCAAACAGACGGAACAGCACATTCATGGTAAAATAGCTGCTAGGAAACCACTGCTAAGGACAGGCAACAAGCAGAAGAGACTTGTTTGGGCTAAAGAACACAAGGAATGTACATTAGACCAGTGGAAATCTGTGCTTTGGTCTGATGAGTCCAAATTTGAGACCTTTGGTTCCAAGCACCGTGTCTTTGTGCGACGCAGAAATGTTGAATGGATGGACTCTACATGCCTGGTTCCCACCGTGAAGCATGGAGGAGGTGGTGTGATGGTGTGGGGGTGCTTTGCTGGTGACACTGTTGGGGATTTATTCAAAATTGAAGGCATACTGAACCAGCATGGCTACCACAGCATCTTGCAGCGGCATGCTATTCCATCCGGTTTCCGTTTAGTTGGACCATCATTTATTTTTCAACAGGACAATGACCCCAAACACACCTCCAGGCTGTGTAAGGGCTATTTGACCAAGAAGGAGAGTGATGGGGTGCTACGCCAGATGACCTTGCCTCCACAGTCACCAGACCTGAACCCAATCGAGATGGTTTGGGGTGAGCTGGACCGCAGAGTGAAGGCAAAAGGGCCAACAAGTGCTAAGCATCTCTGGGAACTACTTCAAGACTGTTGGAAGACCATTTCCGGTGACTACCTCTTGAAGCTCATCAAGAGAATGCCAAGAGTGTGCAAAGCAGTCATCAAAGCAAAAAGTGGCTACTTTGAAGAACCTAGAATATAAGACATAATTTCAGTTGTTTCACACTTGTTTGTTAAGTCTATAATTCCACATGTGTTAATTCATAGTTTTGATGCCTTCAGTGTGTATCTACAATTTTCATAGTCATGAAAATACAGAAAAATCTTTAAATGAGAAGGTGTGTCCAAACTTTTGGTCTGTACTGTAGATGAGTGTATATTTTGTGTGAGTGGAGTTTTCTATTTACCCTTGTCTTTGTTCCCCTGTCTGTCGGGTTGGTGTACTGCAGTACACAGTAGCGCCTCTCTTCCCCAGGTGGGGGAAGGGGACGGATGAAGGGCTGTTATAGGAGATAAGGCAAGGGCGGAGGCCCCGGCATCTTCGCCATCTAAAGTATCCCAGGGAACAAGGTGAGCTAGGGCTCCCCCTACCTAGTGTTAGGGCCAGGCCTGGTCCCAGGTCACTCACCAGTTGAGTCGTAACAGTAATGAGGCAGATAAAGGAAATCTTCCCTCATTCAATAACGATAACGTATTGGTCATAAATTGCTACATCCGTGCTCTGTAAATATTGGCTTATATTATTGATTGTTGATGGACCGTGATTTACAGGGATAATTACTTTCCCATCACTTTGTCACCTTACTTGGGGCACATAATATGAGGAATATGTGGGAACATTGGTATCTTCAGAATCCAAAACCCTCAACTGGTTTTGGCTCCCAAGGCCCTAAATGAGATTGTTCCCCTTGCATGTGTTGCGTGTCTCAATAACTTAATAACTGCGCAGTCCTTTAAATTAGATTTCATTTGCGCGTATCACATCACCCACAAGATTGGACGTAGCACGAGGGGTGTCATCTACCAAACCATGATTTGTGAAAAATTGTATCTTGGTGTCATCACTTGTGAACTAGAGAAACAGGGAATGGAAAATGTATCGGACATCAACGCAGCCCAGAAGGAGAAAGACATCTCGTCATTGAAATCCATCCCACAACATTTTATACTGGAGCACAATTGTGACACTAACTTACCCAAGGTTTGTGGCATAAAGCATATATTGTTATTGAACATGAGCTGAATCCCCTTCATCCAAAGGCGTTCACTGCTGTTGCACGCTGTCTGTTGAGTGTAACGCTGGTATTGTCTGTACTTTGTTTTCCAGCGTTACTCTGCATGTCTTTTGCATTAACCCTTTTGCTCCTTTCCCCCTAATCAGCTGGGATACTGTTGTCTGTTACCTGTATGGATGCTGCTCAGTTCCCAGCTCTGCTGCGTGGCCGTACTTGCGTGAGTGTCTCCGCTGCGTTGCATGACCACCCGCATGTGCGGTCCCTGACCTGCTGTAAAAGCCATCCGTAGCTTGCAAAGTCCTCTGCAGTGATGCATGACTTACTACATGTGTGGCAGCAGCTTCTGTCAGGCGCCTGGCCTGCTGTGAAGACCATCCGTAGGTTGCAAAGTCCTCTGCAATGGTGCATGATTTACTACGTGTGTGGCAGCAGCCACTGTCAGTTGTTCCTCTGTAATGAGTTGTCTGGCTCTGCATAGGGGGCGCAGCCCACACCTGTCCTGCTTTTATGAGGATTGGGTGTGTACTAGAATTACTGCTCCAGCCTATCGCTGTGAAGCAGTTCATATATAAAGTTCCCCAGCCCTGATGGGTGTTGCCAGAGCTTCGCATTGAATCTGCATTGAATTCCTGAACCTAGCCGTATGTGGTTGTGTGTTCAGCTCCTGCTCTGAGTTTGATCAGCTCTGGAGAGCTGATTCCCCTTGTCCTGTCTTGTGTTTCTGCCTGGGGCTGAGTACCCAGATCGCCGTTCCTGGAGGCTGCATATTCAGGCCTGTTCCTGTTGTATCTTGTTTCCTGAATCCCTGATCCTGGATCTAACCCGGTACCTGAATGTCTGAACTGTGTCTTGTGTTTCCGCCTATGCTGGGGGCTGATTACCCAGATCGCCGTTCCTGGAGGCTGTATATCCAGGCCTGTTCCTGCTGTGTCTAATTACCTGAACCCCTGATCCTGGATCGCATCCTGTACCTGACTGTCTGAACTGTTTCCTCTGTGTTATGTTCCTGAAATCCTGCTGTGTCCTGAACCCTGTGCCAGTGACTGTGAATCCTTGCTATATAACCTGAGTTCATCTTGGAAGGAGGAGTCCAGTGTGTGCTGAGTTTCCGTTACTCTGTGCTCAGCTTCTGTGCAATTCCCGGCCAGCTCCCGTTGAGCCTGGCGGGGCTTGCACCAGACCGCTGGGGTTCCTTTTCAGGTCGCTGCCAGATGTCCAGATCCTATGCCTGATGACCATGGCCTGATGTCCGATGTCCGACGACCACTTCCAGATGTCCGGATCCTATCCTCCCTGCCTGATGTCCGGAGCCTGCCGATCGTTGCCAGATGTCCGGAGCCTGCCGATCGTTGTCAGATGTCCGGAGTCCGATGTCGATGTCCTGTCCGTGTTCCTGGGATCCAATCCGTGTTCCTGATGTCCTGTCCGTGTTCCTGACTCCCTGGGATCCAATCGTGTTCCTGATGTCCAGTCCGTGTTCCTGTGTCCTGATGTCCTGTCTGTGTTCCTGGGATCCAATCCGTGTTCCTGATGTCCTGTCCGTGTTCCTGTGTTCCTGATGTCCAGTCCGTGTTCCTGTGTCCTGATGTCCTGTCCGTGTTCCTGTGTCCCTGAGATCCAGTCCGTGTTCCTGATGTTCCGATGTCCTGCCGGTTCCTCCTTGGTCTACCCTGTGATGACGTCTGTCCTGGGTCAGTGTCTGATGTTCTCCTGCTGAGCCTGTGCTACGCCTGAGGCCTGAGAGAGAGGCCGTCCTAATATGCCCGTGCCAGATGACCCTGGACTTCATCAACCCGTGATGACCCCGCCATCGTCTGACATTCGTCCTGGGCCGGTGTCTGATGTTCTCCTGTTGAGCCTGTGCTACGCCTGAGGCCTGAGAGTGAGGCCATACTAGTATGCCCGTGCCAGATGATCCTGGACTGCATCTACCCGTGATGACCCCGCCATCGTCTGAAGTCTGTCTGAGGTCGGTGTCTGATGTTCTCCTGCTGAGCCTGTGCTACGCCTAAGGCCTGAGAGAGAGGCCGCCCAAGTATGCCCGTGCCAGATAACCCTGGACTGCATCTACCCGTGATGTCCTCCAGCACTCGTCTGTGATCCTGAGTCGTGTACCCTTCTCTGATGTGAGGAATCGGGAGTCCGGTCTATGTTCTGTTTATGTACTGTGTTTCTTTAAGTAAACTTTATGTTCTTCATACCTGAAGTTGTGCGGTGTTGTCTAGTCCTGCAGGTCGCCACCTTGCCCACATGCTCAGCTGCCACGGATCCCGGTCGCTGCCCTTCCCTAGTCCGGGCAGGCCCAGGTCTCCCTCCGTGGTCCAGTGGGTCCACATTCTCTTACCATCTGGGACGCATGCTTCATGTCATCGTGGACTGGCGGCGTGGGAGCATTGGCTAGTTAGACAAGCTATGCCATGTCCCAACGCCCCGCAGCCGTGGGAAGCGTTACATTGAGCATGTTCGCTGCTCTATGTAAGTAATCCCATTGGTTAACAGTGAAATAAATAGATGTCCCTGTCATTGAGCGTTCATTCCCCCTGACAAAGCTGGCTATGCGAAACGTGCTTCAGGCATGGTCGAAATCTGGATTCTCTGGTCACCATTTATTTTGTTTGTATATATCTCTATGTGGGATATCTACATCATGCTTTGCCTACATCCAATACACTTTTGAGTCTGTTTTTTGGAGCTCCTTGTCAACCAATCTGCATTTTTGAAATTTTACCTGTTTTTTTTGTATAAATACTGTGTTTTTTATATTCATATATGTATGGTATAAAATATTTGTGCATTACGGGTCTCTGCCAGCCGTTCTGTCCAATTGTGCGAATATGTTTCATTTTAATGAAGTTTGCCAGCCGAGCTTATTCTTATGTGTATGTATATATATATATATATATATTTATTATATATATGTCATTCGATATGCATGAATTATGTTGTTTTTTTTTACATTATGAGAGAACACCAAGGTCTACCGTCTTTCCATGCATGGATTCATTTTTTAATCAACTTTCTTTGTTTCTTTTGTTTTTATTTCCTGTGAAATAAAGTTTTATATATTTTTTTATATGTGTATTACTTGGTCTTAGTTGTGCGGTCTTTGCAAGTATTATTGCATTTTACAATATAACTTTTTTATGCATTTATTTGCTGCATGAAAATGCAGATCATGGCCAGAAACCACTGTGGAAATTCTGTACATTTTTTATGCATTTTTGCTGTATTGTTATTGTTGCTAACCCGTTTTGATCTTGGTGTGCTAAAACTGCAATAAAACCTCTGAAAAAACCCTCTATAATGTGTTTTTTTTTTTTTTTAAGTGCAATGAAATTACAAAGTTTCTTCTATACTTTGCAATGTTAAACACGGACAGCGCATGGGTGGCAATGGATGGTACTCAGATGCCATCCGTGTGCTCTATGTGTTTTTCATGACCCCATTGACTTGTATTGGCCTTTGTCATCCATGCTGCTGGAAAAAATGGACATATCTTTGTGTGTTGTACATGGACTCATGGTCTGTGAAAAAACATGGACATGTGAATAGTATGTTATTATGGGTATGAGTAGGATCCATGAAAAAAAGTATGCAACACATCCTGGAAACACGGGCGTGTGAAGGAGGCGTTAGAGGGTTTCCATTTTCACATCAGTATTTTATGTATTAGGAGGAAACAGACACTAAATTCAACCAAGTAATAGAAGAAGACCAGCATACCAGTCCGTGTGAAGATCAAATCATGTCTTTATTTTACCAAATGCATTGCCAATGCATTTGGCAAAATAAAGACATGATTTGATCTTCACCCGGACTGGTATGCTGGTCTTCTTCTATTACTTGGAATGTAATTGTCCCCCTGGGTCCGGAGGACTAGAACGTGCATCCATAGACTGTTGTGCTGTCAGCCAACTTTGGCTATCTTTTGGACTAAATTCAACCAGTCAGTGATAATCCTAGGTCAATAAAAGTGGCCTATGAGTCCACACATCCATCATGGTAGGAGTTTTAGTTGTGTCAATCTACGTTCAGTGGCGGGGTCACTGGCACAGTGTATGAAAGGATATATGTGTCACTGCGAATAGTAACGTCAGTGATGTAAAACCAGAATAGTTTTCCTCCAGCACGCTTTGTGTTGAGAGGTTTAAGTTTTATATTATGGGCTGGTTTTACTGGACCTCCATAGAGCGGGTGGGAGGGGGTCCACCCTATCTCCACCTGCAGAGTCCTGGTAGGACCTGTGTGATGTCAAGGTCATATGACCATCACATGGGGTGTTAAATACCTGGCCATGAGAGTCAGTGGGTGTTGTGTTTGGGAGAGCAGGAACTCCCACTTAGCTCCTGCAGGAGCTAAGGACTGTGCTGGTTAACTGCAGGTGACCCCTGCAGGGAATGGACTCTTATGGACTGTGTTTTGTTTGTTTTCCCATTGTGCCAGCAAGGCTCTGTTTATTTTGCTGAAGCCTGACAAGGTTTATGCTATCCACAATAAACCAGGAGGTGATCTTCTACCAGAACGGTTCCTGTGTCTACCTGGGATAGCAGCTGAGTGTGTCAACCCCTCACAGTTCCTACAATGAATATTTGATGTTATAGATTTTCTGCACCAATTATGTAAATAAGGTTACTTGGTTTTTTACATGTGTTATTATCATGCTTTTTTTTTTTTTGGCGTGTCAAGTTTTAAATAAAGCTGCTTTGTGTTTGATACTTTGTGGTATTTGGCTTTGACAAAACTTTATTGATACAGTCATCGGTGGTTACTTGCGCTTTTAGGCCAGGATCACACATGCGACGAAAACGTCCGTCGCTCGCATGTGAAATCCCAGCTCTGGTGCCGGCACTCAGGAGTGGAGCGAGTGGCTGCATAGAAATACATGAAGCCGCACACTCCACTCCCGAGTGCCGGCGCCAGAGCTGGGATTTCACATGCGAGCGACGGACGTTTTCGTCGCATGTGTGATCCCGGCCTTAGAGCATTTCTGCAGTGGAAACACACTAAAAAGCATACAGCTCTGGCAAAAATTAATAGACCACTGCACAGTTTTATAAAAATCAGCTTCTCTAATTTCTGACAGCCATTCCACTCCAGTGTCAGTTGAATTCCAACCAGAGTACACCTCATTCTACTTAATGTGCTTCTGATTAGGTGATCACCTGAACCAAATCTTATTTAACGAAGGAAAGTATAAAAAATACTCCTGTGGTGTTCACAATCCTCTTGCAATAGGACAAGCTGGATGGCAAAACAAGTGCTAGTAATGTCCCAAAAGTAATAGGAATGAAAAAATAACAGGGCTCAAGTCATGTAAAGCTAGAAAAAAACCTTTCATCCATGAGAAGCAAAGTAGAGCCAGGCTGAAGTTTGCCAAAGACCATAAGGATTGGACCATAGAGGATTGGAGTAAGGTAATCTTCTCTGATGAGTCTAATTTTCAGCTGGTTAGACGGAGACCTGGAGAGGCGTACAAGGCACAGTGTCTTGCAGCCACTGTGAAATTTGGTGGAGGATCGGTGATGATCTGGGGATGCTTCAGCAAGGCTGGAATTGGGCAGGTTAATCTTTGCGAAGGACGTATGAATCAAGCTGCATACAAGGTTATCCTGGAAAAACAGTTGATTCCTTCTGCTCAGGCAATGTTCCCCAACTCTGAGGACTGTTTTTTCCAGCAGGACAATATACCATGTCACACAGCTAGGTCAATGTGTGGATGAAGAACCACCACATCAATTCCCTGTCATGAGCAGCCCAATCTCCAGACCGGAACCCCATTGAAAACCTCTGGAATGTAATCAAGAGGAAGATGGATAGTCACAAGCCATTATAACAAAGAAGAACTGCTTACATTTTTGTACCAGGAGTGGCATAAGGTCACCCCAAAAACTGTGAAAGACTGGTGGCAAGCATGCCAAGACGCATGAAGCTGTGATTAAAAATCATGGTTATTCCACAAAATATTGATTTCTGAACTCTTCCTGAGTTAAAACATTAGTATTGTTGTTTCTAAATGATCATGAACTTGTTTTCTTAGCATTATTTGAGGTCTGCAAGCACTGTATTTTTTTATTATTTTGACCATTTCTCATTTTCTGAAAATAAATACAAAATTTATTGCTTGGAAATTCGGAGACATGTTGTCAGTAGTTTATAGAATAAAAGAGCAATTTACATTTTACTCAAAAATATACCAATAAAGAGAAAAATCAGACAAACTGAATATTTTGCAATGGTCTCTTAATTTTTTGCCAGAGCTGTATGTATTTTATACTTGCTGGATTTCTGTATCTAGTGCAAGTCTATGGGGAAAATCTGCATATAAAAATATAAAACTCTGCATACAAGCAAGAGAAATGAATACGTTGTGGAAATCAAAAAAGTTTATGGTGCATAAAAAAGCTCAGTGGGCAGGAGATTTCTATAAATCCCATTCACTTTGCTGGAAATGTAAGGCGCTACTGTCATGATTCCACCACTCACAGTGGCCTAAGGACACTGGGAGTGACAGCTCAGACACCTTTAGGATCAATTGCGTGATGTGCTGTCAGTATTGTGAGTGATGGCCCAGTCATCCAATCTGAGGCAGGGTCGTGCTGGACTGTCAGTACTGTGAATGACAGCCCTGCTGTCCAATCTGGATAGGCCTGTGGGGTTTCCTCCAGGTGTCACCCATTCAGGGTAATTACCTGGCTATTTATCTGGCTGATAATGATCAGAACATTGCTAGTTGTAGCTTTGCAAAGTGGTGTGTTTGCTCTGTTTTCTGATCTTTGTTGCCGGACCTTGGATTTGCCTTTTGACTACTCGTTTTTATTAATCCTTTTGCCTTTGATGCACTCTGACTTTAGTTACCTTGCCCCGGACTTTGCCTAAGATATCTGTTTGTCTTACTCCTTTGTCTTTGATGTACGCTTCTGGCTTTTGACTCCCGACTCCTTGAGTTCTTTGCCTCACGGCTTGTTGGAGAGAAGTAACTACGCATCACAAATGCGTTTTTTTATGTGCAAGAAAATATGCAGCGTCAACAACTCATTGTGGGAACTTAACCTAAAATGTCATTATAGAAATAGACCACTTTCTAATTTATTTTTACAATGACCATCAATTGCAGATTTATAGATATGAAACTCAAACAATATCAGTGGTTTATAACATAATGGCGTGTGTCAATTGATAATTTTGTGATATATACATATTGAATTTTAACCATAGACATATAGGACATACTGTAATTTATCCTTCATTTTACCCCCATTACATGGTTTAATATACTTGGAAGTGTAGCCGGAGACTTGATAAGGAAATATGAGGTAAAATGCAGGGGCTCATTGTGCAATAGAATCTTATTGAGTAACTTGACAATGATGTACCAGGACTGACAACAACCATTAGGTTAGGGTCATACGAGCGTATAAAAAATTGTTTCATCCAGAAAACTCAGATGATTTTTTTTCTCACTTGTCATCCGTATACAATCCATTTTTTTGTACAGCAGCAGCTACGAGGTATTAATCATTTACAGGAATATATAAAAAAAATCTTGGCATGAGGTTGTTAGTTAGGGAATGTGGCGCTAACCACCGCCACAGCAGAAGTGCTCCAGCAAGGTGGCCAACCTGGTGCCTCACTTGCACCAAATATGTTGTGTGAATGAGCCCTTATACTGATAGTACACGTTAATGCTTTCGCTTCAATTTTTCCTTTATTGATAAATTTGAAAAAAAAAAAAAAATTTTTATAGGAAAAAGATGCATTTTCCTCAGGCAGCCTTTGACACTTCGGGATGCAAAAAGTACAATACTGCCCTCTAGTGTTCAATTTGATTAATGTTTCAATAATGCTCACAGTGCGGGCCAATGCATCGGAGATATGGACATTTGTATACTATTGTCGGCAAACCCTAGATAATCTACAATTATGCCACATGAGGACCTCATGTATCAGAGAGTTACTTGACTATACCTCAATGACAATTCCAGTTTAAGATTGTATGGTTAAATGATAAGTTTGATCGGGGGGGACAAAGACAGTAGAGGGCCCCTGAGCAATACTTTTATATGGCTGTGCCCTTGTGCCAGCAATTGTAATTCTGACCTATGAAGTTTATTAGATCATGCTCTTATTTGCAAGGAGTTTTTGTGTTCTCCATGTTTGTGTGGATTTCCTGCGGGTTCTCCAATTTTTTTAACCATACTCCAAAGACATTTTGATAGGCGACAGAGATGATAATGTCTGTAAAGCGTTACGCAAATCGATTGCACTATATAAGCAGATAAAATAAATATATAAAATAAGATGTGCTATCTGATTGCTTTTAAGATTACAGTAAACCCTCTGACCTGTTGCGCCCATATGTCCCCCGCATCACGCATTCAACCATATCAGCCTCATACTCATCAACTATGGGGTGCATTATACTATATAGAGGACTGTGGGGAGTGCATTATACTATATGGAGGACTATGGTGAGTGCATTACACTGTATAGTGGACTGTAGGGTGCATTATACAATGAGGAGTGCATTATACTATATGGAGGACTATGGGCAGTGTATTATACTATATGGGGTACTATGGGGCACCTTATTCTATATGGAGGACTATGGGGTACATTATATTATATGGATGGCTATGGGACACATTATACTATATGAAGGCCTATGGGGCACAATATACTATATGGAGGACTATGGGGTGTGTATTTTATATGGAGGACTATGGAGTGTGCATTATGCTATATGGAGGACTATGGGGTGCATTATACTAAACAAGCAAAATAATGCCTATTCATTGAGTGATTGGATTATTGATGCTGGAACAGAAATTGTTCTCAGCAGCACATCGCCCAGTATAAAATGGAGATACGCTGTTGATAACATGATACTGTATGGAGACAGATTGATCTACACTCCCTGACAGAAGTTATGTCGCTTATCCATGTTATGTAAATAGAAGCTTAAACGTTAAACGCTTAGACGTTAAATTCATCCATTGGTTTTATAAATTATTCTTTTGAAAGCTGAAACCCTCTGAAATGTGGTTTAGGTTAAGAAACTAAATTGGCATCATTGCAGAAATATTGATCATCTAATGGACACAGAATGGTCAGATTATGGCAAGACAAAAGTTTTGTCGCCTAGTCATATAATGCACCCAATCCTAGTTGACATCCTCACCTGTGCTCAGTAAATGATCGGTTAATTAGTGGGTGAGTGTAAAAAGAAACCCAGCACCCCAGACCTTCACTTGAACTGCAACTTGAGCTCTGACAACATGCCAAAAATCCTCCCTGCCACCAAAGCCTGGATTATCAAGAGGCTGAAGACCAGATCCACTGCAGAGGTGGCTGGCACCTTTGGTGTGTCTCAGGGTCAAGTACAAAGAATTAAAAAAAGATTTGAAGAGACTGGAGATGTGTTTGACAAGCCCAGGTCTGGCAGACCCCGCAAGACAACTGCTCAGGAGGAACGTTTGTTTGTTAGAAAATCCAAAGCAAGCCCCTCTTCCACTGCAGCAGAGCTCCAACAGGCCTGGTCACCTCAAGTCCCTGTGTCAACTAGAACAGTTTGTAGGATTCTGTCTCAAAATGGCCTCCATGGTCGAATCAGTGCCCAGAAGCCAGCACTAAACAAAAGGCAAATAAAAAACCATGTGGCATTTGCAAAGTCCCACAGCCTGCTGTAACGGGTCAGGTAGGTGGAACCTCTGAGCTTTATTTATACAAGAAGGTTATACTTGTAAGAGAGCGGGTGGCGCCCAGGGAGACGGACAGGAAGTCACGGCAAGTGACGGGGCAGTCTCTGGTTATACGGGAAAGGATCACGGCAAGTGACCGGGGCAGTCTCTGGATTGACAGGCAGGTTATCACGGCAAGTGACCGGGGCAGTCTCTGGATAGACAGGCAGGTTGTCACGGCAAGTGACCGGGGCAGTCTCTGGAACAGCCGGGGATCACCGCTTGTGACGTCCGAACCTCCGGGTAGGGCTGCAGTCAGATGGCAGATGATCGCTCCCAAGTGAGCAGGCAAGAGTCTCTGGAATAGCCGGGGATCACCGCTTGTGACGTCCGAACCTCCGGGTAGGGCTGCAGTCAGATGGCAGATGATCGCTCCCAAGTGAGCAGGCAAGAGTCTCTGGAATAGCCGTGGATCACCACTTGTGACGTCCGAACCTCCGGGTAGACTTGCGGACAGGTAGCATACAGCAAACGGGCAGGAAACAGGCAGGTAACTGGTAACGGGACCTGAGGGCTGAAGCAGAGTGAAACAGTGCAACAACAACATTGCTCGGGCACCTCCATTAAGGAGGAAGCCCTTAATATAGGGTGGAGTCCTCCGGCATTGGCCGGGGACTTATTTGAAAAATGTGCGCGGCTCCTTTAAGAGCGGGGGAGGGCGCGGGCGCGCGCCCTAAGTCCAGCAGCAGGGAAGGAGCGCGCGGCCCCAGCAGGGCGGAAGGAGGACGCTGAGGAAGGGTAAGGGGGGAGACGTCCCTGCCTGGCAGAGGACGCTGCTGCAGGAGAACAGCGTCCCTGCCTGGCAGAAGGCAGGGACGCCGACGCTACAGTACCCCCCTCTAGGCCCCCCCTCTTTAGGCCAGAAAGAAATTTAGCTAGGATGAGAGGGGCATGGATGTTCTCCCGAGGCTCCCACGTTCTCTCCTCAGGACCAAACCCCTTCCAATCCACCAAAAAATAAGTCTTTCTTCCTACCCTTTTGGTGGCCAGAATGTTCTCTACCTCAAATTCATCGTCAGCAGACACTGGAGCAGGAGGTGTACCTGTAGACTTGAAAAAAGAGTTAAGTACCACCGGTTTGAGGAGAGATACATGGAAATGTGTAGCCCTGGTGTTAGGCACACGCAGTACCCTGGAGAGTGTGTGGCGAGACAGCAGTTTAATGCTAAATATTCATTCACTCAACATATACTAGACACACCCTTAGGGTAGTGGAGTTTACTCTTGAGGGAGTGGTCAAGGTGGTATGTGTTGGAGTGATTTAGTCAGTCTAGTTCCTGTCTTCGGACAGAGAAGACGTCTGGAGTTTAGTTCCTGACTTGAGAGTGAGAGGACGTCTGGAGGGAGGAAGCAGTCCAGATTGCTCTATCACCAGTTCGGAAAGTGGAGTCTAGTATAGGTGTTTTAATTCACCTTAGCCTAGTCAGAGCTGTACTTCATCAGCATACACTGGAAGAAAGAAGAAGTTTAGTGCAGAAAGTCTTCAGCATCCTGTCTAAAGGACGGTATAAGGTTCAGAGACGTGCTCCTGCCTATTGATAACTGAGCATCTGTAACTAACTTTGAAGTGAAGGAAAAGAAAGAAGTGACTACTCGACCCTTGGCTAGTGTGAGTGCTTATGTTACCAGCGAGGACAAGGCGAAAGGCACAGTGGTTTATTGGAATAGTGCTTACGGATTGAAGAAGTCCTGCACATTGCTACCGGTCACTGGGGACCGAAGGATCACTACTGTTTCAAGCATAGTGATAAGAAAACCAGGAATTTACCGGACCTTAGGTCGCGGCAAACAAGCCCCTTATAGTCAGTACGTAACTGGGGTCAGGGGAAGTGAAGACTTTGAGTCAGTGCACGACAAGATAAGAATTCAGCTTCTTCGCAGGAAGGCTCCTAACACAAAGCTGACTGGGCGGTACAGCTATAGATTAGCTGGAGATATTGAGGGAACTACGCTTCAGGCTGGTTGTACTCATTGTATTGGAAGTAAAGGAGGCCCCTAACTTGTCCAGCTGCTGTCTCAAGATACGCTCTCCTTGGATCAGCCTCCCTGGGACCTGCCTGAACATCTTACAAGTAAAGGTATGGAAAGACGCTGACCGTGTGAGACTGTGTTCTTTATCTGCACCGACTTCACAAATCCCATAGACTTTGAGGGACCAGTCCCACCTGTAGGGGACCCGACATCTAGCTGCCTCACCATCCCCTCAGAGATCTACAGCAGCGCTGGTACAAATTACCAGAATACTACAGGTGGCGTCACGAACTGTATATAAACCTATCCCCTGTAAATATATCCCCAACATACGCCAGACCTCCCGGGCCACAGACCGAGCCACAGCTACCTGTGACAAACCCCATAGACTTCCATGGGCTCGGCTCTGAGTACCCCATTGCCCTGGTAATCCACAATTGTGGTGGCGGGTCGACACAACTTGGCGTCACGAACAGGATGCGAAACTCGCAGAATTGCGAGCCCTGTGTGCCTAAGGAATTGTTTTTGTAAAAAAGGACTGTTTGCACTTTTGGCGCCAAAATCGCCATTTTTGTCGCCATATTCGCGCCCTCAGGCGCTGGAGAAGAAGGTGGGCGTACCTTCGTGGGCGTCTACCCCCCAGTGGCGCGAAGAAAATGCCGGCCTTCTCAAAGTGCTATTACAATATGCGATCCTGCCCTACAGCAAAGGAGGTCCGCCTCCTCTTCACCTTCCCTGCGAGGAGGAGGAGACGCAAACCCCACCTCCACGGAAGAGACCGGATGTCTCCGCAGAAAGAAGGGAGAATCTTCTGGAACATCATGGAGGCAGGACGTGTGCAGCCGAGCAGGGAAGCGGAGGAAGGCAGGCCCCGTGCCCCAGCCAAGCTGCCACCAGCATCGGAGTTATCCGTGGTCCTGCACCTGCAACAGGCGTTGCTAGAGACAAGAGAAGAAAATGCACGCCTGAAGAAGATGGTCCAGTACCAACCTGGCTTTGAAGAGATCGAGAGACGCCGGCGTACCCTGGAACAGCGGAGGCTGTGGGACACGGTGATCTCTCCCCTCAACGACCCCCCACGATTCCAGATACCGAAGAGTCTGCTCCCCAAGGCGAAGGAGCAACCGGAGGCTGCCCCCGAAAGTACCGATCCCGATCCCACCGGTGAAGCGGTGGAAGCGAAGGAGGTTGAGGAGGTACAGCCAATCCCGGAACGCCCGCCCGGCCAAGAGGCCGCAGCAGATGATCGGTCCCCGGCAGGGACACCGGAGGGGTCCTGTCCGTCACTACCAGATGTGGACTGGGACGAAATGGCGCGCCTGGATGACGTCGCCTATACCGCCCAGTGGGAACAGGAATGGCAGAGTCGTGAGGAGAAGAAGAAACGCCAGCAGGAGGAAGAGCGGGAAGCTCAGCGGAACCGTCAGCAACAATATGCAGAGCTGATCGCGGACAAAGAGAGTGTCCGGAGAGATAAAGGTACCCTGAGGGAACCGCGGCGGCAGGGGTGTGTGACTGAGTTCCAGCTCCGGAAGGGCTGGGGCTTTATCCGTGAACCGGGCCTCTACCCAGGGGTCTTTGTCAGCAGGCGTGATGTAGAATCTCACCTACCGCAAGGCCATCCCGGGAGGGACTTAGCAAATGGAGACATCGTCACATATACGCGGCACTGGGTAATGAAGGGATGGTATGCCCTTAACGTCACCATCGTCCGTGACCCCGTCCCAGACGCAGGTACCGTCACTATGACCGCAGCGTCCCCGTCTCTAGATCAAGCAGTAACTGGCCGTGCCCCAGCATCGCCCCCTGCAAATTCATCGCAACTAGCGACCCAGAGTTCATCGCAAAAGAAAGTTATATCTTCATCGCAACATGCGACCCAGTCTCAATCGCAATCCATGACACGGTCCATATCGTTAACTGTGATTGAAACGCAATCGGTGTCACGTGAAGAGAATGTACCCGTTGCGCCCCTAGAGGTTCGCACAAGAACTGTGGCGACTCAGACCCTAATCGCAGCGCATGATTTGCTAGTCCTGGGATCTAGGGCCCATTGCATTGTTCCAGCCCCCGGGGTGGAAAATGTATTGGAAAGTGTATTATTTGAAAATGAATAGATAGAAAAGGAGAATCGGTGAGATCCATATTGGATCTACCATAAGTAAAAAAAAAAAAAAAGTTTGAAAATGTTTTATAGAGTTTAGCACCAGTTGAAGAGTATATATATGATGCATATATATTTTGCTAACCGTAGAATGCCCGGCGGGTAACCAGAAAAAGTTTTTGCACTTTAGTATTAGGTGATATTATATAATATGTCTTTGGTTTTACATTGGACTTGGAGGTTGAGGACTATGCCAACCCAGAACTTACTTGTAAATAGTTGCGCTTCGGTGCCCTATCTTGGTTTTACATAAACCAGTACAACTACCTCTGAAAACAAAACCCGTGTGGTGTGGCACTGAGTGAGGTCTGCAATTGGATGTCCTGCAGCCCACCCAGGACCTACGTTGAAGGTTTGGTGCGGGTCCTTCACAAGTATATTGTATATTTATTGAATGCTATTTAATACTTTTGTATTTCTATAATGTTTGCAACGTTCAAGATATCCTCACCTCCCGGATGGGACGAACCAATGTTTACTGTTTAATGTTTTCATGCATAAACAAAATGTCTCTTTTGTATTTTACAGCCCGGGAGTGCTGTCTTTTACCATGGGGGAATGTGTAGCCCTGGTGTTAGGCACACGCAGTACCCTGGAGAGTGTGTGGCGAGACAGCAGTTTAATGCTAAATATTCATTCACTCAACATATACTAGACACACCCTTAGGGTAGTGGAGTTTACTCTTGAGGGAGTGGTCAAGGTGGTATGTGTTGGAGTGATTTAGTCAGTCTAGTTCCTGTCTTCGGACAGAGAAGACGTCTGGAGTTTAGTTCCTGACTTGAGAGTGAGAGGACGTCTGGAGGGAGGAAGCAGTCCAGATTGCTCTATCACCAGTTCGGAAAGTGGAGTCTAGTATAGGTGTTTTAATTCACCTTAGCCTAGTCAGAGCTGTACTTCATCAGCATACACTGGAAGGAAAGAAGAAGTTTAGTGCAGAAAGTCTTCAGCATCCTGTCTAAAGGACGGTATAAGGTTCAGAGACGTGCTCCTGCCTATTGATAACTGAGCATCTGTAACTAACTTTGAAGTGAAGGAAAAGAAAGAAGTGACTACTCGACCCTTGGCTAGTGTGAGTGCTTATGTTACCAGCGAGGACAAGGCGAAAGGCACAGTGGTTTATTGGAATAGTGCTTACGGATTGAAGAAGTCCTGCACATTGCTACCGGTCACTGGGGACCGAAGGATCACTACTGTTTCAAGCATAGTGATAAGAAAACCAGGAATTTACCGGACCTTAGGTCGCGGCAAACAAGCCCCTTATAGTCAGTACGTAACTGGGGTCAGGGAAGTGAAGACTTTGAGTCAGTGCACGACAAGATAAGAATTCAGCTTCTTCGCAGGAAGGCTCCTAACACAAAGCTGACTGGGCGTACAGCTATAGATTAGCTGGAGATATTGAGGGAACTACGCTTCAGGCTGGTTGTACTCATTGTATTGGAAGTAAAGGAGGCCCCTAACTTGTCCAGCTGCTGTCTCAAGATACGCTCTCCTTGGATCAGCCTCCCTGGGACCTGCCTGAACATCTTACAAGTAAAGGTATGGAAAGACGCTGACCGTGTGAGACTGTGTTCTTTATCTGCACCCGACTTCACAAATCCCATAGACTTTGAGGGACCAGTCCCACCTGTAGGGGACCCGACATCTAGCTGCCTCACCATCCCCTCAGAGATCTACAGCAGCGCTGGTACAAATTACCAGAATACTACAGGTGGCGTCACGAACTGTATATAAACCTATCCCCTGTAAATATATCCCCAACATACGCCAGACCGCCCGGGCCACAGACCGAGCCACAGCTACCTGTGACAAACCCCATAGACTTCCATGGGCTCGGCTCTGAGTACCCCATTGCCCTGGTAATCCACAATTGTGGTGGCGGGTCGACACAGAAAGAGTTAGGAATGCGCAAATTGGCCGGAGTTTCAATTTATAGGACACCGGGTTGATCTGACTGATGATCTCAAAGGGACCGATGAACCGAGGGCCTAACTTGTAGGAAGGAATCTTGAGCCGGACATACTTGGACGAAAGCCAGACCTTATCCCCAGGACGAATTGAGGAGGATCCAGACGTCTTTTGTCAGCATGTCTCTTCATACGCTCGGATGACTGAATGAGTGCGGATCGGGTACTCTCCCATATGGAGGAAAATTCTCTAACCAGAGATTCCGCAGCTGGATTGTCCACAGAGATGGTGACAGGAACAGGGATCCGAGGTGCTGACCGAAGACTACAAAAAACGGAGACTTGGAGGAAGATTCGCTCTCGTGATTATTGTAAGAGAATTCGGCCCAAGGCAGGAGCTCCACCCAGTCAGAATGGTGGGCATTAACGAAGTGCCGGAGATAACTGGTCAGATTCTGATTAATTCGCTCAACTTGTCCATTGGACTTCGGGGGTAAGCGGAGGAGAAATCCAAGGTGACGTCTAGCAACTTACAAGTGGCTCTCCAGAAACGTGAGGTGAACTGTACCCCACGATCCGACACAATGTGACGAGGCAGACCATGGAGACGGAAGATGTGGCGGATAAAGTCTTTAGCCAACTCGGGTGCAGACGGAAGACCTGGCAGAGGAATGAAGTGAGCCATCTTGGAAAAGCGGTCAGCGACCACCCAAATAACCGTACAACCGGCAGAAATGGGCAGATCTGTTATGAAGTCCATGGCTATATGCTGCCAGGGGCAGCGGGTACAGGAAGCGGAAGAAGACGGCCGGCAGGCAGGTGTCTCGGAACTTTGTTGCGGGCACAGGAGACACAGGCAGATACAAAGTCTATTACGTCCTTGTGCAGGGTAGGCCACCAATAATGCCGGGTTATGAGTTGGAGGGTCTTTTTTCTGACCAGCGTGGCCAGCTAGTTTAGACGAATGACCCCAGTGTAGGATTCTCTTCCGGTCGGTTACTGATACGAACGTCTTACCAGGAGGGAGACGATTTAGACTCACGGGAGCCACCCGCATCACTCTGGCGGGATCGATGATATGTTTAGGTTCTTCCTCGAGATCTGACACCAGGAAAGACCGGGACAAGGCATCAGCCTTGACGTTCTTGTCAGCCGGGCGAAAATGCAAGAGAAAATCGAAGCGGGCAAAAAACAAGGACCACCGGGCTTGGCGAGGGTTAAGTCTCTGAGCATGCTGGAGGTAAGCCAGATTCTTGTGGTCCGTGTAAATGATTACCGGATGAAGAGCCCCCTCGAGTAGGTAACGCCACTCCTCCAATGCCAACTTGATGGCCAATAACTCTCGGTCTCCTATGGAGTAGTTGCGCTCGGAGGAGGAGAAGAGTTTGGAGAAGAAGCCGCAGGATACCATCCTCCCGGATGAAGATTTTTGAGTGAGTACCGCTCCGGCTCCAGAGGAGGAAGCGTCCACCTCCAGGAAGAACTGCTTGTTGCCGTCCGGGCGATGCAGCACTGGAGCGGAAGAGAAGGCCTGTTTTAAGGAAAGAAAGGCCTCCTCTGCTTCGGGCGTCCACTGTTTGGGGTTAGCATCCTTGCGAGTGAGCGCGGAGATTGGAGCAGTCCTGGAAGAGAAGTGCGGTATGAAGAGGCGGTAATAGTTGGCGAATCCCAGGAACCGCTGAATGGCCTTCAACCCCTCCGGTCGAGGCCACTTCTCGATGGCAGACAGTTTCTCCGGATCCATTCGTAGGCCTGTCTGAGAAATGATGTAGCCCAAAAACGGAAGCGAGGTCTGCTCAAAGAGGCACTTCTCATATTTGGCGAAGAGGTGATTCTGCCTGAGCCTGAGCAGAACCTGACGAACATCCCTCCGATGAGACTGGAGGTCCGGAGAGAAGACCAAGATATCGTCTAGGTACACCACAACGCAAGAGTAGAGGAGGTCCCGAAAGATGTCATTGACCAACTCCTGAAAGACTGCTGGAGCATTACAGAGACCAAAGGGCATCACCAAATACTCGTAGTGGCCGTCCCGGGTGTTGAATGCCGTCTTCCATTCATCTCCCCGATGGATACGAACCAGGTTGTATGCCCCACGAAGATCCAGTTTGGTGAAGATTCTCACCCCTCTAAGTCGATCAAACAATTCTGGAATGAGCGGAAGAGGGTACTTATTCTTCACCGTGATCAAATTTAAGCCTCTGTAGTCAATACAGGGACGGAGAGATCCGTCTTTCTTTTTTACGAAGAAGAAACCTGCTCCCGCTGGGGAGGTAAGATTTCCGGATGAATCCTTTGGCCAAGTTCTCCTCGATATATTCGGACATCGACCTGGTCTCAGCAGCGGACAATGGGTAAATACGCCCACGGGGAGGCGTAGTACCAGGTAGCAGGTCGATCGGGCAATCATACGGTCTGTGTGGGGGTAATGTCTCTGCTTCCTTTTTATTAAAGACATCAGCGAAAGACCAATATGGAATCGGGAGTCCTGGTAGATTAGCAGGTGTAGGAGAAGGACGGACAGGATGAACAGGCACCAGACACGTTTGATGACAGTCCTGTCCCCAGCGAAGAATCTCCCAGTCTGCCAGTCGAGCACGGGTGCATGCTTTTGGAGCCAAGGCAGACCTAGTAAGAAAGCGTGAGAGAGTCCAGGTAGAACATGAAATGAGATACTCTCAGAATGTAACATTCCCACCTGCAGGGTTATAGCCTCGGTGATAAGCTGGATGGGACGTGGTAGAAGACCCCCATCTACAGCAGCAACAGATACTGGTTCAAGCAGAGGTTTGGTGGGAATGCGATATTTCTCTACCAGAACCTGTGAAACGAGATTCCCAGCTGCTCCAGAATCAGTTGGGCTAGTTCGAAGTAACGGTTCTCACCGAGGAGAATTGAGACAGACAGCAGCAGAGATGAAGAGGATTTATTCTTGTCTAGGTGGACATCTCCGAGTGAACCTAGACACAGGCGTTTCCCGACCTCTCTGGCAGGTACGGATCCGGTGCTCCTTACTGCCACAGTAGAAGCAACTCCCCTCAGCACGGCGTGAGTCCTGACGGGCTTTGACCATCTTGGTCTGGTCGACCTGCATGGGCTCTGCCGGGGGCACTTGAGGAGATACGGAAGGAGTTACAGGTCTCTGAAATGAAGGAGCTAGGCGAGGAAACCTTCTCTCACGGGTGACCTCTTTGGCTCGCTCCTGGAACCGTAGATCAATTAGATTGGCCAGAGTTATTAGGTCATCGAGAGAGGTTGGAATATCCCGACCGGCAAGTTCATCTTTAATGCGGCCGGACAGGCCCTCCCAGAAGACAGCTATCAGAGCGTCATTATCCCAAGCCAGCTCTGAGGCAAGGGTACGAAACCTTATGGCATATTGACCCACGGTGAGACTCTCCTGACGAAGATGCAGCAGAGATGATGCAGAGAGGTCTTCCGTCCGGGTTCATCGAATACCTTCCGGAAGGCTAAGAGAAAAGCAGACAGGTTAGACACCAGAGGATCTTCTCTTTCCCAAAGAGGATTTAGCCAGGCCAGGGCCTCTCCGGTGAGATGTGACATGATGAAGGCAATTTTGGCCCGGTCAGAGTTAAACTGGTGTGCCAGGAGTTCAAAATGCAGGGTACATTGGTTGATGAAACCCCGAGCCAGAGCAGGGTCGCCTCCAAACCGAGGGGGAGCTGAAAGTCGAGGTCCTGGAATAGAAACCACGGAGTTGGTAAGCAGCGGAACTGCCGGATTGCGAGTCATGGTGCTCGCGGTGGTTGTCGGGGAAGTATTCAGAGTGTCCAGGCGGGAATTAACACACCGCAGATGACCCAGGATGGACTCCTGTTGAGACCTCTGACGAGACAGTTCATGACACAGGTCAGAATAGCGAAGGGGTTTGGGTGCCACCGGGTTCCATGGCCCGAGCAAAACTGTAACGGGTCAGGTAGGTGGAACCTCTGAGCTTTATTTATACAAGAAGGTTATACTTGTAAGAGAGCGGGTGGCGCCCAGGGAGACGGACAGGAAGTCACGGCAAGTGACGGGGCAGTCTCTGGTTTATACGGGAAAGGATCACGGCAAGTGACCGGGCAGTCTCTGGATTGACAGGCAGGTTGTCACGGCAAGTGACCGGGCAGTCTCTGGATAGACAGGCAGGTTGTCACGGCAAGTGACCGGGGCAGTCTCTGGAACAGCCGGGATCACCGCTTGTGACGTCCGAACCTCCGGGTAGGGCTGCAGTCAGATGGCAGATGATCGCTCCCAAGTGAGCAGGCAAGAGTCTCTGGAATAGCCGTGGATCACCACTTGTGACGTCCGAACCTCCGGGTAGACTTGCGGACAGGTAGCATACAGCAAACGGGCAGGAAACAGGCAGGTAACTGGTAACGGGACCTGAGGGCTGAAGCAGAGTGAAACAGTGCAACAACAACATTGCTCGGGCACCTCCATTAAGGAGGAAGCCCTTAATAAGGGTGGAGTCCTCCGGCATTGGCCGGGGACTTATTTGAAAAATGCGCGCGGCTCCTTTAAGAGCGGGGAGGGCGCGGGCGCGCGCCCTAAGTCCAGCAGCAGGGAAGGAGTGCGCGGCCCAGCAGGGCGGAAGGAGGACGCTGAGGAAGGGTAAGGGGGAGACGTCCCTGCCTGGCAGAGGACGCTGCTGCAGGGGAACAGCGTCCCTGCCTGGCAGAAGGCAGGGACGCCGACGCTACACCTGCTAAACAGATGGATGCTGGAAAAGTGGCAGAAGGTGGATTTCTCTGATGAATCTTCAGTAGAATTACACCACAGCCGCCGCAAATACTGCAGGAGACCTACTGGAGCCCGTATGGATCCAAAATACACCCAGAAAACAGTTAAATTTGGTGGTGGAAAGATCATGGTCTGGGGTTACATTCAGTATGAGGTGTGCGAAACATTTGCAAGGTGATGGCATATCAATAGCCTAAAAATCAAGAAGTATTAGCTACTCTTATATTCCAAATCATAAAAGGGTTAAATTCTGCGCAGGATGGT
>JARQOD010000005.1:48441921-48480676 GCA_033576555.1 Oophaga sylvatica
CAAAGGGACCGATGAACCGAGGCCTAACTTGTAGGAAGGAATCTTGAGCCGGACATACTTGGACGAAAGCCAGACCTTATCCCCAGGACGGAATTGAGGAGGATCCAGACGTCTTTTGTCAGCATGTCTCTTCATACGCTCGGATGACTGAATGAGTGCGGATCGGGTACTCTCCCATATGGAGGAAAATTCTCTAACCAGAGATTCCGCAGCTGGATTGTCCACAGAGATGGTGACAGGAACAGGGATCCGAGGGTGCTGACCGAAGACTACAAAAAACGGAGACTTGGAGGAAGATTCGCTCTCGTGATTATTGTAAGAGAATTCGGCCCAAGGCAGGAGCTCCACCCAGTCAGAATGGTGGGCATTAACGAAGTGCCGGAGATAACTGGTCAGATTCTGATTAATTCGCTCAACTTGTCCATTGGACTGCGGGTGGTAAGCGGAGGAGAAATCCAAGGTGACGTCTAGCAACTTACAAGTGGCTCTCCAGAAACGTGAGGTGAACTGTACCCCACGATCCGACACAATGTGACGAGGCAGACCATGGAGACGGAAGATGTGGCGGATAAAGTCTTTAGCCAACTCGGGTGCAGACGGAAGACCTGGCAGAGGAATGAAGTGAGCCATCTTGGAAAAGCGGTCAGCGACCACCCAAATAACCGTACAACCGGCAGAAATGGGCAGATCTGTTATGAAGTCCATGGCTATATGCTGCCAGGGGGCAGCGGGTACAGGAAGCGGAAGAAGACGGCCGGCAGGCAGGTGTCTCGGAACTTTGTTGCGGGCACAGGAGACACAGGCAGATACAAAGTCTATTACGTCCTTGTGCAGGGTAGGCCACCAATAATGCCGGGTTATGAGTTGGAGGGTCTTTTTTCTGACCAGCGTGGCCAGCTAGTTTAGACGAATGACCCCAGTGTAGGATTCTCTTCCGGTCGGTTACTGATACGAACGTCTTACCAGGAGGGAGACGATTTAGACTCACGGGAGCCACCCGCATCACTCTGGCGGGATCGATGATATGTTTAGGTTCTTCCTCGAGATCTGACACCAGGAAAGACCGGGACAAGGCATCAGCCTTGACGTTCTTGTCAGCCGGGCGAAAATGCAAGAGAAAATCGAAGCGGGCAAAAAACAAGGACCACCGGGCTTGGCGAGGGTTAAGTCTCTGAGCATGCTGGAGGTAAGCCAGATTCTTGTGGTCCGTGTAAATGATTACCGGATGAAGAGCCCCCTCGAGTAGGTAACGCCACTCCTCCAATGCCAACTTGATGGCCAATAACTCTCGGTCTCCTATGGAGTAGTTGCGCTCGGAGGAGGAGAAGAGTTTGGAGAAGAAGCCGCAGGATACCATCCTCCCGGATGAAGATTTTTGAGTGAGTACCGCTCCGGCTCCAGAGGAGGAAGCGTCCACCTCCAGGAAGAACTGCTTGTTGCCGTCCGGGCGATGCAGCACTGGAGCGGAAGAGAAGGCCTGTTTTAAGGAAAGAAAGGCCTCCTCTGCTTCGGGCGTCCACTGTTTGGGGTTAGCATCCTTGCGAGTGAGCGCGGAGATTGGAGCAGTCCTGGAAGAGAAGTGCGGTATGAAGAGGCGGTAATAGTTGGCGAATCCCAGGAACCGCTGAATGGCCTTCAACCCCTCCGGTCGAGGCCACTTCTCGATGGCAGACAGTTTCTCCGGATCCATTCGTAGGCCTGTCTGAGAAATGATGTAGCCCAAAAACGGAAGCGAGGTCTGCTCAAAGAGGCACTTCTCATATTTGGCGAAGAGGTGATTCTGCCTGAGCCTGAGCAGAACCTGACGAACATCCCTCCGATGAGACTGGAGGTCCGGAGAGAAGACCAAGATATCGTCTAGGTACACCACAACGCAAGAGTAGAGGAGGTCCCGAAAGATGTCATTGACCAACTCCTGAAAGACTGCTGGAGCATTACAGAGACCAAAGGGCATCACCAAATACTCGTAGTGGCCGTCCCGGGTGTTGAATGCCGTCTTCCATTCATCTCCCCGATGGATACGAACCAGGTTGTATGCCCCACGAAGATCCAGTTTGGTGAAGATTCTCACCCCTCTAAGTCGATCAAACAATTCTGGAATGAGCGGAAGAGGGTACTTATTCTTCACCGTGATCAAATTTAAGCCTCTGTAGTCAATACAGGGACGGAGAGATCCGTCTTTCTTTTTTACGAAGAAGAAACCTGCTCCCGCTGGGGAGGTAGATTTCCGGATGAATCCTTTGGCCAAGTTCTCCTCGATATATTCGGACATCGACCTGGTCTCAGCAGCGGACAATGGGTAAATACGCCCACGGGGAGGCGTAGTACCAGGTAGCAGGTCGATCGGGCAATCATACGGTCTGTGTGGGGGTAATGTCTCTGCTTCCTTTTTATTAAAGACATCAGCGAAAGACCAATATGGAATCGGAGTCCTGGTAGATTAGCAGGTGTAGGAGAAGGACGGACAGGATGAACAGGCACCAGACACGTTTGATGACAGTCCTGTCCCCAGCGAAGAATCTCTCCAGTCTGCCAGTCGAGCACGGGTGCATGCTTTTGGAGCCAAGGCAGACCTAGTAAGAAAGCGTGAGAGAGTCCAGGTAGAACATGAAATGAGATACTCTCAGAATGTAACATTCCCACCTGCAGGGTTATAGCCTCGGTGATAAGCTGGATGGGACGTGGTAGAAGACCCCCATCTACAGCAGCAACAGATACTGGTTCAAGCAGAGGTTTGGTGGGAATGCGATATTTCTCTACCAGAACCTGTGAAACGAGATTCCCAGCTGCTCCAGAATCAAGTTGGGCTAGTTCGAAGTAACGGTTCTCACCGAGGAGAATTGAGACAGACAGCAGCAGAGATGAAGAGGATTTATTCTTGTCTAGGTGGACATCTCCGAGTGAACCTAGACACAGGCGTTTCCCGACCTCTCTGGGCAGGTACGGATCCGGTGCTCCTTACTGCCACAGTAGAAGCAACTCCCCTCAGCACGGCGTGAGTCCTGACGGGCTTTGACCATCTTGGTCTGGTCGACCTGCATGGGCTCTGCCGGGGGCACTTGAGGAGATACGGAAGGAGTTACAGGTCTCTGAAATGAAGGAGCTAGGCGAGGAAACCTTCTCTCACGGGTGACCTCTTTGGCTCGCTCCTGGAACCGTAGATCAATTAGATTGGCCAGAGTTATTAGGTCATCGAGAGAGGTTGGAATGTCCCGACCGGCAAGTTCATCTTTAATGCGGCCGGACAGGCCCTCCCAGAAGACAGCTATCAGAGCGTCATTATCCCAAGCCAGCTCTGAGGCAAGGGTACGAAACCTTATGGCATATTGACCCACGGTGAGACTCTCCTGACGAAGACGCAGCAGAGATGATGCAGAGGAGGTCTTCCGTCCGGGTTCATCGAATACCTTCCGGAAGGCTAAGAGAAAAGCAGACAGGTTAGACACCAGAGGATCTTCTCTTTCCCAAAGAGGATTTAGCCAGGCCAGGGCCTCTCCGGTGAGATGTGACATGATGAAGGCAATTTTGGCCCGGTCAGAGTTAAACTGGTGTGCCAGGAGTTCAAAATGCAGGGTACATTGGTTGATGAAACCCCGAGCCAGAGCAGGGTCGCCTCCAAACCGAGGAGGAGCTGAAAGTCGAGGTCCTGGAATAGAAACCACGGAGTTGGTAAGCAGCGGAACTGCCGGATTGCGAGTCATGGTGCTCGCGGTGGTTGTCGGGGAAGTATTCAGAGTGTCCAGGCGGGAATTAACACACCGCAGATGACCCAGGATGGACTCCTGTTGAGACCTCTGACGAGACAGTTCATGACACAGGTCAGATAGCGAAGGGGTTTGGGTGCCACCGGGTTCCATGGCCCGAGCAAAACTGTAACGGGTCAGGTAGGTGGAACCTCTGAGCTTTATTTATACAAGAAGGTTATACTTGTAAGAGAGCGGGTGGCGCCCAGGGAGACGGACAGGAAGTCACGGCAAGTGACGGGGCAGTCTCTGGTTATACGGGAAAGGATCACGGCAAGTGACCGGGGCAGTCTCTGGATTGACAGGCAGGTTGTCACGGCAAGTGACCGGGGCAGTCTCTGGATAGACAGGCAGGTTGTCACGGCAAGTGACCGGGGCAGTCTCTGGAACAGCCGGGGATCACCGCTTGTGACGTCCGAACCTCCGGGTAGGGCTGCAGTCAGATGGCAGATGATCGCTCCCAAGTGAGCAGGCAAGAGTCTCTGGAATAGCCGTGGATCACCACTTGTGACGTCCGAACCTCCGGGTAGACTTGCGGACAGGTAGCATACAGCAAACGGGCAGGAAACAGGCAGGTAACTGGTAACGGGACCTGAGGGCTGAAGCAGAGTGAAACAGTGCAACAACAACATTGCTCGGGCACCTCCATTAAGGAGGAAGCCCTTAATATAGGGTGGAGTCCTCCGGCATTGGCCGGGGACTTATTTGAAAAATGCGTGCGGCTCCTTTAAGAGCGGGGGAGGGCGCGGGCGCGCGCCCTAAGTCCAGCAGCAGGGAAGGAGTGCGCGGCCCCAGCAGGGCGGAAGGAGGACGCTGAGGAAGGGTAAGGGGGGAGACGTCCCTGCCTGGCAGAGGACGCTGCTGCAGGGGAACAGCGTCCCTGCCTGGCAGAAGGCAGGGACGCCGACGCTACACCTGCTAAACAGATGGATGCTGGAAAAGTGGCAGAAGGTGGATTTCTCTGATGAATCTTCAGTAGAATTACACCACAGCCGCCGCAAATACTGCAGGAGACCTACTGGAGCCCGTATGGATCCAAAATACACCCAGAAAACAGTTAAATTTGGTGGTGGAAAGATCATGGTCTGGGGTTACATTCAGTATGAGGTGTGCGAAACATTTGCAAGGTGGATGGCAATATCAATAGCCTAAAATATCAAGAAGTATTAGCTACCTCTTATATTCCAAATCATAAAAGGGGTTAAATTCTGCAGCAGGATGGTGCTCCATCTCATACATCCATCTCTAGAAATAAGTTCCTCCAGGCAAGAAAGATCAAGGTGCTCAATGACTGGCCAGCCCAGTCACCAGACATGAACATCATTGAGCATGTTTGGGGTAGGATGAAAGAGGAAGCTTGGAAGACAAAACCAAAGAATCTAGATGAACTCTGGGAGGCATGTAAGACTGCATTCTGTGCTATTCCTGATGACTTCATTAATAAATTGTATGAATCATTGTTTAACAGCATGGATGCAGTCCTTCAAGCTCATGGAAGTCACACAAAATATTAAATATGACTCTAATAGCACCACAACTTCATTCACCAATGTTATGCAACATATATTAGTATTTTAAGTTAATTATTTGTTTGAATATCACATTACTTTCTGTGGGCAACAAAACTTTTGTCTTGCCAAAATCTGACCATTCTGTGTCCATTAAATGATCAATATTTCTGCATTGATGCCAATTTATTTTCTTAACCTAAACCAAATTTCGGAGGGTTTCCGCTTTCAAAAGAATAATTTATACAACCAATGCATGAATTTAACGTCAGGTTATAAGCTTTTATTTACGTAACATGGATAAGCGACATAACTTCTGTCAGGGAGTGTATTAGTGATCATTCTGTGCCTATCATTCTTCCTCAGCCGGTGTAAAGAAACAAGCGTGGAACGATTTCAGTATTGTCAATCTGTCTCCTTCATACATCTGTGACATGGTCTCGCGGTACTTACCTACACGCAACCTTCGATCCTCTCAAGATCTCCTCTACTCCCCTCTTATCTCTTCTTCCCACGACCGCATACAAGATTTCTCCCGTCCTTCCCCCATACTCTGGAACTCTCTACCCCAACACATCAGACTTTCGCCTACCACGGAAACTTTCGAAAAGGAACCTGAAGACCCACCTCTTCCGACAAGCCTACAACCTGCAGTAATCATCAGTCTACTGAACAACCACACGAGCAGCTCTACCCTCTCCTAGTGTATCCTCACCCATCCCCTGTAGACTGTGAGCCCTCGCGGGCAGGGTCCTCTCTCCTTTTGTACCTGTGTGTGCCTTGTACTGCTCATGTTTATTGTACCTGTCTATATTTGCCCCTTTTTCATACGTAAAGCGCCATAAAATAAATGGTGCTATAAAATGAATAATAATAATAATATTCATAATACAGACTGCTGACAGGTCACTAATCCCTCACTGACCTGCCCCCAACTTTACATAATGATAATGAATATACTAATGTGTGTATTTGAAAAAAACATGTCACTTCATCAAAATGGCGCTGAAAGCAATACCTGATTATAATAACCATGCAAAAGATATAATGCCCAAACCACAGGTTTAATCTTGTGTATCAGTATATCCCTATTCACAAGATGAGATTATTAGTGGAGGGTAACCACATAACATCAATATTAATCAATACAGACCATGTGCTATAGTGTACAGAACCACATTGCTCAGTACCCTTGCGCGTTTTGCGTGCGGCTTCGTCTCACTTTCACTTGAGCATCAGTTTCTGGAGCTCTTGTTCATAGATCATTGTAGACATGGTGCCATCATGTGGATATTTCTGGTATTGTGTGCCATATAGGAAAGATCTTTATAACTAAATAAAAGATTAGAGAAATAAGGAGAAATAATAATTAAATAATACAAAAATAATTAATATGAAAATAACAGAGTTAATAAAATACATTTATGAATTAACTTAAAATAATGAAAAAAGAATAATTATATATATACACACGTGGTCAAAATTGTTGGCACCCCTCGTTTAATGACAGAAAAACCCACAATGGTGACAGAAATAACTTGAATCTGACAAAAGTAATAATAAATCAAAAATCTATGAAAATGGACTAATGAAAGTCAGACTTTGGTTTTCAACCACGTTTCCACAGAACTTAACTCATGAAATAGACCTGGACAGAAATGATGGTTCCCTTAACTTAATATTTTGTTGCACAACCTTTTGAGGCAATCACTGCAATCAAATGATTCCTGTAACTGTCAATGAGACTTCTGCACCTCTCGACAGGTATTTTGGCCCAATCCTCAAGAGCAAACTGCTCCAGTTGTCTCGTGTGTGAAGGTTGCTTTTTCCAGACGGCATGTTTCAGCTCTTTCCAAAGATGCTCAAAAGGATTTAGGTCAGGCTCATAGAAGGCCACTTCAGAATAGTCCAATGTTTTCCTCTTAGCCATTCTTGTGTGCTTTTAGCTGTGTGTTTTGGGTCATTGTAAAGGTTCGTTGGATGCAGTAAAGAGCAGGAGGCAGAGAAGGGGTTAACAAGACTTTAATCTAACCGATTTTCTTAAGTTTATGGAATTCTCACAAGGAGATGATATGGCAACGAAACACAAGGTGTGAGAACGGAACTTGCACAAGCAAATAGATAATATTCAAAAGAGGGAAGGGGAGATGAGAGGAGTGACTTATCGGTTGGAGTTCTTGTCGGGGAGAGGTTAGAACAACTCCTGACGGCATCGTAATCCGTGGACAAAGTCTCTGGCTCTGCTGCTTAGGAACGAGATGCACTGTCTCCTGACCGTGCCAAAGTATCCGGGTCCATTGGTCTCGTGTCCCTTGATGAATGAATACAGTCCCTTCTGCTGGTTCCTCTGGAGTGAGGCGGTACACCGGGAGCACAATGCCGAGCAGGCCTCAGGGATATCAAGGCCTTGCACAGACTCGCAAAATTTGGGAAGATGAGGAATGCCCACTGCACTGCACGATATGGACCGGGCCTGTATGGGAGCTCCTGGGAATAATGCAGTAAGTGCATACTGGGAGGGTGAGTCAGTCTGTAAGGAGCTGGCGTCAGCGGCGGTGGTAATCGAAGCGGTGGAGAGGGAGTCAACCTTCGTCCTTCTCTGTAGTCGCCTTCCCGCCAAGTCCCTCGTGTTCCCATGTTCATTCCTTTTTATCTCCCCCACGCCCCTTTCTGTCAGGTGCTCAGTTCTCCCCGTACAGACAAGTCGTCCCCCGGCAACAGTGGTGACAGTTCTGGTTCCAAAGAGCATCTCGAACCGACAACACTGCTCTGGCTCATCCTCTTACACTCCCCCTCTCCTTTCACTCGCCATTCCACAGGCGAGACATCTCTGGGAACGTTAGGTCTTTGCTTGTCTCTCTCAGCAACTTGCTGCCAAATGAATTTATCCTGGTTGTACCTATTGGGGGGCTGTCCAGCCGTTGTGCATTCGGAGCGATGTAGATTGGAAGGAATAGTGGAGTCTTC
This sequence comes from Oophaga sylvatica, assembly GCA_033576555.1. Lineage (NCBI taxonomy): Eukaryota > Metazoa > Chordata > Amphibia > Anura > Dendrobatidae > Oophaga > Oophaga sylvatica. The sequence continues at coordinate 48,450,140 of JARQOD010000005.1, forward strand.
AAGTGTGGTCGGACGGGCTGTCCTGATGATGGCCAAGTCGGGTGTGTGTCTGCCGCAGTATTTTCTTCTGAGGTCTCAGGGTTCTGACTACCAGGCACTTTCTCAAGCTGTTGCTCGAGACCCTCTTCCTCCTCATCTTCCTCTACCATGGGAGGAACCAGTTCGGAAATCTCAGGCGTTTCTTCCTCCTGTAAGGGATCTTCGGAGAGGCATGGCCGGAGCATACTTCCATGCACTACCCGAGTGGAAGCATCCCCCCTCTCTTTCTGGCTGGATCTCGTAAAGGGGTCCTTTTTCACTGACCCGACGCATCACTCGGTGTGGCCGACTCTCCCATCAATTCTCCAGTTTGTTCCATGGACGTTTCTCCCGCACCAACATTCGGTCCCCAACCCGAAGGTCTATCCCTCGCAGGGGAAGTTTCTCAGGGTGCTCCAGCTTCTGAAGTCGAGTCTGCATCAGACAATGATAATGTTCCCGGACCCAGGTAGACAACCCCATCCTTGGGTAGTCCTCTCCCTGGTCCAACTCCAGTTCTGTGACTTCATTCCCTTCACGGCCGAACAACACGAAGTAGGGCGTGAAACCGGTGGTCTGGTGGACTCAATTATTGTAGATCCACATGAGCTCAGACACGTACTCAGGCCACCGAGCCTTCCAATCCTCTTCCAAGGTTCTTAACATCTGGATAAGAGCACGGTTAAATCGTTCACAGGCCCCGTTTCCTTGAGGATGGTACGGTGTGGTGTGAGACCTGTCAAACTGATAGATCTGTTGCAGCTCATCCTCCATGACTCTTCCCAAAAAGCAGGCTCCCTGATCAGAATGGATCCGTTGCGGGCATCCATAGAACCTGAATGAAGTTCTTGCAGATAGCATGTGCAGCCGACTCCGCCATTTGATTCCGGGTGGGCGTTATTACAGCGAACTTCGAGAAATGATCATATCCCTGATGCGCCGGTCCGATGGTCACGTAGTCAACGGTCAGTAGTTCCAAGGGAGCTGATGTCACTATAGTTTGTGTTGGAGCCCTTTGTTCTGGAGATTGGGCCAATTCACATGCCCGGCAGAGTTTACAAGCCTCTTCAACCACTATTCTTAGCCCGGGTGGTAGACAAAACGCTGTAGCCATTGAAAGGTTTTTTCAGCACCGAAGTGAGCTGCTCTTTCATGAGCCTCAGCGGTGACTTTAGATAGTACCATCTCTGGAATCGCCACCTGCCAAGAGGCCCCCAGCTCTTTTTGAAGTTGGACCTTTCGATATAACAGCCCGTTTCTTATCTGGAGTCGCTCCCACTGTTGGAGTATCTTCCGCGCCTCTGGAGTAAGAATACTCCTCTGTTCCTGTCTGGGCAGTTGCTTCAGGGTCACCCATTGACGAAACAGAGCGAGTTCACCGCCTTCTTGCTGCAAACGCACTCATACCGAGACCTTTCTAACACTCCTTCACAGTGAGGGGTCCAAATTTGTTCCAATGTAGCCGCCACCATCCCAGCGGTCTCCCGGAATCAGGAACCTCCTCATCCTCCAGCATCTCGTCTTTACTTTTTCCAGGTGTCACATGTCTTGCTCTGGACAAGGTGTCAACGTGGGTGTTATCAGCCCCTCTCCTGTAAGCGATTCTGTACTGAAATTTCGCCATCCAGGCTACCCAGGGTTGCTCCAGGGCCCCTAATTTAGCGTTCTCCAGATGCGCTAACGGATTGTACCAATACTTCCGAGCCAGACAAATATTCTGCAAATCTCTCCGTCATAGCCCACACCAGCGCCAGCAATTCCAGCTTGAAGGAACTGTTGTTGTCCGGGATGCGTTCGGAATCGTGAAGGGACCGACTAGCGTAAGCAACCTCCTTCTCTTTCCCGTCTTGCACCAGTGACAACACAGCCCCCAACCCATGCAAGCTTCCATCAGTGTGGAGAATGATGGCACAGAGAAGTCCGCATAGATCAGCACCAGGGCTTCAGTCAACGCTTTCTTCAAGTCATGAAACGCTTTCTCCTGTCTTTCTTCCCAGCGGATGGACCGGCCTTTTGCATTCGGAGGTACCCCTTTCAAAAGCTCAAGTAGAGGTTGCACAACACGGGCAAATTTCTTCACAAAACGACGGTAGTACCCCATCAACCACAGGAACGTTCAGACATTTTTTAAGGTCTCAGGGGTTGGCCAGTCTTGAATCACAGCGATCTTTTCCCGGGACGGCTTCACTCCATCCGCTGAAACAACATGGCCCAGATTCTCAATCTGAGTCCGAAAAAAGTGGCACTTCTGGGTTTCACCTTCAGTACGTACATCTGTAGACCGCTCAGTACTTGCTCTAATCTCCGCCTGTATCTTCAAACGAGGAAGCATACACTATGATGTCGTCCAAGTATATGAGTGTGGCCTCAAAATTCAGATCACCTAAGCACCTTTCCATCAGTCGTTGGAACGTGACGGGGGCGTTGGCCAAGCCGAAAGGCATCCTGTTGAATTCAAAGAGGCCCACAGGTGGAATAAAGGCCGTCTTTGCCCGGTCCTTCTCAGACATGGGCACCTGCCAGTAGCCGCTAGCGAGATCCAACGTCGAGAAGAATTTGACTTTCCCCAATGCAGATAAGGATTCCTCAATCCGGGGCAGAGGGTATGAGTCCCGCACGGTACAGGCGTTGAGTGTACGATAATCTACACAGAACCTCAGTGTTCCGTCCTTCATTCGCACCAGCACGATGGGGGGCTGCCCACGGACTTTGGCTCTCTCTGATGATGTCTGATGTTGTTGCATCTGACCAAGCATTTCTCTGACTTCCTGGTATAACTGAGGGGGAATCTGCCGGTAACGTTCTCTTCTGGGTACTGTATCCCCTGTTGGTACTTTGTGAGTAACAGCCGTAGTACAGCCAAAGTCATCCCCATGACTCACAAACACAAACTTGTATTGCCCCAGTACTGCATCTGGTCATGCAGCTCTCACCGCATTCCTCTGGCGCCGGGGCTCAGCACCCGACGCCATCAAGTCGAGTGCGCACGCGCACTTCCTGCGCTTGACCTTGTGGCTGTTCAATTCCAGATCTTTGTCCAGCGCGCATGCGTTCCTGTGGCTGACTACGGCCGCTCTGTATCTGATGTCTCTATGGTCTTGGAGGACCTGACCCGGAAGTTTCAGCACTAGTGTTGAGCGATACGATACTGCAAATATCAGGTATCGGCCAATATTAGCTGTATCGGCCTTTCGATTCCGAATACCGATATTTTCGTCATATCGAATACCGGAATCGGATTTGTCACTGTCACTGTGAGTGTCCGTCGGTCGGGTCTGTCAGGAGTCAGCGGCACTTACCTGGCAGAAGATCTCCGGCGGTCACGTCCTGGACTGCTTGATGGCCGCCATTATCTTCTCCCTGGCGGTCACATGCAGTTTTTCGCGATAACTGCAGTGACTGCAGGGTAATCCCGGCCGTAAACCAGTCCGATGACGTCACCGCCGGGGAAGCAGGTAATCAGCTGTGCTGCGCCGGGATGTCAGGCTCTGCCTGTCATTCTGATGTAGCAGAGCTGGATCGTCGTGGGACACTCGTTACTATGGACTGCGTCGGTCAGGTGGTATACTTTTTTTTTTTTTTTTCATTTTTTTACAGGAGATCGATGGCGTCGCAGGATGAGACTGTAATAAAAGTAATGAAAATGTGTTTTTTTTTTTTTTATTAAATTAAAAAACTTTTTTATGAACATTCACCCGTCCGGGTACATCAACCATTTAACTATTTACATACAGGGACCCTGTCCGGGTTATTTCTAATTCTTTGGCAGGGGTGTTCCAGGTACCATCTGGTACTCTTCTGATGCTTGCCAAACATCCGAGGCACCAAGGACCACCAGGACCTGATGACGTCGTGTGGCCTGTACAGTCAAGTCGTGACCCGCTATCTGGGTCTGTGTGGCCACCTCTTTCATCTCCCTCCGGGTCTGGAACCCTATGTCCCGGACTGAACGAACCCCAGGGGGCCTAACAGGTGCCGGGTACGGGCCAGCTATACTTATCATGTCCATAGCTGGGGCTGCTGAGGAGACCACTGAGGGAGGCTGGGGAGATTTACGGCGTGGGGTGGGCACTTTTGCAGAGGCCTGGATGTGGGAGGCTGAAGGCTCCGAGGGTCTCACAGGTTCCTGACACTCTGGGGAGTAGGGGTCGCACCTGGTAACATTTAGGGCATACCATCCATTGTAACCCCAGTGTCGGGTGTAAGTCACCAAGTCTCCTGGCAACAGGTCCCTCCCCGGGTGTCCTTCTGGGAGGTGAGTCTCCACGTCCCGCCGGGTCACAAAGACTTCTAAATAAAGTCCAGGCTCCTGGATGAAGCCCCAACCACCTTTCAATTTAAAGCTCCGTACTGCACCCTTACGCCGCGGCTCCCACAGGGTTCCTTTATCTTTTCTCATCCGGTCCTTATCTGCCCGGTCCTTCTCCAGCTGACGTTGGCGAAGCTTTTGGGTTTCTCGCTGCTCCCTTTGTCGCTCTGCTTCCCGCTCCCAACGTCTCCACTCTTCCTCCTGACGCCGGTTGAAATTCTCCTCCACCAGCAGCTCCATGTCTCCACCATCAAACTGCAGCTTACAGTGTCCGGTTTGCGGCAGCTCTCCTGGCGCCCCCCAGTCCTGGCGGCGCTCACCTGCGGAGGAAGCAGCCGGCTCTGGAACAGATGACAGTTGGGGCTCCGGTACAGGCAGGTAGACCTCTGGTGCCTGCGCGGCCTCCTCCATGAGGACGGGTGTCGCTTCTTCTGTCTCAGCGACGGGGCAGACAGCGGGATCTGGGGTGCTGCCAGTGCAGAGTTTTTTCCAGGAACGGGTGCCTCCACTGCGACAACGTCAACGGATCACATTGCAAGGGCTCAATGTCACGCTGTCTAGCAGATGTATAAATATATAATGTCAGTAATCTATCAAGTGGGACAACATTCTATATAACATAAATAGGTAACATTAACATGTATATATAGCATAGTATTACCTGACATAATATCCTGTGGGTCAATACTGAATCCTTTACACGCGGTCTCTGGCTAGAGGTGGACCGGGGTCTATGCTGACCCTAAACTGGGGTCCTGACTAGTCCCTCTACCTGGAGGTACTGTTAATGGTACAGAGGTCCAGGCCACCAGCGTAAACCCTGTCTCCTATAAATCCCTGACCACTGTAATCTAGTCCTTAGAAGGACCCTGATTACCACCATAGGGAATGGACAGGTAAAGGTTAACAAACAGTATAGACAAACGAGACAGACAGGGGATAAAGTAAATACTGTCTTGCATACAACATTAAAACACAGAGGGAACACCAAAGGTCTAGGAGATAAACTATAAGCAAGGTGAGGAGAAACAACAAAAGAGCTCTTAGCTTAAGTCTTCTCAGAACCGATCCTATCTGCAGTCTGTATGAATGCTTTCACCGGCATCTAACCAGCAGACTGGCAGCTATATAAAGGAAGCTAATTAGAACATAATCAAAAGCAGCCGGGCGAGGCTGGACCTAGTCTTAGCAAAGAGCTAGGTAAAATTAACTCCCTCATTACCAAACACAAAGAAACAGCAACTCAGCTGCGAGAAGTCAGAATGTGCAATCGCGACAATCTTCGTGGCGATGCACCCATGACAGTACCCCCCCTTCTACGAGGGGCCTCCGGACCCTCAGGGCCAGGTCTGTCCGGGTAAGTCGTGTGGAAGGTCCGAACCAATCGATCTGCGTTAATCTCAGACGCAGAGACCCACGTCCTCTCCTCAGGACCATATCCCTTCCAATGAACCAAATACTGAAGGGACCGGCGATTCAGACGTGAGTCAATGATCTTCAACACTTGAAATTCTAAGTTACCATTGACCACCACTGGAGGAGGAGGTAGAAGTGACGGTATAACTGGCGCCACGTACCTCTTAAGCAACGATTTGTGGAATACATTATGGATTTTAAACGTAGGAGGGAGGTCCAGACGAAATGCCACAGGATTAATTATAGAACTGATCCTGTATGGACCGATGAACCTGGGACCCAGTTTCCAGGAGGGAACTTTGCGTTTTATATTCTTGGTAGACAACCACACCAGATCGTTCACACCTAAGTCCGGACCAGACACTCTCCTCCTATCAGACCTCCGCTTGAAACAGTTCCACATAGCACTCAGACCATTCAGCACTCCTCTCCAAACTGAAGCAAGTGACGACGAGAATCGTTCCTCCTCAGGAACCCCAGATGGACGGGTATGTGGGGTCTTAGAGCGAGCACAAACTCCACAGGACGCGACAAAAGTTATTACCTCTTTATTTAAGTTAGGCCACCAAAACCGGCGAGAAAGGAGATCCACAGTTGCTTTACTCCATGGATGTCCTGCTAAAGCAGAACTATGATGTGCCTCGATAACTTTTTGTCTTAACTGATTAGGAACAAACAGTTTCCCTGGAGGTCCTACAGGGGCGTCCCCCTGAGCCTCCAATACCTCCTCCTCAAGCTCAGAGCATACAGCCGACACTACCAATCCCTGCTGAAGGATAGGAACCGGGTCATCCGTCTTTCCGGCCCCTGGGAACCTACGAGATAAGGCATCAGGCAGCAATTTTGTTGAGCAGTCATACGCGCGATGAGGAGGTAACTCTTGACACCCCTCCTCTGAGAACACCTCCTCCGAGCCCTCCAGAAAAGGAGGCAAGGTCCTAGGCACGACCGCACCGATGACCGTATTCATGCAGTTATTCTTGCAAAATTCACCCCACTGGCTTATCTCTCTGGATTGCCAATTAATCACTGGGTTATGTTTAGCCAACCAAGGAAGTCCCAACACTATAGGAGTAGGAAGACCCTCCAACACATAACAAGACAACTGTTCTTTATGTATTGCCCCTACTCGAAGGTCTATGTTATGAACAGCTTGTACAAAGCTACCTTGACCGAGAGGTCTGGCGTCAATAGAAAGTATAGGGATCGGTTTGGCCAATACACTCAGTTGCATACCTTGCACCTGGGCAAACCGAGCGTCCACCATATTAGCCCCAGACCCACTATCAAGAAGAACAGAAATCCTCTCAACTCTCGCACCAACCACCACCTCCGCAGGCACGAGAAATTGAGACGGACCTGGGGACGAAATACCTACTCCCAGGTTGTCGTCCACCACACAACCTGGGATTAACAGTTTTTCGGTGACTTTTTTGCTCAATGAGGCACGGGAGGGACACCCCCCAACAAAATGTCCCTCTCTCCCGCAGAAGAAACACCTTGTCTTGCGGCGCACCGCCGATTCCCTCCTACAAAATGATGTCCCACCCAACTGCATAGGTTCCTCAGAACAGACCAGGGGAACCTCCATATAAGGGACTTTAGTAGTGGGTGGAGTAATAACAGGGGCAAAGTTACCTCGCACCTCCCCCGAAGCCGTCTATCAATACGAATAGCAAGGGCCATAGCAGCCTCCAGTGACGGAGGAGAATCATACTGAGCCAAAACATCTTTTAATTTGTCAGATAACCCTTGACAAAACTGGCTCCTAAGAGCTGGGTCATTCCACTGAGTATCTGTGGCCCATCTACGGAACTCAGAAGAAAATTCCTCCGCCGGACGATCTCCCTGCTGTATCCTACGTAACTTCGTTTCAGCAAGGAGACCGATCCGGGTCATCATACACCAGCCCCAGGGCAGCAAAAAATCGATCTACTGACTGGAGGGCCGGGGAGCCCGGAGGAAGAGAGAACGCCCAGGATTGAGGGTCCCCTTGTAAGAGCGAGATGACAATTCCCACCCTCTGCTCCTCACTCCCGATGACCGAGGCCGTAGCCGAAAGTACAATTTACATGCCTCCCGGAAGGTAAAAAATTTGTCCCGCCCACCAGTGAACCTGTCCGGGAGAGCAACCTTAGGTTCAGATCTGGTTTGCTCCGGGGGGACAAAACCTTGGACTTAATGTCCGTAAACTCCATGGACAATTTCTGCAACTGCAGGGCAAGCTGGGCTACTGGATCCATGGTAGCTAGGGAGAATCTATAGTTTGGCCGGTGAAAATGTCACGCTGTCTAGCAGATGTATAAATATATAATGTCAGTAATCTATCAAGTGGGACAACATTCTATATAACATATAAATAGGTAACATTAACATGTATATATAGCATAGTATTACCTGACATAATATCCTGTGGGTCAATACTGAATCCTTTACACGCTGTCTCTGGCTAGAGGTGGACCGGGGTCTATGCTGACCCTAAACTGGGGTCCTGACTAGTCCCTCTACCTGGAGGTACTGTTAATGGTACAGAGGTCCAGGCCACCAGCGTAAACCCTGTCTCCTATAAATCCCTGACCACTGTAATCTAGTCCTTAGAAGGACCCTGATTACCACCATAGGGAATGGACAGGTAAAGGTTAACAAACAGTATAGACAAACGAGACAGACAGGGGATAAAGTAAATACTGTCTTGCATACAACATTAAAACACAGAGGGAACACCAAAGGTCTAGGAGATAAACTATAAGCAAGGTGAGGAGAAACAACAAAAGAGCTCTTAGCTTAAGTCTTCTCAGAACCGATCCTATCTGCAGTCTGTATGAATGCTTTCACCGGCATCTAACCAGCAGACTGGCAGCTATATAAAGGAAGCTAATTAGAACATAATCAAAAGCAGCCGGGCGAGGCTGGACCTAGTCTTAGCAAAGAGCTAGGTAAAATTAACTCCCTCATTACCAAACACAAAGAAACAGCAACTCAGCTGCGAGAAGTCAGAATGTGCAATCGCGACAATCTTCGTGGCGATGCACCCATGACACTCCTCTACTAGAACGGGTGCCTCACCTTCCGGTACAGACACTTCAGGTAAGAGGGATTGGCGCCGCTCCAAGTTTAGTTTTAGGACACGCCAGCTGGCTTCCATCCTGGCGACCTCCTCCCGGTGCCGGGCCAGGCTCTTAGGGTATCCTCCGCTTCTTGCAGCGTAGGAGGGTTTCCAGGCCGGGTGCCCAACGGTGGTTCCGTGGCGATCGGGTCGCTTCCGTGGGGGGAGAGCTCTGACTGCTCCATCCCTTCACACTTCTGCTCGTCGTGTCCATTAGCCATCTCTGCCAAGTCACATGTGTCATTAGCATCTGGAGAGGGCCCTCTTTTGTAGGGAGGCGGGACCTTCGTGTTAGTTTCCGCACACTGAGGAGGATGAGGAGGCGGAACTGAAGAGCTGTGGGCACGATGTTACATTGCAGTACCATTTAGAGTGGTCGGCCATCGTTTTCGCACCACTGAGTGAGTGTACACCCACGAAGAGCACGCCCTTCTTCTTCACCAGTGGCTCGTCGTGACGCAGATATGGCGGAAAAATGGCAAATACATTCTCTGATGATTTTAGCAATTCTCAAGCACAAAACCAGTTCAATTCAGGCACACAGGACTCGCTTATAGCGAGCTACAGAATCCTGTTCGTGACGCCCAAGTTGAGTCGCACAGAGCCAGAGGTTTTGGGGGTACTCGGCACCGAGCCCGTCGACTTCTATGGGGTATGTCACGGCTTTACCCGGCATTTGAATCAGAGTCTATTTTACTATGTAGAAGTGTATAAACTATAAATATATGTATATATATATGTCACAATGACATGTATATATATATATATATGTATTCTATGTGTGTATATTTTGTGTTTACAACGAAAGAAAGGGTTTTTTTTGTTGCGATATTTTGTTCCCATAGACTTACATGGGACTTCCGGTATCAGAATCGGATATCGACGATATTTAGTGATATCGGCGATACCATTTCGATACGATATTTTTAGATATCGAGCAGTATCGCTCAACACTATTCAGCACACCTGCCCTATATCAGGCTGCCTCTTCCTGTAGGCGACGCCTGATTATTGTTGTGCTTCCTAGCTAGACCTGCTTGGTTCCTGCTTGGCTGCTCGCTGTACTCAGGTCCCTTGCCTTGTGTTCTAACGTGCCTCCCAGCACGTGCTCTGCCTTGCCTTATACCAAATGTAAGAAAATATTGGCACAGTTCAAGGAGAGGTGCACCAGTAGGTTCCCAAACCTTATCATGTATATCAAAAACTGGGCACACTCATGGTTTGTGTGATAACAAATTTAATACGTACACCTGAACACTAGTAACAAACGTTTCGGTCACTATCGACCTTCATCAGTGTACTAAAAAATGAAAATAACAGTCAGTAATTCAAGTGTTTGTATACAATATAGAAACAAAGTATATACACAAAAATATATATATGTCTATATATATATATATATATAAGGGTCATGATGAATCATAGTAAATCTCAGAAAACTTCTCAAAAAAGCCATCCAATACCAGGATTATCAGAAGTACTTAGAGTAATGAACTATAGAGGAGATAAATGAATAGATGACAGGACATACCTAGTGGCAAAGTATACCCGTTGTGATGGGTTTTGTGATCTATGAATCTGATTAAAATAATATAGATGTGATAACGCTGGACAATAGCTTACTAATAATTAGCCAAAATAGAATAGAGGTAATAACATACCGGTTGAACTGAAACGCACTGTGAGTGACTATAATAGAAAGCACGATTTGCAATAAGTGGTTGTGAAAATTGTCAGTGAGAGTGTTAATAAGTGGAAAATAAGTACACATACCGCTATGGAGAGACTATCTCGATTAAATGCAAAGGACTGTTGTCTCTGGAATATATAGCCATAAATGCCCATAAGATGTGGGGCAAAGTAATATGGATGACATATAGTAATATCGCCGATAAGGCACTTACCCAGTACCATCTATAGTATATGTGGGGTCACAATGGCGCGGCATCCACCGCCTGCCTCGTGGTGGTAGTGAGTGGTTAATGGCCAGATAAAAAGACCGCGGTCTGAGCTACACGCAATGCGTCAGACCGGAAGTGCCCATACCGGAAGTGACGTTGGCGCTGCTTTGCAAATGATAGAGGTAGCGTTCTGCGTTCCACAGGGACCGCTTGCGTTCCAGCAGAGAGCGCATGTCAGAGAATTTCGTGAAGGGAGGTGCACAGTGAGGAAAAGTGACCATCCAGAATAAAGTACATTAATAGCGATTCTGTAAAAAAGAACATCAGAGTCAGTAAGCAGTATTATTGAGAAAATTATTGACATTATAAAATGCGGTATGGATATAAACACAAGTAAGCAGTATTATTAAAGAGATAAGCATTATTAACATTATGGTAAGCGGTGTGAATATGGTAATCAGAATAATTTAAAGAAAAGAGTGCAGGTCATAATCCTTGTTTAACCCTTTGGGATAAAGGGTATCAAGTTCATGGATCCAATATGCTTCTCTTCGCTTGAGCTGAGTAATACGGTCTCCCCCCCGTCTCAATTGTGGTATATGCTCTAAAACTTGAAAACGTAGTTGTGCTATATTGTGACCTTTTGCGATGAAGTGTTGCGGGATACGCAATAGGATGTCCTTGCATCTAATAGTGGATTTATGTTTAGATATCCTATTTTTAACACTTTGTGTTGTCTCGCCTAGGCGTTTTCAAGTTTTAGAGCATATAACACAATTGAGACGGGGGGGAGACCGTATTACTCAGCTCAAGCGAAGAGAAGCATATTGGATCCATGAACTTGATACTTGAACAACCACTTATTGCAAATCGTGCTTTCTATTATAGTCACTCACAGTGCGTTTCAGTACAACCGGTATGTTATTACCTCTATTCTATTTTGGCTAATTATTAGTAAGCTATTGTCCAGCGTTATCACATCTATATTATTTTAATCAGATTCATAGATCACAAAACCCATCACAACGGGTATACTTTGCCACTAGGTATGTCCTGTCATCTATTCATTTATCTCCTCTATAGTTCATTACTCTAAGTACTTCTGATAATCCTGGTATTGGATGGCTTTTTTGAGAAGTTTTCTGAGATTTACTATGATTCATCATGACCCTTATATATATATATATATATATATATATAGACATATATATATTTTTGTGTGTATAATTTTGTTTCTATATTGTATACAAACACTTGAATTACTGACTGTTATTTTCATTTTTTAGTACACTGATGAAGGTCGATAGTGACCGAAACGTTTGTTACTAGTGTTCAGGTGTACGTATTAAATTTGTTATCACACAAACCATGAGTGTGCCCAGTTTTTGCCTTATACCAAAGCGTGCTTCCCAGTGCGTGCTCTGCCTTGCCTTATACCCAGGCTTGCTTCCCAGCATGTGCTCTGCTTAGCCTTACACTCTGCGTGCCTCGTGCACACGACTTGCACTGTCCTGTACTCTGCGTGCCCTCGTGCACATGCCTTGCACTGTCCTGTACTCTGCGTACCCTTGTGTACTTGCCTTGCACTGTTTTGTACTCTGTGTGTTCCCGTGTCCACGCTTTGCACACTTCCACTTCCTGCTTACTGCCGTCTTCTGTGAGCCGGCCTCCTGGTTCCAGCAGTCAAGTTACTTACTCCCCTGGGTCTCCCCCGACGCTCCCTGTATAGGGGGTGGTTCTCACTAGGTAAGCTCGCCCAGGGTGGGTTGCTATCGTGACACAGAGGGTTCACTCCAGGAGTCGTCACACTTCACTTGTTGTACTTGGGCAGGCGTGAGTTCAAACAGTTTGGCGCACATCTGATCTAATATGTGTTGCCCCTCTTGGATGTATCGAGATTCTTTTATTAGAGAAGTGGTAACTGCCACTGACCATGGGTCTTCTGGTATAACAGTCAGCTGTATGGCCTGGGGCGAAACGATTTCCTCGGGCATACCCACTATCCGCGCCACTTCGCCCCTGGGTGGAATTACAACTTCCTGATCTGTCAAGTCAACGCAGCGTACAAGCACCGTTCCACCTCGTATAATGGCCAGAGTTCGTGCCACCAACAGTCCTGCCGGCAGTGGTTCAGTTAAGGAGGGTTCTAGCTGTACTTCTACCCCCTCCAAAGGGCATGGGCTCGATGGGCAGAGTCAACACAGTTTGTCCCGGCGACAGAGTGAGCTTAGCGGAGCCGGGCACAATCACCTTTCCCAACGTTTTTCCATGACTAGAAGACTCCTGGGCTCGAGCTGTACGAATCAGCCGTTGGAACACTTGTCGCTGGGGGCTTTGCGAACTCCACTGTTTCAGGGATAAATGAGCGGGTTCATCAAGGAGTAGTCTTCCGAATTCTTTCAGGACGTTCATCCCAGGATGACAGCATGACTGAGACCGGCTTCACCCTGGTTCAACACGACACCTTTCCGTCCCAGGTCTTTGCCACACAGAGATACTTGCATCCACACTACCCCTGTGACCGGGATGGGCAGGTGATTTGCCGCTGTCAACTTTACTATCGGGTAAAAGATGGTTAAAAGTTGGCCATCGATTTCTCATTTTTACAACAAAATTTACAAAACAATTTTTTTAGGGACCACCTCACATTTGAAGTGAGTTTGGGGGTCAATATAACAGAAATACCCAAAAGTGACACCATTCTAAAAACTGCACCCCTCAAGGTGTGCAAGACCACATTCAAGAAGTTTATTAACCCTTGAGGTGCTTAACGAGAACTAAAGCAATGTGGAAAGAAAAAAAATGAACATTTTACTTTTCTCACAAAAAATTTACTTTCGAACCAATTTTTTTTATTTTCACAAGGGTATCAGGAGAAAATGGACCACAAAATTTGTTGTAAAATTTCTTCTGAGTAAGCCGATACCACATATGTGGGGAAAAGCCACTGTTTGGGTGCATGGCACGGTTCAGAAGGGAGGGAGCACCGTTTGGTGGCTCCATGTCGCATTTGGAGACACCATGATGTAACTAAACAGTGGAAACCCCCCAATTCTAACTCCAACACGCCCCTAACCCTAACATAACCCTAACCCCAACACACCCCTAACCATTATCCCAACCCTAACCGTAATCCCAACCCTAGCCCCAACCCTAGCCTCAACCCTAACAATTAGCCCCAATCCTAACCCTAACTTTAGCCTCAAACCTAACCTTAACTTTAGCCCCAACCTTAACCCTAACTTTAGCCCCAAAACTAACACTAACTTTAGCCCAACTCACGTTAGCCCAACTCTAACCCTAATTGTAAAATGGAAATAAGTACATTTTTTTTATTTTATTATTTTTACCTAACTAAGGGGGTGATAAAGGGGGGTTTGATTTACTATTTTTTTTAATTTTGATCACTGTGATAGGGTCTAAATAGCGCCTTTAAAAAGCAGCGCTGTGGTTTATGTACCCTTAACTGCCGCCGTTAAAAGGGGTATCGGCGGTTATTAAGGGGTTAATTAAAATAAACAAACTCTATACACCCTGGTAAACACCAGTTAAGCAGATGAAAAAGCTACCGCGAAACGCGCGTCGGGACTGTTCCATATCCTGGGGGACACCTACCACATTATGGATAAGCACCACTTACTCTGAGTTACAACTCTACCAACTACATTTTCATATGAATGATTGGTTACAATGAGGTATCACCTCCTCACCTTCTTATCTGGTATCCAAGTACCCATTGGTACCCCACAATCACAGGGAAGTCCAATGAGATCCAGAACAGTCAGATGTCACAATCGCTCGGCTTAGGAGAAATTGACATCAACATTTAAGTGGTTCAACAGCAGCTCCGACTGTTGCTGTGTTCAAGGGAGTTGCTCTCTGTATAACACAGCTGGCACCCAGTGTGTATGGACAATGTTACAGCTGCAGTTCTTGTGTTACTGAACTGGTCTCTTCTTCCATTCTATGTAGTGCCGGAAAATCCTGTAACGAGGACCTTAAGGTCACATGATTTGGAGTACCTTCAGCCTCATGGGCCCCAATACAAAATCATCAAAAGGGCCTGTAGTGTGAACTTAAAGATGGATATTTTGAGTCCATATGGAAAAATACAGAATGCATTCAGAACATGACAGAGAAGCATTGCTGGTCATACATTTACAGACAGACAATGCTCATAGTGACATAATTTTGAGATCTGTTTACTTATTGTCTGAAAGCTTTTACTTCACAAATCTACTATATAATTGTCTAACTTTTCACCTCCGTCTGTAACGGAAATCCTGCGTCGCTGATTGGTCGCGCCCGGCCGGACGCGACCAATCAGCGACAGGCACATCAGCCGTGAATTGGTGCAGGATTTCAACCAGGCAACGCCACCACTATCGTCGGGAGATCAGCAGCACTTGCCGCTGATCTCTCGACGGTAGCTGTTGGTCATCTCCACGTACATACTCATCTTCCGTCCCTGAATCCCTGTCCCGGCGCGTCTCGTTCTATTCTGTGCGGTGCGGTCACGTAGTACCGCTCATTAAGGTCATGAATATGGACGCGACTCCACTCCCATAGGCGTGGCGTCCATATTGATGACCTTAATGAGCGGTACAACGTGACGGCACCACACAGGAAGAAAACTGACGCGCCGGGATAGAGATGCAGGGACATGCAGCGACGGAGCGAGGAGGGCAAGTATGATGGGGAAGCCCAGCGGAGGGTGGGAGTGGAGCCATGTATATGGATCGCCCGCCAGGGCAGTGGGATACCCAGTACGGCCCGGTGTATTGAAGGGATGTGTCACAGCAGCAGCGACCCGGTCCGTGGCCCTGGGCGTCCAATAAAAGGGGTAATTACAGGGGATGTTTAGAGTTAGTGGAAAGGTATTTGTGATGCCACCTGTGGTATCTGGTCAATGGTGACCAGCGCTGCGGTGCAGATCCTCTGGGATAGGTGGTAAGATGCAGCTGAGTTGGTACAGCCTCCCACAGGTGAAGCTATGATATCCCAGGGAAGGTAGATGTAGTAGAAGGTGGTAATGGTGCTGGGAGATGTAGCTGAGTGTAATAGGTGACGCAGGAAGAAACTGAGAAACAGTCAGCGAGTTGCAGTTTCCAAAGCTTTACTCACAGTTCTGATATGCGCAGTACAGATGCCCGCTTGGTACCGTGTCCTCCAGGTGAGGGGCTCAGCAAACCCCCAGGTAGATTGGGATACACCTTTCCAGGACTCCGTTCTATATTTGTGTTCCTTTCACTGGCCGTCTCACTGTGCTGATTTTCCCGCCTTCTATCCTTCCAGCACCTTCACCAACAGTGTCCCAGATCAGCGGCTGCGAATCCTATCGGACAACGACTTATTTCTGCGTTCCTTTGATTCTATATAGCTACTTCTCCGGCAAAGATAATGGTTATTGTCTGTGATCCCTATGTTATCACAGCAGTCGACTAGCTAGCTGAGTCATAAAATCCTCCACTAGGCTAAGGGGTTGAGTTCCCTCTGCAATCTGGTCCCTCTGCCAACAGACCGGGACCGACAGATGGCTCCTGCTCTCTCCGTATCCCTAGGACCCCTTCCTCTCTCTCTCCATAAGCTTCTCTTTCCTTCTGCTTCTTTCTCTCTCCACTCTCTACTTCTGGACCAAGCTCTTCCAGCTTCTAGTCCCTTCTAAGTCTCTCTCTAGACTCCTTTCCTTTCCACTGCAGCCTCCCTTCACTGGGAGCTGCTTCTACACAGGTCTTAAGGGTATGCCACACTAAACAGCGTCGCTAACGAGATCGCTAAAAAACGTCACTATTTAGCGATCTCGTTAGTGACGTTGTTGTGTGTGGCATGTACTAGCGACGTGGCCCCTGCTGAGATCCTGCTGTGATCTCGTTCATAGTTCTCATCGTTCCGGACCCTATTTTTATCGTTGGTGTCCTGCTGGTGAGCATATATCGCTGAGTGTGGCACCTGGTAGCACGGCGGCCGTCTGCTTCTGGGAGGGGCAGTAACATCTGCACCGGGGACGTCCTCCTCACAGCAGCTGTATGACGGGGAGAACCGGCCTGCGGAATATCCGGTGATTGTGCGCACTGAGCGCTGGGTGTCAGCCGTGCATCTCCCAGCGCTGCGAGCCGGGAAGAGGAGGAGACCGACCACCCATCCCCCACAGGAGCGCCAGGCCCGGAGCAGGGGGACAGCACCGGAACCCTCCCAGCACAGCAGACCACATCACGGAGCGGCCGCCGCCCGTAGCCGCTGTCACTGACTGCAAGGAGGATCTGTTGACGTGGAGGTAGTGTGATGTGCGGTGTCGTTAAGGAGATCGCTAACTGTGTTAGCGTCCTTAACGACATCGCTAAATTAGGCAGCTACTAGCGATGTTAAAACAATCCCGCTAGCGATCTCATTAGTATGTGACGCTAACGAGATCACTAGCGGGATTGTTTAGTGTGGCAGTACTATTACTCCTTCCTCCTCCTGTTCAGAACTCTCTCTGCTGCTCTGCCTCCTGCTTCCTCAAGCTTCACTCCTCCTTGCTACTCACTAACTCCACCCACCCATACACCCTTTCCTATCTCAGCTTGGGATGAGACCATCCTCCCTTAGGGTCCGTCCAGGGTGCCCAGCTGTTCTAATGTGTGTTGGGTGCAGGTGTTAGAGTCCTAGATGGTGCTCCCTCCTTACCTGAGAGTGAAGTATCACACCTCTGGGTGAGGTGCAATACCTCTGTGGCGACTGAACCCTCAGGGGCGCCACATATACAGGGTGGGAGTGGAGCCATGTATATAGGATGGGAGGGTGGGAGCGGAGCCATGTATATAGGATGGGAGGGTGGGAGCGGAGCCATGTATATAGGATGGGAGAGTGGGAGCGGAGCCATGTATATAGGATGGGAGGGTGGGAGTGGAGCCATGTATATAGAATTGGAGGGTGGGAGCAGACCCATGTATATGTCTCGACCACGCATCACAATTGTGGGTTACCAGGGCAATGGGGTACTCAGAGCCGAGCCCATGGAAGTCTATGGGGTTTGTCACAGGTAGCGGTGGCTCGGTCTGTGGCCCTGGCGGTCTGGCGTATGTTGGGGGGAATATTTACAGGGGATAGATTTATATACAGTTCGTGACGCCACCTGTAGTCTTCTGGTAATTTGTACCAGCGCTGCTGTAGATCTCTGAGGGGATGGTGAGGCAGCTAGATGTCAGGTCCCCTACAGGTAGGACTCTTCCCTCAGGTCGATAGTTAGGTAGGGATTGTGCAGGCATGCAATAAATAACTCAGTCTCACACGGTCAGCGTCTTTCCATACCTTTACTTGTAAGATGGTAAGGCAGTTCCCAGGGAGGCTGATGGGGTTGATGGAGGATGAGCTTTGAGGCAACGGTTAAGCAAGTTAGGGGCCTCCTTTACTGTCCGATGATGATGAGTCCAACCAGCCTGAAGCGTAGTTCCCTCTATAATTCCAGCTATTCCAAAGCTGTTCTGCCCAGTCAGTTTTGTGGTCGGAGCCTTCCTGTGAGAAAGCTGAATTCCTGTCTTGTCCTGCAGAGACTCAAGGTCCTCACTTCCCCTGACCCCAGTTACGTACTAACTCTTCAGGGCTGCTTGCCACGACCTAAGGTCCGGTAAGCCTCTGGTTTTCTCACCACTAAGCTTGAAGCTATAGTGATCTTTCGGTCCCCAGTGACCGGTTACAATGTGCAGGTATCCTTGACCTATGGCACTTCTCTGTTCTCTTCCACTTTGCCCTTCGATTTGCTCACACTCTTAATAGATATCTCAGTCCGATTTCCAGTGGGGCACAGCTCTGACTAGGCTGAGGTGAACTAGACCACCTGTACTAGCCTCCACTTTCTGAACTGCTAACAGGCTCAGACTGAAACGTCTGCTCTGTCCAAGGACAGGAATCTGACTACTCTAATCACTCAACCAATACACCCTGACCACTCCCTCACAAGTGACTACACTACCCTAAGGGTGTGTCTAGTGTATGTTGAGTGAATGGGTATTGAGCATTAAACTGCTATCTCTACAAACATTCTCCAGGGTACTGCGTGTGCCTATCACCAGGGCTACACATATACAAGGATGGGAGGGTGGAGCGGAGCCATGTATACAGGATGTGAGGGTGGGAGCGGAGCCATGTATATAGGATGGGAGGGTGGGAGCCATGTATATAGGATGGGAGGGTGGGAGCGGAGCCATGTATATAGGATGGGATGGTGGGAGCGGAGCCATGTATATAGGATGGGAGGGTGGGAGCAAAGCCATGTATATAGGATGGGAGGGTGGGAGCGGAGCCATGTATATAGAATTAGAGGGTGGGAGAGGAGCCATGTATATAGGATTGGAGGATGGGAGCGGAGCCATGTATATAGGATTGGAGGGTGAGAGCCGAGCCATGTATATAGAATTGGAGGGTGGGAGCGGAGCCATGTATATAGGATTGGAGGGTGGGAGCGGAGCCATGTATACAAGGATGGGAGGGTGGGAGCGGAGCCATGTATATAGGATGGGAGGGTGGGAGCGGAGCCATGTATATAGGATGGGAGGGTGGAATGGAGCCATGTATATAGGATGGGAGGGTGGGAGCGGAGCCATGTATATAGGATGGGAGGGTAGGAGCGGAGCCGTGTATATAGGATGGGAGGGTGGGAGCGGAGCCATGTATATAGGATGGGAGGGTGGGAGCGGAGCCGTGTATACAGGATGGGAGGGTGGGGAGCGGAGCGGAGCCGTGTATATAAGATGGGAGGGTGGGAGCCGAGCCGTGTATACAGGATGGGAGGGTTGGAGCGGAGCCATGTATATAGGATGGGGGGGTGGGAGCGGAGCCATGTATATAGGATGGGAGGGTGGGAGCGGAGCCATGTATATAGGATGGGTGGGTGGAGCGGAGCCATGTATATAGGATGGGAGGGTGGGAGCGGAGCCATGTATATAGGATGGGAGGGTGGGAGCGGAGCCATGTATATAGGATGGGAGGGTGGGAGCGGAGCCGTGTATACAGGATGGGGGGTGGGAGCGGAGCCGTGTATACAGAATGGGAGGGTGGGAGCGGAGCCGTGTATACAGGATGGGAGGGTGGGAGCGGAGCCGTGTATACAGGATGGGGAGGGTGGGAGCGAAGCCATGCATACAAGGATGGGTGGGAGCGGAGCCATGTATAAATAAACTACATACATATTCTAGAATACCCAATGCGTTAGAATCGGGCCACCATCTAGTCTACTATATAATCGTCTAATTCTGTCTGTCTGTAACGGAAATCCCGTGTCACTGATTGGTCGCGCCCGGCCGGAGGCGACCAATCAGCGACAGGTGCAGTCCGGCCGCGAATTGGCGCAGGATTTGAACCACGCATGTCACCGCTATCGTCGGGAGATTAGCGGCGCTAGCCACTGATCTCCCGACAGTAGCCTCGGGTCATCTCCTGCCACATGGAGGTCAGCGGCGATGCAGCCGGGAGATGACCGGCTCCAGATTTTTCTGCACCATAAACCAGAGTGTTGGAAAAAAGCTGCATAAAACACTTAAGTTTTTGACACGTGTTTAAGAGCATTTTTATTTGTTTTTACGAACCTTTTTTCCCATTCATTTGAATGGGTGAAAAATGCTGCAGAAATCCCGGATGAATTGATAAACTGCAGATTTAATTAAATGCTTTGATGGTTCAATTCTATAAGGAAAAAACAAGCAATATGTGCTTAAGAGTTCTGAAGACACTTTAAAATGCTGCATTTTTTCACACTTGAATACACGTGGAAAAACAACATAGCAAACATGCCAAGTATGAACAAGCCCTATTTGAATTCTGAGGGCACGGATCCACTTGATATCGGAATTTACACCTACAATACCGGGATCAGTCTCGAAATGTGGACAGTTGGGAGCTATGAAATTGTTTTTATCAGTGATT
The DNA here is from genome assembly GCA_033576555.1 of Oophaga sylvatica. Classification (NCBI taxonomy): domain Eukaryota; kingdom Metazoa; phylum Chordata; class Amphibia; order Anura; family Dendrobatidae; genus Oophaga; species Oophaga sylvatica. The sequence continues at coordinate 48,470,790 of JARQOD010000005.1, forward strand.
AGTATGTTTCTTTATCTCTAGGCTTGTGTAACATAATCACCATTGGAATATCTGCTACATATACTGCAGATGGGCAATCAAACAGTTTTTATTTTCAACAGTTTAAGAAATCTCTCCTGAATCAAGAGTACGCTCAAATTTACAATAATCTCCTCCATAAACATCAAACGGACCATAAAATTCATTTATCAAATGTGATATAGTACACAGGAGACATGTATTGTCATAACTTGTCAAAGTATTATCACTCCTCAAAGGACAAGACACACCCGAGCCTGGGTAAATAAAAATGAATAGAAGTCTTATATCCAAAAGGATCTATAATAAAACGCAGGAGTCACACATAAATCCTGGCAACATCTGCATCACAAATCCAAAATAGCTACACAGCCTGAGGTCTGGTCTAGATGAAGACTGGTTCATGCAGAATTACATGAACACCCGATTTCTTACACTATGGTTGGTCCGAACAATGAAAGCAATTGTTACCATCCACCTTTTGTGTCTCCCCTTTTTCCTCATAGATTGTAAGCTTGCGAGCAGGGCCCTCATTCCTCTTCATATCTACTTTGATCTGTGTTTATTGTTATGCTGTAATGTCTATTGTCTGTACAAGTCCCCTCTATAATGTAAAGTGCTGCGGAATATGTTGGCGCTATAGAAATAAAATTATTATTATTATTATAAGACCTCAGTGGTACGCCCATGTGCAAATTGATGGTTCTACAAAATGGAGGTGTACAATTGTGACTGATTTCCAACCACACACCTAAGGCCTCATTCAGACATTCAAATTTCACCTATGTGTCCCATCTGTGTTTTTCATGGATACAACACATACCCATTATAATATATGGTGCTAGTTACCTGTCCATGTTTTCTCGCAGACCTGTAAAGGTGGAGAAGATAACTAACACCCCCTCTGAAGACCCCTGTCGTGAACTGTATTTTATTGCATGTTTTACCCTTATGTATGAGCAGTTTTCTGTTAGTCGGGGCAACAGGGTTAACTGTAGGGCCGGACAAGAGTTGGGGAGGAGTAATGGGCAATAGTGTTTTAGTTCCTGGTTTTTATAGTTAGTTTAGAGATAGGTGGAGAGATATACATGACACCCTCAGAGAGTTCTGTTCATCATTGGGTGTGTGTGGAGATGCAGACCTGCAAGGGAACATGTTAAAGCAAGCAAGCAACAGTGGCTGCAGTCTTTCCTAATAGCAGGCAGGTTGGGGCACCTAATGCATGTGGATTTATTCAGTCAGTCTCAGTGTTAGCCAGACGTGGAGGTCTCTGTGAAAGAATACGGGATTGGCCAGGCTGGGTCACTTCCATAAGGTGGTAGCTAGTGAGAGCTCCCCTACACCTTTCTCAGAGAGCATTTAGGGTGCAGTGGGCACAGTGTAACACATTGACTCATGTGGCCCTGTACCAGGAAGATGAAGGCCCCAGCACACCATGTTATGCATTTGCAACATCCTTCACAAGTAATGTGCCGCCGTCCACAATTGTCAAGCGTGAATCTGTACCATAGTGTGCAGAAGAGAAAGTTAAGCATTATTCCTGCTACTCCTTGTTGTATGTTCCATCCCCAGTATACATCACTCTATTTTTGCAAACCCATCTGTTTTCTTCTTTTCGGAGGTAAGGGGGTCCAGTGCCGCACAAATTGTGCCACAGCAAATCCTGAAGGTGTCAGTATTAGTATTGCAACCACTTGCACACCCACAGGGATCCCTATGTAAGGTGTTTAGGGATGCGGAAATAGATGTCGGACAAATTTCCCCCTTACAGACCATATGTCTGTGCAAAACTCACAGAGATATGTCTGTTTTTGTCTGATATCACTAGATGAAAAGAACCAGTACAAGGCTATGGGTCCATGAAAAACACGTACATCACACGGATGTCATCGGTTTACGGTCCCTGTATTTAACATTGGAAAGTATAGGAGAAGCTTTATAATTTATTTATCCATCTTTGAAAAAAAAAAAAAAAAAACTGATGGCAAAAACAGACACACGGACTGTACACTGATGGTACCAGTACTAGTTTTTCATGTATATACAGGGTTTTCCCCATATAAAGTACGACCTCCACCATTAGGACCTTTGTACAGCATATTGAACTGCTGTTAAAAAAATTCCCTAATTCTGTCTGCAGATTCCAAAAAACAGCTTTTATTATACTCACCGACGGGGCGGTCCGGTCCAATAGGCGTCTCTGGTCTTGATCAGCGCCTCTTTTCTTCTTGACGTGTGGGTGATACGCCCTACTTCATCCATACAGCGTACTCCATCGCGCTCCTGCACAGGCGGACTTTTGTCTGCCCTACTGAGGGCAGAACTAAGCACTGTTGAGTCGCCCACCAGGGCCGTGGGTACTCGGCACCGAGCCCGTCCACTTCTATGGGGGATGTCACGGTAGCTGCAGCTCGGTCCGTGGCCCTGGGACTCACCTCAAAAAGGGGATATTTACAGGGGATTAAAAGGTTTGTTGAATGGGGATTCGTGACGCCACCTGTGGTGCCTGGTCAGGGTGACCAGTGCTGCTATGCAGATCCACTGAAGGGTTAATATTGTGCAGCTAGATGTTAAGCCTTCCACAGGTAAGGCTGAGTCCTTCAGGGCAGAGTAATGGTAGGGATGCAGGACAGACGGGAACCCGGCAGTGAGGGGTAATAAGGTAGACAACACACAAGTCACTTTGGTACCTTTACTGAAGATGTTGCAGGCACTCCCCGGAGCACTGTAGGGTGAAGGGTGCACATCCAGATTCCTCCACTGAGTAGGTGTGTGGCCTCCTGTTCTCTGCCTTTTTGTAATGAAGTCTTGGCCTGCTTGTAGCTGGGCCTAACTTGGTCTACGTCCTGCACCTGGCTGACCTTGTGATTGGGCCTTCTCTGGAAGTACACAGTCTCCGCTTGCAGGGCCCTGCTTGCTGGACTCCATCCTCCTGGCCCGATTATGTATCAGCTCTGTGGTACTCCTGGGACTTATAGTCCTCCAGGAACTTCGGTGTTCTCCTAATGGGTCGTGGAGATCCCTATAGGCTTGGACCCGGTGTCCGGTTGTAATAATTGGGATGAGCTGTTTAGGCCCCTCTATCCCTCACTTGCTCAACTTGCCTTCGGCCTACCTGGGCCCTCTCACGATCACACACTGGCAGTTGGTGGGCTGCCTCTTCGCCGCTCTCTAAGCGTCGGCACGCTTTCTCACTGAGCTACACTCACTAGATTCAGCTCTGACTAGGCTGGAGTAGTTTCCGTTCCACTTTTACTAGCCTCCACTCTGTTGAACTAGACTGCAGTCTCTCTCTCCCTTCAGACTGCTCTGTGAGCTAAACTGCACAAACTCAGCTCACTGTTCTCACTCTCTGAGGAGACTGCCTTGTTCTTCCTGTGTTCACCCTCCTTTATATGTCTAAACAGCTCCCTCTGGTGGTCTTAGAAATGGGTGAAGGTGTGTGAATGTAGAATTGGACCTCTAGTGGTTGTTACCTTCAGTGCACCCTTCTGGAAGATATGAATCCAGTCACAGCTGGGCTCCACACTGTCATGTACATCCACCAGGAAAGGCCAAAGTTCACCAATGACCCAGAAGTAAAGCCAGCATATGTGTGGCGCCCCTGTGGTCTCAGTCGCCACAGGGTAATGCACTTCATCCAGAGGTGTGGTACTCTGCTCCCAGGTAAGGAGGGGGCACTGCCAGGACTCACACACTTACATCCAACATCAGACCTCTCAGGCACCGGGAGGGACTAGGTAGAGGGTGTGGGTGGAGAAAGGGGGAAAAGGGAGGAGTCAGACAGTGGTAGGCAGTTGTCACGATCCACTTTTGGATCTGTGGCAGATCTCTCTTTGCATATTAAAACCTTTTTCCTTTCAGGCCATCGGGGGTTAATGTCAGTCTTTTACCCCGGTGGCCGCTGGTGTAATTACATTGCTGCTGACTTGTCAGGGGAAGGTGGTGACCACTCCCAACATCCTTTATAAGGTCACCTGAGGTGTCATCTGACAGTTGGTGATATTGCTACCTTTTGGAGACCAACCAAGCTGAAGTCAGGAGTGTTGTGAATGGGTTTGAGATGAGTTCTGAGCAGAGCCTCCCTCTGGTGGTTACAAGTGGTACTAGTGAGGATTGTGAAGACTGGGAATCAGGTGTTACTGATTGGTCTTATTTAAGGGAATCATTTTCCCATCAGGGTTGCCGGTGATCAATTGTTCTGGTCTGAATCCTTCTTTCCAGTTTCCCTTGTAGCCTGCTGTGTCGTGTCTGCATCTCCTGCTATCAGATAAGACAATTTCTTATTTTGTGTTTTTGCTATATTTTTGCATTTGGTCCTGCACTTCTGTGGGGGCCTTCAGGGTCCCTCCGGGGGCTTTTGCCCTCTGTTTAGTTCAGCCACTGTGTTTTGTACTTTTGCTTTTTCCAGTTTTTTCAGTGGCTGCTGTTTTTGTTACACCAGAGAACTAATTTAGGTGGTAGAGGTCGTGTGATCTCAGGTGATTTTGAAATTAGTAGAGTTGGTGTTTTTCAGGGTTTTCTGGGATTGCAGTAAGTACCCTTCCTGTCCTTTTCTATTTAGATAGTTTGGGCCCCAGCGTTTGCTCATTCTATTTTCTTTCTTTGTCAGTATTTCCTCTTGTCTAACCGCCATTACATGTTTGGGGGCTTTCTATTATCTTTGGGGTTCTGCTCCGGGGCAGATAGCTTTCCTCTTTCTATCTTTAGGTGTAGTTAGTTTCTCAGGCTGTGACGAGGCGTCTAGGACCAACGTAGGAACGCTCCACGGCTGCCTCTAGTTGCGGTGGTTAGTCAGGGTACTGCAATCTCATAGATTCCAACTGCTCTGGTGTATTTCCTTTTTTGCCTGCACTCCTCAGCTACCGTAACATAACACAGGAGCTTGCTGAGCGCAGTGGTACTTCTGCTGTTTCCCTGATTTGGTGTCTTTCTCTGCTGTTCGGTGCATTGCAGCAGAGCAAACTAAGTGTTTATTGTTTAGTTATTTATCCCCTAGGTGTCTGTCTTTCCTTTTTGTTCTTTTGGTGTAATTCACTTTATTCCATCTCACCTCCTGGGGAGAGGGTTGGTGGGTTTAGCTCAGGACTAAAACAAGAGACAGGGATAGGTCAGTGACTTGGGCCTCACTACCTTCAAGTGTACCCCCAAGTTAAGGAGAGACAGCGCCCTTCGTTAGCCTTAGGGGCAGTTTAGGGGCCCAGGTTCCTCGTCCCCTGAATTTCTACAACTGCCTCGTGACAGCAGTGGTCTGTGAGACCAGAGGGACAGTCTGCTGTGGGGACTGAGAGAGCCAGGAGCGCGTCCCCAGACTACAGAGAGAGAAGTGAAGAGGAATGAAGGAGAGAGAGAAGAGGTCTTAGGGGCACAGATAGTGAGCAATCCATCCATGGGGCCCGCATCCACCGGCGTGGTCGGTGGAGGGACCAGGTCGCAGTTAGGCGACCGGCCCCAAAAGTAGTGGAGAAACTAAGGACTCAGCTAAGAAATGGGAGGCTGCAGTATCTTTAAGTGCTACAGCCACATCCATACACATTCGCTGAAAAGGTAGACATATAGGATCCAGGGGTCTGACCAACGTCGCCCGACAAGATCCGAGTCTGCTGGCTCGGGACACTGTGTGTGAAGACAGGGCAGGAGAGGTGGTAGCCAGCGTAGTGAGACGGCCAGGAAAGGAACATCTAATGGAGCCCTGGCAATGTGCACCCAAAGCTACCTGAGAGCTATCTGGACCACTGACCCTGAGGACACAGCACATACCGCTGGGGATTGTAACATCAGAACGGTGAGTAAAACCTGTGAAGACTGCACACTGCTGTGTCCTCTATTCATTGCTGTGCCATCTGCCCTGCACTACAACCACCACCATCTTTAACACTATCTCTGCCCTGGGGCCTAGCTCTACCTATGGAGAGCTGTAACAACTCTGCTGCATCACCATCAGCCTCAGCGGACTCTGAAGCAGCGTCGGCTAACATCTTTATTGCCGAATACCACAGGTGGCGTCACAAAGTATCTTTCATAAACTTTATCATCCCCTTATCATCATTTTCTTTGGAGGCCCAGGGCCACGGACCGAGTCACTGCTGCCATCACACTTCCCTTAGGAACCAGCCCAGTACCGAGTACCCCCACGGCCCTGGCGGGTGCTCCATTTACGCATCACAAACAGGATGCGTACCCTGGCATAGCTAGGTACTGTGTGCCAGAGACTTAAGTGAATTGAGAAATTGCCGCCATTGCAGCATCATGTGGCGTGCAGGAGGAGAAGGGCGTGTCGTCGTGGGTGGAACTTGGAGGAAAGGCACGAAAACTATAGCCGCCCCTCATCAATACTGCTATGTGAGGAAAATATGTCCGTCTACGAAAGAGATCTACCTCCTGGTCTGGGATGGTGAGAAAAGGAAGAAGAAAGACCGCCCACGAAGGAGAGAGTGGGAACAATCAGGTAGTGCAGCCCATGATCGAACCGGCAAGATGGCAAGTGGAGGTCACCCGGAGTTTGGGGAGGAAGCAGAAAGCTGCCCAGCCAACGAGTGGAGAAAGAGGACCAGCCGCCAGCAATGAACACGGAGGTTCTTGGGGCCGAATTAGAGAAGATGAGCTGCTGGCTCCTCAGATCACATGTCACAGTGGTGTCTGACTGGAAAGCGGCCCTCTTGGAGAAGTCGGGGGAGCAACAGCCGGCCAGGCACAAAGCATCCCCGCCCCAACGGAGGAGTCCGGCACCGGAGAAACATCTGTGGCAGGTAAGATGACCGACCCTGCCCCGGTAGCCGAGGACACTCTAATGGGGCCCTTTGATGCCCCGCAAGCCTTTCCACCCGACCGACTATACAGAAATATTGACTGGGATCGGCCCTCGGGTATCAGACACCTTGACAGCCCCGCTGCAGCCGAGAAGGGAGCTCCAGGAGGTGAGCGGAGAACGGGTGACGTTCCGGTCGGAGCACTCCGGCACCGACCTGATGGGGTTCCCTGGGAAGACCCAAGCAAAGGGGGATCGAGTGGAGATTGTTAGCTGGGAGGAGTACCGCCAGCAGCAGGCGCTTAAAAGGGAGCAAGAGGAGAAAGAGCGAGACATCCAGTGCAGGGCCATAGAGGAACGAAACCTGAGAGTTAAAGCCCAGACCCGCAAGGCCAAATATGAAGATCGGGGGCAGGGCACAGTGGTAGCCTTCCGTCTAAAAGCAGGCTGAGGGTTCATTAAAGAACCCGGGATGCTGGCAGAAGTCTTCATCACCCGACGTGACGTGGAATCCCACCTTCTGGAGGGACACCCGGATCGGGATCTCTACCCGGAAGACCACGTTACGTACACCCGACACTGGGGTGAAAAGGGATGGTATGCTCTGCACGTCCATAAATGCACACCAAAAGAGTCAGCACCCAAGTCACCTGCAGCCAATCGTGAGCCACAACCTGCAGCCCCAATGTATGCTGCCATCGCAACACCTGCAGCCGGTCCAGATCCACTGCCTGGAAATGTCACACCTGCACCTGCAGAAGTACCAACTGCCATGTGTTCTCAGGCTATGCAGACCAGCATTGAAATGCGCTCTCGGAGCACTCAGACCCCATGGTGGGTACTGATCAACTTTTTGTATTACCTGGAATAAGGCTGAACTCCCGGCCAGGACATTGCAAGATCCAGGTATTGCCCTGTGAACAGTAGGATCAGTAAAGAAAAAAAAAGTGTAAGTATGACTGTAAATAGTTAAAACTTAAGTTAATTTGGTAAGGTTGCTGTTAAAAGAGTTAATCCATTCAAAAAGACATTGAGGCCATGGACAGTAAATGGTCAGAACTGTTACGTACATAGTTAGCACTTCTTAAGTTGCTCCTTGTTGGTTTTACATATAACGAGGTGAAAATGCCATTTGCTAACTGCACTAAAGTTTACTTGCCTTAATGACCAAGGAAGAAAAACCGTCTGGCGTGGCGGAAAAAGTGATCCAATGAGGTGACCAGCCATTCCTTGTAGCCATGCCCAAGGCCTACATTAGGTGTTTGAGACAGGTTCCCCCATATTACACTTGGGACAGTGGGAAGCTAACACCGGCAAGGGATGTCACCGCACCTTGGTCTCACTGAATCTTGATTGCACAGGAACTTGATTTTTGTTTTGAATAGAATTTTATTGCCTTTAGAGTTTGATTTAACCCCTTCATGACCCAGCCTATTTTGACCTTAAAGACCTTGCCATTTTTTGCAATTCTGACCAGTGTCTCTTTATGAGGTAATAACTCAGGAACGCTTCAACGGATCCTAGCGATTCTGAGATTGTTTTTCCGTGACTTATTGGGCTTCATGTTAGTGGTAAATTTAGGTCGATAATTTTTGCGTTTATTTGTCAAAAAAAAATGGAAATTTGGCGAAAATTTTGAAAATTTCACAATTTTCAAATTTTTAATTTTTATTCTGTTAAACCAGAGAGTTATGTGACACAAAATAGTTAATAAATAACATTTCCCACATGTCTACTTTACATCAGAACAATTTTGGAAACAAAATTTTTTTTGGTAGGAAGTTATAAGGGTTAAAAGTTGACCAGCGATTTCTCATTTTTACAACAAAATTTACAAAACCATTTTTTTAGGGACCACCTCACATTTGAAGTCACTTTGAGGGGTCTATATGGCAGAAAATACCCAAAAGTGACACCATTATAAAAACTGCACCCCTCAAGCTACTCAAAACTACATTCAAGAAGATTATTAACCCTTCAGGTGCTTCACAGGAACTAACGCAACGTGGAAGGAAAAAAACGGGCATTTTAATTTTTCCAACAAAAATTTTCTTTTAGCATCAATTTTTTCATTTTTACATGGGCAACAGGATAAAATGGATCCTAAAATTTGTTGGGCAATTTATCCTGAGTACACCGATACCTCATATGTAGTCATAAACCACTGTTTGGGCGCACGGCAGGGCCCAGAAGGGAAGGAGCGCCATTTGACTTTTTGAATGGAAAATTAGCTCCACTCGTTAGCGGACACCATGACATGTTTGGAGAGCCCCTGTGTGCCTAAACAGTGAAAACCCCCCACATGTGACACCATTTTGGAAACTAGACCCCTTATGGAACTTATCTAGATGTGTTGTGAGCACTCTGATCCCCCAAGTGCATCACAGAAGTTTATAACGCACAGCAGTGAAAATAAAAAAATCATTTTTTCCTCAAAAATGATTTTTTAGCCCACTATTTTTTATTTTAACAAGGGTAACAGGAGAAATTAGACCACAAAAGTTGTTGTGCAATTTGTCCTGAGTACACGAATACCCCATATGTGGGGGGGAACCACTGTTTTGACGCATGGGAGAGCTCAGAAGGGAAGGAGCGCCATTTTGAAATGCAGACTTGATGGAATGCTCTGCGGGCGTCATGTTGCGTTTGCAGAGCCCCTGATGTGCCTAAACAGTAGAAACCCCCACAAGTGACCCCATTTTGTAAACTAGACCCCCCAAGGAGCTTATCTAGATGTGTAGTGACCACTTTGAACGCCCAAGTGCTTCACAGAAGTTTATAAACGCAGAGCAGTGAAAATAAAAAAATAATTTTTGCTTCTCAAAAATCATTTTTTATCCCGCTATTTTTTATTTTCCCAAGGGTAACAGGATAAATTGGACCCCTAAAGTTGTTGTCCAGTTTTTCCTGAGTACGCTGGTGCCCCATATGTGGGGGGGAACCACCGTTTGGGCGCACGGCAGGGCTCAGAAGGGAAGGAGCGCCATTTGACTTTTTTAATGGAAAATTAGCTCCAATCGTTAGCGGACACCATGTCGTGTTTGGAGAGCCCATGTGTGCCTAAACTTTGGAGCTCCCCCACAAATGACCCCATTTTGGAAACTAGACCCCTAAGGAACTT
>JARQOD010000005.1:48480776-48503567 GCA_033576555.1 Oophaga sylvatica
CCCAACTGGTTACAGACACAGATTTCCAACCCAAAAAAAGGTTATGAGACTGTAACCAGGGAAACCCACACATAATGTCATGGATTATACAGAACCAAAATTTAAAATCCCTGATGACGTTCAACCCTTTTTTTTTCCCGGTAAAAACGGGGGTTTATTCTCCCCCAAAAAGGGGTGAATCGACCCCAGTGGGGAATGACTTCTGTGGGGGTTATAAGGGAAACCCAAAACGTTTAGAAAATCATAATCCAAAAAGTTAATAGCTGCCCGAATCAACGAAAGCCTGACGAAAATGAGGAAGAGAGATTCGATGACTTTTAAAAAAATTAGTCTAACACTCCAAAAAACAACTGAGCGGCAAAAGCCCCCCCCCCCGCTTGGGCAGATGAAATAGCATGAGAGGCATCACCACGTAAAACAAACCCATTGCGCTTTCAAAACTCTACGCTGTCCCCCAACACCACTCCACAACGCATGGGCCAGCATGTCCAAGGAACACCACCCACGCATACTTCTCCCGCTCCAAAACGTCTGTAAATTTAAACGCTTGCTGAAACATTCCCCCGGGGGACAGGGAACCCCCAAACACCTTTTTCTTTCGACAGACCCTTCCGGAAAAGGGCGCCAAAGCGCGAAAACCCCTTTCAGGACTGCCCACCTACGGAATCTCGACAATAATGCGTCATCAAGCCCCGTTTTGCCAAAAAAAGGTTTTTCGCTTGATCTGACATTAGGCTCTCGTACAATAAGCCAAAGCCTGAAAAAGCATCAACATCACTAAAAACGGGGATCCCCAGATTCGGGAAAAAAACCCAATCCTGGGATCGCCACCGGGGAAGAGATGTAATTTAACCGTGCGCTGCGTTTCCTGGGACTTTTTTTAAAGGCAAAAACAATTTACCATTTTTTTTGAAATTTGAAACTTTCATCCCCTAAAAAAAATTTTGGCAGGGGGGAACCTAGGTTCCCAACAGGCAACCAGAAAGATAGCAGCAAAAATCCAACCTCAGGGCAAGCTGATCCCAACCCAACAACTGTGCAAACTCCTTGGGGGAAAAGTCCCCCCCCCGCACCCAAGTACAGAGGGAAAAAAAAAAAAAAAAATGCAACAAACAGAAAAATATCTCGCAACTTTTCTTCCTTAAAAATTTTTCCCCCCCCTTTTTGTGAACCATACAATTTAGGGCCCCCGGGATACGTTTGTTACGGTAGTAGGGGGCAGGTAAAAAAAAAAATACACCGGCTTGGAATCTATGAAGCAGTCCCTGATAACCCCGCAACTGGCAGCCGGGGAGCTTCCTACGTTGGCCTAGACCCTCGTCCACCTGAGAAACAACAACCTAAAGAAAAAGGAAAACTATTGCCCCGGGCAGAACCCCAAAGATAAAAAGCCCCCAAACAGTAATGGCGGTTAACAAGGGGAAAAAACTGACCCCAAAAAGAAAATGTATGAGAAAACGCTGGGGCCCAAACTTAAAATAAAAAAGGGGGAAAGGGGATACTGCAACTAAAAAAAAACCCCTGAAAAAACACCAACTCTACAATTTTTAAAAATCACCTGGATCACACGCCTTCCATAAATTATTCCGGGTGTAACAAAAAAAAAAGCAGCCCCTAAAAAAAAAACTGAAAAAGAAAAAATCCAAAAACAGTGGCGGACTAAAGAGGGGCAAAAGCCCCCGGGGGGACCCGAAGGCCCCCCAAAAATGCGGCAAAAAGCAAAAATTAGCAAAAACCAAAATAAGAAAAATTTTCTTATTTGCGGGGATGCAAACGCACGCAGGCTACCGGGAAAAAAGGAAAAAGGTTAGCCAGAACAATTTATCCCGGGAACCCTGTGGGGGAAAAAGACTCCCTTTTGGGCCAACATAACACCTATTCCCGGCCCTCACAACCCACTTGTCCCTTGAACCCCAGAGGGGCCTTGCTCGAACTCATCTCAAACCCTTTAAACAGTCGGAATTCTCTGCTGAGTGTACAAAACCCCGCCAAAGAGACTGGACTGTGGGTGTACCGGTTTTTTATTTCGGTTGACAAGAAATTTGCTGAGGTATGCAAAGTCATTATCAAAGCCAAGTTTTTTGGGCTTCGAACCCAATGGGATTTAAAGTAAGTAGTTGGTGATGGGGGGGTTGGAAAGTTTGGTGCAACAACTCCACTCCCATGGGGTTGTTGCTAATTTGTATGCTGTTTTAAAGTTAAAAAAAAAACTCCCGAGGTTCCCCAGAAAAAATGTGACGATTTTCCGTGCTTTTTGGGAAACAGCCCCCGCTGTAGATTGCACAAATAGGAACAAAAAAGTTATTTTCCCGATCTATTAAGCTTATCATATATTTTTCCGTTTGTTTGTGGTTTGGGGGGCCCTTTTGGGGTCACACATCAACAGAGCAAGAGAAGTGCGAACAATCCCAAGACCTTTATTATAGGCAAAACTAAAAAGGTCCATAAAACAAACCACCACACTGAGGATACATTAGTCCAGAACACAATGCAGTTCAGTAACAGGATAAATGTCCCATGAGATGAGTCCAATAATCCAGACGACAAGAGGATAAAACAGAAGTAATCACTCCTTCTTTTCTCTGAAGTGCTGTGTCTGTACACCATGCTTTCCACAGGGGAACTCACTTCTACCTCTCTGTTGTCCTCAAACTCCCTCCTTATCTCCAGGCAGTCAGACCGGTTTGTTGGCTTTCATCCCACTTCTGACCTGGGACAGGTGCCTCAGGGATTAAGGCACTACAGGGGGTGACTCTCGCATTTGGATAGCTGAGGGTCATAATGGACAATCAGGAGATGTCAGCAGGGGTTTCAGCCAAAAGGCTGACAATGAGACTCTAGACAATAAGCGGAATACACAGAATGATATCGGGCAGCAACAGAACACCATGTAAATCAGTAAAATATAAACATACACAAAATGATACCCCACAGAACATATCACACCATCACAGTGAATAAAGAAGCTCTGTTGTCACACGCTTGGAAAATATCCTGAATAATCTGCTGCCAACAAGAATATACTAAAACAATGAATGTCCTTGGTGACAAACTGGCCAATTCATGTGTGCCCACCAGCGGCGACATGGCGACCTTTCCCTGATAGTACACAGCAAATTAATGTAGAGGGGAACATTGAGCATTGAGAGATCCCAGGTAGAGGATGAGGTTGACAGTCAGTGAGAAATTGTAGATGATGTCACTAGGTATGATGAATGTGAAAAATAAAGATTATTATTAATTATTATTTATTATTATCATTATTATTTATATGATGACCATCTGTCGAAGTGGGAAGCGAAAAGTGGACCAACAAGTTTCGTGTCATTCTGCGAGCGTGGAATGCTGCATGGTCAATTGCTTGTAGATAAGAGGCATATTGCGAGCATTAAGCAAGGTGATGACTATTCGGTAGCCATGCTTTTAGGTTTCGCTCACACGAGCATATTACACGGCCGAGTGCTATTGGATGTTTTAGGCTGGGTTTACATTAGCGTTTGAGGCTGCAGCCGCGGTGCTGCTGACTTCTTTCCTTAAAGCTCCGCCTACTTACTCATGGTCCGCCTACTTCCGCATGCGTCCTGCGTACCTATCTTTCACATTGGGTATGCAGGGAAATGCGTTGTATGCGGATGCGTCCGCATACGGCGTTTTGACGTGTGTCCGCATACAACACATGTCCCTGCATACCCAATGTGAAAGATAGGTACGCAGGACGCATGCGGAAAGTAGGCGGAGCATGAGGAAGTAGGTGGAGCTTTAAAGAAAGAAGTCCGCAGCACCAAGCTGCGGACTCAAACGCTAATGTGAACCCAGCCTTACCTGATAGCACTCGGCTCAACGTTATACTATAGGCATGCAGATCTGAGATTTTTTTTCTCATGCCGATTTGATATGAGAAAACAATCACGAGTGCATCTGATGATTGGATCACGTGCAACCATTAAAGTCTAAGGGCACGTGTGAAACATCAGATTGCTCTTGGATGTCAGAGATTGATTACTAGAGAGAGAGACCAATTCTCTTACATGAGAGAACATACGATCATCTGACCCCGGTCTTAGATTCACAGATTACAAGTAAAATGGGGAAATTTTATTGTTTTCAAAATGTACTTAAAAATTGTCACATGACCAGGATATGCTGTGTTCCCTGCTCTGCAAAGCTTTTTGCTGAGCAAACTCCTTCTGGGCTACATGTCTCACCACAAGATCTATCCCCACTCCCCACAGATCCAAAGCTCTCCTGTACCAGTGCTGCTGCTTCAGCAAGTGGTTCTGCCGGAATAACCAAGATCAGTCCTTATCACGCTGTGACTGTTCATAATTAGAGAAAGGGTCCGAACCATCCCTAGGACTGGGGCCCTAACTATCCCTGCTCTCTAAGGTACCTCTAAAGGTGAGGAAGTTTGGGCCACCAGCAGGTATGGACTGGGACTGAAATTCAGCCCTGGCATTTGAAATCACACAGGCCCATTGTTGTCCCCCTCCCCAAGCACCAGATGGGATATATTACTAATATTAATCTGGATTGAGGCAAGGAAAGATAAATACAAGACCAATATTTCTAATTTTCTAATGATACCCATGGCCAATGAATTTGTGCTCCGTCTGTTTAGGGTCTGCGAACGCACCAAATATATGATGTGGAGAGGTGCGTTCGCAGCCCGGGGTCCACCGTGCAGGTGGAGCCTGCTGCTAGTAAAATGGTGCAAGAAGCGAACTCTGTTATCCCGCAGAGTCGCCAAAATAAATGCCGTAACGCGCTGTGGCAATATGTGCGAACTCTGTAATCCACAGAGCCGCTAGAAGGAGAGCCGCAGCGCTATATGGCGATGTGTGCGAACTCACTTAACACAATGAGTCCAAAATAAACACCAGCTAGGGCGCTGTCTAGCGTTGAAAGCGAACTCTGTTACGTCACAGAGCCGCTGAGAAAAACTTCGTGTCCTGTCAGGCACCCAGTTACACAGTTTAAGGTGCTAAGCAAACATAGAACGTGATCATACGCTAATGTCCTCGCGGGAGTCCACCCACAATCTATGGCGTTCTGAATGCCAGACCCTGAATACGGCAATCAAACTCCTCACCGGTTATGCCGGTAATCTAGGGCATCTAGGACACCTTCCTGACCACTAGCACACCAAACTCCTCACCGATTAAGTCGGTATTCTAGGGGCTTATTTCAGCCGGGCCATAACCACACACACGCATGACCACACTGGCGCATAGCATATAAAGACTGATACTAGCGCATGGCGGCCCAGCCATGCTACCCTTTTATAGTAACAGCTACAGGACCTGCCAAAAAACAAGGACCAATGAAACTTGTTCCAGAACACCAGTAATCACAGGACCTTCCTGGCGGACCAATAGGAGCTGCTGCAGTACCTGAGCAGTGACCCCTGATCTCCAATGAGAGACCACTCTGGGCATGCTCAGAAGGGGAAAACAGGACTTTGTCCTAAAGACGTCTGTCGCTGTAACCAGTAGGCCACAATATAGAGCCTGGAGGAGCAGCATAATCCCTACACACGCCAAAATGGGGGAGATGCTGAGACCGACGCTAAGATGAGCAGACTCCACTGCGGACGGAGACGAATGGGGGACCGCAGCGGGACTGGTTCGAGACTCCCCCTGTACAGAACGGGAACTCGACCCCTAACATGGCCCCCCTTCCTGGGCCTTTGCTGCGCTCAAAGGCAGCGAGAGCTGCGGGAGCGTGAACATGCCGGCAGGTCCCCAAAACCTATCCCAGGCCCATAGCCCCTCCAGTCCACCAAATAAAACTTTTTGCCCCGTACCACCTTACCCCCACGATGGGGGTTCACCTCATGGCGTCCTAACGACCCGATGTCCGGCAAGACTCAGAAAACCGGGACATGAGCACAGGTTTTCAGGAGGGATACGTGAAAGGTGTGGAGATACCAGGCTGGTGGAAGAGCCAAACGGTATACCACAGGGTTTAAAACCCCTCGAGGACCTTGAAAGGACCCAGAGCGGGTGGGCCCAACTTAGTGGACTCAACTCGCACCTAATGTTACGGGCGGAGAGCCACACTAATCCCCAGGAGCAAATGTTGGAGCGGGCGCCGATGTGCTGGCGGAGGACCTCTTTCTCTCCTTGGATGCCTGAATGGCATCCTGGGTACGGTCCCAAATTTCCTGTGCCCTGGTGGCCCAGCTAGTAAGGCACACAAAAATCCAGGAGAATGCACAGGAAGGTTAACCGCAACGCTTGGTATTCTTCACGTCACTCACACTCTCAGACACACCCATCAGGGGTAAAAAGGGGAAGGGGACATAGCAGTCGGGGAGAGAGTTCAGTCTTTCTAGACATCGTGCAGGAGGAGAGGAGTGGGCAAGTCTGTTCAGTGTTCAGTCTGTTTCCTGTCGGGGGTACAGGGTATTCAGTTTCATTTTTCATCCGTCTGGACTTGGAAGAACTGAGAGCTGCTCACGACTCTGGAGAAAGCTGACATTTCCACAAAAGCAACAAGTGCTTATGTTAAGAGCGGGAAGCAGGGGCGAAGGGCGCAGTGGAGAAGCAGAGAGAAGTGCTTCAGGTATTGGATTACCTGCACTAATTAACCGGACACCGGGGGTTTCCGACGTTAGTGTTTCAAGCATACTAACAAGAAACCCGGAGGCTTTCTGGACTACAGGTCGCAGAGAGCAGCCCTAAGCGCTGATACAAAACCGAGTCAGGGGGAACAAAGGCCTTGAGTGGGAGCTACAAAAAGGGATTTGGGTTCCTCAACATCTGATAATCAGAGACAAGAACTCCCCCCACAATGTCACCCGGGCTTGGCAGCTATTGAGAAAGCTGGAGTTACAGATTAACTTAGCTTCATGCAATTTGGACTCAAGTACATTTTGAAGTAAAGGAGGCCTCAAACGCTCAGCCTACCCGAGTGTGCATTGTCCACCCGCCCCAGCTTCCCCCGGGATCTTCTTGAACATCTAACCAGTAAAGGTATGAAAAAAGCGGCATTGGTGTGATGAATTCTTAACTACCCCTGCAACTTTCCCACCATAGACTTCCGGGGACCATCTCACCTGTGGGGACTTACCACCCAGCTCCCCCATAAACATCCCCTGTGAAGATCCTTATAGCCCTGGCCAATTGATCATACCCGCAGGTGGCGTCACGAACTACCTATCCAATAATCCCCTGTAAATATCCCCATTGTTTTGACCCCCCGGGGGCCACGGACCGAGTCCCGCTGCCAGTGACATCTCCCATAGAAATCAATGGGCTCGGCTCCGAGTACCCCATACCCTGGTATCCACAATTGTGGTGCGAGTCATCTAAAAACTTGCGTCACGAACGGATGCGAAGCTTGCAATTGTGAGTCCTGTGTGCCTATATTGAATTGTTTGGTGAAAAAGACTGTTTGCTGCAATTGGCGCCAAATACCGCCATTTTCCGCCCATATTGGCGCCCTGAGGCGCTGGGAAGAAGGTGGGCGGCATTCGTGGGCGTGTACCCCCCTGTGGCGCGAAAGTTATGGCCCCCTCTCAAAATGCTACTATAATGGCGATCCTGCCCCACTGCTAAGGAAATCCCCTCCTCTTCTTTTCAGCCAAGAGGAGGAAACGCAAATCCCGCCTCCACGGAAGAGACCGGCTGTTCCGATGGAAACTACAGTCTGGCCTGGGTTGAGATGGCGGAAGGACAGGGAATCTGTGCGGAGGAGGAAGGCGTACAAACCCGCTCACCGGAGGTTTACTGCCTGTGCCGGAGCTGTCCCAGATCGGGGCACTGACCCCGCTAGTGGAGCGCAGAAGGAGAAGCGGCACTCAGAAACAATCCGCTATAGACTTCGGGGGAAAGAGGCCCCGGCGTGCCCGACAAGGGGGGCGTGGGGGCAGTGCTCTCTCCCACAAGCAAAACCTCCCTGTTTTTCCAATTCCCGTGGGAAGGCTGAAAAGAAACCGGGGCGCCCCCCCAAAATGCCCGTACCTGATCCCCCGATCGGGGTGGGGAGAAGGAGGCTGAGGACCCTGCCCTTCCGGAGTGCCAGCCAGGGGCCCGAGGGCCACAGCAACTACGTTCCCCCCTAGGGCCCCCGGGGGGTCCCGCCCATTGCCGGAAATCGACTGGGGCGAAAAGGAGCGTCTGGATGTGTGATTTTCGACCTCCAAAACCGGGAAAGCCTGGAAAAAACTGGGGAAAAAAAGGGGCGGGGGAGAAGGAAAAAAAAAAAAAGCGAGACCGACGGAAAGGGGAAAAAAGTTCTTCGCTGATAAAAAAACCGTCCCCCCAAAATAAGGTACCCGGGAACCGGGCGTCAGGGGGGATATAGAAATTTCAGCCCGAAGGGCTGGGGTTTTTTTCGGGCCGGGGGCCCCTATCGGGGGGCTTTGTAAGCCCCGGGGAGGGGAGACCCACCTGCCCCCTCGGTCACCGGGAAAAGGGGGCCGGTAAATGGGGACTTTAATTACCCCGGACGGGGGTTTTAAAAGGGGTGGTAAAAGCCCTAAATGTTTCCATTGTCAGGACCCCGCCCCGACCCGGGGAACTACACAATGCCGAGGTCCCGCCCAGCCCCACAGCAAGACCTGCATTGGGTCCCCCTGCTTACTCATCTCAACCACGCCCCCCCCCATCCAATCTCGACCCTTTTTTCACCGCAACTGCAAAGATTTTGTCTTGTACCCTGCGACTCATTCTGTATCGCAACCGGATGGTGGGACCACAGTTAGATCGCACCCAAGCCGCATCTTCAAGGAAATTTTATATTTCCCTGAGCACCCGTTGTTCCCTAGGTTGCACAAAATGTGTATACGCAAACACGATTGCAGGCCAGTTTATTTGTTGTTTCAAGAGAACACCGGGTCGTTCCCCCCGGGGAGGGAAACTGCTGTTTTTTGAAGAAAGAGAAAGCCATAGGCCCGCGGGTTTATCATTGTATAAAGTTTAAAAATTTTGAGGAAGTTAAAAATTTTTTGCCTTTATTTTTTTTTATTGAAAGTTGAAAATGTTACATGTTTCTTTTTTAAAGAAAACCCGGGGGGGGTACGGGGTTATGGCTTAAAGGTTAAAGTATTCATTTAAAAATTGAATGGGTTTTTTTTTGTTACTTAAAATTTTTAAATTGTCCTTTATCATGCGGACTGCGGCGGGACTGTGCCACCCCAAAAAACTTTATTGAAAAATTTAAACTACGGTCCTTTATCTTGGTTTTACACAAACCTTACATTCCTCGAAAAAAACCCTAGGTTGGCCAATGAGGTCTGCTCAGAATCCTGCACCCACCCAGGCCCCAATGGGGTTTTTGGGGGGGCCCCCCAAAAAAAATTTGTTTGTTTTTGAAATGTTTGATACTTTTGATATTTTGTATTTTTCAATGTAAAAAATTGAACGTTCAAGAAGTCTTCCTCCCGGGGGGGAATTTTTAAAATTTTTTTAAGCAAAAAAAAAATTTTTTTCTTTTTTTTTTTCCCCCGGGGGTGCTGTTTTTAAACCCAAGGGGGGGGTTGGGCCCCTAGTAAGGACCAAAAACCCAGGGAATCACGGGAAGGGTTACCCAAGCTTTTTTTCATTCACGTCCCTACACTTCGACAACCCCTCGGGGGTATAAAGGAATGACAGTAGTTGGGGGAGAGATTCACTTTTAGCAGTCTGTGCAGGAGGAGGGGAGGGGGCAAAGGTTAGTTTTTCATCTTTTTCCCTGTCGGGTACAGGGAGTTTTTCAGTTTCAGTCCGCTGGACTTGGAAGAACGGGGGCCTCACGAGCTCTGGAAAAGGGGGAAAAATTTTCTCAAAAGTACAAGTGTGTAACACCTGCACATGGAACTGTCAGAGCGCACTGTATACTGGGTTTACAGACATAAAAGAGTTTTGCAGCTGCTTTAAAGGGGGACCTTCAGACATTAATTTTTTTTTTCCCTAGCTGCGGGGTACTTTCCCATGGCCCTTTTTTTTCAGAGGGGAAAACAGGAGGGAGGAGGAACTTGGGGGAGGGAGCTGGGGGAAGTAAAAAAAAGTGGAGGGGGGGTTTCTGTAAAGATGGACGCTGGGACTTGTATTCCTTAAAAAAAGCGGAGCGTTTCCCGCCCCCCCCTGAAAACCTCGAATTGGAGAGGCGAAGCCCGGTCATCAGGTGAAGCAAGTGTGTACCCTGGTCAAATACCGGGGTAGTGGGAAAGGTAACATTAAGGGCTCTCATGACATCATGTAACTTTGACCCCCAAAGGGGGGGGGGGGTTTGTCAGTCAGTTTCCTGTCCTTGGACAGAGTGCGTGCCAGTCTGAGCCTTTTAGCATTCAGAAAGGGGGGGCTGTACGGGGGTCTTTCACCTCAGCCGTCAAGCTGTCCCCACGGAAGACAGCTGAATTCCTTAAGAGTCGAGCAAATGAAGGGGAAAAGGGAAAAAATTTTTTAAAAAGTGTTTTTTGGTTGGAATCCTGCACATTTAAAGGGCCCCCGGGGACCGAAGGACCATTACTACAAGCTGTGGAAAGAAAACCGAGATTTACCCCGGGTTTTGGGCCGGCAAAACCCCAAAAAAACCAGCGTAAAGGACGGTGGAAAGGGGCTTTGGCAAGCGAGACAAAAGTAAGAACCTGTTTCATTTTTGGAAGGCCCCCAAAATTTCTGCCGGCGAACATTTGGAAACTGAAAATAGAGGGAATACGCTTAGGCTGGGGTTTCCTCTTGTGTTTAAAAAAGGAGGCCCCAACTTTCTTCCGTTGCCTCAAAGTATCCTCCATCCCCCCTCACCTCCCCCGGGGCCTGCCTTCCATCTTGCAAAAAGGTAGGGGAAAAGCGACGGGGTGAGACTGATTATTTTGCTGCCTGCACAACCCTACCTAACTAAAGCCTGGGGGAAGAGCCCACCGTGGGGGGCCCGACATCTAGCTGCATCCCACCCCTCGAGATCTACAGCCGCTGGTTTTAAATTTCCCGAAGACTACGGGGGCGCACGAACTTTATGAATCTACCCCGAAAATATCCCCAACATACCCAACCGCCAGGGCCACGACCGCCCCACCGCTCCGTGACAACCCATAGACTTCCGGGCTCGGCTCGGTACCCCATTCCCGGAAACCCCAATTTTGGTGGGGGGTCGAAAAAAATTTTTGGCGTCACAACAGGTAAAAATCTACCCCCCTTAAAATACCCCAACATCCCAGACCCCCGGGGCCCCAGACCGAGCCCAGCTCCTGGCAAACCCCATAGACTCCGGGCCCGGCCTGAACCCCATTCCCGGTAACCCACAATTGTGGGGGGGGGTCGACAAAACTTTGGCCCAAAAAGGGGTACAAACTTGCAGCTTTGCGACCCTGTGGCCTGTGGGTTTTTGGTGAAAAAGACTGTTGCTGTTGTTTGGCGCCAAATACCCCTTTTTTGCCCCAAATTCGCCCCTAAGGCGCTGGGAAGAAGGGGGGGCGAAACCTGAAGGAGCGCGCAAAGTCTTGGAAAAACCCCCCCGGCCTGACTGCGGCGGGTCCTGCAACAGGAAGTGAAGCTTGACTCGAGCGCCTGCGACAAAGGGTCCGTTCCCCTGGGTGCCTGTAAGTCGCATCGAAACCGGGGGCCCCTTTTCCAAAGGGGGGGTAGATGTCCAAAAAACCGGCTGACAGGGGCCCCGGCCCGGGGGCCCCAACCCCACCGTCTGGTATTTTGGCCAGTGGGGCGCGGGCCCGCACCCACCGGGGCCCGACGCCACAACGCTCCCATATTCCGGGGCAAAGGCTTCCCCAATACGGGGGTGAGCCGGGCACTTAGCGGGCTTCAAGCGGAAGTTATGCGATCCTAGAAATGTCTCCTGCCTGAGAGACAAAAAGCTCTGTCAAGGGGGCACTAACTGGCGCTGCTGAGGGGAAGTGGAGATTGGGAAAACCGTTGATCAGGAGTCGGTCCTGCTTTTTTCTTAACTGCTGCCATATTTAAGCCCACAGAAAGGATTCCGGAGGCCTTCTATCATTTTTAAAAACCCAGGGACGCACCCGGGGACTCCTTCCGACTACGGGACCCGAGACCCCTAAGCAAATTAACTTTTTAAAATGCTATCGATAAAAAAATGTTGAAAGAACAATTTTACAGGGTTGGACCCAAGGGAAAACGCAAACTTTTAACTGGGGCCTTAATCACCCGGGTTGCTCCCTTTGATGCCCTAAAGGACAGGAAAAAAAAGGGCTGCGGCCCCTGGGCAAACCTGGGTGGAACCCAACATCGGGGGGTGAAGTCCTCGGGAAACCCGGGGTAAAACCCTTTTTTCCCCCTAGTGGCCAAGCCAAGAGGGCCCGGGACACCCCCCTAGTGAATTGGACTGTCTGTCAGAGGTGCCCAGCTACTAAAAATCTGGTGCGTAATGAGGCCCACAGCTCAAAAAGGGGAAAGGGAAATCTTGTTAGTGACTCCCAAAAAAGTCCCGGGATGCCCCGGGAGAAAAAGAACGTGCCCCCCCCCGGGGGGGAAAAAACCCACCCCCAGGCGACCTTGTCAAAACCCTCCTGTCGAGAGATCATCTGTTTTCGCTGAAACGGAAAGGCATCTGTCTCCACAGTGCCCTTTAAACGGGGAACCGGGTCCAAGGGGGCCAACCCCCGGGGAAAACCGCAGGGGGGGCCCCCCCCGACTGGAAACCCCGGGGATGTGGGGGGACCCCACCGTTATATTCTAGTGGATTTTTGTTCCGCATTGTTAGCACTGGGGCCCGGTGACCCAAACCTGGCCTATATACCAAAAACTGGTCAAGGACGCTTAAAAAACCCCGAGCCCCTTACTTTTACTGTGTATGCTTCTAATGGTCTTCCGAAAGTACCCGGAACAAAGTGTAGATTAAAGGTGGGCAGAGAGGAGTTGAAAGACCAGGGGCTTTGGGGGTAAAGACTGTAAAGGAAAACGGTTTAATAAATTTTTTGGGGACAACATTTTCGGTAATTTTTGGGGAATTGTGTTCTTGCTCCAAAGCCGCTGGATTGCCCACCAAGGCAGAGAGGGGTAATCCAAGAGAGACCGGGCCGGGGGGTCGCGCAAGCAAATTTCCGACGGCAAATTGGTAATGTACGGGTCATGACTCGATCCTTTGTGATACCCCCCATGGTGAATGATCATTTGGGGCAGGGAGCCAAGGGGTGAGAGGACAACACCAACTGTAGTAGAACCCCCCCCTCAGAAATAGACCTACCTTAGACTGTAAGGGTAGTAAAGTGGTGAAGGGGGGAAAAATACCGGTACGGTTTTTAATTGGGGGGTGTGAGGAAACTTTTCCCCTTATGAACCATTGCTAATTCTGCGTCGCAAAATTTTTTTCCCCGGGAGCCTTAATTCTGTCAAATAGCGGGGAAAAATGACCAAAAACTCAGGGCGGAAAGGGTCAGAAAAAAACCCTGTTGGGCGGAACCCTCCCGCCCCGAAAAGGGGTTTAGGGGGGGTGAAGAGTTCCCCCCGGTTTAAAAAAACCACTTGATTTGGGGAAATTAAGGGGGGTACAACTCATTCCCACGGCAGTCATTCCCATCAAAGGGGTATGGCCCCAAATCCGCTATATAAAAGGCAAAAAAAAGTTTTAATGTATGAAAAACCGGGTGATAAGAGAATTTTTACCCCCGGGGGACCCCTTATTTTTTGGTTAAAAAAAAAAAAATGGGGGAGAAATTTTTGTGGATTACAGGTGAACCGCAAACACACAAGGAGCAACCCCTACCCTTAAAAAGGGAAAACTTAGCGCTCTGAAAACGGCTCTACTTTTCTCCCTCGACTGAAGGGTTTGAAGGGGTGGCTGGGGGGATCGTGAGAAAAAAGGCTTTCACCCCCCAAAAAGGGGCCCCTGTGAGTCGAAGAATCCTTTGGGGGTCGTTTTCCCCAGGAAAATTCAAGGTTTTGGAAAAAGCGGGTCTAATTTTGAAACCGTGTGCTTCCTTTGAGACCTCGGTATTCCAAAACATATGAGGACCCCTGAAACCCTGCAAAGTACGATCCCTGTCCGGTGGGGGTAAATTAAACCCTCAAAATGCCATCTACTCAAACAAAAGGTACAAATTGGGGCAAAAAGTAGTTCGGAAGGAGTACCCGCCGGACCAGAAAAAATCACCCCCTCCAGAAGGGGCCCGGGGCCAAAAAACCCTTAAAAGGAATCCCGACTTTCCCGGGGGCTAAAGGGTTTTACTAAAAAGGGGTTTGTGAAAGATTCACGAAAAGGGGCCCCTTTTTCGGGGCCTCCGGGGTGGGGAAAAACCCTTAAAGAAGAAACCCTCCCTTAAAATGGGGGAAAGAAAAGGTTTAAAGCATTCCAAAAGAGAAAGAAAACCCTTTTAAGGTTTGAAAATCAAAAA
Organism: Oophaga sylvatica; assembly: GCA_033576555.1. NCBI lineage: Eukaryota > Metazoa > Chordata > Amphibia > Anura > Dendrobatidae > Oophaga > Oophaga sylvatica. The sequence continues at coordinate 48,495,064 of JARQOD010000005.1, forward strand.
CCCCACCCCGTTACACCCAAAACCCTTCCCTGCTGTAACCGACCCCCGTAAAAAGGTTTTGGGGAAAGCTTTTTCAGTAAAGAACAAAAAGGCCCCAAAAAAAATCTTGCATATCCAGAAAAAAAATCGGGGCCAAAATGAAAGGAATCCGGAAAATTAAACCCCGCTTCAAGCTGGAATTTTTGGCGCGGGGGCGGGGCCCCTTACGGAAAGTTTAAAAACACTACTGGCCTCAAAAATTTCCCACGGTTTACACAGACAAAAACCCCCTTAAGCACCGGGGAAAACCCCCGGGGGGGGCCCCCTGGAGCGGCGTGGAGGGCCCTCGGTTGTCCAATTACCAGTTTACTATCAAGTCCCGGGGAGGTCGAAAAAAGCAAAAGCTGAGGGCTTGCCCCCAAATTTGCCGCATGTCGACACGGAAAAAAATGGGGCGACCGGAAGAAATTAAAGCTACCGCGTTCCACGAAATGGGGTATTTAAAACCCAGCCGGTCCACAGGAAGCGTATGGTGCAACTTTAAACCTTTCCCCCTTTCACAGCGGGAAAAAGGGCTAGGACAGTGATCCGTGTCAGCCGCATCAAGGAGTTGTTAAAACGGGAAAGGGTTTCCCCCCTTTTGGAAAAAGGTGACCATGTCGCCCAAAACTCTGTTGGGGAAAAAAAAAAACAGGTTGTTCCCATACCGTGAAAAGTTTTTCAGGGGGAAAAAGTCAACCCCCGAACCCATAGATGGGCTGGGGAAATCGGGTCCCCAAGGGGGGGCGTCCCAATGGGGTTGGAAACGTACCCGATCAAGCGGAACTTTGGCTGGGGGAAAATGGAGACCCTGTTGAGAAACCCGGGGTTTTTGGGTAGGGAAAGCGCAGCTCCCTCGGAGGTGGGGGCGGGGAAAAAGGGGCCCTGTGGGGGGCCCGAAAAAGGCTACGGTAGTCAGAAAAACCCCTGAACCTTCCCCGGGGGGGTCGTCCTCTGGAAAATTTTGGGGGGTGGACCACGTCAAAATTTCCCAAGTAATCTATACTCATACCCCCTTTCCAGGTGGGCCATTACTCCCTAATTTTTGGGGTTGTTCCCGTTAAGGACCAGACCGAAATGACGCCGCGAAAACCCTTTTTTTCAAACTTTTTCAGACCGCATGGGTATCCGGAGCAAGTTTAACGTCAGGGGGGGCTTTCGAAACTGATTTATTCAAGGAATTCTTCCCTGTACGGGGGGAAAAAAAATAAAACAAAAAACCCCCTCACCCCAAACCAATGGGTTTTTTAAAAAATGAACCCTTTTGTCCTTGATTTTTTAGATCCATATTGGAAGACAGGAAACGTGGGGATTTTTCTACCCGATTTGGTTATTTTTGAAAAACCCTTACCTGTAAGCTCAAAATTTTCACTCCGCCTATTTTTTGGGGGAAGGCCCCCCGGGAAATACCATGGATTAGGTTGGGGGGTGAACCGGGGGGAGACCCACCCGTGGGGGAAAATGGGACATCAATCGGCAAGAGCAGTCGAAGATGAAAAATTTTGTGTGGAGGAAAATCTCAATTTAAAGGAGGGGGGGAAACGGGGAAAATGTTTACAACCGAAATGCTCCTGCAAGCCCTTTTATGCCTGGAGGGGGAGTTTTAAAAGAAAAAAGGGAAAATGCAAAAAAATTTGGGAAAAATTTAGTGGGAGCAAGAACCTCGTCATACAAAAATTTTAAAAAAAAAAACAGAAAATTTGGGGTTGCAGAAAAGGAAAGGAGGAAGAACAACAACCCCTGTGTCCCGAGCCATTTTTTAATTTTTGTCCCGAACCCTTAAAAACGTTGGGGAAAAGAACCCGTCATCAATCAAGGAGAAAGAAAGGGAAAAAGGGCATACACACGATCTTTGGGGATTTTCCTGCGGGGTTGGCCCCACTGGGGGGTGCTGTGAAAAAATTCGGGTTTTCGTTTTTTCCCCCCAAAAGAAACTACCCCATTTTGCCCGGGTGCCAGTTGAAACCCCTCAGGGGTTTTCCCATCCCCCGCAAAAACCCCCCAAAAATGGGAAACCAAGAAGGGTCATCTGAAGTACGCCCCTCTATGGGGCCCCCGGTGACGACTCACCCCCGCCCAGCCCTCATTTCGGGTTGCCGATCCCGAAAGATTGGGGGCATTTATAGTTTTTTCCCCCAGCAGTGCGACAGATCGCAACTTGATATCCCGAAACTACACCACGTAGATCAGAGCGAACCAAACCCAAAAGGAAATTCCCCTTTTAAAATCCAGGGGTTATAACGAAAATTTAAAAAGAATACTGTAAAAAAAATATATTATTTGTGTTTTTTTCCCATTGCCTTATAATGGACTCAGAAAGGTGAGGACTGAGCCCCCCCCAAAAAATGTTCCCGTAAATAGTTTTTTCCCGGGGCCTTTTAAAGGTTTTTACTTTAAACCCCTTTTTTTCCCTGAACAGAAAAAAGTGTGGGGGTTTGGGGGTGATTTAGGTCCCGCATTTGGTGTCCGCAGCCCACCCCCGGACCTAGTTGAAGGTTTGGTGCGGTCCTTCCCCAAGCATATTGTTATTTAAAATTTAAAAAAGGTTTTTATATTTGTAAAATTTTTTTTTAAAGTTTGTTTTAACCTTCAAAACATCTTTAACCCCCCGGGGGGGGGGGGAAAATTTTTTTTTTAATTGTGTTTTCCCGCATAAACAAAAAATGTTCTTTTTTTTTTACGCCCGGGAGTGCTGGGTTTCCATGGGGGGAAATTTTAGCCCGGGTACACAATCCCCCGGGGGATGAGTGGAAGGTAACAGTTAAGGGCTCTTCTGACATCATGTACCTTCTGCCCCACCAGAGGGGGGGGGAAGGGGGTGTTTATCAGTCTTTCCCCCTTTGGCAAATGCGTGTCCAGTCTGAGCCTTTTTTATTCGAAAGTGGAGGGGGGTACAGGTGTCTTTGTTACACCCCGCCCATCAGAAATGTGCCCCACTGGGGACAACTGAGATATCCCTTAAGAGTCAGCAAATCGAAGGGGAAAGTGGAAAGATTTTTTAAAAAGTGCTTTTGGCAGGAAAAAGTCCCGCACATTGCTACGGTCATGGGGACCCAAGGTCCTATTAGTACAAGCATAGTGAAAAAAACCAAGAAATTTTTCCGGGGGTTTTTGGGGGGGGGCAAACAGCCCCCCAAAAAACCAGAACTAATGGATTTAGGGGAAATTGGGGCTTTGAGTAAGCGCAGAAAAAGTAAGAACCCCCTTTTTTTTATTTGGAAGGCTCCACCCCAAATCTGCCCCCGGGCCCCCAAAACTTTGGGAAAAACTGGAAAATTTAGAGGGTACGCTTTGGCTGGTTTGTACTCCCTCATTTGTTTGAAAGTAAAAGGAGGCCCCTAACTTGCTTAGGGCCCCCCCCTCAAAGCTCATCCCCCACAACCCCCTCAGCCTCCCTGGGCCTGCCTTCCCCCCCGCCGAAAGGTAGGGGAAAAACCTGCGGTTGGGAGATTATTAATTTCATGCCTGACAATCCTACCTAATAGACCTGAGGGGGAAAATCCCCCTGAGGGGCCCCCCCATCTAGCTGCTCCCACCCCTCAGAGATCACAGCGCGTGGTATAAATTACCAAAAGATACAGGTGGCTCAGAATGTATTGAATCAATCCCCTGTAAATATTCCCCAATCCCAGACCCCCGGGGGCCCAAAGGGCCAAACCACCGCTCCCCGTAAAACCCCCTAGACTTCCATGGGCCGGCTCTGGTCCCCCCTTGCCCCGGGGGCCCCCCAAAAATTTTGGGGGGGGTCCCCACACACAAGCAACATTTAAAGGGCTGGAAGTTTTTTACCGGCACCCCCACCGTAAAAAGGGGCCCGAATCCTGCCCCCCCCAGGGGTTTCCGGGGGAAAAAAACCCCCGGGGGGAGACGCCCCGGGGGCCCCCTTTTCGAGATTGGGGTTTTAAAAACCCCCCCCCTTTTGTGAGTAACCCCCACGCCCCCCAAAATTTACCTTCCCTGAGCATCTAAGTGCACCAAGGTTATAGATTTGGGCGCCAAATCCCCGGCAAAATGGGGGCCCCCAAAATTTTTGGAAAGGGGTTTAAAACAAGAAAAAAAAGGGAAACCCCCGCTAGTTATATTTCAGGGTTGGGGAAGGAATTAGGTTTTTGATGGTAATGATTTTTTTTTGGCACCCTTAACCTTTTTTCATGTTGTTTCTTTAAATCACTTCATTTTGCTGCATATCCCTAAACCATTAAAATGTTTTTTTCCCCTTTTTGGTGGTGTGTACTGGTATAGGCAGGGGGTTTTTTCCCCCCCAGTCCCTGGCAGAAGATAACATCCTTCTGCAGTCCCAGAGAGAGCTCCAATCCCAAAAATTTGGGTGGAGGCACCGCACCCTAAAGAGGTGGGGGCCCCCTAACACCCCGCGTCCCCTGGTGCCCTGAAGGGGGGGGTTTTTGTGGAGGCACTGCTGAATTCGAACTAACACAGGGTATTTACTATGGGACTTTAACAAGCGAGAAGTTATTTTTTGGTGTGGAAAAAAATGGATGTTTTAAATAGACAAAGCTTTGCCCGTGGGGGGGAGCTCTGTGATGCATTGAGGGAAAAGATACTGAAAAAAGTAACCCACTCACTTTAATTGCCCACCCCGAAAAGGGGGGGGCCCCAGAAAGGAAAAGGGGGGAAAGTTACCCATAGCCCCGATCAAAACCCGGGCAAGGAAAAAATTTTCCCATCCATGAAGCCGGGCCCCCGGTATGGTCGCCAAAAGGGAAAAACATTGGGGCCCCCTGAAGAGAAACGGCCCCCCCGTTTTTGGCTTTACTCTATGGGGTTTTGTCAGCATTTTGGGAAAGAGCCGCCCAGAGGGAACTCCTCTTTTTTAAGCCTTCTCGGTTTCCCTCCCCCCGGCTGGGGAAGGAATAAACTTGGGGGGTTCAACCCCTTTTTCTTCTTGAAAGGGTCATCAGATGCAGTAGAACAAAATTTAGAAGTTTAAAGGGGATGCTATAATTCGGCTGCCCCGGAGCAACAATAAAAATTTAAAATTATATGAGGCTTAAAAATTTTTCCCCCCTGAAATGAAACCTTAAAAATTCGTACCACTACCAACAACCAAAAGGGGAAAAAGAGTCCCCTATCTATACCGATGGATAAGGGTTCAAAATAGTATCAAAAGGTGGAGTCACCCAAAAAGAAGTTGACTTGTCGCGGCCAAGTACTCAGGGGAGCTCTCACCAGACCCAATTGCTCGGGGGATGAGGTTTGTGAAAAGAGAAGATTCCTGGTTCTTTTCATAGTTGTTTAGGAAGTTCGCAAGGAAGAGGTTATTTGGCCGCAAAGAAAGCCCCCCCTGGGGTGACTACGTTCCCTTGAAGCCAGCCCCCGACTGCGAAGAGGGAATGCTGAAAGCCCATCGGAAACGGGGGGAGAAAGAACTCAATTGTTAAGTGCTCGGCCAAGACAATACAGGGGTTACAAAGTGCTGCAGGGGTTTGCCGAGAAGCAGCCTGGTTTCGGGAAGAGAGAATGAGACCTGTGTAAGGGAAAGTGGGAAAACCCAGAAGGGTGCTTTGTCTTGGGGCCCGGGCCCAAAAAGCTCGTCAGTGCCCAAAAGGGGGGCTCAAAGAACTCTTCACAGTCCCCCCACCTCCCTCCGGGCAGTCGGGAAACGGGAAATGGCCAGTAAAACCCCTACTGAGCCCCATCGCAACAAAGACCACTCTACCTCTCCATCCAAAAGGCCTCATCGAAAAAATGCCTGAAGGGTTAGTGGGACCAGCCCGATTCCCCGCTATATCAATGGTAAATCGTTTAGTATTCTGGTAGCGGGTCTAAGTGCCATCATTTTTGAAGGTGGAAAAGAGATTTTATCCAATGTGCCTCTAAAACCCCTGTTTGGGCTGTGGGGTGGGGATGATGGGAACAGCATCCCCACCGAGGATGTGCCCGTGACACTAAAATTCCAGAGACTGTTGTTGGGTGGATAAAGAGAACCCATTATAGCGCTAATCGCCCGGAGGCAGAGGAGATGGAAAACCCCCCCGCATGTAGGAACAAATGCCAAACTTTTTCCCGTATTAGTCAGGGTGTCGTAAACGGGGGAGAAAAGTACTCGCAAACCCACCCATCCACCCAGTCTGCTGGAACCCTAGTGAGAGGAGGAGGAGAAGAGGGAACGCAGCCTAAAAGCTTTGCCCTTGTTTTAAAGGAAGTGAGCTAAAAGGAGAAGGAGGAGGTAGTCATCGCGGCATGTAGCGGGGGCGGTTTTTCCCCTTGGGGGAAGGGGACAGGGCCCTCCCCCAAGGGAGTAGAGCACCACCCCGGTTTTTTTTTTAAAAGATCAAAACCCTTTTCCGAGAAGCCCCAAATTGGCCCGGGGGTATCAAAGGTTGGCCATCTACGTGGTTTGTTAGACCGGGGTTTCTCTAGAGTCTGGCCCTATGTTCCCCTTGTATTGCTCGAAAAAAAAAGGAGTATTGGTGTGTGTGGTTTCGACTTTGAACAAACGTACGGTTCCTGCCCATACCTGTCCCCCGATTGTGAAGCTTTAGATTGCCTGAAAGGGGAGCCAATGGTTTTCTGTGTTGACTCGGGTGGTTACTATCAATACCCATGCAAAGGAAGATCAAGAGAAGACGTTTTATCTGCCCCCTTTGGGTTTTTGAGTTTCAAAAACTGCCTCAAGGATGACATGCTCCCCCCCACTTTTTAGAGATGTTGACAAAGTAGTGGGGGAAAAGCACTTACGTGAGGTCTTGGTTTATCCGAGTTTATTTTTTTTGGGGGAAGATTGGAAAACACAACCAGCGGTTGTTCAAAGGGGCGGATCGGGTTTAAAGGAGGTGGGTTGAAGTTGTCCTTGATAAGTGCCCGGGTTTGCCAGACGACTGTGAAATTGGGGGAAAAAAGTCAGCAGAGAAAAGGAATTTCCCCCGCCCCCCCCAAAGGGGGGCTGGGTAAAAGGCCCGCCCACCAAGTGGGGGGTTGGTCCTTTTTAGGGTTCTGGGATATACGAAAATTTTTACCCCAGTACTCTCGGTTGCGAACCTTAATGCTCTTTCCCCCCGGGGTATCCCCCCTTCCCGGGGGGACAGCCCCCCCCTCAAGGTCGGGAAAAGGGACTCTTCGGTTAAGAACCTTTTGGGGAAAAAATGGACACCCTTATGCGGAGGCATTCGAGAAACGGGAAGTCATGTTTGACCAAATCCAGTGTTGGCTATGAGAGCAGTAAACCATGTGTTACATTAGATGTTCTCTCGACGGATAGGAGGGTTTCTCTACAGGACCATGATGGCTGTCTGTCCGTTTACTACTTTAGTGAGGATTGACTCCCATGAACGAAAACTACCCCCCCACCGGGTTTTCTGGTCTGAAATGGGCTGTAGTGGAATGCTGCATGACTCCCTTAGGGGGTACGCTTCGGGGTTCTTTTACCGAAAACAATCCATTAAAAGTGAGAACCACAAAAAAACGGGATCCCACGGGGTCCCGGTGGCTTCCCGCCCTCTCTTTGTTTCGCTTAAAATATCGACCGGGGATCAAAACATTGATGCAGACCCCCTCTCGCCCCCTAGTGAACCTTTTAATGAGGAAGAAGAAGGAGGAGGATAGAGGTCCCCCCCCTGAGGTGAAGACTCTTCCCCATAGACATCGAACTGATGCCCCCTCTGCAGTGCGTGCTAAATTTTTAGGAGCACTAGCGAAGGCTCCCCTTGTCGTACTGTGAGTGACAAAAAAAAACCCCGACTCTCTCCCTCAAATGACTCATATCAAGTCAGGACGGGCGCAGGAGGGTCAGTCAGTGGGGGGAGTTCGATGGTGGGTGAGGGGGCTGGAGGGCCCCAAAAGAATGCATTAAGAACAGGGAGTCTGTCCTGCTGACTGGCGCTAGAGTCGCTAGTAGTAAAAAATGGGGTACAAAACGAGAGACAAGGGGCCGAAAGGAGGAGTCCGAGGCAGTGGTGTTACCCCCCTTTGGAAGTGGTCATGAAGCTCGCTGTGCCCGGGGAATCTTGGGGACGAAAAGACTCGGTCTCGTGGGACCCATTTTTGGCCTCGCATGGAAGCGGGAAAAAAAAAGGATACTGAAACTGTCCCCGGGGTGTGGGAAAAAACCCTTTCCTTTTGGAAAAGCCCCCTTGTGAAATTACCATGATGGGCCCCCTGAATGTGTCATTGATTTCCTCCCATCGAGCCTGAGAAAGCAATGCGTAATGTGTTTGTGGGCACTGACCATTTCACCCGTTGCCCAGGCCACCCCACTAAAGTCAAAGGGAATTACTGTGGCAAAAAACAATGGGAGGTTTTTTTGTACATTCGGGGTGCCTGCCCCCATATACCGATCAAGGGAAAAGATTTCGAAAGAGATAATCAAGGGGCTATGCGCCTCTGTGGGGTCAAGAAAAACCCAAAACGCCATAAACCCCAAAAAGGGATCCCCAACTGAGAGTTTCCCCTCCCTTTTTAACTGTTAGGCCTTAGACCAGGAAGAAGGGACATGGGCAGGGATGTGAGCCAGTTGGTTTTGCCTAAAA
>JARQOD010000005.1:48503667-48582802 GCA_033576555.1 Oophaga sylvatica
TAGGCAGGCCCGGGGGGAGCTGGTCGGGGTGGAACTGCACGCCCAGGTAACAGCGAGCGGGTTAGAGGCCCCCTTATTTCCAATATATGTCCAACTAGCATAGAGCTAATTTAACCCCGAATACCCAGCTAACCCATGGGTGTACGCCGGTCACAGTTGGAGCCTTCCGTGAGAAATAGGTTCTTCTATCTTGGCCACTCAAAGCCCCTTTCCCCCTGACTCCGGTTACGTACCGACTCCCAAGGGGGCTGTTTTTCTGCGCCTAAGGTCCAGTAAGACTCTGGTTTTCCCTTACTTCGTGAAGCATAGAAACATTCTCCCAGTGCCCGGGTAAATTGTGGGGAAACCCTATCCCAAAGGCATGCTCAAATTTCCTTCCACTGCGCCCTTTGCCTTTCGCGCTTTTTAAATAAGCATCCACACTTCCTAGGATGGTAGTAAAAGTCAATCCTTTCTTACTTCTTCCTTGGAGCTCGCTGACAGATTCTCAGTATTCTCCTAGTTCAGGAACACATCAACTGAACTTCACTGTCCTTGGGACAGGCAACTGAAGTTTCTGCTGCAAACTTCCCTTTCTCCAAAGCTGTCTCCGTCTGTCTGACTTTAGCTCACACAGAGCTCTGACAGGAAATGCAATCTGATCTCCTCTCCTCCTGCACAGACTGCACACTGGTGGGATGACTCACTCCTGAGCCACCCGAGCTAGACTGAACTCCAAGTCCAGACTAGACTGACTGAGCTCTGCTGCATGTCACTACCTTATATACCCTATGGGTGTGTCTAAAGTGTGTGATGGAGTGAATGGATATCAAGCATTAAACTGTTACCTCTCCGCACATCCTCCAGGGTTTTATGTGTGCCTTACACACCAGGGCTACACAATATCATCAGCTAGTTGCTTCTGAACTAACTTTCTTATTGCTTCTGGGTCTCTGTGTGCCAGACGCCTATGCCATACATGAATACAGTTATTGTGCTCTTCTTGTTGAGCAGTATACACACACTCTTTACATTTCAGCTGATAAAGTTCATCTGTGATTTTTCCCTCTGCTAGTGTGTGACCCTCTTTTGAGATGATGCAGCTATCATGCTTAAATGTAACTTCATTTCCTTGTTTTGTGAGTTTCTTCACAGATAGTAAATTACTCTCAAGACTAGGCACATAGAGCACATCTTTTACTGGGATCTTCCTGCTTTGTGTTGGTGAGATTTGACAATCAATATAACCATCTCCTATGCCTTCTGAACTCATGTACTGACCATTAGCCATAATCACTTTCTCTGACTTATTTTGATTAAGCTTAGAAAAGAAGTTTCTGTTATTAGTCATGTGACTAGTTGCTCCAGAGTCTATACACCATGCATGCTTTGATGTATTTGCACTGACAGTAAATGCAATTTCAGTATTCACAGAATCATTTTCTCCAGACACAGCACTCTTAACCCTTTGCTGACTGTTTTGCTTTTTCAGCTGATTCATTCTAGCTTTCCAAACTCTGCAGTCGGCTTTCAAATGTCCTGATTTCTTGCAAACAAAACATTCACGTGTTTCTTTTAGGTGCTTTCTGTAGACTCTGTGTTTGTAAAGTAGACTCTGTCTTGGTGCTTATACATTCTGCCTTCCGTTTATATTCATCTATAAGCTTCCCTCTTACATACTCCAGAGTAAGCTCATCATCTGGGCGCGCATCTAGTGCGGTCACAAGCATGTCATAGCTCTCTGGAAGACCACTAAGCAGTAATGCGGCTACATGAAAGTCCTTCAGATCTTCCCCAATGCCTCTCAAGCGTTCTACAAGCTCTAAAATACTCCTGATATACTCCTGCATATCCTGGCCTTTCTGTAGCTTAGACTGGTACAGTTTTTTCATAAGATACAGTTTATCGCTTAAATTAATCCTCTCATGTACCTTTTGCAGCTGCTCCCACATTTCTCTTGCAGTATCACATTTACACACATGAACAATCTGATCATCATCTATGCTGAGTGATATGGTACTCTGTGCTTTCTGATCCATCTCTATCCACTCCTGTGGTACTGGGTCAGGTTTAGGCTCCTGTGTGTATTTCCACGTACCTTCCCTTATCAGCAGCATCTTCACTTTGAATTTCCAGGATTGATAGTTCTGGTTAGTGACACTTGGTACTGTAAACTTCATGGAGTTGCTGCTGCTGGTGGCCATCTTTGCTGTCTTTCTTTCTTTTCTTTTCTCTGTGTTCTGGGGATCTCTGGGACTCTAGGACTCTGGGCACTCTGGGAACTCTGGGCCCATAACCTGTTAGCAGCGGATTAACCAGCGTAACATCCGGAGTGAGCAACAGAGAATGTAGATTTATTCACATCCAGTATAGACAGCTTACAACACAGCATGAAATGTGATCAGCCTGATATCTGCTATGGCTGCAGCATGAAAAACATTAAAACAACACAGGAAGAGAAGGAGGAGGCATCGTGTCTGTGAGTGAGGGTTTTTTTTTTTACAAAACTTTGTTAACAACCTCACAATATGCACAACATATCAAACAGTACAGTAGTAGTTGTTGCAATACATACAAATCAATATGCATTATTCCAACAAAAACGTTTTTTAAACAAATTTTGGAATTTTTTTCACTACTTAAATGAAAAAGAACCTAGACATATTTGGTGTATGTGAACTAGTAATGACCTGGAGAATCATAATGGTAGGTCAGTTTTAGCATTTAGTGAACATGGTAAAAAAAACAACTGTGGAACTGAACTTTTTTGCAATTTCACCACACTTGTAATTTTTTTCCCTTTTTCCAGTATGGTATGTTAAAACTAATGGTGTTGTTCAAAAGAACAACTTGTCCGGCAAAAAGCACGCCATGGCCATATTGACCAAAAAATTAAAAAAAGTTATGGCTCTGGAAAGAAGGGGAGCACAAATCTGAAATAACCCTGGTCGTTAAGGGGTTAAAGAGGTATTAAAAACTCTATTCAAAAAGTAGAGAATATAGAGATCATTATAAAATATGGTAAAACTGTTACTTACCAATCCAATCCAGTGACACCTGTACCAGAAATGATGACATTCTGTCCAAGCAATAGCCATTTATTGGCTCTATCAGTCTGGAAATTGAACGAGCACGTCATAATTGGTTCCAGCAAAAACCATTGGCCCTAGATCGGTGGGGGATCAAATTGGTAAGTAACACAAATCTCTTTTTGTCAAAAAAAATGCCTTCACAAATTTTGTTTAAAATTTCATTAAAGAGCTTTGTGACAGCTTTCTTGACTTCTCTGTTGCCCAAACTGTAGATAAGAGGGTTTAACATTGGAGATATAATGACATAAAATATAGAAACATATTTGTCTTGGTTTGGTGATTCCGCTGATGGTGGGGTTAAATACGTGACCATGGCGGTCCCAAAGTATGTTGCCACCACAGTAATATGTGAGGTACAAGTGGAGAACGCTTTGGACCTTCCCGCAGTTCGAATTTTCAATACAGTAGATATAATACAAATGTAAGACAAAATAATCAGCATAAATGGTAGTACGATGGCAAAAAAGCCAACGCTAAATATTACAAGCTCTTGAAGAGAAGTATCATCACATGACAACCTCAGCACCGATAGGACCTCACACATGAAATGGTTGATCTTGTTAGGGTAACACACAATTATGGGCATAGCAAGGGATGGGTAATGATATTTATGAAGCTAAATATCCAAACGAAGGCCGCTAGATGGCAGCACACACTCCACCTCATGAGAACCTGATAGTGAAGAGGACGGCAGATAGCAATGTATCTGTCATAGGCCATGACGGCAAGGAGTTGGCATTCTGAACCTGCTACCAATAACAATACTTTGAACTGTATGAGACAACCAATGACCGATATTGTCCTATGAGTAGATAAGAGGTCAACGAGCAGCTTAGGTATCGCCGATGAGGAATAACACAAATCTATGAAGGATAGATTCACGAGGAAGAAGTACATCGGAGTGCGTAAGGACAGATTCAGTATAATCAAACATATGATAAGACCGTTTCCTACTACAGTGAATAAATAGATCAAGAAAAATATGAAAAATAAACAGATATTTGTTGTCCAATTATTGGAAAATCCTAAAAGTATCAGTTCGGTGGCCAAAGTCTTATTGTCCATGTTTATCTTCAAAGTTCTTTGAAAAAATATTACAATTATATCCTGGAAATGCTAAGGAATATAACGTAAACTTCTATGAAAGTAAGAACAAAACAAGACTTATGTTGAGATGTTGTATTATCCAGTTTTAAAGGGATGTAATAGAATATAACCGTTCTTGATTTTGGTTAGGTGAATGTATTTTTACATCTTCTTAAACCATTACAGAAAATCTATAAGGAATAGGGAATAGAGGTGAGGGACTCTTTAGTTTGAATCTGGGGTATATCAGGAGAGGTAAGTTTTGAATGAACTTGTGAAGAGTTAGAGGAAAAATTAGGCAAAAAGATCCACAAAATCATATTCAAGAGGCAACGTTGTTAGTTAACGGCTTCTGGACCAGAGCCCTGAGAATGTCCTCTGGCCTGCAGCCATCTTTGGTGCTTCTTATGTTTACTAGGCCTGGGTGCATCGTGCCACAATAATGATATTATGCTGGGCCTACAAATCAGAAGAGGAGCTGAGAGTTCTGGTAGATAGGAAGAGGTCTGCAGAGCTTTGGTCCGGCAGCCAATTACTACCAATATGGCCAGTAGACAAGAGTCCTGCAAGTCTTTTTGCTCACCTTTAATGGAAAAGTGTTGCATTTGATAATGTAGCGAATAAGGCTTGTCCTTTTCTGACAAGGGTCTGGAAGAATGAGACTAACGACAAAGTTAAAGCGGTGGTGTGACGGCATTGTTCACCCCCTTCTAGAGAAAGTGTCAATTGAAAGTGCCAGGGAGTCGGTCAGGCTTGAATACAATTGATGTCAGAGCCGCACCGCTCGGCACAGGAGCCGAGGAGCTGTAGTCTCCCCTATTCTGACGGGATCTCCGGCAAGACGAAGGCCACTTCCGGCCTGTACCTAGTTGGAGATGGTGCACGCAGGGGACTGGATGGCACAGAATATTAGATCATGAAGTGCCAGTACTGTGCTGTAATGAGGGGTATATTAATCCCCACCCAAATGGTAAGCCTAAAGTGATACCATGTTCCAAAAATCCTCAAGGTGGCATACATAATATGCCAGACATATGAAGGGTAAGTTACTTATATTAAAAGCACCGTCTTAGAGGTCTCAGGCTCTGTCTCCCCTTACCCCAACGCCGTTTCACCTCGCTTCCTCAGGGGGCTTTTACTATGCATGAATCTCTATATCATGTTTATTGGTTCTTCTGCCATTTTCTGCCTCCCTGTGGAGGTTTTCCCTGTCATTTTATATTTTGTATTTGATTTTATGCATCTATTCAATAAAAAATATATTTTTTAATTTATGATTGTTTGAATCTCTTCCTATCCTCGGATATGAGTATATTTCTCCCCGGTTCTTTTGGGGAATATGTATGTGGTAAAGTGTCTCACAAATTGATGTTTTTTCAGGGACTATTGTGATTTATTTAGGGTACAGTATAGACAGAGGGTATTTTAATAACACTCTTATTTTTAAGGGCACCGTATGGGGATGTGGTGCAGAAGACTGGAGAGGAGGGAGGTCTGCTGAAACGAGCTGCGCATTTGAAAAGTCATCATGGCAGCTAGACAAGATGAAGATGAAAAGAAAAAGACGACTCCAGAGAAGGCGTTATCAATAAGGTTCCTGGATGTAAAATGTTTATTTGTGATATTGACTAATTCTCATCAGTACTGTGGCTCCTGTATGGTCCGCAGAGTAATGATGGCTGTAAATAACAACTACCAGTAGCTCCTTACCAATGTTAAGGACATACTGGGAGTTGTAGGGTTGTAGGTTCATGCGATACAATTGTTTATGGGGCTGACGTGATATTACAGTTAATCGTTGCATTAAGCTGGGTTCTTGTATTCAAGTACTCTTGGTTCTGGTCATGTATTAATGTATTTATGATGGTTCTGTTGATGTATTCATGTACTGACGGTAGTTCTGGTGATGCATTCATGTACTGATGGTGGATCTAGTGATGCATTCATGTACTGACGGTAGGTCTGGTAATGCATTCATGTACTGATGGTGGATCTAGTGATACATTTATGTACTGACGGTAGTTCTGGTGATGCATTGATGTACTGATGGTGGTTCTGGTGATGTATTTACAGTACAGACCAAAAGTTTGGACAAACCTTCTCATTCAAAGATTTTTCTGTATTTTCATGACTATGAAAATTGTAGAATCACACTGAAGGCATCAAAACTATGAATTAACACATGTGGAATTATACATTACACTTTACAAAAAAGTGTGAAACAACTGAAAATATGTCTTATATTCTAGGTTCTTCACAGTAGCCACCTTTTGCTTTGATTACTGCTTTGCATGCAGAACAGGTGAACGGATGGACTGTACATGCCTGGTTCCCACCGTGAAGCATGGAGGAGGAGGTGTGATGGTGTAGGGGTGCTTTGCTGGTGACACTGTTGGGGATTTATTCAAAATTGAGGCGGTGAGCGGTCCAGCTCACCCCAAACCATCTCGATTGGGTTCAGGACTGGTGACTGTGGAGGCCAGGTCATCTGGCGTAGCACCCCATCACTCTCCTTCTTGGTCAATAGCCCTTACACAGCCTGGAGGTGTGTTTGGGGTCATTGTCCTGTTGAAAAATAAATGATGGTCCAACTAAACGCAAACCGGATGGAATAGCATGCTGCTGCAAGATGCTGTGGTAGCCAATGCTGGTTCACTATGCCTTCAATTTTGAATAAATTCCCAACAGTGTCAGCAGTAAAGCACCCCCACACCATCACACCTCCTCCTCCATGCTTCACGGTGGGAACCAGGCATGTAGAGTCCATCCGTTCACCTTTTCTGCGTGCAAAGCAGTAATCAAAGAAAAGGTGGCTACTGTGAAGAACCCAGAATATAAGACATATTTTCAGTTGTTTCACACTTTTTTGTAAAGTGTAATGTATAATTCCACATGTGTTAATTCATAGTTTTGATGCCTTCAGTGTGATTCTACAATTTTCATAGTCATGAAAATACAGAAAAATCATTGAATGAGAAGGTGTGTCCAAACTTTTGGTCTGTACTGTACATACTTATTGTGGTTCTGGTGACATATTTATTTACTAATGATGTTTCTTATGCTACACTCATGTATTATTGATGGCTCAGGTGCAATCATTATGTTTAATTTAATATATCACCAGAATCATTATCACTACATGAATACAGCACCAGAGAAACCATCACTACATGAATTTGTCACCAGAATCGGAATAAGTCAACAGAACCACCATCTGTACATGAATACTTCACCAGATCCACCATGACGGACACAAAAACCATCAGACATATCAATTTATTTACAATGGGGGTCTGTTTATTATTTTTTATTAGGGTATCTGTAAATGCTGGACATCTTATATGAAACCAAACAGTCCTGATTATAGTTATGCTTTTTTAGTTTCCATAACTTTCCTTGGGTTCTACATTTAAAATATAGGGCATCAGGGATGGGTGTCACTATTTTGTCCCCTGTATTGTGTAAATGATCGACTTTGGGGTGGTCGACACTGTTTACTTCATCTGCCCAGGGCACCAAAATACATCGTCTCGTCCCTGCCTTGGCAATGCTAAGGAAATCCTGAAAATATGACCTGTTGGTGGTTCTCGAGGACCGGAGTTGTGGAACGCTCTTGTAATTGAAGCAATGTACGGCCACGTGTATCTGTGAATTTCCTGCTTCTGGATTGTGTAGAAGAAGCATTCATGAAGGGTTATGCTTGCTATCTGTTGTATAAACTGGTCATCAAGTTGTTCAGTAAAGAAAATTTTGTATTTGGACTCTGATTTGCCTTGTTTATCTCTATTCCATGTGGTCCTGGCTTGCCATGTTGGGAGGCGTATCGCCAAGTTAATAGCAGCCCAAATACCCAGCCAGCATCTCCATTTTCCTGTAGCGTGGCCAAGCTCAGATATGCTCCTCACCCTCGGCTGCCACCCGTTACATATGTAAACAATTTTTGTAAAAAACTGATAAAAAGTTATAGAAAAGAACCAAAATCTGCATTTCAGTAGCTAAAAGAAATGAGTGCCTAGCATTAGTGATCACTTGCTGGTGAAGGCACCTGTACACTTGTCTTTTACTTAATAAATAGAAAATTTTATACTTTCCTTTACATTAAAAGTTAAATTTTACCTGCTCGTTCCAGGTGGAAATAGAAGTGTGCTAGAGGAGACTGTAAAATATAAAAAAGTACAAGAAATTCAAAAATAAAGAGCAAATAACGTGAAAGAAATAGAGTTATCACTGAGCTCAGGAAGATGTACCCGGAATAATCACGGCAGCTTTTATAAAAATCTGATCTCTCGAGGGTCAATGTCGGCACCAAAATTAGTAGAAGGCAATGTAATGAGCTGGCACATGGTGTCCCTCCCCGCACCCTGAATTAATTTATTGCCTCTGGATACAATTAGAGACAAACCCAGATCCGGATCTAATGCTTAATGTGTATAAAAACAAATGTTCCGTCTGACATTAATTGTATAAAATATTTGTGTTTTTCCCCAAAAATTTACATTTTTTTGGTCTTTTTTTTTAATTTAAGCTTTAGTTACCTTAAACAACATTAAGAAAATCTCTATTTTGATGTAACACAAAGTTTGTTTTATTTTATTATAAGGGCTTGTGGCTCCTTTGCTCCTGGGGTCGAATTAATCGATTGTAATCCACTAAAATTTGGGTAAAATTTTTGGGAATTTGCTGAGGCCAGCAAACTGGAACAACATTTATCTTGCTTTATGTGAAAATGCCCGTTACTATTTTACACATTGCAGAAAATTGCATCAGCTAAAGAAACATAACATGACCTTTGCTGTTTCCCCATCATGGTTTCCCCATAATGCCCTGCAGCTATAATAGCACATTTTGCACAGTCAGTCAGAAGGGGCTATCATAGCTTGTATAAAATCAGAAGCAGAGGACACGGCAGCCACTTTATGGTGAATCTGGATAGTGGGAGAACGTCTCCGCTCACTGCTTAGCCATACCGATAGGGATGGAAAATCATAAAACACTGAAGAAACTGTGCAGATAGTGTGTGACAGCACGGCACGCAAAAGATGAGTGTGTGAGAAAAAGACAATAATACAGACTTAATTGACAGAGAGAGAGTCAGTGAGTGTGAGAAAGTCGGCCAGAGAGGGACACACAGTTGCAGCTGCTGTTTGTCAGTTTTATCAGTGTGGTTGTCGCTGCTGTAATTCATTCATACATTTTTGCACTCACGCAGAAGTAAGCCACCAATATTGCTGAAAGAAAAGAATATTTAACTCTATTTAATTTAAATACTTACTGATTGCCGTCTCCCCCAGTTTCCAGTGCTGCACCACTCCGTTCATCTACTCACTTATGTAACTTCTAATCCAACTTGCAGTATCACACTGGGGGTTATGCGTGAGCTTAAATGGGCTTCTACCATACTGAGAGCGTAAACTGGGAAAACCAACTATTACAGGGGTGGTCCGGTCCAAAATGTGTGACTGCAGACTTATGACTTCCACCAGTACATGCACTGTGCACTGCAGGCATTCGCCGGTTCCTGAGCCGGAACTGACAAGTACGTATGCGCGATGCATGCTACTGGCCAGAGCCTGACTAATGGGCGTGGCCTTGCTCCATACACTTGTATTGCGCAAAGCCGCGCCCACTGAGCGGCCATGTCACTAGATGGGTCCTTTCCTCCCTCGATACCAATGTATGGAACAAGGCCACATTCACTACGTGGGCTCTGGATGGGGATATGCATAAGGCATACAGTACAGACCAAAAGTTTGGACACACCTTCTCATACAAAAATTTTTCTGTATTTTCATGACTATGTAAAATTGTAGAATCACACTGAAGGCATCAAAACTATGAATTATCACATGTGGAATTATACATTACACTTTACAAAAAAGTGTGAAACAACTGAAAATATGTCTTATATTCTAGGTTCTTCACAGTAGCCACCTTTTGCTTTGATACTGCTTTGCACGCAGAAAAGGTGAATGGATGGATTCTACATGCCTGGTTCCCACCGTGAAGCATGGAGGAGGGGTGTGATGGTGTGGGGGTGCTTTGCTGGTGACACTGTTGGGGATTTATTCCAAATTGAAGGCATAGTGAACCAGCATGGCTACCACAGCATCTTGCAGCAGCATGCTATTCCATCCGGTTTGCGTTTAGTTGGACCATCATTTATTTTTCAACAGGACAATGACCCCAAACACACCTCCAGACTGTGTAAGGGCTGTTTGACCAAGAAGGAGAGTGTTGGGGTGCTACGCCAGATGACCTGGCCTCCAGTCACCAGACCTGAACCCAATCGAGATGGTTTGGGGTGAGCTGGACCGCTCACCGCTTCAATTTTGAATAAATCCCCAACAGTGTCTCCAGCAAAGCACCCCCACACTAACACACCACCTCCTCCATGCTTCACGGTGGGAAATAGGCATGTAGGTCTGTACTGTATATACTCTCCGGTCCCAGCTCAGAAACCGGTGAATCCATGCAGCACACAGAGCATGCTCTGGGGGTTTCACAAGTCTGCAGTCACACAGCGTGACTGCAGACTTATCATTTTGGACTGGGCAGCCCCTTTTACATTAGAGCTCAGCTTATCAGATAGGTCTGTGGCAAATCAAATGTGAGTGGAATTTCCTGAAATTTGCAGGTCCACGCATATTTGAACAGTTTGCAATTTGATTTGCAAAACGGACATATAATATTCCAGGCGCCATTTCACTTAACTGCTGAACAGTCACACATCGGTCTAATGACTAGACGAGCGAATTTGCTCGGATTGGGTTCCGAATACGATCGGACTTGAATATTGCTTTTGCAATATTCGTAGAACACATCTGAACGTCATTAGAGTCAATGGGAGTAAAAATTACCGAATATGTTCAGAAGCGATCATAAGACATACATTCGGCATGAATAATGTTCGAATATGGGCCAAATATGTCAAAATCAGATTCTGGGACAAAATCTGAACAAATTCGCTCATCTCTACTAATGACAACAGGAACGGCCAGGTTGGCTTCTCAAAAATGCATTGCAGCTATTACACCACATAGTCTAGTGCAATCAATCATAGGGGACTGTAACATAAGATGAGGGTTGGCCAAGCAGCGGCATTTTATGCTTTAACTGCATAGAGACAGGAGGTCAGAGCGCACAACTCATTTCCTCTCTCTCTCGCTCTGATCCCTCCAACACTCGAATGCTCCATTAACAATAAATCAGATTGGATGCAGTATTTGGGAAGGCTCTACACACCATTTCAAGGCAACTGGGCTAATCGAGATTTGTGAAAAAAATGTACATGTCCCCAAAGATGAAGGTTTTCTATAGTTCTTTGACATGGATGATATTTTTTCTTTGAATAGTCAGATATATAAGGACCTCTCTTTTTTAAAATTTTATATCAACACATTATTATTACAGTCATCCTCCTCAGAAGTATTTTGGGCAGGTACTGGTCATTTTCTTGTAGTGGTGGGCACAGATCCTCCGATAGTATTTTTCTACTTTCTTTACCAAGCAGTGTGGTGAGGGATAGTTTGAGACTTCATATTTGGGGTCCTTACACTCATGTAGTCTGAGTCTGTGGCTGTAGCTATTTTTTCTATCATTTACATTTTAATAGCTGATCCTTTAATATGAATGACATCGAAGCTTTCCTGCAAAGTGTAGAATCGACTTCTGAAATAGATTAAAAACCTGGGCAATTCTGGAGTCATAATTAGAGATAAGCAAATTAATTCTGCATAAATTGATTTTTGTACGATTAATTGAATTTTTCGAATCTAAAAATGTAATGATTCGTTTTTGATAGATCACATGAGCTTTACTGGCACCTCACCCTACAGGACAGCTAATCGTGAAGGACTATAAGTGTGAGGACATTAATGACTCATAGCCACTATAAAAGACCAAGCAGGAGTGGCAGCTGCTATTTTGTGATGGATGGGCATAGAAGAGAGAACCTCAGAGCTCAGTCAGAGAGACAGTCCACAGAACACAGATGGATTGAATTACAAGGAATTGATAGGGGTCTAGGGGGTAAGGTTTCTCCTTGTGGAGAGTGACATACCAGCTCTGGCGTGTCGAGGTAAGGAGGCTTATTCACCGTGCAATGCTCCTCTGGGAAATTTTAATATGCAAATTGCCTCTTCAAACAAAGAGGACTTGTACTCTATAGCGCCACCTATTGGAAGGGGCGATCCTACAAGTCACAATCAACCCTTTAACGAGTCTTGTAATATGACTTAGGATAAAAGCCAAATCAGAATCTCCATTTGCAGACACGGTGTTTCGGACTGTTGGTCCTCGTCAGTGCAAAGTAGGAGAGATCTGATTTGGCTAGATGAGAGGCTCTGGACTAAGGTCTAGGGGGTAAGGTTACTCCTTGTGGAGAGTGACATACCAGCTCTGGCGTGTCGAGGTAAGGAGTCATTTTGGATCCACACTTTGCAGACCCTTTCCCCGTTAGGTCTTAACAGAGATTATGAATATTCATGAATTTCTCTCTGTTTAATATTGTCCTTTTATTCCCTGAGACCTCTTGGATTGCCTTTGTATGAGCATTTGTTATACTTTTTTTCCCTTCCTTTTTGTGACATGTCGACCTGATAGTTTTGAATTTGAAATATGGACCTCCACTATACACACAACCACATTTAGTTCCAAGTGTTATTTTAGATAATTATGCATTTTACAAATTGTGATCTAATGATTGTGATCTAATGATCGTTTTCTAATATTTATGGGTCAGTCATTTTTTTCTGTTAACCTTTTTTGCTCTTTTCCTTACTTATTTTCTAATTTTCTTCTCCTCTTTTTCATAGCAAGCCAATACGGAGTTTAAATAACATTCTGTTCACTGAACTCGGGGACGCATGCGCACTGTGTGTCTTCTCTCGCACTACGGCTACACTCGGCCAGTTCCGTTCAGCTCATGAGCACTACGTCCTCCACCTTATGAGTCACAACCCGGAAGTATTCGGGATAACACGCTGGGACACTATAAAGAGCTGCGTAAGCAGTCACGCTGCATCTGCAGCACTGGTAAGACGCCTCTTTGATACCGGATATTTTTTCCCCTCCATCGGTGTTTTACACCTGGATCTTCTATGGTTTCTCCGGTTTACTTACAAGGTATTACAAGGATTGTCTTCCCATTACTATGTTTATTTCTTGTGTGTAGACTTGATAGTGCCTTCTACCACTTACTGTGTATTTAAAAAAGTGCGTCTGGCATGTCCCATTTATTTCAGTATAGGATTATGACACTCTGCTTGCAGTCGGAAAAGGACACAATTTAATAGTAATGTACTTTTTATTTCTTTTGTTCTGTTTTTCTTTTTTCTCTCTTGTTTTCTTTTGGGACATATTGGATATATATTATGCTGATGACCCCATATTCAGCAGGCTGTTGCCTATTCTTTCCTAATACTATAAACGGTACTCTTATGTGTATATTCTTTTTTCTAAAATTAATATGATGAATCCTAGGGACTCGCATGTATAATTCCTAGATTATCTGATATGTTTTCTACTTTAAAGTGGTTCGATTCCTCTGATATGTGTCTTTTTCTTTAAGACAGTTTATTATATTATATTATACTATCTAATATGGGTTGAGAGTAATTATCATTTATTTTCTCCATACTTTCACTTTCCTATATTTTTTTTCACTTACCTATATGAAGCTTGATAGATAACTATATGTTACCATATTTATTTTGGTTGTTTTTTATATATAAATTTTTTTTCCTGTTTTGTTTCCTAGTTACAGACATTTTTCTTGATAAAGGCTAACCAGCCGAAACGTTGATACAAAAATTTGTCTGAAAAGTCCTTCATCTTTAAGAATTTTTGATGATCAACCTGTTCATTTCTGTTCAATAAACTTTATAAAGAATCTTTCTTGTGTGCCGGAGTTATATATTTTTGATGTTACTCTTGTTTTCTCCTGGCACCTACTACCTGATTTAGCAGTGAGCACCCCCTATACGTCTATACGATGATAATGGGGAGGCAATGATGATGATGGCGAGGAAATGATGATGATAATGGGGAAGCAATAATGATGATGAATAATGGGGAGTCTTTCCACAGCGCCCTTTCCTGAGCCGTAACAGTGCAGAACGCAGCACAGTGCAGAGGAGAGCTCCATATTTTGTATGGAGCATTATATGGGACCAGTATCTGTATGGAGCATTATATGGGGACCAGTATCTTGTATGGAGCATTATATGGGGACCAGTATCCTGTATGGAGCATTATATGGGTACCATATCCTTATGGAGCATTATATGGGGCCATTCTGTATGGAGCTTATTGGGTCCAGTATTTTGTATGGGATTATTTGGGGTACAATAGTCTTTATGGAGCATTATATTTGGCCCATAATACTGTATGGAGGACTATGTGGTGCCCAATTTACAATAGATATCACTCATGTAATGGAAGAAGTGAAGTTTTTGGCATTGTACTTTACCTATATTTCTCTGCCGTATCTGTGCATCATGAATCGTGGTCTGTGTTAAAGGGGCCCACTGAGACTCTTTCGCCCGGGGCCCATAAAAACCTGGAGCCAGCCCTGGATCAGCATATTCTCCTTTACTGGCGCCCATTCTAATTATGGTGGTGCAAAATGTAATGAAACCAGTGGTGACCATGGCCATGAGAGCCATGCGAGTGTCTTCATATTTCAACGGATCTTTTGTGGCTCAGAACGGTCGGCGTTGGCACCATTTAATTTGCAAAGTTCCAACTTTGTATGTATGTATTATCTGTAAGAGCAGGAGAAAGCAGTCAATGATTACATCGGTCTCTAGATCACAGGAGGACATGTGATTTTGAGATCACGCATGACATCTCATCAGGGACAAGACGTGACCAGATTTGTGAATATGGATGACTTTGACATCCCACTGACATTGAAAGGGAATCTGTCACCCCATTTTTGCCCTATGAGATAGGGCCACCGCCATCAGGGGCTTATCTACAGCATTCTGTAATGCTGTAGATAAGCCCCCGATGTTACCTGAAAGTGAAGAAAAACGAGTTATATTATACTCACCCGGGGCCGGAGGGAGTCGGGGTTCGGTTCGGCGCCTCCCATCTTGTAGCGAAGCTGGCCTCTTCTTTCCTTCCCGTCACGGCTTCTGCGCAGGCGCACTGCTCTGCCCTGGTGAGGGCAGAGCAGAGTACTGTAGTGCGCAGGCGCCGTACCTCTCTGACCTTTCCTGGCACCTGCGCACTGCAGTACTCTGCTCTGCCCTCACCAGGGCAGATCAGTGCGCCTGCGCAGAAGCCGTGATGGGAAGGAAAGAAGAGGCCGGCTTCGCTGCAAGATGGGAGGCGCCGAACCGGACCCCGACTCCCTCCCTCCGGACCGGACTGGACGGCGGACCGCCCCTGGGTATTTTATAACTCGTTTTTCTTCACTTTCAGGTAACATCTGGGGCTTATCTACAGCATTACAGAATGCTGTAGATAAGCCCCTGATGGCGGTTGGCCCTATCTCATAGGGCAAAAATGGGGTGACAGATTCCCTTTAAGCTTGAAAAAACACACACTGATGCAACAAGGGAGGAAGAAGAAGAGCAGCACCCATTTCTATCTTGTCACACTGGGGCCATTCGTGACAGGAGTAAACAATGTAACATGCAAGAAAAGGTGGAACATGGGGAAATTGTAGGATGCGAGGAGGTGAAATTAGATGTGAAGTTTTCAAAGGCAAAGTTGGGGGGTTGAGGCTGACAGGCATTGTGATTTTGAAGACAACACTGACTATGACCAAACATTACATTGCAGGATTGAGAACAAAACAATTTGGTTCTGTTTCACACTGATGAGGGTGGCTATTGGATAGTCAAAAAAAGAAAATTGAGGAATTTTTGTTCTGAAAGTGAGGCAATATTGGCTAATTACCAGGATAAGCTCTTTACCCAGTGTGGTATGGTGACTGCCCATGTGGTTAATGGGAGGTATGTATCATAGAGGTGCATGGCCCTGTGATGGAAGCTTGGGTTTGTTTAGGTTCAGCAGATCTACTGCTGAGGTTTACTTTGCATTTGGGAGGCTTCCAGGTGACTTGGAGAGATGGGTGGGTCCAGTCACCTACCTACCCCACCCCAGGGAGTGTGTCTGAACACCCAAAATGGAGGCTGCTGCTTGGCACATGGTTTGTGTGCAGAGAAGGAGAAGCCTTCCTGTGTGTGGGGCTCCAGACTGAGCCTGCATACTGGACACTGCCCAGCCTGTGTGCCCACAGGCCTGGGGGAGCAGAACCCAGCTAAGGACATTTGTGTTGTTTTGTTGCTCTAAAGGCCTGAACCTTTTGTTGTTGCTTAGGGGTTTATGGTGCAAATAAACCCGCACTGTCTTTCTTTAACCCTGAGTGTCCCAGCGTATTCCTCAACGACCAGCCAAGTGATTACTCACCGTCCACTTGGTTTGCTGCGGATCGGCGGGTCCTAGAAATCTGCTGAGTGGTGCAGAGCCTTGTGGAGCAGTGCAGAGCCGTGCAGAGTCATGCAGAGAGGGGCAGAGCCTTGCGGAGCCATGCAGAACCATGCAGAGCTGTGCAGAGCAGTGTGGAGCCTTGTTGTGTGGAGCTGGGCTGAGCCTTGCTGAGCGGTGCAGAGCCTTGCTGTGTGGAACTTTTGGGGCACATAGACTGCTGTGCACAGGTGGTGAGGGGCCTGAGAGGGCAATGGGGAGTCCACAGTGTGCACCCCAAGGATGGAGGGTTGCCTGAAAGGGGGTGGAGTCCCAAAAAGTGGTGTTGACCGAAACAGGGATGGTTGCCCATGAAGGGGTGTAGTCCCAAAAGGGGGCGGTAACCCATCAGGAATGGTGGTCCAAAAGGGGTGGAGTCCCAATAGAGAGCGGCAAGCCAAAAAGAGGCGGCAGCGAATGCGCCGAAAGACTGTTGCCGGGAAACACGTTCGAACAGCGCATGTTCAGGATTATGTACTGTCTATCCATCTGACAAGATGTCACAGAGGTGTACTGTGGAGGTCAATGGAGAGAGTGTGAGCGGACTTCTAGACTCTGGGAGCCTGGTGACTCTGGTGAGCGCCACATTCCCTGTCTATCTGATTTCCGGAAGGAAGATGAAAGTCCACTGCATCCATGGGGTCCATAGAGATTATTCAGTGTCCAGGGTAATCATTGAGACACCCACGATTATTACCAGCCATGACTTCCCTGTAGTATTGGACTTGCCATACCCTATTTTAATCGGTCAGGAGCCTTTACATTTTTTTGGGACTTGTGGGAGGAAAAGGGAGTGTTTGATTGCTCAGAGGGGAGCTGGAATGACCCTAAGGGAGCTCCATCAAAGCAGGCAGCTGTAGGGGTTCCTGGTGGTGTGATACATAAAGAGGAAGAGATAGGGCCCTCTAAGGTAGATAGTCCGGAGTTAAGGGTGACCAGAAGGAAGTGTGGGTCTGAGCAACTTTGTGAATTAGCAGAGGTAACCAACAGTGTGACAGTTGAAAACTCCAGGAGGGGTCTGACACTTGTTTCAGTGGGGACTTGTTGTTCCAAGATGACAGGGTGGTGACTCCAATTCAGACTGTGACTCTAACGCAAGGGAAAGAGAGTGCAGTAAGGAGGACCTGAGTAAAAATGACAAGTCTTCCTCTCATCGCCGGGGACACAGTGGCCACAGAAAGGCAGGACAGGCTACACTCTCTGAGAACAGTGATGAAGAAGAGACAGGGTCAGGTGCCAACCAGGTTAATGTCCTTGATAAGGAGGTCACTTATGCGATTGACAAACCTCAGCACAGAGGTAGTTGATGACGTGCTGAAAACAAAACTGACACATTGTGACGGTGGCGATCCATCAGCAAAGATCGCGGTTGGAGGAGAAATCCCAGAGAACGCAGGTGGAGTGAAAACCCACAAAGGTCATGGAGAGCAGACTGGTGGTTCATTTACCTCTGAGGTGGCGGCAAATGACAACTGCGCCAAAACTCTGGAAGGGAACTGTACTGAGGCGTGTGACACCAGGACAGTAGGTGGTGAGAACTCCAGAGAACCCGAGGCTGGGGAGAACATTGACTCTTCAGCGAGCCCAACAGAGACCCTAGAGACAGTCGGAAGTAATGGAGGGAAGACCCAAGAGAAAGTTGAACCTGCTGATGAAGGAACAGGTAGAACTCTGAAGTGGCAGAGAGTGGGTGGGCAAGCTGCCAGATCTGAAAATATAATTAAAGAATTTATGGTGCAACACATGCTAGCCAAAAGGGAACAGGTCAAGAAATGAAGATGCTTAAAGAGGCAGTATGAGACCATGTCGAGTGAGAAAAGATCCTGAGACAAGCGGCTGAGCACATAGTGGATGAGCTGGGGAAGGAAGTCTCTGAGCTCAGAGGCCACCTGTCAACGTGTCAAACCATGACCTAGGTCAGTTGGAATTGGGCTAGGACATCGTTCAAGTGCCCAGTAATCTGGTGAGAAAAATCATTGGGAGACTTGGTAAAGTAATGCAGGAGATTGTAGATAAGTCTGGTGTGGCGAGAGTGAGGATTCCGGCTGATGATGAAGCCCAGGTAGCAGGTGAAGATGGGATAGTTCTATTCTTCGCCAAGAAGATGGCGGCCACTTTCAACCCAAGGTAAGGAGAGACGAAGGGGTTCTTTAAAGGGTGGAAGTACCCAACCTGAAGATAAATGGAATGACTGCTCTCTGAGTAACAAAGACAACCGAAGGAGCACGGTGGCTCAGTGGATAGCACTGCAGCCTTGCAGCGCTGGAGTCTTGGGTTCGAATCCCACCAAGGACAACATCTGCAAGGAGTTTGTATGTTCTCCCCGTGTTTGTGTGGGTTTCCTCTGGGTACTCCGGTTTCCTCCGCACTCCAAAAAACATACTGATAGAGAATCTAGATTGTGAGCCCCATCGGGGACAGTGACAATAATGTGTACAAACTGTAAAGCGGTGATAATGTGTAAAGCGCTGCGGAATATGTTAGCGCTATATAAAGATTATTATTATTATTGCTAAGTGCTGAGTAGTGTTGAGCGATACGATAATGTAAATATCGGCTATCGGCCGATATTAGCTCTATCGGCCTTTCGATAATTCGTTTCGATATTTTCGTCTTATCGAATACCGGAATCGGATTTGTCACTGTCACTGTGAGTGTCCGTCGGTCGGGTCTGTCAGGAGTCAGCGGCACTTACCTGGCAGAAGATCTCCGGCGGTCACGGCCTGGACTGCTTCATGGCCGCCATCACCTTTCCCCGGCGGTCACATGCAGTTTCTCGCGATAACTGCAGTGACTGCTGGGTAATCCCGGCCGTAAAGCAGTCAGTCCGATGACGTCACCGCCGGGGAAGCAGGTAATCAGCTGTGCTGCGCCAGGATGACAGGCTCTGCCTGTCATTCTGATGTAGCAGAGCTGGATCGTCGTGGGACACTCGTTACTATGGACTGCGTCGGTCAGGTGGTATACTTTTTTTTTTTTTCATTTTTTTACAGGAGATCGATGACGTCGCAGGATCAGACTGTAATAAAAGTAATGAAAACTGTGTTTTTTTTTTTTTATTAAATTAAAAAACTTTTTTATGAACATTCACCCGTCCGGGTACATAAACAATTTAACTATTTACATACAGTGACCCTGTCCGGGTTATTTATAATTCTTTGGCAGGGGTGTTCCAGGTACCACCTGGTACTCTTCTGATGCTTGCCAAACATCCGAGGCACCAAGGACCACCAGGACCTGATGACGTCGTGTGGCCTGTACAGTCAAGTCGTGACCCGCTATCTGGGTCTGTGTGGCCACCTCTTTCATCTCCCTCCGGGTCTGGAACCCTATGTCCCGGACTGAACGAACCCCAGGGGGCCTAACAGGCGCCGGGTACGGGCCAGCTATAGTTATCATGTCCATAGCTGGGGCTGCTGAGGAGACCACTGAGGGAGGCTGGGGAGATTTACGGCGTGGGGTGGGCACTTTTGCAGAGGCCTGGATGTGGGAGGCTGAAGGCTCCGAGGGTCTCACAGGTTCCTGACACTCTGGGGAGTAGGGGTCGCACCTGGTAACATTTAGGGCGTACCATCCATTGTAACCCCAGTGTCGGGTGTAAGTCACCAAGTCTCCTGGCAACAGGTCCTCCCCGGGTGTCCTTCTGGGAGGTGAGCCTCCACGTCCCGCCGGTTCACAAAAACTTCTAAATAAAGTCCAGGCTCCTGGATGAAGCCCCAACCACCTTTCAATTTAAAGCTCCGTACTGCACCCTTACGCCGCGGCTCCCTCACCGTACTTTTATCTTTTCTCATCCGGTCCTTATCTGCCCGGTCCTTCTCCAGCTGACGTTGGCGAAGTTTTTGGGATTCTCGCTGCTCCCTTTGTCGCTCTGCTTCCTTCTCCCAACGTCTCCACTCTTCCTCCTGACGCCGGTTGAAATTCTCCTCCACCAGCAGCTCCATGTCTCCACCATCAAACTGCAGCTTACAGTGTCCGGTTTACGGCAGCTCTCCTGGCGCCCCCAGTCCTGGCGGCGCTCACCTGCGGAGGAAGCAGCCGGCTCTGGAACAGATGACAGTCGGGGCTCCGGTACAGACAGGTAGACCTCTGGTGCCTGCGCGGCCTCCTCCATGAGGACGGGTGTCGCTTCTTCTGTCTCAGCGACGGGGGCAGACAGCGGGATCTGGGGTGCTGCCGGTGCAGCGTTTTTTGTGTGGAGCCCAGCTGCGACTGAATCCACATCTCCAGAAGGGTGCACTGACAGAGGATCCCCACTAGAGGTCAATATGCACACACACATTCCAGCTTACCTTAGGAGACCAATAGAGGGAGCTGGTTGCAGGCACATATAGACTCAGTTTAGTTTCACTTTGCCAGAGAATTGTCAGAGCAGCTCACGGAGCAGCTCAGATAAGATCAGAGGAGAGGAGAGGAGAGAAGTTTTAGCTCAGTTCTGAGCCCCAGCTCTGTCAGAAAGAGAGCTGCTTAGAGCCTATACATGGAGGCTGGTACGGGTGTGTACTGAAACCACCCTAGTCTGGTCAGAGCTAAATCTGAAGCAAATCTGACTAAGAAGCGTGCCGACGCTTAGAGAGCGGCAAAGAGGCAGCTTGCCTGCTGCCAATGTGTGTTGTGAGCAGGACCCGGGTAGGGTCGAAGGCAAGTGGAAGCAGAGGGAAAAAGGAGCATTAATAGCTCTCCCTAACAAATCACCGGACATCGGGGTCCGAGCCTTTAAGGATTTCTACAACCTTTAGGAGAACGCCGGAGCTCCTGTAGGACTACAAGTCCCAGGGTACCACAGAGCTGTTAAGCAACAGGACCAGGAGGACGGAGTCGGCTCGATCAGCCTGAAAAGACTTGTTCTACCAAATAGAAGGTCCAATCACCAATTCAGCCAGGTACAGAACAGAGACAGAGTCAGACTTAGCTACATGCAGGTCAGGACTGGACCACACAGTGCAAAGGACAGGAGGCCATATACCTACCCGTGGGGGAGTCTGAATGTGCATCCTTCGCCTCACAGTGCTCCGGGGAGAACCTGCCAGTTCTACAGTAAAAGGTACCAAAAGTTACTTGTGAGTGTGTCTCCCTTCTTGCCCTTAGCCTGCCGGACCCCTGTTCACACTGCATCTCCATATTACTATCTGCCCTGGAAGAACCCTGTCTTTCCTGTAGGAGACCTACCATCTAGCTGCCTAATACCATCCCTTCCAGGGTACTCGCATAGCAGCGTTGGTCACTCTGACCATACACTACAGGTGGCGTCACAACAATTTATATGAACATTCCATCATCCCTGTAAATATCCCCCACCATTGAATGACCGCCCAGGGCCACGGACCGAGCTCTGCTGCCAGTGACATTCCCCATAGAAGTCGACGGGCTCGGTGCCGAGTACCCCATAGCCTGGTACCCACACCATCTGGTGTTGTGTGAGTCATTTGCACGAACGGGTGCCTCCACTGCGACAACGTCAACCGGATCACATTGCAAGGGCTGGGATGCCCGCACGGACTCCTCTACTAGAACGGGTGCCTCACCTTCCGGTACAGACACTTCAGGTAAGAGGGATTGGCGCCGCTCCAAGTTTAGTTTTAGGACACGCCAGCTGGCTTCCATCCTGGCGACCTCCTCCCGGTGCCGGGCCAGGCCTCTTAGGGTATCCTCCGCTTCTTGCAGCGTAGGAGGGTTTCCAGGCCGGGTGCCCAACGGTGATTCTGTGGCGATCGGGTCGCTTCCATGGGGGGAGAGCTCTGACTGCTCCATCCCTTCACACTTCTGCTCGTGTCCATTAGCCATCTCTGCCAAGTCACATGTGTCATTAGCATCTGGAGAGGGCCCCTCTTTTGTAGTGAGGCGGGACCTTCGTGTTAGTTTCCGCACACTGAGGAGGATGAGGAGGCGGAACTCCAGAGCTGTGGGGCACGATCTTACATTGCAGTACCATTTAGAGTGGTCGGCCATCGTTTTCACGCCACTGAGTGAGTGTACACCCACGAAGAGCACGCCCTTCTTCTTCACCAGTGCCTCGTCGTGACGCAGATATGGCGGAAAAATGGCAAATACATTCTCTGATGATTTTAGCAATTCTCAAGCACAAAACCAGTTCAATTCAGGCACACAGGACTCGCTTATAGCGAGCTACAGAATCCTGTTCGTCACGTCCAAGTTGAGTCGCACAGAGCCAGAGGTTTTGGGGGTACTCGGCACCGAGCCCGTCGACTTCTATGGGGTATGTCACGGCTTTACCCGGCAATTGAATCAGAGGATATTTTACTATGTAGAAGTGTATAAACTATAAATATATGTATATATATATATGTCACAATGACATGTATATATATATATATATATATATATATTATATCTATGTGTGTATATTTAGTGTTTACAAGGACTTCTATGGGTATGTCACGGCTTTACCGGCAATTAATCAGAGTCTATTTTACTATGTAGAAGTGTATAAACTATAAATATATGTATATATATATATGTCACAATGACATGTATATATATATATATATATATATATATATATATATATGTATTCTATGTGTGTATATTTAGTGTTTACAAGGAAATAAAGGTTTTTTTTAGTTGCGATATTTTGTTCCCATAGACTTACATTGGACTTCCGGTATCGAAATCGGATATCGACGATATTTAGTGCTATCGGCGATACAATTTCGATACGATATTTTTAGATATCGAGCACTATCGCTCAACACTAGTGCTGAGTGGTCTAGGCGTGGACGTGGTGACAAAGAGTCAGACCAGACAGAAGGTATGGGTGTCAGGAAAAGGCAACACCGTACTGACTACCGGGGATGGGGGTGGTCCGACAAAGGGGCAACTCTATCAGACCAGGTGACGGAGTCGAATGACGGATGGTTCCAAAAAGGCTCAGTGACAGGGCCCGACTTTGACAGACGGTTTATCTGTCAGAGACGAATAAGAAGGGTCTCTGGTCAGATAATAGAAAGTGCCAAGTCCCAAGGCTTTAGGCAGAGGGGGGAGGTATGTGGCATGGCGACTGTCCATGTGGTTAATGGGAGGTATGTATCACAGAGGTGCGTGGCCCTGTGATGGAAGCTTGGACTTGTTTTGGCTCAGCAGATCTACTGCTGAGGTTTACTTTTCATTGGGAAGGCTTCCTGGTGACTTGGAGAGATGGGTGGGTGCAGTCACCTACCTACCCCACCCCAGGGGTTGAGTCTGAACACACAAAATGGAGACTGTTGCTTCACACATGGTCTGTGTGCAGAGAAAGAGAAGACTTCCTGTGTGTGGGGCTCCAGACCAAGCCTGTGTGATGGACACTGCCCAGCCTGTGTGCCCACAGGCCTGGGGGAGCAGAACCCAGCTAAGGACATTTGTGTTGTTTTGCCTTCTCTAACGGCCTGAACCTTTTGTTGTTGCTTAGGGGTTTATGGAGCAAATAAATCTGCATGGACTTTCTTTAACCCTGAGTGTCCCAGCGTATTCCTCAACGACCAGCCAAGTGAGTACTCCCTATCTACAGATAGTGGAGACACGTCACACCAGCTTATCGTAGCTTTAACAGAGCAGATGCCTCACCGGGAGACTCCTCTTCCTTCCCAATTGGGTCAACATTCTACCTCCTCTACTAGCAACAGCTAGTAGAGGAGGTAGAACTCCTTTCTTCCATCTGACATGCTATTCCGTCCATGTGACCTGGGACTTAATCCCTAAGGATGGAATAGTGCATCATACCTAGTGTCAACTGATTCTCACAGCTGACACCCGGCACTAAGTATTTAAAGAGACACCTCGAGCACACTCAAAGTAATAGAAAAATCCAGAGAAAATATGGCATTCGTTGAAGATCTTTATTTAAGCATTCCAATAAAGCTCCAGATATTTGAAAAAAGAAGAATTCACAGCCCCAATGGATCCGTTATGTAACAAATGATGCTATATAAATGTGACCTTAATGTGTCCCGTTATGGAACCGTAAATGGTAACTCGGAACAATCCACATAGTACGCTGGAGTTTCAGAGGAGTACTTCCATATAATGCTAAATGTGTGTTTATGGGCACTAAATTGAATCGCCGTATAGGTATTAGAACCATACAAGTGTATATACAAGACAAAAGAAAAAGAAAAATAAGAAACAAGGCAGGAGGAGGAAGTGGGAAAAATTAGAAAATCAATCGTATAAAGTAACATGACCAAGGATTGCGATCCATAGGTGATCCGAAAACAAGAATGCAGACTCGTGATCCCATGGTAATCTCCCTGGATAAAGAGCCAAAGGGTATGCATATTTACCTGTGACTGTTCAAAGAACGTGCGCGGTGAAATCCGGTGAAGCTCTGTACTAATTGTGTCTTGAGCCCTTCTTATACGCGCGGTGCGTTGTGTCATGTGATTTCTGACCGTAAGTGAGACTTCCAGAAGCAGTCGCAAGAAGGTGCTGACGTCACGGACCGCTTCCGTCAATTTAACCCCTGGCACACTGCAATCAAACATGATCGCAGCGTTGTGGTGGCATAGGGAAGCATTGCGTAGGGAGGGGGCTCCCTGCGTGCTTCCCTGAGATCCTCAGAGCAACGCGATGTGATCGAGTTGTTCCGAGGGCCTTCTCCCTGTAGGCCCCCGGATCCAAGATGGCCGTGGGGTCCTTCCGGGTCCTGCAGGAAGATGGCTTGTCAGTGCCTGCTGAGAGCAAGCCTCCTGCACTGACTGTCAGATCGCTGATCTGACAGAGTCCTCTGCAAACTGTCAGATCAGCGATCTGACACTGTATAGTGATGTCCAACCCTGGGACAACGTAAAAATGTAAACAAAAAAAATAACATGTGTAAAAATATTTTTTTATAAATCCCTAAATAAATAATAAAAAAAAATTTCCCCAATAAACACATTATTATTATGTAAATAAAAAAACAATAAAAGTACACAAATTTAATATCGCTGCATCAGTAACGACCCCCCCTATAAAACTGTCCCACTAGTTAACTCCTTTAGTGAACCCCAAAAAAAAGGCAAAAAAACAATGCTTTATTATCATACCGCTGAACAAAAAGTAGAATAACAAGCAATCAAAAAGATGGATATAAATAAGCATGGTACCGCTTAAAACGTCATCTTGTCCCTCAAAAAACAAGCTGCCATACAGCATCATCAGCGAAAAAATAAAAAGTTATAGCTCTCAGAATAAAGCGATGCAAAAATAATTATTTTTTATATAATGTTTATGTAAAAGTGCCAATACATAAAAAAAGATACAAATGAGATATCGCTGTAATCGTACTGACCAGAAGAATAAAACTGCTTTATCAATTTTACCACACGCGTAACAGTATAAACGCCCCCCCAAAAGAAATTCATGAATTGCTGGTTTTTGTTCATTCTGCCTCCCAAAAATTGTAATAAAAAGCGATCAAAAAATGTCATGTGCGCAAAAATGGTACCAATAAAACGTCAACTCATCCCACAAAAAATAAGACCTCACATGATTCTGTGGGCCAAAATATGGAAAAATTATAGCTCTCAAAATGTGGTGATGCAAAAACTTTTTTGCAATAAAAAGCGTCTTTTAGCGTGTGACAGCTGCCAATCATAAAAACCCGCTATAAATAGTAAATCAAACCCCTTTTATCACCCCCTTAGTTAGGGAAAAATAATAAAAATTAAAAAATGTATTTATTTCCATTTTCTCATTATTGTTAGGGTTGGGATTAGGGGTAGGGGTATGTTAGGGTTAGGTTTGTGGTTAGGGTTATGGTTAGATTTGGTGTTAGGGTTAGGGGTGTGTTGGAGTTAGGGTTGGAGTTAGAATTGGGGGGTTTCCACTGTTTAGGCACATCAGGGGCTCTCCAAACGTGACATGGCGTCTGATCTCAATTCCAGCCAATTCTGCGTTGAAAAAGTCAAGCGGTGCTCCTTCCCTTCCGAGCTCTGCTATGCGCCCAAACAGTGGTTTACCCCCACATATGGGGTATTAGCGTACTCAGGACAAATAGCACAATAACTTTTGGGGTCCAATTTCTTCTATTACCCTTGGGAAAATAAAAAATTGGGGGCGAAAATATCATTTTTGTGGAAAAAAATATGATTTTTAATTTTTATGGCTCTATGTTATAAACTTCTGTGAAGCACTTGGGGGTTCAAAGTTCTCCCCACACATCTACATAAGTTCCTTGGGGGTCTACTTTCCAAAACGGCATCACTTGTGGGGGTTTCCACTATTTAGGCACATCAGGGGCTCTCCAAACGCGACATGACGCCCACAGACCATTCCATCAAAGTCTGCATTCCAAATCGTCACTACTTCCCTTCCAAGCCCCAACGTGCTCCCATACAGTAGTTTTCTCCCACATATGTGATATCAACGTACTCAGCACAAATTGGACAACAACTTTTGGTGTCAAATTTCTCCTGTTACCCTTGGGAAACTAAAAAATTGGGGTCTAAAAGATCATGTTTGTGGAAAAAATATGATTTTTTTTAATTTTCACGCCCGGGCGTTATAAACTTCTGGGAAGCACTTGGGGGTTCAAAGTTCTCACCACACATCTAGATAACTTCCTTTGGGGGTTTAGTTTCCAAAATGGGGTCGCTTGTGGGGAGTTTCCACTGTTTAGTCACATCAGGGCTCTCCAAACGCGACATGATGCCCACAGACCATTCCATCAAAATATGCATTCCAAAACGTCACTACTTCCCTTCCGAACCCCGACGTGTGCCCATACAGTAGTTTTCTCCCACATATGCGCTATCAGCATACTCAGGAAAAATTGGACAACTTTTGGGGTCCAATTTCTCCTGTTATTATTGGGAAAAATAAAAAATTGGGGACTAAAATATCATATTTGTTGAAAAAATATGATTTTTTTATTTTCACGCTCGGTCGTTATAAACTTTATTGAAACACCTGGGGGTTCAAAGTTCTCACCACACATCTAGAAAAGTTCCTTGGGGGGGTCTAGTTTCCAAAATGGAGTCACTTGTGGGGGGTTTCCAATATTCAGGCACATCAGGGGCTCTCCAAAAGCAACATGGCATCCCATCTCAATTCCAGGCAATTTTGCGTCGAAAAAGTCAAAGGGCGCTCGTTCCCCTCCGTGCTCTGCCATGCGCCCAGTGGTTTACCTCCACATATTGGGTATCAGCGTACTCAGGACAAATTGCACAATAACTTTTGTGGTGTTGTTACCCTTGGGAAAATAAAAATTAGGGGTGAAATGATCATTTTTGTGGAAAAAATATGATCTTTGAATTTTATGGCTCTACGTTCTAAACTTCTGTGAAGCCCTTGGGGGTTCAAAGTGCTCACCACACATCTAGATAAGTTCCTTGAGGGGTCTAGTTTCCAAAATGGTGTCATTTGTGGGAGGTTTCCACTGTTTAAGCACATCAGGGGCTCTCCAAACGCGACATGGCTTCCAGCCAATTCTGCGTTGAAAAAGTCAAACTGTGCTCCTTCCCTTCCGAGCTCTGCTATGCACCCAAATAGTGGTTTACCCCCTGTTAAATATTAATTATTGGTTATGGATTTATTCTTATTACACTTAATTCTGTACCGAGCACATTGACTTTCGCTGACATTACATATGCTATTTCTGTATGGTAAAGTGTCAATCCCATATACAGAGACCATGTGCTCTATATATAACATGGCTACACGAAGGGAGTGGGTCTCTCTTCTTCACTTTCTTAGGACACACTCCATGGACACTTTACTCTGACACTATGTCGAATGAACAGCTGTTATGTAACCACGTGTTACTTCCAAAGATGCTCCTGACAGAGACAGATGTCATTTTACTATTCAGGATCCAAGGAAAGAAGCGTACAAACTTTGCTATGGTCACTCTCTTTGTAACTATTTCACCCATTTTATGTTTTTCTGCAATGATGTTTTTTGGTAGACAGTCCAATAAACCACTACTTTTTTTTATAAGAAACATTGTGACATTTTCTTTAGAGTATCACATCTGGTAACAAGTCCTGGGAAAATATACTAAAATAAGTAGTTTTAACACCCCCACATATAGGGTTTCAGCGTACTCAGGACAAATTGAACAACAACTTTTGGGGTCCAATTTCTCCTGTTTCTCTTGGGAAAATAAATAAATTGGGGGTGAGATGATCATTTTTGAGGAAAAATTTTGATTTTTTATTTTTACGGCTCTATGTTATAAACTTCTATGAAGCACTTGGGGGTTCAAAGTGCTCACCACACATCTACTTAAGTTCCTTATGGGGTCTACTTTCTAAAATGGTGTCGCTTGTGGGGGGTTTCCACTGTTTAGGCGCATCAGAGGCTCTTCAAATGCAACATGGCGTCCGATCTCAATTCCAGACAATTTTGCATTGAAAATTCAAACGGCGCTCCTTCCCTTCCGAGCTCTTCCGTGCGCCCAAACAGTGGTTCCCTCCCACAAATGGGGTATCAGCGTACTCAGTCAGAACAAATTGCACAACAAATTTTGGGGTCCAATTTCTCCTGTTACCCTTGGTAAAATAAAAAAAATGGATCTTTCTAAAAATGTTAATTTTTTCTTAAACATTCTTAAAAATTTCTGCGAAGCACCTGAAGGGTTAATAAACTTCTTGAATGTAGTTTTGAGCACGTTGAGGGGTGCAGTTTTTAGAATCGTGTCACTTTTGGGTATTTTCTATCATATAGACCCCTCAAGGTGACTTCAAATGTAATGTGGTCCTTAAAAAAAAGAAGCCATAATAAGACAAAATAATTGATAACTTCCTAATTACGGTGGTCAATCCACTAGGACCCTTACTGATCTTAAGTACTGGGCTTTGAAGTGGCCGGGCATGTGCTACTCTACTCCATTCATCCTTAATGGGAGTACCAGAGACCAGGACTTGGCTATCTTCGGCCATCATACTGAGAATGAATAGAGGGCATGCTCAACCTCTGCTCCATTTGGACACGGCAATTAACAGCCTCGTTCTCAGGATTGTTGGGTCACATCTGCCAGACTTCCAATAATCAGGAAGATAACTTCTAGTCTTGGTACATACACTTCAATTCATGGTATGTCCAGAAATTCTCACGTAACAGACAAAGAGGCCCATCTCTCTTTATCTATTATCCAGATCAGAGAGCAGCTAAAATACATTTTATTTTATTATATATGCACAACGCAGACCTTATAATAACTTATGTCCACTGTGGTGGCCATCTGTGTTGGGAAACTCTTCTAAAATATATGTTTGGTCGAAAGCAATCAGCGCCTTTAGCTTGATACACAACGTAACGTATGTCAAGTGAAACCATGCATTCATGCAGTGTACTGATATGACTCTATAAAGCTCCACACTGGTTCCCAGATCTATATTACGGCACCTACATAAGTATAAGAGACGATGCTGTACTACAACCTCTGTATACAGCCATCAGAGTCCATATTAATTACTTTCCCATAGATTCCTTACTTGGAGACATTAATTCCATAACTGGGCAAATATCTTGAAAATTTGATTCACATTAAATAAATTTGTTGCAAATTCAACTCTTAAATTCACTGCACCACGACCCTCCTCATACACGTCTTTTTGCCAACACAGCTCACGACATGGTCCTCCACTTAGCTCCTACTTTATTCTACGGGTCTTCAGGTGAGACTTCTTCCAGTGACTAGGTCCCAAGCTGTTTAGTCATACCAGACGTAACGGTAAGTGGCTTAGTCAGAAGAGGTGGTTGCAGCCGAAAGACCTGCGGGATGAAGAAGAAAATGGTGCCAATTGGAGGACCTGGAGAGATAACTATAAGAGTTTTTGTTTTTTAACCCCTTCCCAGCCCTCAGAATCTACCAAAATAACAACTAGATGGCTTTGATTCTGTGGGATTAGTGTTAAATCAAATTGCCCAAAAAATTGTATTCAGCTGATTATGAATGTTGAGAAATTCCTAACAAAACTCTTTCATCTTTAATATCTATACCACTAACATCAAGCACTTCAGAAAATGTTCAGGTCTCTATTTTCCAAGTTTTATTATCCAAGTTACCTAAGCACACAATTTTCATTTTTTAAATTCTTTAATACCGTTAAGTTTTTTATTTTTATAGCAGATTTGTGAGAGCTTTCTTGACTTCTCTGTTGTTCAGGGTGTAGATAAGGGGGTTCAACATTGGAGAGATCATAACGTAAAAAATAGAAATATATTTATCTTGGTTCAAAAAGTTTTTGGATGATGGCTTTAAATACGTGACCATGGCGGTCCCAAAGTATGTTGCCACCACAGTAATATGTGAGGTACAGGTGGAGAAAGCCTTGGACTTTCCAGAGGAGCGAATCTTCAGTACAGTGGATATAATACAAATATACGACACAAAAATCAGCAAAAAAGGCAGAAGAAGAGCAATAAATCCAACGCTAAATATCGCTACCTCCTGTTCAGAGGTATTATGACATGACAACCTCAGCACCGATAGAACCTCACACATGAAATGGTTGATCTTGTTGGGGTAACACACAGTTATGGGCATCACAAATGAAGGAATAATGATACTTATGAAGCTAAATATCCAAACGAAGACTGCTAGATGGCAACACACGCTCCACCTCATGAGAACGTGGTAGTGGAGGGGACGGCAGATGGCGATGTACCGGTCATAGGCCATGACGGCAAGAAGTTGGCATTCGGTGGCTCCTATAAATAGTAATACTTTCAATTGTATGAGACAACCAATGACCGATATTATCCTACGAGTGGATAAGAGGTCAACGAGCAGCTTAGGTATCGCCGATGAGGAATAAGAAAAGTCTACGAAAGATAAATTCACGAGGAAGAAGTACATTGGAGTGTGTAATGGGGGACTCAGTATAATGACCCATATGATAAGAAAGTTTCCAAATACAGAGAATAAATAGATCACGAAAAATAGAGGAAATAAACAGATGTTCGTCATCATGCCATTGGAAAATCCCAAAAGAATCAATTCAGATGTCATCGTCCTATTGTCCATATCTTAAGGAATCTTCAAAGACTGACTTAAAAGTAATCGAGACGTTTTACTGACCACACTATACCGGACATGCTTGTGAAGGAAACAAAGTTATAATGAAGAGCAGTATGTGATAGAGAAGCGAGTGCACTGAGTGTTGGCGAGCCTTTATGTTGACTCAAGTGTCAATGTCTAACTTAGTGACAATTCTGCCATGGGCTGAAGACCCCAGGGTAACATATGGCAGAT
This sequence comes from Oophaga sylvatica, assembly GCA_033576555.1. NCBI lineage: Eukaryota > Metazoa > Chordata > Amphibia > Anura > Dendrobatidae > Oophaga > Oophaga sylvatica. The sequence continues at coordinate 48,535,480 of JARQOD010000005.1, forward strand.
TTGTTGCTATGGTTGTTCTACTAAAATCTTGGAATTTTTGCTCTGGCCAGTGAGCCTCATAGTAGACACAGGATCCACCATTCACAATAGGTGATGGTCACAGCTCACCTCCTCCCCCTCTCTGCACAGGTCACAGTAAGAGCATGCCAACAATATCCTCTCATAATAGTCAAGGGGTCATCTCTAGATTATTGTTTCCTTTCTCCATCAGGTTATATATTAAAAAATCATATTTCCAAATGCCATTAACATAAAGAAGCTTAGGCAAGACGGCTGCCCTCAAATGTATGTGCAGAATCTAAAAAACCTGCAAACACAAAAGAATAACAGATCACAAAAGAAAGTCAATAAGTTAAACAATCTTGTGCTAAATATTAATACAATAATATAATTTAGATAATACAGTTTAAGAAGTTCACATCTGTGGATAATCCCTACTTACAATAAACCAGTGTTTCCCAAACCCCGTCCTCATGGCCCACAACAGATCATGTTTTTAGGATTTCCTTTCCAAACCATGAAGCATTAACAGAAGTAACAAAAAAAGGAACGTGTGCACAGCAAGTGGTTTTGACATTGCTGTGCCTTATGACCAGTTTTTGTGGGTTTTGCAGGTTCTCAGAGCTTTTTCAAACGGGTAATGAATGCCAATGCCAATGTTGTGGGCACATAGCCACTGAGCAGAGACGCCAAGAGTTTGAGGAGTTTTGAGATTTGGAGGAGGATCTAGAGAGTTTCTGTTCAGTATATGCACATACTTTAGGGGAAAGAAAACCTTCAAAAGCTCCCCTGTTATGATTTGGCAGCTGAGGAGAGCTGGCAAAAATGGCAATACACCAGAGAGGTTGGAATCTACTGGATTGCAGTACCCTGACTAACCACCACAACTAAAGGCAGCCGTGGAGCGTACCTACGTTGGTCCTAGACTCCTCGTCACAGCCTGAGAAACTAACTACACCTAAAGATAGAAAGAGGAAAGCTATCTGCCCCGGAGCAGATCCCCAAAGAACATAGAAAGCCCCCAAACATGTAATGGCGGTTAGACAAGAGGAAATACAGACACAGACAGAAAATAGTATGATCAAACGCTGGGGCCCAAACTATCTGGACAGGAAAGGATAGGAAGGACACTTACTGCAATCCAAAAAACCTAAAAAATACCAACTCTACTAATTGCAAGAACACCTGAGATCACACGACCTCTACCACCTAAATTAGTTCTCTGGTGTAACAAAACTAAGCCGCAGCCACTGAAAAAACTGGAAAAGGCAAATGAACAAATAACAGTGGCTCAGATAAACTGAGAGGAGCACAAGCCCCCGGAGGGGACCTGGCTGACCTCCACAGAAGTGCAGGGAACAATGCAAAAAGCAAGCACAGAAACAAAAGCAGAAAATATCTTATCTGATAGCAGAAGATGCAGGCAAGACTCAGCAAGCTTCCAAGTGAACCAGGAACCACAGTTGAGACAAGAACAATTGATCACCGGCAACCATGATGGGAGGGAACCTCCCTTATATAAGACCAGTCTGTAACTCCTGATTGCCAAACTTCATTGAATGGTTCAGTACTGTTTGTAACCACCAGAGGGAGCTTCTGCTCAGAATTCATTTCTAACACATTCACAACACTCCCCTCAAAAAAGGTGTTTCCTTAAGGGATTTCTGTTTGAAATGCTTGTTGCTTGTGGATGCTTCAAAAAAATATAAGTATAGACATAGCCTTAAACATTATGTGGTGTTCGTAACCAAATGGTGATCATTAGTGATGAGCGAGTATGCTCATTACTTGAGTTTTCCGAGCATGCTCGGGTGTTCTCAGAGTAGTTTGGGCATGCTCTGAAATTTAGTTTGTGTCCCCCGCAGCTGCATGATTTGCGGCTGCTAGACAGCCTGAATACATGTGGGGATTGCCTGTTTGTTAGGAATTCCACACATGTATTCAGACTGTCTAGCAGCTGCAAATCATGCAGCTGCGTTGACACAAACTAAATCTCTGAGCACGCCCAAAATACTCGGAAAACTCGAGTAACGAGCATACTCGCTCATCACAGTGATCATCATTAGTCAAACCAGAAAGTTCTTCCTAATATGTGGCCTATTAATTTAAGGTGAAACAGAAAATAAATCACTCCAGCCGGATGAGCAGACACAACAGTCCAGAAGTTCGGGGGAAAAGGGTTAAAAACAAAAATATCTCACATGTGGTTCTCCATTTAGTGGCACAAGACCTGTTATATATAACTGCAACTTGTCACTGTCCATATCAAAACCATCTCTGACAGTGAATCCTTGACAAAAAGTCATGTAGTGTAAGGTGTCATCCAACACAACCCATTAAAATGATCCCTAAAAGGGGTTGTCATGCGGCCTTAGGCTACAAGTCTGCAGTCACTCTGTCTCTGCAGACTTGTGAATCCCCACATTGTGCACATGGCGCACTGTGAGAATTCACCGTTGCCAGGATCGGCGGTTGCGTGACCACAAGTATGTGATTTGCATATATGCGGTCACATGCCGTCTAGACATGTGCGGACCTGTCTCAATGCAAGTGAATTGAGCAACGAAGGATGCAGTCTAGTTGTAATGTGGCAGGAAGCATGCAAACTGCCTACTTGCGGTGACAGGACCGCCGCTCCCGACACCATAGAGCACTCACAGCACAAATGTGTGGATTCTCAAGTCTGGCCTAAGGTCTGACCCCTTTTAGCTAGAAAAGTTGAAACAATATTTGCTTTTAGGCAAGACTGGCTTGTTAGACACTGCGGTCAATGAGACTGTAGGGTAAGACCTCATTCAGACGTCTGTTTTTCACGTCCTGAATTTTGCACAGGTAGAACAGACACACCTTATCCTCTATACGGCTCATTGTAGGTCTGTATTTTTTTTGTAGATTGATTCAGCCATACAACGTTATCGTCTGTGAGAATCCTCTGTGTGCAATCCTATGTTGTCCTTCATTATTATCATGGGTAGAAGAGACTTTGCAATTTTTTTTTTAAGCATTGAGAAAATCATCAGTGGTAGAAACTGACACACTGACCAAACTCTGATGAAAATTGGCCCGATATTCATTTTCATATTAGAGAAAAATTACTGACGTCTGAATGAGATCAAATGCACAGAGTCCATAATACTCCATACTAAGGAACTGTCCGCCATCCAGGCCCGGCATCTGTCAGCTATCAGCTCCTTCATTGTTCCTTATTTTAAGATCCAGCCTTGGTTTGCTTGATAAAAACAACATCAAAAGCTGCATGTGCAAATATACAGTACACTTACCTCCTCAGTCCATGATATAAAACACAACAATAAACCATACAAACAAGCTAAGAGGTCATTGTAAAATAAAGCACAGAAAAAGAAGGCTCCGCTCATCCCGAGTCTCCTGCTCCTCTGAGCAGGACCCTGGTTCTAATAAACCTTTATCTGAACTCTCCAGAGTCACCATCGCTGCTGACATTATGAGCAGCTGATAAAATAAGATAGAGTAAAAGAACATTGTTAATCCCTTAATGACCAGGCCAATTTTTACAATTCTGACCACTGTCACTTTATGAGGTTATAAGTCTAGAATGCTTCAATGTTTCTCACTGATTCTGAAAATAGGGTTAGGGTTGGGATTAGGATCAGGGGTAGGGCTGTGATAGGGTTGGAGTTAGAATTGGGTCATTTCCATTGTTTAGGTACATCAGGGGGTCTCCAAACTTGACATGGCGCCCACCATTAATTGCAGCCAATTTTGCATTCAAAAAGTCAAACTGTGCTCCCTCCTTTTTGAGCCCTACCATGCGCCAAACAGTCGAGGCAGCAACGGAGCAAGAGTCGAGGCAGGTGGAACTCAGTCGTAAGTAGTTCTGTTGTTAAGTAGACCTCAGGGCAGATAAAAGTCAGGATAACAAGCTTAAATGGGCTTTCCACTGTAATGTTTATTGATGACCTATCCAGTATGATGAAGTGAAGGACTTCCATGCCACCACACTGTTTACATAGGGCTGCTGGAAACTCCTGATCGGTGGGGGTGTAGTATGTCAAACATCCACCCATCTGATATTATTAACTAGAGATGAGCCAACTTGTTCGAAAAAAATTTGCATGTACGGAGCACATTCGGATTCGTGTTCACTTTCACAATCATTTTTACTCAAAGTTGGCAAAATTCGGTCACAGTTCACTACATCATCGTGTTTCCACTAATGCTTGTAATATTACTTTGGCTAGGATAGAGGTGCTGTATGATGAGCCTGGGGATACGGGTTGACATGTTTGATGAGGAGAGGGGCTCTCTTTTTTTCCCCCTTAACTTTATGTGTGTTGAATCCGGCAGCAATCAGGGCATGGAAATCATCCACAACGACATTACACAAGGTCTTCTGTGATTGGCTGCAGAAGTCACATGTCGCTTGCCATATAAAAAGTGGACATCTTGTTTTGCTGGCACCATTTTCTCAGTGTCACAGTGCAGAGAACAGCTCCTGATAGTGCTGCAAGTGAACTTGTGAGTTATCTGGATGGGATCCTGTCCTGTGTGAAATCGATCTTCAGCATCTAACAAGATTGGGCAAAATTTGTGTGGCCATCTCCGGAGGCCCCATTTTCTAATCCAAATCAATTGTGGTAAAACTGTGTTGCAATGAGGAATCAAAAGGCCAGATTTTGTAATCACATTAGTTTGGGCCTCATTTCATAATCCAAATAGTTTTTCAGATAATACTCTGGTGCAGGCACGAGGCCTCATTTCATAATCAAGATCTTGTGCTAATCTGGGTACGCATCAGCCCATTTCATATCCTGTAATAATGTGTTGCTAAGGTTTCATAATCAATCTTTGTGCTTTCTGTGGTGTAGCCATGTTAGCACCATGGCGGAGCCCTGCTCTGAAAGGCAGGGTCTCTGGCTTGTCATTTCACTCACCCGTGCTGTGATTGGTTCTTCCCTTCCCCATGCTCTGCATGCTTTCTGCAGAACTTCCAGCCGGTCCTCTAGCCATGTCCTTAGAGCACGCGTGCTCCTGCCCTCTTAAAGGGCCAGTGCATGCACTTGCTTTTTCATCCCCAGCCAATGGCTGTGGGTAGTATGTATATATTGCTTCCTCCCCACTGGGGAGGTGCCTGAGCAATCTTGCTGTTTGCAGTCTATGTTGCGTAAGGTTGCAAATCCTGCCTGCTTCACTCTAGTGTAAATCCTGCCTGCTGCACTCTAATGCAAATCCTGACTGCTGCACTCCATTGCATATCCTGCCTGCTGCACTTTAGTGCAAATCCTGCCTGCTGCACTTTAGTGCAAATCCTGCCTGCAGCACTCCAGTGCAAATCCCGCCTGCTGCACTGTAGTGCAAATCCTGCCTGCTGCACTCCAGTGCAAATCCTGCCTGCTGCACTCTACAGTCATGGCCAAAAGTTTTGAGAATGACACAAATATTAATTTTTACAAAGTCTTCTGCTTCACTTTTTCTAATGGCAATTTGCATATACTCCAGAATGTTATAAAGAGTGATCAGCTTAACAGCAATTACTTGTAAAGTCAATATTTGGCTAGAAAATGAACTTTATCCCCCAAAACACATTTCAACATCATTGCAGCCCTGCCTTAAAAGGACCAGCTAACCTCTTTTCCGTGATTGCTCCATTAACACAGGTGTGGGTGTTGATGAGGACATGGCTGGAGATCAATCTGTCATGATTAAGTAAGAATGACACCACTGGACACTTTAAAAGGAGGCTGGTGCATGGCATCATTGTTTCACTTCTGTTAACCATGGTTATCTCTAAAGAAACACGTGCAGTCATCATTGCAATGCACAAAAATGGCCTAACAGCAAAGAGTATCGCAGCTAGAAAGATTGCACCTCAGTCAACAATCTATTGCATCATCAAGAACTTCAAGGAGAGCGGTTCCATTGTTGCCAAAAAGGCTCCAGGGTGCCCAAGAAAGACCAGCAAGCACCAGGACCGTCTCTTAAAAGTGTTTCAGCTGTGGGATCGGGCTACTAGCAGTGCAGAGCTTGCTCAGGAATGGCAGCAGGCAGGTGTGAGTGCATCTGCACGCACTGTGAGGCGGAGACTCTTGGAGCAAGGCCTGGTCTCAAGGAGGGCAGCAAAGAAGCCACTTCTCTCCAAAAAAAACATCATGGACAGACTGATATTCTGCAAAAGGTACAGGCAGTGGACTGCTGAGGACTGGGGTAAAGTTATTTTCTCTGATAAATCCCCTTTTCGATTGTTTGGGACATCAGGAAAAGCCTCATTCGGAGAAGACAAGGTGAGCGCTACCACCAGTCTTGTCTCATGCCAACTGTTAAGCATCCTGAAACCATTCATGTGTGGGGTTGCTTCTCAGCCAAGGGAATCGGCTCTCTCACAGTCTTGCCTAAAAACACAGCCATGAATAAAGAATGGTACCAGAATGTCCTCCAAGAGCAACTTCTCCCAACCCTCCAAGAGCAGTTTGGCGATCAACAATGCCTTTTCCAGCATGATGGCGCACCTTGCCATAAAGCAAAGGTGATAACTAAATGGCCCAGGGAACAAAACATAGAGATTTTGGGTCCATGGCCTGGAAACTCCCCAGATCTTAAACCCATTGAGAACTTGTGGTCAATCATGAAGAGACGGGTGGACAAACAAAAACCTAAAAATTCTGACAAAATGAAAGCATTGATTGTGCAAGAATGGACTGCTATCAGTCAGGATTTGGTCCAGAAGTTGATTGAGAGCATGCCAGGGAGAATTGCAGAGGTCCTGAAGAAGAAGGGTCAACACTGCAAATATTGACTTGCTGCATTAACTCATTCTAACTGTCAATATAAGCTTTTGTTACTCATATGTTTGCAATTATTATATTTCTGTCTGTGATAAAAACATCTGTCAAACACACATAAAAACCAGAGGGCAGCAGATAATGTGAAAATATAATATTTGTGTCATTCTCAAAACTTTTGGCCATGACTGTAGTGCAAATCATGCCTGCTGCAATCTGGTGCAAATCCTGCCTGCTGTACTCTGACACAAACTCTGTCTGCTGCACTCTGATACGAACTTTGTCTACTGCACTCTGATACGAACTCTGCCTATAGCACTCTGACACAAACTCTGCCTGCTGCTCCATCCAGTCTGTCCTTCTGGGTCCAGCTGCTGCGTGACCATTGGTCTGTCCTGGAGTGGCACCTGGCATTCATCGGGAGCCAAGTCTAACCTCACCATCAGAAGCTCTAGTGAACAGTCTGCTGCTTGCTTAGTTGTGCCCCCCATGCTCTCCTTGGTCCGTGGCACAGTGGTTCCACAAACCACGTCCATGACAAGCCACACTAAATCAGCCAATAAATACTGATTATTAATTTAGTCACAGGTGACTAGCAGGTGAGGGCATAGGTTTGTGAAACAGCTAGTAAAAAGAGGGGAAGGGTACATACAACATGAATGGGAAAAAGCGAGATTGTGGTGGAAGGGAGAATAGGCTTGATGTTCGACGTGCATGTGGGTTAGGTGTTAATGAAAGCTCAAGTGAATAAACACTGTTTTGTCCTATCCAAATGAGTCGCACAGCCAGGGTTTTAGGGTACTCGGCACCGAGCCCGTTGATGTCTATGGGGAATGTCACGGGTAGCACAGCTCGGTCCGTGCCCTGGGCGCTCACTGAAATGTGGGATATTTACAGGTGACTTGAATGATGATATGGGGATTCGTGACGCCACTTGTGGTATCTGGTCAGGATGACCAGCGCTGCTATGCAGATCCACTGGAGGGTTAATATTGTGCAACTAGGTGTTAAGCCTTCCACAAGTAAGGCTGAGTTTTCCTCCAGGGCAGATAGATGTGCAGGGGTGCAGGACAGACGGGGACCCGGCAGTCAGGGGTAATAAGGGAGACACACACAAAGTCACTTTGGTACCTTTACTGAAGATGTTGCAGGCACTTCCCGGAGCGCTGTAGGGTGAAGGGTGCACATCCAGATTCCTCCACTTGGTAGGTGTGTGGCCTCCTGTTCTCTGCCTTTTTGTAATGAAGTCTTGGCCTGCTGTAGCTGGGCCTAGCTTAGTCTCCGTCTTGTACCTGGCTGACTTTGTGGTTGGACCTCTTCTTGAAGTACACAGTCTCTATTTGCCGTGCACGGCTAGACTCCGTCCTCCTGATCCTGCTACGTATCAGCTCTGTGGTACTCCTGGGACTTGTAGTCCTCCAGGAACTCCGGTGTTCTCCTAATGGGCCTGGAGATCCCTATAGGCTCGGACCCCGGTGTCCGGTAATGCTTGCTGAGATGAGCTATAGAGGCTCCTCTGTCTCGATAACTTTCCACTCGCCTTCGGCCTACCTGGATCCTCACACGATCACACACTGGCAGTTGCTGGGCTGCCTCTTCACCGCTCTCTAAGCGTCGGCACGCTTCCTCACTGAGTTGCACTCCTAGATTCAGCTCTGACTAGGCTGGAGTGATCTCTGTTCACTCTTTACTAGACTCCACTTGCTTTCTTGAACTGAATAGCTCTGCAACCTCTCTAACCTCAGCTCTGCACTTCCCTCACTGCAGACTGACTGAACCCTCTGAGGTGGCTGCACTGAACTGCTCTCAGAGATGACTGAGCAGAACTGACCTGGATGTTTCCTGTGTCAGCTTCTTTTATATGTCCTACACAGCTCCCTCTGGTGGTCTTTGGGGATAAGATAAACGTGTGTGAATGTGAATAATGACCTCTAGTGGTATCTTCTTTCAGTGCACCCTTCTGGAAGATATGATCCAGTCGCAGCTGGGCTCCACACAAAGACTCCTGACTACATCTATTACTGGCCGGGCTACTCGTTTCTTTCATTGGCAACTGCACAGCGGTCTGCCTTGTTGATGAGGCTCAGAAAGAGCATGTGCTCCAGTGGATGGCAAGCACTGCATCAAGTGGCCTCTCCTCTTCCTCCACCTTAACATCACACACAGTACAATCCTCAGCGGAAGCACCCCAATCACCCTTGTTTTCCCCATGTCACAAATTTTCAAACGTCCAACTGATTGTGGGGAACCACAGATGGGCCATTCTGCAGACTGTTCACACATTCTATTCCATGGGCATCAGAGGTCTGCTTCAATGATTCACAGAATCAAAGGTTGAAAGCATCTGCACTGATGCCCCAAATTGTTTTCATGTTGGATCTGGGGCCAGACAAACTAGAGTCCGATTCAAATCCAGACCCTTGTCATGAGACATTAACCACCAGGGGTGGAGGTGATCCTGATGAGACTTAAATACCAGAGGCGCACATGGACTGTACTGTGGTATCAGGGCAGGAAGACGAAGAGGGTGACTTTCTTGTTGAGGAGCGTGAGAACAGAGAGCATGATGATGAGGTTGTAGATCCCACTTGGTGTAAGCCCAGAGATATGCAGCTGAGTAGGTCAGTAGGGAAGGTGAAGGAGTAGAAAGCTAAGGCGGTTTCCCACACAGACACAAAGTAATGCAAACATAACAAGCACTGCATCCTCAGTCACAACTCTGGCTGTGGTGAGTGCCGGTCGCAAGTATGCAGTTCGCAGGGGTGGCAAGGGTTGCCTAGCCTGGGTCTTTTTTGAGAATTCAAAGGATTACCCATGTAAGGTTTTCTGGGAAATTTGCAAAAAAAACCTCAGTAGAGGCAAAAATTGCAATAATTTGACAACTACATGCATAAATTGCCACATGCGCAATCAACATAAATTAGTCTGGGAACCTCACTGCGCTAAAATGCCTACTAGCCGGCCTCGCCAACCACCGGCCATCCCATCAGCAAGATGAGTCGCACGTACCTGGGCTTATGGGTTACTCGGCACCGAGCCCGTTCACTTCAATGGGGGAGGGTCACGGGTAGCGCAGCTCGGTCCGTTGCCCTGGGCGCTCATTCAAAGGGGGATATTTACAGGGGATTGTAGAAATGTTCGTGACGCCACCTGTGGTTTCTGATCAGGGTGACCAGCGCTGCAGGGTGAATCCTCTGAGGGTTGTTACTGAGCAGCAAGGTGTTAAGTCTTCCACAGGTAAGACTGTTCCCTCGAGGTATATGGCGGTGCAGGGTGCAGGCAATAAGGCAGACACACACAAGTCAGTCTCTTTCCATACCTTTACTGGTGATGTTTGCAGGTACGTCCCGGGAAGCTGCTCAGGGTGGAGGATGCACGTCCAGTAATCACTGAGTAGGTGTAAGGCCTCCTTACTTCTTGATGTGTGTGGGTTTCTAACTTGCATGAAGCTAAGTTTAACTCCTTCTCCTTGCTACGCCCGGCTGATCTTGTGATGAGGTCTTCTTGTGGACAGAACAGTGTCTCTATGGCGGTACCTGCCAGACCCCCGTCTTCCTAACCTCAGTTACCTATCAGCACTGCTGGGCCCCTGCGACTTGAAGTCCAGGGTCTCCGGTTTTTCCCACTAGCTGTGAAGATACTAGCAAGCTCGGACCCGGTGTCCGGTAGTGCAGAGTGGAGGTAAGCTATCCTTGCTATTTCTCCTCAGTCACCTCAGTCACTCTCTCTCTTTGTTTTTCCACTTGCCTGTCGTCCTACGCACACCTTTAACATAAGCACAGGCAGCAGTAGATGTCAGCTTCTCGCTCAAACTTCCTCAGCCCTCAGGCTAATCTGACAGGAGTCTCTCCCCGGTGTTCTGAGGAGATCTTATCTCTCCCTCACAGCTCGTCTGAGGTAACTGCGTTCTAAAATGTTCTGCTCTCTGAGGTAACACCAACGACTAGCTAACGTTCAGCTAGGCTGTATTCATCTCACTGCTGTCTCAAGGGCTCCCTCTGGTGGAACCAAAAAAAAATGTGAAGTGTTGTATGCTTATCAGGTATTTGTGAATTACCTTTCATGCATCCTCCTGGGTACATGTGGCACCAAACGCAACTGGGCTACACATCCCCCCCTAGTTAATATCAGCACTCCCGGGCTGAAAAAGAAAACAATTTATATAACATAACAATAAACATAACTCATCACTTGCGGGAGGTAAGGACACTTCAAACGTTACAATGTGTACAAATGGCAATAGAAAAATATCAAATACTTTCACACAAATAAATGCAAGATTCTTGTGGAGGACCCGTACCAAACCTCCCACGGGGGTCCTGGGTGGGCTGCAGGACTTCTCTGCTGCAAACCTCACTCAAGGCCACACCATACGGGTTTTTCTTCTGAGGTAAAATGGCTTATGTAAAACCAAGATGGGGCACTGAGTGCCAACTATTTACAACACAGTTTTTGGGCTGGCAAAGTCCTCAGCCACGCAGTCCTTTAAAAGAAACACATTTCACCTATCACGTTACCCAACTAGGGTATACTACTTCAGCATGTAAACATTATCATCATATAACATTCTCAATAAAATGCAATTCTCTTCATAACTTTGTACAGTTTAGTAAACCCTGTCTGGGTTATACTGGATTAATTTGCTAGGACTACTCTTGGTACCTATCAAAAAACTGACCGGCACATCCAAACATAGATCAGTGTGAACAGGTGCTAAACCTAGAGTCACCAACTCATGTACATACAAGAAAAAAAGGTAGCACACTGTAGCGCTATAGCTTGCAAACACAAAATATGAAAATATGAAAAATGAATTGCATCACTGCCTTAGAAATATGAAAAATTGAGAAGTCTTAGCGCATAAGATGGCCAAATTATGTGTGCCTGATAGCCACGTCAAGGCTCTCCTCGTATATCAGGTCCTAACTAATGCCAATCCTCGCTTAGAAAAGTCTGTCTGCATGGGAACATATGAATCCTCTCTTCAGACTAAAATCTACATCTCTGTGGAGGGGTAATGAACCTGTTGTAATTAAAAAGCCTGTGACCACCAGGTGGAGTGCTCAGGAAGAAGGGAAATGAATACATATCAAAAAACTGACCGGCACATCCAAACATATATCCAGTGTGAACAGGTGCTAAACCTAGAGTCACCAACTCATGTACATACAAGAAAAAAAGGTAGCACACTGTAGCGCTATAGCTTGCAAACACGAAATATGAAAATATGAAAAATGACTTGCATCACTGCCTTAGAAATATGAAAAATTGAGAAGTCTTAGCGCATAAGATGGCCAAATTATGTGTGCCTGATAGCCACGTCAAGGCTCTCCTCGTATATCAGGTCCTAAGTAATGCCAATCCTCGCTTAGAAAAGTCTGTCTGCATGGGAACATATGAATCCTCTCTTCAGACTAAAATCTACATCTCTGTGGAGGGGTAATGAACCTGTTGTAATTAAAAAGCCTGTGACCACCAGGTGGAGTGCTCAGGTAGAAGGTAAATGAATACATATCAAAAAACTGTTTTTGGCATTGGCATTACTTAGGACCTGATATACGAGGAGAGCCTTGACGTGGCTATCAGGCACACATAATTTGGCCATCTTATGCGCTAAGACTTCTCAATTTTTCATATTTCTAAGGCAGTGATGCAAGTAATTTTTCATATTTTCATATTTCGTGTTTGCAAGCTATAGCGCTACAGTGTGCTACCTTTTTTTCTTGTATGTACATGAGTTGGTGACTCTAGGTTTAGCACCTGTTCACACTGGATCTATGTTTGGATGTGCCGGTCAGTTTTTTGATATGTATTCATTTACCTTCTACCTGAGCACTCCACCTGGTGGTCACAGGCTTTTTAATTACAACAGGTTCATTACCCCTCCACAGAGATGTAGATTTTAGTCTGAAGAGAGGATTCATATGTTCCCATGCAGACAGACTTTTCTAAGCGAGGATTGGCATTAGTTAGGACCTGATATACGAGGAGAGCCTTGACGTGGCTATCAGGCACACATAATTTGGCCATCTTATGCGCTAAGACTTCTCAATTTTTCATATTTCTAAGGCAGTGATGCAATTCATTTTTCATATTTTCATATTTTGTGTTTGCAAGCTATAGCGCTACAGTGTGCTACCTTTTTTTCTTGTACTCTTGGTACCTAACAGGTAACCTTCCTTTCGTTGTGCGTACTGACCTACGTGGTGTGGTGTCAGGTACAGTAGCATCTAGCCTATCTGTTCTGCGTGCTGGCAAACTGTAATACTGCCTTAACCTCTCTAGGGATCTGGCAAGCATACTTGTGGCTGGGCGATGCGGTTCTGTTTCGCCAGGGGATTCTTCTGGTAGTTCCACGTCTTGAGGTTCCATTTCTTGAGACTCTACTTCTAGAGGTGCTACAGGAGCAGGTTCCTCTTGAACTATTTCTTCTGCTGCGTCAACTGGCTCAACTGAACGTTGAAGCGCTTCTTGTGGTTGGTAAAATTGAAGTACTGGAATAATCACAGCATCCCCGATACAAGGCCAATCTGCAGGAAAATCTCCTAGGTCTGTGTGTATGACTTCGCCTGGTTTCTCTTTTTCCATAACAAGTTCTTCCTCGGGAAGTTTTAACATGTCTGGACACAGTTTTAGGTGGTCTCTGGATACCGTGGTGGTCGTCTTTCTCCATCTTTGCTAATGGTACAGGTTTTCCTGTTGTCAAACTTGGAATCTTGCACGACATATGGTTCTTTTTCCCACTGATCATCCAATTTGTGCATTCTTCTTTTTCTTTTTAGCACAATTTCTCCAGGCATAAAAGGTTTAGCTGGCGCACTTTTGTTGTAGTTCTCCTCTTGCTTGTCCCTTACTTTATTGAGACTATCTTCCACGCAGGCTTGTACTCTCCTGTACTGTTCCTGTCGGGTCGTGCCCCAATCTTCAGTAGTAACATCAGCTTCTGGTTCTACAACACCAAGTTCCAAATCCATGGGCAGCTTTCCTGGTCTTGCTCGCATAAGGTAGGCTGGAGTGCAGTTGGTGGAACTCACCGGTATGTGATTGTACAGATCTACCAGGTCAGGTAGTAGGTCAGGCCAGCGATTCCTCTCCTCCAGTGGTACCGTCTTCAGCAGATCAATGACTATGTGATTCATCTTTTCACAGAGACCATTTGTTTGGGGGTGGTACGGTGTGGTTCTTATCTTCTTGCATCCGTACAAATGACAAAATTCCTTAAACAGTTCGGCTTCAAATGCAGGACCCTGATCAGTTAACACTTGCTCTGTATATCCATGGGGTCTGCAGAAATACGCCTGAAATGTCTTTGCTGCTGTTTCAGCTGTCAGATCTTTGACAGGGGCGACCACCAGGAACCTGGAGTAGTGATCCACCATTGTCAGGGCATATGAGTATCCTGACCTGCTGGGTGACAACTTGACATGGTCCAAGGCCACGATCTCCAAGGGACGAGTCGTCTTGATGGGCTGCAGGGGTGCTTTCTGGCTACTGTAGTCTTTTCTTCGGAGGCTACAGGACGCACAGTTTTTACACCATTTCTCGATGGAACTTCGCATTCCCACCCAGTAGAAACGACACTTCAACAGGGTTTCCAGCTTCTTCCAGCCAAAGTGCCCCGCTCGATCGTGGTAGGCTTCCAACACCATCTGGATGTCTGTTCTTGGCACTACTATCTGCCATACCATCTCATGGGTTCTGGGGTTGACGTACCTTCGGCACAGCTTCTCTCGGTAGATAAACAGCCGGCTTCTCTCATTCCACAGCTGCTTTGCTTGTTGAGACGCATCCTTCTCCAAGGAGGAACCTTCCTGAATTATCAGTTCCTTGATGTGGCTGACAACCGGGTCACTGTTCTGGGTCTCCTTCCAGCTGTGGTGAGGTAAAGGGTTTAACGTCTTACCACGCTGCCTCCTGTAGGCTCGTTGCTCGTGGATCATCCCATTTCTGTGGAATGCAGGTAGCTCAATCTCTTCTAGGTCATCCGATTCCTCTTCCGTGTCGGATTCATGCAGCATTCTGGACAAGGCGTAAGCGTTGGCGTTCTTACGGCCATCCCTGTACTTGATGGTGAACTGATAGTTCGATAGCCGAGCCATCCAACGTTGCTCCATGGCTCCCAGCTTGGCTGTTTCAAGATGTGTCAAGGGGTTATTGTCTGTGTAAGCAGTGAACTTGCTGGAGGCTAGGTAATGCTTGAATCTTTCTGTAATGGCCCAGACCAGCGCCAGGAACTCCAACTTGAAGCTGCTATAGTTCTCTGGGTTTCTCTCGGTCGGCCGGAGCTTCCTGCTTGCATATGCGATGACTTTTTCTTGGCCATTTTGCTTCTGACTGAGGACAGCTCCCAATCCTTCGTTGCTGGCATCAGTATACAGCAGGAACGGCTGGCTGTAGTCAGGATAGGCTAAGATCTCATCACCTGTCAGGATCTCCTTCATCTCCTTGAATGCCTCAGCTTGTTCTTTACCCCAGTGGAATGGAGGATTTCTGCTCTTGAGGGGTTGTCCTACCAGGAGGTCCTGCAGAGGCGCTGCTTTCTTGGTGTAGTCCTTTACAAACCTCCGGTAGTAACCTGTCAGTCCCAGGAACTGGCGCACCTCCTTGAGATTCCTTGGTTCTGGCCATTTCTGGATGGCAGTGACCTTCTCGGGGTCCGGCGCTACTCCTTCTGAGCTGACAATATGTCCCAAGTACTGTACTTTTTGTTTGAGCAGATGGCACTTTGAAGGCTTCAGTTTCATCCCATACTTGGACAGTGACTCGAATACCTCTGCCAGGTGCTTCAGATGATCCTCATACGTCTTGGAGTACACAATTACGTCGTCCAGGTACAGCAACACGGTTTCAAAGTTGAGATGTCCCAGGCAACTTTCCATCACTCTCTGGAACGTTCCCGGGGCACTGCTGAGTCCAAACGGCATCCTGTCAAACTCACAGAGTCCCATTGGGGTGGTGAAAGCCATCTTCTCCCGATCCTCCTCAGCCACAGCTACTTGCCAGTACCCACTAGTGAGTTCAAGGGTGGAAAAGTAGTTAGCAGTTTTGAAGGCAGCTAAGGATTCCTCAATGCGTGGTAAAGGGTATGCATCTTTATGTGTTATGCGATTTACTTGTCTGTAATCTACACACATTCTCATGCTTCCACCCTTTTTCTTAACTAGGACTAGAGGTGCTGCCCAGGGATTACAACTATCCCTTATCACCCCTGCTTCCTTCATGTCACGCAACATTTCCTTAGCTTTCTGGTAGTGTGCTGGAGGTATAGGCCTATACCGCTCTTTGATGGGAGGATGACTGCCTGTAGGGATATGATGCTGTACTCCCTTAATTGTCCCAAAGTCAAGTGGATGTTTGCTAAATACCTGTGTGTACTCCTGTACCACCCGTAGTACTCCCTGTTTCTGGTGGGCGGGAGTGGTGTCTGTCCCGACATGGAGCTGCTGACACCAATCCTCCACCTGGGTTGCTGGGTCATTATCCTCCGCTGGTTGGCGGGAGGCTAAGGACTCTGTCGTGAGAATAGAGTTGTTATCTACGGTATGTAATTTAGCAACTGTGGCATAGCGTGGTAAATTCACTTCATCTTCTCCCCAGTTGAGAAGACGTACTGGTACTCTCCCATTTCGTACTTCTACTACCCCTCTAGCAGTCAAGAGTGTAGGTCTGTGCTCTGAACAATGGGGCTCTACTACTGCTTGGTAGTTCTGTCCTCTCAGACCTATTGCTGCTCTACACCATATAAGCATTTCACTCATTGGGGTATCACAATGGGGTTCGGATCTGTCACCCGTACATTACCAATTTCACCATCTGTCAGCTTCGCTTGCTGCTGGCACATCAGGGCCCGGATCTCCCTCTGGATCACTCCCTTTTGCTTTGGCTTGGCAACTTCAGCGAGCTGTTGGAGCAAAAACACAACTTCTCCCAGACAGTTACTAATAATGTTTGTACCTAAAACCACATTTAAGCCATTTTCCTCATTTACAGTCTTTACTACTAAGAGTCCTGTCCTTCAGCTCCACTCTTCCACCTTTACGTCCACGTTTTTGGCTCCGAGTATATCAACAGGGAGACCATTAGAAGCATACACAGCAAAGTCAGGGCTCGGGGGCTAGAGACTGTCCATGGACCAAAACTTATTATACAGGACATCAGGTATGATGGTCACCTGAGATCCAGTGTCCAGCAGGGCAGGGATTGCGATCCCGTCCAGGATGATGGACAGGTAGGGTCTTCCTCCCACAAACCTGCGGTTCCAGTCTGAGGGGCCTGATGAGTCTATTCCTGGGTGTTGGCCCTCGGACCAGGGTCTGCTCTTTGAAAGGACACTGCCGGGCTAGATGACCTTCTCTGTTGCAACGGTAGCAGATGATCTCTTGGCGAGGATGGTGCTGATCAGGGGTCGCTCCTGGGGGTGGCGTTGTCCTCCTCCGGTGGGGCGACGTCCTCCTTTTCCTCCGGTTCATCCAAGGGACATCCTCTGGGCAGTCAGCTAGCAGGATCTTTCCTCCTTCTTCCTTCCGCAGTTGCAGGGCACTCATTACAGCGGCCAGGTTTTTAGTCAGCTGGCGCACTTCTGAGCGCAGACAGTCCAACTCAGTAGGGGGCGCCACCTGCGTTTTGGCTTCCGCCACCAGCGGGGAAAAGCTGGATGCTGCCGGCTTTAGAGTGGCTTCACCCGGGTGATACTGGGTTGCCACCTCAGGCTTCTCCAGGGGTCGCAGTCCTTTTATAGCCATATCTTTTAAGGCATCAAAGGTAGCGTCAGGATGATCCAAGGACCACCAGTGCACAGTTCTGCTTTCAGCTTGGGACCTCAGTCCCCGTACAAATTGTTCCTTCAACATTTTGCTTTCATTAATGGCACTTATAGGGTTAACCTGTTTGAGAGCTCGCAGGGTCCCCTGTAGTCGGCAGGCGTAGTCCCTAATACTGTCATCTGGTCTCTGGGAGCATTGGTAAAACCTCATCCGGAGATCTGTTTCAGTGCGGTCTTCAAAAATAGTCTGTAGCTTTAAGAAAATTGAAAGCAAGATTCCTGGTCTGCAGCTGTCCAAGTCTCTACTTCCCTTTCTGCAGCATCAGTCAATTGTCCCAATACCAATACTACTGCAACGCACTATACTTGGCCTCCCCATTACTCGACTATCCCTTCTCCAGTCCATCCTTAATGCAGCAGCCAGGGTCATCCATCTGGCTAATCGGTACTCGGACGCGTCCGCTCTTCGCCAGTCATTACACTGGCTGCCCATTCATTATAGGATCCAATTCAAAGTACTGGTTCTCACCCACAAATCTCTCCACTGTGCAGCACCCCCCTACATCTCCTCCCTCATTTCTATCTATCGGCCCAACCGACTGCTGCGCTCTGCAAACGACGTTCGACTAACCTCTGCACTAATCTGTACCTCCCACTCCCGACTCCAAGACTTCTCCCGTGCTGCGCCAATCCTCTGGAATGCTCTACCCAAGAAATTAGGACTATCCACAATTTGCATGGTTTCAGGCGCTCCTCAAAACACATTTGTTCAGAGCGGCCTATCACATTCACTAACCAAAGTCATTCTATGTGTAAGTGTGTGTGTGTAGCCCATTCACTATCTCCATCCATCCCTCACTCCCTCAAGATGGCTGGACCATCATTGTAAATGCACAATTGTATATATACACCTGTACTTTGTATCTCCCCCACCTCATTGTAGATTGTAAGCTCTCACGAGCAGGGTCGGCTTATTTTGCTTTAATTATTGTATTGTTAACGTTGTTACCTATGACTTGTGTTTTGAAATTGTTAAACTGTAAAGCGCTGCGGAATATGTTGGCGCTATATAAATAAAGATTATTATTATTATTATTATTATTAATACCACTGCAGCTCTTTGTTTCTCTGTCATAGGGTACATGTCCATTATGCTGCATATTTTGCGCTTGAACCCTGACAGGGTATCCGGCTTACCGCTATACTGAGGGAGCCACTTTGCTCCAGGCAGGTATGGGAGCGTCAGCGGTACTATCGGGGCCACCGGACCTGGTGAGGGGCCAGCGATTCCATCCTGCGCTGCAGCGCCGGCGGGTAAGTCACCGGAGCGGTCGCCCTGGGCCGCGCTGTCAGCTTGTGGCTGCGACATGTCTGTGCCCCCCTAGTTAAGTGTGGCCTACCTTCTCCTGAAGGCCGCAGCTCTGCCAGGCACGGCGATGGGGAAGGACCTGTGTCGCCGGCGCTCTGACGTCAGAACGATCACTGAAGTTCTCCACAGGACCTGCCACCGCATCAGCGTTGGGGGCGTGTCCGGGACTCCGCGCGCTTTCTGCAGGTACGCCCCTTCTCTTTGCGCTGTAGCGCTGTACTTTGGCGGGCAATGGCGGACAATTGGCGCCAAAAATCACAACAACAGTAACACAGTCTCTTGCACAAAAACAGTCCACTTAGGCACACAGGACTCACATATAGCGAGCTTCTTATCCTGTTCGTGACGCCAAAGATGAGTCGCACGTACCAGGGCTTATGGGGTACTCGGCACCGAGCCCGTTCACTTCAATGGGGGAGAGGTCACGGGTAGCGCAGCTCGGTCCGTTGCCCTGGGCGCTCATTCAAAGGGGGATATTTACAGGGGATTGTAGAAATGTTCGTGACGCCACCTGTGGTTTCTGATCAGGGTGACCAGCTTCAGGGTGAATCCTCTGAGGGGTTGTTACTGGGCAGCAAGGTGTTAAGTCTTCCACAGGTAAGACTGTTCCTCGAGGTATATGGCGGTGCAGGGTGCAGGCAATAAGGCAGACACACACAAGTCAGTCTCTTTCCATACCTTTACTGGTGATGTTTGCAGGTATGACCCCGGAAGCTGCTCAGGGTGGAGGATGCACGTCCAGTAATCACTGAGTAGGTGTAAGGCCTCCTTACTTCTTGATGTGTGTGGGTTTCTAACTTGCATGAAGCTAAGTTTAACTCCTTCTCCTTGCTACGCCCGGCTGATCTTGTGATGAGGTCTTCTTGTGGACAGAACAGTGTCTCTATGGCGGTACCTGCCAGACCCCCGTCTTCCTAACCTCAGTTACCTATCAGCACTGCTGGGCCCCTGCGTCTTGAAGTCCAGGGTCTCCGGTTTTTCCCACTAGCTGTGAAGATACTAGCAAGCTCGGACCCGGTGTCCGGTAGTGCAGAGTGGAGGTAAGCTATCCTTGCTATTTCTCCTCAGTCACTCTCTTTCTTTGCTGCACAGGCAGCAGTAGATGTCAGCTTCTCGCTCAAACTTCCTCAGCCCTCAGGCTAATCTGACAGGAGTCTCTCCCCGGTGTTCTGAGGAGATCTTATCTCTCCCTCACAGCTCGTCTGAGGTAACTGCGTTCTAAAATGTTCTGCTCTCTGAGGTAACACCAACGACTAGCTAACGTTCAGCTAGACTGTCTTCATCTCACTGCTGTCTCAAGGGCTCCCTCTGGTGGAACCAGGAAAAATGTGAAGTGTTGTATGCTTATCAGGTATTTGTGAATTACCTTTCATGCATCCTCCTGGGTACATGTGGCACCAAACGCAGCTGGGCTACACACATATCTTCTGCTTCTTCCTCAGTCACCATGCCAAGTGTTCTCAAACAGGTCTCTGACCGCAGAAAATCCACGTGTTTACTCACTACAGTCGGGGTGAGTGAGAGCCCATCAGCTGTTACAAAAGTGGATATGACGGCTGTTTTTGTCTCGCCTAGAACACATATTTCTCAATCCACCATAAAATCTCCACCTGCATCTCACTCATAGTCCAGCAGCTTGTCCAGTTCACCCTACTCCACCCTCTCTCAGAATAGCAGCCAGCACTCGGTACCGCAGTTATTGTCACGTGAAAGAATATTTCCTCCTACACATGCCAAAGGTTAGAGCTTGAACTCCACCATTTCTAATCCGTTGGCCACCGAAATGCTGCCTTTCTGCCTGGTGGATATAGGCAGTTTCGGAAAGTTGATGGCCATCGTAGTTCGCCAGTACTCGTTGCACAGTCGCTATTACTTTTCTAAGAAAGCTGTGCCTGAGCTACACCAGCATGTCGCAGACATCACCCTTTCACTGAAAAATCTATAAATTCCCAAGGCTTGCAGAACAATCCTCTGCATCAAACACTTCCTCCTATGCTTCTGGTTCCTCCACCTCCTCTAGGGCCTCCACCTGTGCCCTCAACCTCTCCCTTAATGAGACATTCCAGCAGTGGAGAAAGAATCTCTACATCTCTGTACTGCACATCCAATGCTCACTGCAATCAGGCAGTGTGAAAATAAATATGCTTTAGAGATTGAAGTCACACAGCTCAAGAGTTGTGGACAGCTATCGAGCCCGAATTAGAGCAATGGCTGTTTCCACTGAACTTGGAACCAGAGAAGGCCATGTGCGATAATGGTGCAACCCTGGTGGTGGCTCTACGCCGGGGCAACCTTACACACATGCCTTGCATAACTCACATCCTCAACCTGATGGTACAGCAGTTCCTCTGCAGTATTGAAATGGCTACTAAGATGGTTTGCACTGTCGATGCCATCATCAGCATCATTATTGCGGTCAGCTACATACTGGAGCAACCTTTGAATAGTCTGTGTAAGTAGGTGGTGGTCCCAGAGGAAGAGATGGAAGCAGAGGAGTATGTTGAAGGTGTGATGATACTGGAAGCTCCATGTCTTGTGCTGTTCTAGAACTACAGTCCTCATCCTTTGCTGCTGACAGCCTACAGAGCAAAGTTCCCCTCCCTCTCTCACGCTTCTCATCAACCCCCACCTCAGGAATGTCTTTGTCTCAAAACCCTGCACACAGGCTTAGTGTAAACTGAACTGCCAGCGCTGGAGTTTCCCGCCTCACCGCAGGGGGTCCCCATTGTCTGCCCGTGTGCTTTTCCTCCCTTAGCAGCCATTATGAGAATTCATTCTTTTTGGTAATAACACGGTGGGAGCGCATCTCAGAAACACGTAAACTACGGTTTTGAAACCTGCATCCATCGGGTGTTGTTCCCGTGGTACTGGTGAACCCGTAACTCCAACAGAACCCGAGAAATGGAATTCTCGGATGCCCCATGAACTATCTCACCCAAGTTTGAGCTCATTTGAACCGTCATTTTAAAGTAAGCTCATTGATAGGTCTGCCACTCTTCTGCGAGGTTCTCAGGATGAAGTATGCTCCTGATAATCTTCCAGAGCTTAAACCATAACTTTTAGCCTGGGGAGGTGGGCAGAAAAACCATCCCCTTTTGTGAGGTCAGCAGCCCACATGTATAAGTCTGGCAGTGACCCCCCTTAGTCATTCCTTGCTGTGACGACTTGACTAAGAGATCTGCAAATGAACTATGACGTGTGGCTCCTCCCCCAGCCTGTCTTGCTTATACCTACGTAGCTACCATGTGAGTTTTTCACTTTTAATCCCGTTTATTTTTTTTAACTGCATTGTACATAACTGTATTGCCTCAGCTTGTTACCTTTTTTTAAACGATAAGCACTGCCTGTATTTTAAGGAATAAACCTATAAATTTATTAGTTTGTTTCTCCTGCTCTATAAACGAATTTGCACGTGCCTGAAGTACTACGCTACTGTTTTGGGGTTGCTACGGACCCTCTTGATAAATTGTTCATTAAGTAAATCGTAGCTGGTGGCAGCTAAAAGAAGGGGTGTAAAGTGTTAACCTATTGGGTGCCGTTGGCAGTGACGGAGCGGGTTTTATAAGTGTATTGCCTGGCTGCGGCCCGGAGTAATTATAATTCCCTCACTGCAGCGGGCCCAATAGCCAGCACACATCCAAGTGACCCGTCTGGCGACTAATTATCCTAGGTGCAGTTCCCTGACTGACCTGAGGGTAAGGGGGGCGCCAGAGAGCTGCAAGTTCCTTAGTGGAAGTGGGATAATCATAAATCCCTGCAGTTTACTGGGTCGGACGGCAGCAGCCGTCGTGTGGGTGCGCGTTCGTACATTGCGGCACGGAGGGATCACAAGCCGTGATACATCGGACTACCGTGTGGCGGACCGTGTGCACGTTTCATCACATTGGTGGCAGCGGTGGGATTACAGAGCATTAGTGATCTGGTCTGAGCAATCATTCCTCTCACTAAAAAACTTGCACGGTTCTTTAGGGACCCTGCAACTAAAGTTTTGGAGAACAGACTCAGTGTTTATTAGTCCTGAGACAACTGTGTGTACTTGCGGTTACCCCTCCCTTCTCTTTGTTTTTCTATCCTATCTTTTATTTGGCAAACATGGCTACCATAGGAGCAAGTTGGTATGAAAAGCAGAGCAAGGACACTCTTGTGGGAATCTGCAAGTACCACGGCCTTGTCCACACGAACCGAACCAAAGGCCAACTGGTCCAGGCCCTGAAGGAGCTGGACAAGCATCGGAGCATGTCGGGCGCAGGAGCCAGCCCAAGCCAAGGTGGTGCCGCCGGAACAGAGGCCCAACCCCTGACTGCTTACACCCGGGGCGGGATGGACCCTTACTTGCAGGCGGCCCTGGCGGGACTCTCCGCTGACGACCAGGAAGAACGCCTGAAGCTGATCCAGCGAGCTCAAGAGAGAGCCGATGAGCGAGAGGCAAAACAGCGAGAGGCTGAGATAGCCGAGCGCCAAGCCCAGCGAGAGGCCGAGAGAGCCCAGCGAGAGGCCGAGAGAGCCCAGCGAGAGGCTGAGAGAGCCGAGCGGGAAGCTCAAAGAGCCCATGAACTGGAGCTGCTCAGACAAGGGGCAATGCCCTCCACAGCCCGGAGCGGTACACCCAGCAGCTCTCAGAGTCCGAAGCCCGGCCGGAGCACTTTCCCGTGATGGAAAAGGACGTAGACTTGGACACTTTTCTGCGGGCCTTTGAGAAAGTCTGCAGACAGTACCAGCTGCCTGACAACCAATGGGCCAGGTACTTGACCCCCGGGCTAAAGGGCAAAGCTCTGGAGGCGTTTGCTTCCCTCACGTCAGATCAAGATGATGACTATGAGGCCATCAAGCAGGCCCTGATCGCCAAGTACCAGCTAACCCCGGAGGTATACCGAAAGAAGTTCCGGAACCTCCAACGTGGCCCACACGACAGTTATAGCGATGTGGTGCAAGGACTCAGGAACCACTTTGACCAGTGGATCCATGGACTGTCAGTTGACACCTTTGGGGAGCTGAGGGACCTGATGATCAAAGACCAGTTCCTGCATATGTGCCCAGCTGAGGTCCGACAGTTCATCCTGGACCGAGAACCAGAGGACGCGGTCACAACAGCATGGATCGCCGACAGCTATGAGGCCAACCGGAAACCCGAGGTGCGGAAGCCCGTCACCGCCTGCTGGGGAGGGGGTAAGCCTGCAACCAACCCCAGTGCCCCTGCCAGCCGTCCCTCTGGAGGCACTATCCCCTTTGCCAGTGCCAGGCCTACATCAGACCCCCGCCAGTGTTTCTCCTGTAAAAGGACTGGACACATCAGCGCCACCTGTCCGGAGAGGCAGAAGAACCCCCCAGCCAAGGCCTCCGGGCCCAACGCCTCTGTTCTTTTGGTGGGTGGTGTGGTGGGGAGGGTTGATGACAACGTGCAGCCCGTCCGCGTGGGGGCCCGTCTTGCTACAGGCCTCAAGGACACCGTGGCTGAACGAACCCTCATCCGACCCGAACTGGCGGCCCCTGAAGAGTTGATTCCGGGGAAAACCTTAACTGTCACCGGGATTGGGGGCGTCCACTACCCCTTGCCGATAGCCCGAGTTTTCATTGACTGGGGTGCCGGGAGTGGGGTGAAGGAAGTGGGGGTGTCCGAAAACCTGCCCACTGATGTTTTATTGGGGACTGATCTGGGGAGGATGATCGCGTACTATGTCCCTGACACCCCTCCCCAATCTGATAATAAGGTTAACGTTAACCATGATGTTGATGTTGATGATGATGGGAAACTGATTGTGTTACCTGCCAATGCTTTGCGAAGTGATTATGCAACTGATAACCTTTCTTTCCCTAGGAATGATGCTGATAGTGATGTATCTGTGCCATCTGAACCTGTTAACCCTTTCTCTGAAGTGGTAGATGTGTCCACAGGTACAGGAGCGTTCAGCCACGTCGCTCTGCGGAGTGAGACGGCTGAGGAACCCCTAGCAGGAGCACGCGACAGTGCTCAAGGAAATGGGGAGGTGCATGGGAACCGTGAGGAAGGTGACGCCATGACACTGACTAGTGCCACCGAGGAAGGTAACTGGCCCACCAGTAGCACTGCTCCTGAAGTGTTGGGGGTGGATGGGGAGGTAGAGCCCATAGCAGCGCAGGCTGATGGGTCTGTAGAAATCCCCGGGGAGACTGCATATGTAGCTGCTGTCACCCGCAGTCAGAGTGCCCGGATCGCAGGTAGCGCCCTGCCATCTGGACCCTCCTCCGCTACAGGAGAGACTGAACCAGAGGTTGACCCAGAGTTGGTCCCAGAGGGTCCCAGTGAGGAAGGAACCCTGACGTCACTTCTGGCTGCCTCCAGCCAGGAGTTCCAGGCCGCTCTGCACTCAGATGCGAGCCTGGAGAACTTGAGGCACCTCGCCGAGACGCCCACCTCCGTGACTGATAAGGAGAGGGTGTTCTGGGAACGAGGAAGGTTGTACCGGGAGACAGTACCCGGAGATTCCCAAAAGGAGTGGTTGAGGGAAAAACAGCTGGTCGTCCCGCACCAGTTCCGAGGTGAGTTGTTGAGGATTGCCCATGAGATTCCACTCGCTGGACACTTGGGGATCAGCAAAACTAAGGCACGGCTGTCTCAACACTTCTATTGGCCCAAGATGGGGACAGATGTGACTAACTACTGCCGCTCCTGTATCACCTGTCAAAGAGTGGGGAAGGCGGGGCCTGCTCTTAAGGCTCCCCTGATCCCGTTGCCAGTGATAGAGGAGCCTTTCCAGAGGATCGCGGTGGACATTGTGGGCCCGCTGGCCGTCCCCAGCAGCTCTGGAAAGCAATACATCCTTACTGTGGTAGACTACGCTACCCGGTACCCGGAGGCAGTAGCTCTGTCCTCATCTAGGGCAGATAAGGTGGCGGATGCTCTGGTGACCATCCTTTCACGGGTAGGATTTCCCAGGGAGATGCTTACCGATCAAGGGACCCAATTTATGTCTCGCCTAATGAAGGCTCTCTGCAGCAAAATGCAGGTGACGCGTATGGTATCGAGTGCGTATCACCCACAGACCAATGGTTTGTGTGAGCGCTTTAACGGTACCCTCAAACAGATGCTCCGCATGCTGGTTGAGACCCAGGGACGCGATTGGGAGCGGTACCTCCCACACCTGCTATTTGCCTACAGAGAAGTCCCGCAGGCCTCGACGGGGTTCTCCCCCTTCGAGCTCCTGTATGGCAGGCGAGTCCGGGGACCCCTTGGGTTGATAAGAGAATCCTGGGAAGATGAGCCAAACCCCACGGAAGTGTCCATCGTGGATTATGTCATGCGCTTCCGCGACAAGATGCAGACCTTGACGCAGTTGGTGCATGACAACATGACGCAGGCTCAGGCTGACCAGAAGCACTGGTACGACCAGAACGCCCGGAAGCGGACCTACCAGGTGGGTCAAAAGGTGTGGGTGATGGTCCCCGTACCAAAGGATAAGCTTCAGGCAGCCTGGGAAGGCCCGTACGTCGTGCACCAACGGCTCAACCCAGTCACCTACGTGGTCACGCTTGACCACACTCGGGGTAGGCGCAAGGCCTTTCACGTCAACATGATGAAGGCCCATCACGAACGTGAAGCCTGCGTCCTACCGGTCTGCAACCTGCCCGAGGATGGGGAGGAGGATCCCCTCCTGGACATGCTGGCCCAAGCCAAGGCCAATGGGTCCATTGAGGACATGGAGGTAAATGCCTCGCTAACCGCCACCCAGAAGTTGCAGTTGCTGACCACTCTGGAACCCTTCCGGGCCGAGTTCACTAACCGACCCGGAAGGACCAAGTTGGCAGTCCACGAGGTGGAAACTGGGAATCACGCCCCGTTACGGCGGACACCTTATCGGATCTCTGAGGAAGTGCAGCAGATTATGCGCCAGGAGATCCATGAGATGTTACAGCTGGGGGTGATCCGGCCGTCCAAAAGCGCGTGGTCCTCACCTGTAGTTCTCGTGCCAAAAAAGGATCGGACCACCCGGTTCTGCGTGGACTACAGGGGGCTCAATGCCATCACTACCTCTGATGCGCACCCAATGCCACGCATCGAGGATCTGCTGGAGTGGTTGGCGAATGCCAAGTACATATCCATCATGGATTTAAGCCGGGGATACTGGCAGATTCCCCTGAGCCCTGAGGCGCAGGAGAAATCCGCCTTTATCACCCCTTTTGGACTGTACGAGTCCACGGTCATGCCTTTCGGCATGAAGAACGCCCCTGCCACTTTTCAGCGGATGGTCAACCACCTGCTTCAGGGACTGGAGGAGTATGCTGTGGCGTACCTGGACGACATTGCCGTCTTCAGTTCCACCTGGGAGGAACACCTTCAGCATCTCCAGGAGGTGCTCAAGCGTATTCACCAGGCAGGTCTGACCATCAAGCCGGGAAAATGCCAGATGGGCATGAGGGAGGTCCACTACCTGGGGCACCGGGTAGGCGGGGGTTCCATGAGCCCAGAGCCCGAGAAAGTGGACGCGATCGTGTCCTGGCCCACCCCCAGGACCAAAAAGCAGGTGAAGTCCTTCCTGGGCACTGCAGGGTACTATAGGCGTTTCGTACCGAACTATAGCGCCATTGCAAAACCCTTGATGGACCTCACCAAGGGCGGTCTACCCCAAACAGTCAGCTGGACAGATGGCTGTGAGGCGGCATTCCGAGCTTTGAAGACAGCCCTGTGCAGCTCTCCAGTGTTGAAAGCCGTCGACAGCAGTCGGCCATTCCTGGTACAGACTGACGCCAGCGAATTTGGCCTCGGTGCTGTACTCAGCCAGGTTGATTCGGGGAACCAGGAGCACCCCGTGTTGTACCTGAGCCGGAAACTTCTGCCGAGGGAAGTGGCATACTCCACCATCGAGAAGGAGTGCCTGGCCATGGTCTGGGCACTGCAATGTTTGCAGCCCTACCTGTACGGGCGCATCTTCAAGGTGGTCACCGACCACAACCCTCTGAGCTGGCTGCACACAGTGTCCGGAACCAATGGTAGGTTGCTACGCTGGAGCCTTGCCCTACAGCAGTATGATTTTGCCGTACAACACAAGAAAGGCAGCGATCATGGGAATGGTGATGGGTTGTCACGACGTGGCGAACCCGCTGAGGTGCGCATGGCGGATTACCGACAGGTCATGCCTCCGTAGCGCCCTCAAAGGGGGGGAGGTGTGATGATACTGGAAGCTCCATGTCTTGTGCTGTTCTAGAACTACAGTCCTCATCCTTTGCTGCTGACAGCCCACAGAGCAAAGTTCCCCCTCCCTCTCTCACGCTTCTCATCAACCCCCACCTCAGGAATGTCTTTGTCTCAAAACCCTGCACACAGGCTTAGTGTAAACTGAACTGCCAGCGCTGGCGTTTCCCGCCTCACCGCAGGGGGTCCCCATTGTCTGCCCGTGTGCTTTTCCTCCCTTAGCAGCCATTATGAGAATTCATTCTTTTTGGTAATAACACGGTGGGAGCGCATCTCAGAAACACGTAAACTACGGTTTTGAAACCTGCATCCATCGGGTGTTGTTCCCGTGGTACTGGTGAACCCGTAACTCCAACAGAACCCGAGAAATGGAATTCTCGGATGCCCCATGAACTATCTCACCCAAGTTTGGGCTCATTTGAACCGTCATTTTAAAGTAAGCTCATTGATAGGTCTGCCACTCTTCTGCAAGGTTCTCAGGATGAAGTATGCTCCTGATAATCTTCCAGAGCTTAAACCATAACTTTTAGCCTGGGGAGGTGGGCAGAAAAACCATCCCCTTTTGTGAGGTCAGCAGCCCACATGTATAAGTCTGGCAGTGACCCCCCTTAGTCATTCCTTGCTGTGACGACTTGACTAAGAGATCTGCAAATGAACTATGACGTGTGGCTCCTCCCCCAGCCTGTCTTGCTTATACCTACGTAGCTACCATGTGAGTTTTTCACTTTTAATCCCGTTTATTTTTTTTAACTGCATTGTACATAACTGTATTGTCTCAGCTTGTTACCTTTTTTTAAACGATAAGCACTGCCTGTATTTTAAGGAATAAACCTATAAATTTATTAGTTTGTTTCTCCTGCTCTATAAACGAATTTGCACGTGCCTGAAGTACTACGCTACTGTTTTGGGGTTGCTACGGACCCTCTTGATAAATTGTTCATTAAGTAAATCGTAGCTGGTGGCAGCTAAAGAAGGGGTGTAAAGTGTTAACCTATTGGGTGGCGTTGGCAGTGACGGAGCGGGTTTTATAAGTGTATTGCCTGGCTGCGGCCCGGAGTAATTATAATTCCCTCACTGCAGCGGGCCCAATAGCCAGCACACATCCAAGTGACCCGTCTGGCGACTAATTATCCTAGGTGCAGTTCCCTGACTGACCTGAGGGTAAGGGGGGCGCCAGAGAGCTGCAAGTTCCTTAGTGGAAGTGGGATAATCATAAATCCCTGCAGTTTACTGGGTCGGACGGCAGCAGCCGTCGTGTGGGTGCGCGTTTTCGTCACATTTGCGGCACGGAGGGATCACAAGCCGTGATACCCGGGCTACCGTGTGGCGGACCGTGTGCACGTTTCATCACAGAAGGGATAACATTATCTCTAAGTTCCGGACTGTCGTCGCACAGGCAGGTGCCATGGGAAGGTGGATTACAATGATCAAGAGAGGCTCTTGGTACCAGACAAACTGTTAGTGAACATGCAGAAGCTGAGTAACAAATTGACGAGAACGAGGAGGAAGAGGTGATGGACGCGCAAAATTAAGGAAGTGAAGAGAATAATGATCCCTTTCTGTTGTCTGTGGTTGGTGAGAAGGGACAGAGGGAGCAAGCATGAGTGTTACCTCACCTCCAACACACCATGGACTTGAACCTCATGGAAGCACCCGACACATGAGCGCCTTCTTGCTGCATTATCTTCAACAGAATGCCCATATTCTTAGGGTTAGAAAGAGTGCTAACTACTGTGTTGCCACTCTGTTAGATCCACCGTACAAGAGTAAATTTTGCCCTATGGTTCCCCCCCTCGAAAGGGATGTACATATGCTGGAGTATTAAAAAATGAACTGTCATCACACAGGCGGGTGCCATTGGAGGGTGGATTACAGTGATCGAGAGGGGTTCTTGGTACCAGACAAACTGTTAGTGAAGGTGCAGAAGCTGAGGAACAAATTGACAAGAACGAGGAGGAAGAGGTGATGGACGCACAACAGTCAGGAGATGAAGAGGATAATTATCCCCTCTCTGCTGTCCGTGGTTGGTGAGAGGGGACAGAGAAAGCAACCTTGAGTGTTACCGCGCCTCCAACACACCATGGACTTGGACTTCATGGAAGCGCCCGACATATGAGCGCCTTCTTGCTTGCACTATCTTCAACAAGATTCCCATATTCTTAGGGTTAGAAATAGTGCTGACTACTGTGTTGCCACTGTTAGATCCACAGTACATGAGTTAAATTAGGCAGATGCTTCCCTCCTGAAAAGGGATGAATGCATGCTGAAGTATCGAAATACCCTTGTAGACAATCTTAACAGTGTTTTTTCCCAAGACAGCAGTGAGGCACAAAGTGTGCATTGCAGTTATAGACTTCCAACCCCGTAAGTCTAGAACTGTGAACATGCCAATTAATGGCATGACTGTGATTGTCCTGCATGCTACATGACCAGGCCTGACAGTGTAAAATGAATAAACAAATAATTTTAAAAAATGACGTGTGGTTCCCCTATTTTTATATTCAGCCAAGGGAAAGCAGACAGCTGTGAGCTGGTCTTATCATGCTGGTAAGGGGCCAATATCCATGGACCTTGCCAGCTGATTAGTATCAGCTCCCATCTGTCTGCTTTGCCTTTGCTGGTTATTAGAAATGGGGGGACTCTAAAAAAATAACATTGGTTCCCCCAATTTTCCACTGGTTGAAGAAGATGGGATCGTTGTGGGACCTCCATTTGGATTACGACTCACCATTGTGATTATTATTTTTTTTATAAATAGGTGAAAGAGCGAAATTGTCGGCGAGTGATTTTTTAAAGCAAAAGGACTTTTGTGTGTGTGTGTTTATTTCTTTGGACTACTGGGTTAGTAATGGGGGTGTCTGACAGATGCCTCTCCATTACTAACCCATAGGCTTGATATTAGTGCCAGCTACTGACACAAACCCCCAAATCCCATTACCCCAATTGCCAACATATCACATCAATTAGATAGAGCTGTAGTTAAGCACCAGAATTGGCGCATCTAATGGATGCCCCATTTCTTGGGCAGCTGAGAGATGGCCTTATAAGGCTGGGATGGGGCCAATATTCATGACTCTTCCCAGCCTATTAATATTAACCCCAAGCTGTCTGCTTATTAAAAATAGTGGGGGCCCCTCATCATTTTTTAAGGGTCCTCTCATTTTTATTAACTTGCAAAGGCAGCAGAAACAGCTGGATGAGGAAATTAATACGCTAGGAAGGACCATGGATATTGGCCGCTTCTCAGCATAATAAGACCAGCTGACTGCTGTCTGCTTTCCTGTAGCTGATTCTTAACAATAGGGGGTACCCCACATAATTTTTTTTCATTAATTTATTTAGAAATACAGTATATTACACATGCAAGGCATTGCGCCACTCCTCCACTTGGACCTCTGCCTCGTAGTTCAAGATTATTTTATTTTTTTTATTCTGTTATTTTAAGTCATTTTAATAAACACATTTGTTTGAAGGGTAATTGTCCTGCTCTTTCCCCCATTTTGCTTCCCTTTGAAGCCTCCTAGTCCTTACTACTACCATTTTACAGCAATTTTACAGCACCAAAGTACAGGTCAAGTTACGGTCAAGTTTGGGTACCCGAACCAAACTTTAGACTCAAGTTCGGCCCAACCTGCTGCACCCGAACTTCCACGGGTCTGTCATCCCGACTCACAGTGAAATTTTAACAATAAAAGTACATTTTATAAATAGAAAAATATAAGTTTATGATGATTATGACATGGCAAAAAATACAACAACACAATAAATTTTAACATTACGATATGGAAAGGTTAATGAAATCCCCTCCAAATTTGGGGATCTAAAAAGTAAATTTTATGGAAAAAATACTCCCATTTTCCGGTATGGCACAACGTTTTGCACAACTTTTTTTCTGACTATGAAATTCACCTCAACTGTGTACATGCCGATGTAGTGGGTGGATAACAGGGGTCCCTAGTGGTTCCTATCCCATAAATCTAACATATACAGAATCAGCTATGAGCAGGAATTATGGAAAATAACCAGAATATCAATTTTTCATGCATATACATACACCATGTTCCAAATTATTATGCAAATTGGTTTTAAGTGTCATAGTGTTTTTTTTGTGTTTTTTTAAATGAAACCCATTGATGGTATTGTGTCTCAGTATTCTTTGGATCACTGAAATGAATCTCAGATACCTGTGAGCCCAATAAAAGGAAAACTGGATGTTCCACACTATTAAGCAGCCAGAGTTTTCAAGTAACATGGGAAAGAAAAAAGATCTCTCTGCTGCTGAAAAGCATCAAATAGTGCAATGCTTTGGTCAAGGGATGAAAACATTAGATATTTCCCAAAAACTTAGGCGTGATCATCGTACTGTTAAGAGATTTGTGGCTGATTCTGAGCACAGACTTGTTCGTGCTGATAAAGGCAGAATGAGGAAGGTTTCTGCCAGGCAAGTTCATCGGATTAAGAGAACAGCTACTAAAAAGCCATTACAAACCAGCAAACAGATATTTGAAGCTGCTGGTGCCTCTGGAGTCCCTCGAACCTCAAGGTGTAGGATCCTTCAAAGGCTTGCTGTGGTGCATAAACCTACTATTCGGCCACCCCTAAACAGTACTCACAAGCAGAAACGGTTGCAGTGGGCCCAGACATACATGAAGCCTAATTTTCAAACAGTCTTGTTTACTGATGAGTGTCGAGCAACCCTGGATGGTCCAGATGGATGGAGTAGTGGATGGTTGGTGGATGGCCACCATGTCCCAACAAGGCTGCTACGTCAGCAAGGAGGTGGAGGAGTCATGTTTTGGGCCGGGATCAAGGGGAAACAGCTGGTAGGGCCCTTTAAGGTTCCTGAAGGTGTGAAAATGACCTCTGCAAAGTATATAGAGTTTCTGACTGACAACTTTCTTCCATGGTATATAAAGCAGAAACATGCCTTCAGGAGCAAAATCATCTTCATGCTGACAATGCACCATCTCATGCTGCAAAGAAGACCTCTGAGCCATTGGCTGCTATGGGCATAAAAGGAGATAAACTCATGGTGTGGCCACCATCTTCCCCTGACCTCAACCCTATAGAGAACCTTTTGAGTATCATCAAGCAAGAGATCTATGAGGGTGGGAGGCAGTTCACATCAAAACCGCAGCTCTGGGAGGCAAAGAAATACAAGAAGAAACTCTCCAAAAACTCACAAGTTCAATGGATGCAAGAATTGTGAAGGTGATATCAAAGAAGGGTTCCTATGTTACATGTTAACTTGGCCTGTTAGGATGGTCTGGAGTTAAGTAGCTTTTTTGTTCAGTGAATGTGACCTCCTAATGCTGCAAATTCCACAAATGAGCATTTTCAGTTCTTTACAGCAGATCAAATGTTCAGAAATTCTCCTGTCCTAATAATCTGGAGCATTCTGAGGATTATTCATTTTGGAGATTATACTGTTATCATTGGGAGGTTTCTTCAATAAAATTCGATGTATACTCTAACGGGTGATGACTTTTATTAGACTGACTGTCATTGGCACCGACCACTTAGGAAAATCAGAGAAAAATATTATTTGCAGAATAATTTGGAACATAGTGTAGAAGATACATTTCAGAGAATAGTCACATTTTTATATTGGCCTTTTAGCGCGCTACATACTCATATTGCCTGTATAGATTAACGCAGGTAACAGATTTGGTACTGTGATATTACAGGTAAGATATAAAGAATATTTACATTTTTCTTTTTGATGATTTTTTCTTTAACCCCTTAACGACCACCGATACGCCTTTTAACAGCGGTCATTAAGGGTACTTAAACCACAGCGCCGTTAATCAGAGAACATGATCCGGGTCGGTAGTTACCGACCCCGGTGTCGCAATCGCTGTTATACTAAGTATAACGGCGACAGCAAAAAAAAAAAAAATGATTTCTCTCCCCTCTGATGTGATCGCACATCAGAGGGGAGAAAATGAGGGTCCCCAGGTCCCCCGATTGCCCCCCTATACCTGCCGGTGTCCTCGGTCCTCCCGCAGGCCCCAGGATCCCGGCGTCTTCTTCCTGCGCCCGCCGATCTGCTTGGCGGCAGATTCAAAAGTTTTTCATTCATTCTCATAAAAGTGCATTTTGATCACTGTGATAAACTATCACAGTGATCAAAATAAAAAACAGTACATAACCCCTCCATTTATCACCCCCTTAGTTAGGGACATATAATAAAAAATAGAAATTATATTTATTTTCATTTTTCCATTAGGGTTAGTGTTATAATTAGGGTTAAGGTTATAATTAGGGTTAGGGTTAGCATTAGGGTTAGGGTTAGCATTAGGGTTAGGGTTATAATTAGGGTTAGGGTTATAATTAGCGTTAGGGTTATAATTAGGGTTAGGGTTAGCATTAGGGTTAGGGTTAGCATTAGGGTTAGGGTTATAATTAGGGTTAGGGTTATAATTAGGGTTAGGGTTAGCATTAGGGTTAGCATTAGGGTTAGGGTTATAATTAGCGTTAGGGTTAGGCTGGGTTCATACTGCGTTATGGCAGTCCGTTAGACGGACTGCATTACACCGCGGTATAACGCGGTGTAACGCAGTCCGTTAATGCTGCCATTCACCCCCATTTGAGGGCGCATCATGACGCATGCCGTAAAGCGGCATGCGTTCGCGACGTGCCATCATTCAGTGATGGAGCCTCGGACGCGGGCTGCAGCGTCTGGGCTCCGCCACCGCTAGCGCAGATGAATCATCTGCTGATTCATCTGCGCTAGCGGGTATAGCATAACGCTATCGTGTTATGCTATACTGTTACCAGCCCGTCAACGCTATGTGTTGAACGGGCTGGTAAAACGCAAAATGAACCTAGCCTTAGGGATAGGGTTATAATTAGGGTTAGAATTAGGGTTAGGGTTACAATTAGGGTTAGGGTTAAAATTAGGGTTAGGGTTACAATTAGAGTTAGGGTTACAAATAAGGTTAGGGTTACAATTAGGGTTGGAATTAGGGTTGAGATTTAGGTTAGGATTAGGGTTGGGATTAGGGTTAGTGGTGTGTTGGGTTAGGATTGGAGCTAGAATTGAGGGGTTTCCACTATTTAGGCACATCAGGGGGTCTCCAAACACAACGTGGCGTTCAAAAAGTCAAATGGCGCTCCCTCCCTTCCAAGCCCTGCCGTGCGCCCAAACAGTGGTTTACCACAACATATGGGGTATCAGCGTACTCAGGACAAATTGCCCACCAATTTTTGGGATCTAATTTCTCCTGTTACCCTTGGGAAAATAAAAAATAGCTGGCTAAAAAAAATAATTTTTGAGAAAAAAAATGATTTTTTATTTTCACAGCATGCGTTTATACATTTCTGTGAAATACTTGGGGGTTCAAAGTGCTCACCACACATCTAGATAAGTTCCTTAAGGGGACTAGTTTCCAAAATGGGGTCACTTGTGGGGGGTTTTCACTGTTTAGACACATCAGGGGGTCTCCAAACACGACGTGGCGTTCAAAAAGTCAAATGGCGCTCCCTCCCTTCCGAGCCCTGCCGTGAGCCCAAACAGTGGTTTACCCCAAGATATGGGGTATCAGCGTACTCAGGACAAATTGCAAACCAATTTTGGGGTTCTAATTTCTCCTGTTACCCTTGGGAAAATAAAAAATAGCTGGCTAAAAAAATCATTTTTGAGAAAAAAAATGATTTTTTTATTTTCACAGCTCTGCGTTCATAAATTTCTGTGAAACACTTGGGGGTTCAAAGTGCTCACCACACATCTAGATAAGTTCCTTAAGGGGACTAGTTTCCAAAATGGGGTCACTTGTGGGGGGTTTTCACTGTTTAGACACATCAGGGGGTCTCCAAACACGACGTGGCGTTCAAAAAGTCAAATGGCGCTCCCTCCCTTCCGAGCCCTGCCGTGAGCCCAAACAGTGGTTTACCCCAAGATATGGGGTATCAGCGTACTCAGGACAAATTGCAAACCAATTTTGGGGTTCTAATTTCTCCTGTTACCCTTGGGAAAATAAAAAATAGCTGGCTAAAAAAATCATTTTTGAGAAAAAAAATGATTTTTTTATTTTCACAGCTCTGCGTTCATAAATTTCTGTGAAACACTTGGGGGTTCAAAGTGTTCACCACACATCTAGATAAGTTCCTTAAGGGGTCTAGTTTCCAAAACGGGGTCACTTGTGGGGGGTTTCCACTGTTTAGACACATCAGGGGGTCTCCAAACACGACGTGGCGTTCAAAAAGTCAAATGGCGCTCCCTCCCTTCCGAGCCTGCCGTGAGCCCAAACAGTGGTTTACCCCAAGATATGGGGTATCAGCGTACTCAGGACAAATTGCACACCAATTTTAGTGTTCTAATTTCTCCTGTTACCCTTGGGAAAATAAAAAATAGCTGGCTAAAACAATCATTTTTGAGGAAAAAAATTATTTTTTATCTTCACGGCTCTGCGTTTATAAATTTCTGTGAAGCACTTGGGGGTTCAAAGTGCTCACCACACATCTAGATAAGCTCCTTGGGGGGTCTAGTTTCCAAAATGGTGTCACTTGCAGGGGGTTTCTACTGTTTAGGCACATCAAGGGCTCTGCAAACACAACATGATGCCGCAGAACATTCCATCAAAGTCTGCATTACAAAATGGTGCTCCTTCCCTTCCAAGCACTCCCATGCGCCCAAACAGTGGTTTAACCCCACATATGGGGTATCAGCGTACTCAGAAAAAATTGCACAACAACTTTTGGGGTCCAATTTCTCCTGTTACCCTTGGGAAAATAAAAAAAATAGCGGGCTAAAGAATCATTTTTGAGGAAAAAAATGATTTTTTATTTTCACGGCTCTACGTTTATAAATTTCTGTGAAGCACTTGGGGGTTCAAAGTGCTCACCACACATCTAGATAAGTTCCTTAAGGGGTCTAGTTTCCAAAATGGTGTCATTTGTGGGGGGTTTCCACTGTTTAGGCGTATCAGGGGCTCTCCAAACGCGACATGGCGTCCAATTTCAATTCCAGCCAATTTTGGTTTGAAAAAGTCAAACGGCACTCCTTCCCTATCAAGCCCTGCCGTGCGCCCAAACAGTGGTCCTCCCCCCACATATGGGGTATCAGCGTACTCAGGACAAATTGGACAACAACTTTTGTGGTCTAATGTCTACTGTTACCCTTGGGAAAATAAAAAATTGGGGACTAAACGATCAGGTTTGTGGTAAAAATATGACTTTTTATTTTCATGCCCGGGAGTTATAAACTTCTGTGAAGCACTTGGGGGTTCAAAGTGCTCACCACACATCTATATAAGTTCCTTAGGGGGTCTAGTTTCCAAAATGGTGTCACTTGTGGGGGGTTTCCACTGTTTAGACACATTAGGGCCTCTACAAACGCGACATGGCATCCAGCCAATTCTGCGTTGAAAAAGTAAAACGGCGCTCCTTCCCTTCCAAGCTCTGCCATGCACCCAAACCGTGGTTTACCCACACATATGGGGTATCAGCATGCTCAGGACAAATTGCACAAAAACTTTTGGGGTCTTGTTACCCTTGGGAAAATAAAAATTGGGGTGAACAGATCGTTTTTGTGGATAAAATATGATTTTTTATTTTCACAGTTCTATGTTATAAACTTCTGTGAAGCACTTGGAGGTTCAAAGTGCTCACCACACATCTAGATAAGTTCCTTAGGGGGTCTAGTTTCCAAAATGGGGTCACTTGTGGGGGGTTTCCACTGTTTAGACACATCAGGGCCTCTACAAACACGACATGACATCCAGCCATTTCTGCGTTGAAAAAGTCAAATGGCGCTCCTTCCCTTCCAAGCTCTGCCATGCACCCAAACAGTGGTTTACCCCCACATATGGGGTATCAGCATGCTCAGGACAAATTGCACAAAAACTTTTGGGGTCTTGTTACCCTTGGGAAAATAAAAATTGGGGTGAAAAGATTGTTTTTGTGGAAAAAATATGATTTTTTATTTTCACTGTTCTATGTTATAAACTTCTGTGAAGCACTTGGAGGTTCAAAGTGCTCACCACACATCTAGATAAGTTCCTTAGTGGGTCTAGTTTCCAAAATGGGGTCACTTGTGATGGGTTTCCACTGTTTAGACACATCAGGGCCTCTACAAACGCGACATGGCGTCCAGCCAATTCTGCGTTGAAAAAGTCAAATGTCGCTCCTTCCCTTGCAACCTCTGCCGTGCGCCCAAAAAGTGGTTTACCCCCACATATGGGGTATCGGCTTATTCAGGAGAAATTGCACAACAAATTTTGTGGTTCATTTTTTCTTTTAACACTTGTGAAAATAAAAAAAATTGGTTCCGAAGTAAAGTTTTTGCAAAAAAAGTTAAATGTTAATTTTTTCCTTCCACATTGCTTCAGTTCCTGTGAAGCACGTAAAGGGTTAATAAACTTCTTGAATGTGGTTTTGAGCACCTTGAGGGGTGCAGTTTTTAGAATGGTGTCACTTTTGGGTATTTTCTATCATATAGACCCGTCAAAGTGACTTCAAATGTGATGTGGTCCCTAAAAAAAAATGGTGTTGTAAAAATGAGAAATCGCTGGTCAACTTTTAACCCTTATAACTTCATAACAAAAAAAAAATTTTGTTCCCAAAATTGTGCTGATGTAAAGTAGACATGTGGGAAATGTTATTTATTAAGAAATTTGTGTGACATATCTCTCTAATTTTAGGGCATAAAAATGTAAAGTTTGAAAATTGTTAAATTTTCAAAATTTTTGCCATATTTCCATTTTTGTCATAAATAAACACAAGTCATATCAAAGAAATTTTACCACTAACGTGAAGTACAATATGTCACGAAAAAACAATCTCAGAATCAGCTGGATTCGTTAAAGCGTTCCAGAGTTATAACCTCATAAAGTGACAGTGGTCAGAATTGTAAAAATTGGCCCTGTCATTAAGCTGCAAAATGGCTCTGTCACTAAGAGGTTAATACAAATAAAAAAAAATAGATTAAAAAATAAATGTTAATAAACTGCCAGAGATGATGACAGCCATGTCTTCCACATAAAGTTTAAAAATGATCGGAGACCGAGGTGTTCAATGCTGCTGTACTGCTCTTTATATATTAAGGTTTCTGAGCTCCAGTCGTAGCCAAATTTCGTTAAAGGAGAAAGCCTAAAGACAACTCATGCTTTATGGAAAATGTTGATGTGAAGTCAATGAGGCAGGAATGCTGTGCCCAAAAGTCAAGCTCATTCTGAAGTTTGGAAGTCATCTCCTATTCATAGGATAAGAGATAATTTGCAGATCTCTGGGTGTCCTTCATAGGATAGTGGATAATTTCCAGATCTCTGTGTGTCCTCCATAGGATAGTGGATAATTTCCAGATCTCTGTGTGTCCTCAATATCATAGGGGATAACTTCCAGATCTCTGGGTGTCCTCCATAGGATAGGGAATAACTTCTAGATCTCTGGGTGTCCTTCATAGGATAGGGATAACTTCTAGATCTCTGGGTGTCCTCCATAGGATAGTGGATAATTTCCAGATCTCTGTGTGTCTTCAATATGATAGGGGATAACTTCCAGATCTCTGGGTGTCCTCCATAGGATAGTGGATAATTTCCAGATCTCTGTGTGTCCTCAATATGATAGGGGATAACTTCCAGATCTCTGGGTGTCCTCCATAGGATAGGGAATAACTTCTAGATCTCTGGGTGTCCTTCATAGGATAGGGAATAACTTTTAGATCTCTGGGTGTCCTTCATAGGATAGGGAATAACTTCTAAATCTCTGGGTGTCCTCCATAGGATAGTGGATAATTTCCAGATCTCTGTGTGTCCTCAATGTGATAGGGAATAACTTCCAGATCTCTGGGTGTCCTCCATAAGATAAGGGATAATTTCCAGATCTCTAGGTGTCCTCCATAGGATAGGAGATAACTTCCAGATGTCTGGGTGTCCTCCATTGTAAAGGGGATAACTTCCAGATCTCTGGGTGTCCTCCATAGGGTAGGGGATAACTTCCAGATCTCTGGGTGTCCTCCATAGGAAAGGGGATAACTTCCAGATCTCTGGGTGTTCTCCATAGGATAGGCGATAACTTCCAGATCTCTGGGTGTCCTCCATAGGATAAGGGATAATTTCCAGATTTCTGGGTGCCCTACATATGATAGGGGATAACTTCCAGCTCTCTGAGTGTCCTCCATAGGATAGGGGATAACTTCCAGATCTCTGGGTGTCCTCCATAGGATAAGGGATAACTTCCAGATCTCTGGGTGTTCAACCACTGGGATTCCCACCAATCCCAAGAAACAGTCCTCTTCCTATGTGGTCGATCATGTGCACTGCCACTCCATTCATTCTTAACTGGACTGCAAGTGATAATAAAACTCTGCAGTCTACTGGTCTTCTGCAATCCCCTAAGAATGAGTGCAGCAGCAGTAATGAATGACCACTGATCCATTCTTCTCAGGTGCATTGTGTGTTCCATCAATCAACTCCAATGATCAGGATGTTATCTGCAATCCTGTGGATAGGGAATATCTTCCAAACTTGAGAATAACGCCTTTAATCCAAACAATATGGCTTGAGTGAAATCTATGAGGACAGGGAATGTCCCTTAATCTTTTCCAACCATGCATAGTGAAGCAAGTGTTATTTCCCCTGCTTGTGCGGTGCACCAATGAAAACCTGGGAATGTGCACCTGGCTTCACTGTGCAAGCAGGAGTCATCGGCGCATGAGCATGACTTCAGAAAGGCTTTGATTTATATAACTGGTCCTCAGAGACAGCAATAAAGACATTTGATGGGTTTGAAGGCACCACAAGCTGGAGTTTAGAGCACAGTTACGCTCTCTGCTTGACTTTATTCCAACATTTGCATGTGACTCAAAAGTTCATTTTTGTAATATTTGGCTACTTCTGGGCTAGTAAACACTTACATAATAAGAAATAAAGCAGCATTAGATGGTAGTGGCTGGAGGGGCTTAAAATTAGAGTTGAGCGGAATTTTCAAAATTCAGTTCCGATTACAATTGGCGACGAATATATCACAGCCAAACATCAATGGAGTCAATGGGAGAAGAAACGAACTAATATGTTCCTAACTCATAATCAAACATAAATTTGGCATGAATAGGGTAGCAATATGGCACGGATATGGCAAATTCATATTTGGCGACCGATTCCGAACATATTCGCTCAACTCTACTTAGCTCTGTGAAAAGGATTTCTCATATTTCTATAATACTTTGGTCTCAGCTCATCACATTTAAAAATTTTGATATCCAGCTTTAAAATGATTTTGAGACATTGCGTCCTGAGATATCTAGATATGACATTGTATAGCCACCCAATGATTGTTATGTGGATTGCCGACAGTGACAGGTTTCACAATACAACATTGAACTTGATTTATTTGGAATTACAGTTGTTGGTGAAATTTGAGCTATAGTAATGGTGGAAGCATCCTTAACTTTGTAAATGTTTTCTTCACCTCCCGATTGTTCAGACTGTAAATGAGTGGATTTAGTAAGGGAGCGATAATGACATAAAATATGGAGACGTATTTCCCTTGGTTTGACGTCCTCTCCTGTGATGGTCCAAGATAAGTGACCATACCTGTTCCAAAGTACATGGCTACAACAGTCAAATGAGAGGTACAAGTAGAGAAAGCCTTCACTCTTCCTGTAGATTGGATCTTTAACACCGAGATAATAATACAGACATAAGTTATAACAATAAAGGTGAAGGGGAGGAGAATAGTAATAAAACTCAACAGAAAGATCACAAACTCCCTGCTGTAATTTTTATGACATGATAAGTGTAATACAGCCAGAGATTCACACATGAAGTGGTTGATGTGGTTAGGATTACATAAGGCTATGGGCATAAGTAACGATGGGAGGATGATGAGCAAGAAACTGAACATCCAAATCAAAGCGGTAAGTCTATGGCACATACTCCACTTCATGAGAACACGGTAGTGGAGAGGTAGACATATGGCCAGGCATCGGTCATAGGCCATGAGGACAAGAAGCAGACACTCTGTGGTCCCCATGAGTAGCAGAATGTTGACTTGGATGAGACAAGCCACCAAGGATATCGTCCGGTGAGCAGACAGAAGGTCCATCAACATTTTGGGTACAGTAGAAGATGAGTTGCATAAGTCTATGAAGGAGAGCTTACTGATCAAGAAGTACATGGGGGTGTGCAGTTGAGGGTTGATAATGATAATGTGTATAATAAGAATGTTTCCAATGACCGTTGTCACATAAACGAGAAGAAACAACACAAACAAGAACAAGTTTATGGTGAAGTTTGTGGAGAAACCCAACAAGACGAAGTCAATTGCCAATGTTTTGTTCTCCATGTTGTCTTGGGAAAGTAAGGTCAATGAACAGAGATGTGAACTTTGCCTCTGTTCACATCACATTTGAGCTCTTTCTTCATGAATCTCACCGCACTCAAAAAATTCTCAGCCACTAAAAATAATAGCGCAGCAAAATCTTCAAGAAAATTAGGAGTCATAAAAGGCCAACAATTGTTCTATTGACTGTGGCCTTTATTCCCATTGCTGCCCAGTGGCTTAAATCCTGGCCCAAGGAACTTTCTATAATGTCTAACATTCAGCATGGATTTTAGGAAAGAAAAAATAATTTATTTCCAAAATGTTTCCTTTGGCAAGAATATTCTTGTTCTGGTTAACGAAAAAACAAATTAATAAAATAAAAAATCCAAGTTGAATAAGAACAGATGATGTAAAACTTAAGGAAAGAAAGAAAGAAAATATAAAAAAAATTACAATTTCGAAAAACAAAGTTTTTAGATGCATAATTTAACAGCTGGATAACCATGAAGCAAAAAAAAAACCCTTATTGCTGAGCTTCCTAAATTTATATTTTACAATTTTTGTGAGATTTCTAGAAAATGAAAATATAATGATTACAAATTTTAATTATACGGTAAATAGTTTTCTTTTCTACTTTAT
The DNA here is from genome assembly GCA_033576555.1 of Oophaga sylvatica. NCBI lineage: Eukaryota > Metazoa > Chordata > Amphibia > Anura > Dendrobatidae > Oophaga > Oophaga sylvatica. The sequence goes on from JARQOD010000005.1 coordinate 48,578,439, forward strand.
CTCCTTTTAGTTTTAAAAAAAAGAACTGCACAGAATCTCATTGCATCTAAAGCACCTATGATTATCTGAGAATAGATAAAATACGTTAATTAGTCCCAATACCTTCTTAAAGTTATATCAGGGTCATTATTTTTACCAGCAATTTATACATAATTTATATATATATATATATTTATTTTTTTCAGAAGAAGAAAATTAATTTGTGTAATTAAACCAACTGGGGATTCTCTGTTAAGCAAATTATAAAAGCAAAATTATAAACTAAAAATAATGCACAAATTATTAAATTTTACAAGGATAAATTCTCTGAGGTGAAGGAAACACGACCAGCGTTAACTCCTTGTATAAAGTCTTTCACAGGGAGAAATGACTTTAGTGAGATTGGGTTGACTTACCATAAGTTATAAAATATTATAAAATGTTTAGTAATTATTTTCTTCATAAACTCATGTTATTTTCTCATTTTTTAATTAAAAAAATCCAAAAGTAAAATAAAGAAGTTTTATTTTTGGGTTTTAGATTGGATAGTTAATGCGATATCTCTTCCCAGACCTATTGATGCCACCAGAACATGACAAAACCAACTGACTTTTGATCTGGTTCATCAGGTTCCATTAAGGCATCTTTCATGCTGATAGTCAAAATAACCCTGCATGCAAAATCATAATAGCTTACAATCTACAGGGCAGTGGTTACTGCATTCACATAAGAGCTGACACTGTACAGGAGAAGGGACCCTGCACATAAGAACTTACAGTCTACAGGATAGAGAAGACCCCACTGACCATAAGAGCTTACACTCTACAGGAGAGAGAGAGGACCCCACTGACCATAAGAGCTTACACTCTACAGGAGAGAGAGAGGACCCCACTGACCATAAGAGCTTACACTCTACAGGAGAGAGAGGACCCCACTGACCATAAGAGCTTACACTCTACAGGAGAGAGAGAGGCCCCCACTGACCATAAGAGCTTACACTCTACAGGAGAGAGAGGACCCCACTGATCATAAGAGCTTACACTCTACAGGAGAGAGAAAGGACCCCACTGATCATAAGAGCTTACAGTCTACAGGAGAGAGAGGATCCCACTGACCATAAGAGCTTACACTCTACAAGAGAGTGAGGACCCCACTGACCATAAGAGCTTACACTCTACAGGAGAGAGAGAGGACCCCACTGACCATAAGAGCTTACACTCTACAGGAGAGAGAGGACCCCACTGACCATAAGAGCTTACACTCTACAGGAGAGAGGGACCCCACTGACCATAAGAGCTTACACTCTACAGGAAAGAGAGGACCCCACTGACCATAAGAGCTTACACACTACAGGAGAGAGAAGACCCCACTGACCATAAGAGCTTACACTCTACAGGAGAGAGAGGACCCCACTGATCATAAGAGCTTACACTCTACATGAGAGAGGACCCCACTGACCATAAGAGCTTACACTCTACAGGAAAGAGAGGACCCCACTGACCATAAGAACTTACACTCTACAGGAGGGAGGACCCCACTGACCATAAGAGCTTACACTCTACAGGAAAGAGAGGACCCCACTGACCAAAAGAGCTTAAACTCTACAGATAAGAGGACCCCACTGACCATAAGAGCTTACACTCTACAGGAGAGAGAGAGGACCCCACTGACCATAAAAGCTGACACTCTAGAGGAGAGAGGACCCCACTGACCATAAGAGCTTACACTCTACAGGAGAGAGAGGACCCCACTGACCAAAAGAGCTTACACTCTACAGGAGAGAGAGAGGACCCCACTGACAATAAAAGCTGACACTCTAGAGGAGAGAGGACCCCACTGACCATAAGAGCTTACACTCTACAGGAGAGAGAGAGGACCCCACTGACCATAAGAGCTTACACTCTACAGGAGAGAGAGGACCCCACTGACCATAAAAGCTGACACTCTAGAGGAGAGAGGACCCCACTGACTAAAAGAGCTTACACTCTACAGGAGAGAGAGGACCCACTGACCATAAGAGCTTACACTCTACAGAAGAGAGAGAGGACCCCACTGACCATAAGAGCTTACACTCTACAGGAGAGAGAGAGGACCCCACTGACCATAAAAGCTGACACTCTAGAGGAGAGAGGACCCCACTGACCATAAGAGCTTACACTCTACAGGAGAGAGAGAGGACCCCACTGACCATAAGAGCTTACACTCTACAGGAGAGAGAGGACCCCACTGACCATAAGAGCTTACACTCTACAGGAGAGAGAGAGGACCCCACTGACAATAAAAGCTGACACTCTAGAGGAGAGAGGACCCCACTGACCATAAGAGCTGACACTCTACAAGAGAGAGGACCCTGCCCATAAGAGATCACTCTCTGCAGGATAGAGGACCCTGCCCATAAGAGATGACACACTACAGGTGAGAGGTCCCTGCTCAAAAGAGCTGACACTCTACAAAAGAGAGTTCCCTGCACATAAGAGCTGACACTCTACAAAAGAGAGTTCCCTGCCCATAAGAGCTGACACTCTACAGGAGAGAGGACCCTGCACATAAGAGCTGACACTCTACAAAAGAGAGTTCCCTGCACATAAGAGCTGACACTCTACAAAAGAGAGTTCCCTGCACATAAGAGCTGACACTCTACAGGAGAGAGGACACTGCTCATAAGAGCTGTCATTCTGCAGGAGAGAGGACACTGCACATAAGAGCTTACACTCTACAACAAGAGAGAACCCTTCCCATGAGAGCTGACACTCTAGAGGAGAAAGGTACCTGCCCATTAGAGCTGACCTTCTGCCCATATGAGCTGAGACAAGTATTTTGAGCACTTTGGCTAGGATAGTGGTGGTGTACGATGAGCGTGGGGCACTTTTTGATGAGAGTAGGGGGTTGGCAGAGCTCAGTGAAGTGGCGTGCTTGTAAACTTTTTTTTCTAACTTTATGTGTGCACGTTGCGGCTGGCCAATCAGGGAGCAGGAAACATCCACAATGTCCTGACACAACGGATTGTATCATTGGCTCCTGAAATCACATGTACCTCTCCATATAAAGAGCGGACATCTTGTTTTAGCATCATATTGGCAATATAACAGCGCAGATAGGCTGCTCCTGACTCCTAGGTGCTGATAGATTTTAGCTAGCTAGGTTTCTAAAGGTACTGCCACACTAAGCTATCCGCTAGCGATCTCGTTAGCGTTGCATACTAATGAGATCGCTAGCGGGATTGTTTCTATATCGCTAAATGCTGCCACATTTAGCGATATAGTTAACTACGCTATCGCCGTTAGCGATCTTCTTAACGACTTTAGCGGTACAAAAGTACCGCTAAATCGCTAAGAAAGGTGCCACACAGCGATTAGATACTTACCCAGCGGGAGCGCCAGCGATGAAATAGGGTCCGGAGCGATTCCAGCGACGAGCGAGATCACAGCAGGAAGCTCGTCGCTGGAAGCTGCCGCACTGAACAATATCGCTAACGGATCGCTAAATAGTGACGTTTTTTAGCGATCCCGTTAGCGATATTGTTTAGTGTGGCATACCCTTAAGTCAGATAGTTTAGATAAAAATTCAACTGTCTGCATAGCTCATGCAGATTAAAAAAAATTATGTTGCTAAACGTAATACAGCCCACCAAATCTCACTTTGTAAGCTGCTGAACAGTAAAAAAAATAGTTTTTGGCTGTTGCTAAAGTCATTTAATACGCCATGTATCACCTTTTCACTTACTGGCAGTGAAATTCTGGTGGCTACATAGCTTATGCAGATTAAAAAAAGTTTCTGTTGCTAAACGTGATATAGCCGCCATATCCCACATTGTAATTTTGTGGCGGTGAAATTGTTCTGTGTGTAGAACTGTTGTACAGTAAAAAAAAATTTGGGGGCAGTTGCTAACATGATTCAGCATGCCATATATGACCTTGTCATTTAGTGGCGATGAAATTCAACTGTCTGCATAGCTCATGCAGATAAAAAAAAATTCTGTTGCTGAATGTAATACAGCTCGCCATATCCCACTTTGTAATTTTGTGGCGGTGAAATTGTTCTATGTGTGGAGCTGATGCACAGTAAAAAGAATTATGTTTTCACTGTTGCTAATGTGATTCAGCATGCCATGTATCACCTTGTCATTTACTGGCAGTGAGATTCAGGTGTCTGCATAGCTCATGCAGATTAAAAAAAAATTCTGTTGCTAAACGTGATACAGCTCACATATACCACCTTGTCATTTAATGTTCTTTGTGCAGAGCTATTTCATGTTTATTGCAAATATTTATTTTTTTTACAAACGTGATACTGCAGGCTTGATCCGAATTTGAAACTGGAGCATATCTTCTAGGTTTTACAGGCTTCAAGCACACTAAAAACAAATTTCTTCTGTTACTAACATT
>JARQOD010000005.1:48582902-48631646 GCA_033576555.1 Oophaga sylvatica
AATATCGGTATTCGGAATCGAAAGGCCGATACAGCTAATATCGGCCGATACCCGATATTTGCAGTATCGTATCGCTCAACACTAGTGCTGACTACTGTGTTGCCACTGTTAGATCCACAGTACATGAGTTAAATTAGGCAGATGCTTCCCTCCTGAAAAGGGATGAATGCATGCTGAAGTATCGAAATACCCTTGTAGACAATCTTAACAGTGTTTTGTCCCAAGACAGCAGTGAGGCACAAAGTGTGCATTGCAGTTATAGACTTCCAACCCTGTAAGTCTAGAACTGTGAACATGCCAATTAATGGCATGACTGTGATTGTCCTGCATGCTACATGACCAGGCCTGACAGTGTAAAATGAATAAACAAATAATTTTAAAAAATGACGTGTGGTTCCCCTATTTTTATATTCAGCCAAGGGAAAGCAGACAGCTGTGAGCTGGTCTTATCATGCTGGTAAGGGGCCAATATCCATGGACCTTGCCAGCTGATTAGTATCAGCTCCCATCTGTCTGCTTTGCCTTTGCTGGTTATTAGAAATGGGGGGACTCTAAAAAAATAACATTGGTTCCCCCTATTTTCCACTGGTTGAAGAAGATGGGATCGTTGTGGGACCTCCATTTGGATTACGACTCACCATTGTGATTATTTTTTTTTTTTATAAATAGGTGAAAGAGCGAAATTGTCGGCGAGTGATTTTTTAAAGCAAAAGGACTTTTGTGTGTGTGTTTATTTCTTTGGTCTACTGGGTTAGTAATAGGGGTGTCTGACAGATGCCTCTCCATTACTAACCCATAGGCTTGATATTAGTGCCAGCTACTGACACAAACCCCCAAATCCCATTACCCCAATTGCCAACATACCACATCAATTAGATAGAGCTGTAGTTAAGCACCAGAATTGGCGCATCTAATGGATGCCCCATTTCTTGGGCAGCTGAGAGATGGCCTTATAAGGCTGGGATGGGGCCAATATTCATGACTCTTCCCAGCCTATTAATATTAACCCCAAGCTGTCTGCTTATTAAAAATAGTGGGGGCCCCTCATCATTTTTTAAGGTCCTCTCATTTTTATTAACTTGCAAAGGCAGCAGAGACAGCTGGATAAGGAAATTAATATGCTAGGAAGGACCATGGATATTGGCCGCTTCTCAGCATAATAAGACCAGCTGACTGCTGTCTGCTTTCCTGTAGCTGATTCTTAACAATAGGGGGTACCCCACATAATTTTTTTTCATTTATTTATTTATAAATACAGTATATTACACATGCAAGGCATTGCGCCACTCCTCCACTTGGACCTCTGCCTCGTAGTTCAAGATTATTTTATTTTTTTTATTCTGTTATTTTAAGTCATTTTAATAAACACATTTGTTTGAAGGGTAATTGTCCTGCTCTTTCCCCCATTTTGCTTCCCAGTGAAGCCCCCTAGTCCTTACTACTACCATTTTACAGCAATTTTACAGCACCAAAGTACAGGTCAAGTTACGGTCAAGTTTGGGTACCCAAACCAAACTTTAGACTCAAGTTCGGCCCAACCTGCTGCACCCGAACTTCCACGGGTCTGTCATCCCGACTCACAGTGAAATTTTAACAATAAAAGTACATTTTATAAATAGAAAAATATAAGTTTATGATGATTATGACATGGCAAAAAGTACAACAACACAACAAATTTTAACATTGCGATATGGAAAGGTTAATGGGGATCTAAAAAGTAAATTTTATGAAAAAAATACTCCCATTTTCCGGTATGGCACAACGTTTTGCACAACTTTTTTTCTGACTATGAAATTCACCTCAACTGTGTACATGCCGATGTAGTGGGTGGATAACAGGGGTCCCTAGTGGTTCCTATCCCATAAATCTAACATATACAGAATCAGCTATGAACAGGAATTATGGAAAATAACCAGAATATCAATTTTTCATGCATATACATACACCATGTTCCAAATTATTATGCAAATTGGTTTTAAGTGTCATAGTGTTTTTTTTGTGTTTTTTTAAATGAAACCCATTGATGGTATTGTGTCTCAGTATTCTTTGGATCACTGAAATCAATCTCAGATACCTGTGAGCCCAGTAAAAGGAAAACTGGATGTTCCACACTATTAAGCAGCCAGAGTTTTCAAGTAAAATGGGAAAGAAAAAGGATCTCTCTGCTGCTGAAAAGCATCAAATAGTGCAATGCCTTGGTCAAGGGATGAAAACATTAGATATTTCCCAAAAACTTAGGCGTGATCATCGTACTGTTTAGAGATTTGTGGCTGATTCTGAGCACAGATGTGTTCGTGCTGATAAAGGCCGAATGAGGAAGGTTTCTGCCAGGCAAGTTCATCGGATTAAGAGAGCAGCTACTAAAAAGCCATTACAAACCAGCAAACAGATATTTGAAGCTGCTGGTGCTTCTGGAGTCCCTCGAACCTCAAGGTGTAGGATCCTTCAAAGGCTTGCTGTGGTGCATAAACCTACTATTCGGCCACCCCTAAACAGTGCTCACAAGCAGAAACAGTTGCAGTGGGCCCAGACATACATGAAGACTAATTTTCAAACAGTCTTGTTTACTGATGAGTGTAGAGCAACCCTGGATGGTCCAGATGGATGGAGTAGTTGGTGGTTGGCCACCATGTCCCAACAAGGCTGCTACGTCAGCAAGGAGGTGGAGGAGTCATGTTTTGGGCCGGGATCAAGGGGAAACAGCTGGTAGGGCCCTTTAAGGTTCCTGAAGGTGTTTAAATGACCTTTGCAAAGTATATAGAGTTTCTGACTGACAACTTTCTTCCATGGTATATAAAGCAGAAACATGCCTTCAGGAGCAAAATCATCTTCATGCATGACAATGCACCATCTCATGCTGCAAAGAAGACCTCTGAGTCATTGGCTGCTATGGGCATAAAAGGAGATAAACTCATGGTGTGGCCACCATCTTCCCCTGACCTCAACCCTATAGAGAACCTTTGGAGTATCATCAAGCAAAAGATCTATGAGGGTGGGAGGCCGATCACATCAAAACAGCAGCTCTGGGAGGCGAAGAAATACAAGAAGAAACTCTCCAAACACTCACAAGTTCAATGGATGTAAGAATTGTGAAGGTGACATCACAGAAGGGTTCCTATGTTACCTGTAACTTGGCCTGTTAGGATGTTCTGGAGTTAAGTAGCTTTTTTGTTTAGTGAATGTGACCTCCTAATGCTGCAAATACCACAAATGAGCATTTTCAGTTCTTTACAACAGATCAAATGTTCAGAAATTCTCCTGGGCCTAATAATTTGGAACAGTGCATTCTGAGGTTTATTCATTGTGGAGATTATACTGTTATCATTGGGAGGTTTCTTCAATAAAATTCGATGTATACTCTAACAGGTGATGACTTTTATTAGACTGACTGTCATCTGCACCGACCACTTAGGAAAATCAGAGAAAAATATTATTTGCAGAATAATTTTGAACATGGTGTAGAAGATACATTTCAGAGAATAGTCACATTTTTATATTGGCCTTTTAGCGCGCTACATACTCATATTGCCTGTATAGATGAACGCAGGTAACAGATTTGGTACTGTGATATTACAGGTAAGATATAAAGAATATTTACATTTTTCTTTTTGATGATTTTTTTCTTTAATACAAATGAAAAAAAAATAGATTAAAAAATAAATGTTAATAAACTGCCAGAGATGATGACAGCCATGTCTTCCACATAAAGTTTAAAAATGATCGGAGACCGAGGTGTTCAATGCTGCTGTACTGCTCTTTATATATTAAGGTTTCTGAGCTCCAGTCGTAGCCAAATTTCGTTAAAGGAGAAAGCCTAAAGACAACTCATGCTTTATGGAAAATGTTGATGTGAAGTCAATGAGGCAGGAATGCTGTGCCCAAAAGTCAAGCTCATTCTGAAGTTTGGAAGTCATCTCCTATTCATAGGATAAGAGATAATTTGCAGATCTCTGGGTGTCCTTCATAGGATAGGGATAACTTCTAGATCTCTGGGTGTCCTCCATAGGATAGTGGATGTTTTCCAGATCTCTGTGTGTCCTCAATATGATAGGGGATAACTTCCAGATCTCTGGGTGTCCTCCATAGGATAGGGAATAACTTCTTGATCTCTGGGTGTCCTCCATAGGATAGTGGATAATATCCAGATCTCTGTGTGTCCTCAATGTGATAGGGGATAACTTCCAGATCTCTGGGTGTCCTCCATAGGATAAGGGATAATTTCCAGATCTCTAGGTGTCCTCCATAGGATAGGAGATAACTTCCAGATGTCTGGGTGTCCTCCATTGTAAAGGGGATAACTTCCAGATCTCTTGGTGTCCTCCATAGGATAGGCGATAACTTCCAGATCTCTGGGTGTCCTCCATAGGATAGGGGATAACTTCCAGATCTCTGGGTGTCCTCCATAGGAAAGGGGATAACTTCCAGATCTCTGGGTGTTCTCCATAGGATAGGCGATAACTTCCAGATCTCTGGGTGTCCTCCATAGGATAAGGGATAATTTCCAGATTTCTGGGTGCCCTACATATGATAGGGGATAACTTCCAGCTCTCTGGGTGTCCTCCATAGGATAGGGGATAACTTCCAGATCTCTGGGTGTCCTCCATAGGATAAGGGATAACTTCCAGATCTCTGGGTGTCCAACCACTGGGATTCCCCCAATCCCAAGAAACAGTCCTCTTCCTATGTGGTCGATCATGTGCACTGCCACTCCATTCATTCTTAACTGGACTGCAAGTGATAATAAAACTCTGCAGTCTACTGGTCTTCTGCAATCCCCTAAGAATGAGTGCAGCAGCAGTCATGAATGACCACTGATCCATTCTTCTCAGGTGCATTGTGTGTTCCATCAATCAACTCCAATGATCAGGATGTTATCTGCAATCCTGTGGATAGGGAATATCTTCCGAACTTGAGAATAACACCTTTAATCCAAACAATATGGCTTGAGTGAAATCTATGAGGACAGGGAATGTCCCTTAATCTTTTCCAACCATGCATAGTGAAGCAAGTGTTATTTCCCCTGCTTGTGCGGTGCACCAATGAAAACCTGGGAATGTACACCTGGCTTCACTGTGCAAGCAGGAGTCATCGGTGCATGAGCAGGACTTCAGAAAGACTTTGATTTATATAACTGGTCCTCAGAGACAGCAATAAAGACATATTTGATGGGTTAAAGGCACCACAAGCTGGAGTTTAGAGCATAAGTTACGCTCTCTGCTTGACTTTATTCCAACATTTGCATGTGACTCAAAAGTTCATTTTTGTAATATTTGGCTACTTCTGGGCTAGTAAACACTTATATAATAAGAAATAAAGCAGCATTAGATATAGTGGCTGGAGGGGCTTAAAATTAGAGTTGAGCGGATTTTTCAAAATTCAGTTCTGATTACAATTGGCGACGAATATATCACAGCCAAACATCAATGGAGTTAACGGGAGAAGAAACAAACTAATATGTTCCTAACCGATAATCAAACATAAATTTGGCATGAATAGGGTAGCAATATGGCACGGATATGGCAAATTCATATTTGGCGACCGATTCCGAACATATTTGCTCAACTCTACTTAGCTCTGTGAAAAGGATTTCTCATATTTCTATAATACTTTGGTCTCGGCTCATCACATTTCAAAATTTTGATATCCAGCTTTAAAATGATTTTGAGACATTGCGTCCTGAGATGTCTAGATATGACATTGTATAGCCACCCAATGATTGTTTTGTGAATTGCCGACAGTGACGGGTTTCACAATACAACATTGAACTTGATTTATTTGGAATTACAGTTGTTGGTGAAATTTGAGCTAAGGTAATGGTGGAAGCATCCTTAACTTTGTAAACGTTTTCTTCACCTCCTGGTTGTTCAGACTGTAAATGAGTGGATTTAGTAGGGGAGCGATAATGACATAAAATATGGAGACGTATTTCCCTTGGTTTGATGTCCTCTCCTGTGATGGTCCAAGATAAGTGACCATACCTGTTCCAAAGTACATGGCTACAACAGTCAAATGAGAGGTACAAGTAGAGAAAGCCTTCACTCTTCCTGTAGATTGGATCTTTAACACCGAGATAATAATACAGACATAAGTTATAACAATAAAGGTGAACGGGAGGAGAATAGTAATAAAACTCAACAGAAAGATCACAATCTCCTTGCTGTAATTTTTATGACATGATAAGTGTAATACAGCCAGAGATTCACACATGAAGTGGTTGATGTGGTTAGGATTACATAAGGCTATGGGCATAAGTAACGATGGGAGGATGATGAGCAAGAAACTGAATATCCAAATAAAAGCGGTAAGTCTATGGCACATACTCCACTTCATGAGAACACGGTAGTGGAGAGGTAGACATATGGCCAGGCATCGGTCATAGGCCATGAGGACAAGAAGCAGACATTCTGTGGTCCCCATGAGTACCAGAATGTTGACTTGGATGAGACAAGCCACCAAGGATATCGTCCGGTGAGCAGACAGAAGGTCCATCAACATTTTGGGTACAGCAGAAGATGAGTTGCATAAGTCTATGAAGGAGAGCTTACTGATGAAGAAGTACATGGGGGTGTGCAGTTGAGGGTTGATAATGATAATGTGTATAATAAGAATGTTTCCAATGACCGTTGTCACATAAACGAGAAGAAACAACACAAACAAGAACAAGTTTATGGTGAAGTTTGTGGAGAAACCCAACAAGACGAAGTCAATTGCCAATGTTTTGTTCTCCATGTTGTCTTGGGAAAGTAAGGTCAATGAACAGAGATGTGAACTTTGCCTCTGTTCACATCACATTTGAGCTCTTTCTTCATGAATCTCACTTCATTAGTTTCACCGCACTCAAAAAATTCTCAGCCACTAAAAATAATAGCGCAGCAAAATCTTCAAGAAAATTAGGAGTCATAAAAGGCCAACAATTGTTATATTGACTGTGGCCTTTATTCCCATTGCTGCCCAGTGGCATAAATCCTGGCCCAAGGAACTTTCGAATATAATGTTTAACATTCAGCATGGATTTTAGGAAAGAAAAAATAATTTATTTCCAAAATGTTTCCTTTGGCAAGAATATTCTTGTTCTGGTTAACGAAAAAACAAATTAATAAATAAAAAATCCAAGTTGATTAAGAACAGATGATGTAAAACTTAAGGAAAGAAAGAAAGAAAATATAAAAAAAAATTACAATTTCAAAAAACAAAGTTTTTAGATGCATAATTTAAGAGCTAGATAACCATGAAGCAAAAAAAAAAACCTTATTGCTGAGCTTCCTAAATTTATATTTTACAATTTTTGTGAGATTTCTAGAAAGTGAAAATATAATGATTACAAATTTTAATTATACGGTAAATAGTTTTCTTTTCTACTTTATCTCCTTTTAGTTTTAAAAAAAGAACTGCACAGAATCTCATTGCATCTAAAGCACCTACGATTATCTGAGAATAGATAAAATACGTTAATTATTCCCAATACCTTCTTAAAGTTATATCAGGGTCATTATTTTTACCAGCAATTTATACATAATTTATATATATATATATATATATTGTAACATTTCCAGGGGATATAGCTCTAGGATCGCTGTCTGGGTAGACAGAGTGACACGAAAACAGTTCATTCAGACAGCAGTTCTGGTGAAAACTGGCCGCAACCAGTTTTATTAAAGTCCACAGCAAACAGATAAAAATAAAGCATAAACAGAAAACCTAGGCTTGTCTAGCCACTAATTACACATAGATCGCTTTCCCTATCTATCCGGGTCCAGACTCTACCAGTCTGTGCCCAAAACAACACATATGATCAGTAGTTACCAGCATTTACCAGCATGTAGGTTCACAGAGTCTCCTCCTTGTGTCTGAAGGCCCCTTCAATGTCCAGACTTGAGAGAGATCCACTCCTATTCAGCCGCTATTCGCACGGATTCTCACTGAGACTACTCCTGTGTCCGGGGTACTTCCTGCACCCAGACTGAGATAGCTCAAACTCCTGGAGACTGCTTCTTGTGCCGGGACACCTTCCTGTGTCCAGACTAAGCCAGCTCCACTCCTGGAGACTGCTTCTTGTGCCGGGACACCTTCCTGTGTCCAGACTAAGCCAGCTCCCACTCCTGGAGACTGTGTTTGCAGACACCTACTTCTGGTCTCCTAATTAACAGCTGAATGGTTTCAGGCCTGAGCTGCAAGTGTGTGCTGAATGTGAGGTGTAGTGACCTTTCTCTACCACTAGGTTTACAAAGCCACACATTTCCCTTATACCATACAGCATAATACCTAGGTGAAATGTACACCCCATTCAACACATATTCCTTCACTGTCTCACATATCCCCTCCCTCTTCTCCAGACCGGAGGGCTGGTCATCCAGACCGGAGGGCTGGTCAACAATCCAACAGAGACAGTGAACTCTGGACCAGTCATGGCCCTCATCAGCTTCATCTTCACCACTGTCATTTGTATCTTCACCTGAGTCATAGCCAACATCAGCTTTCTCTTCATCTGAAGCATCCGCACAACCCTGTACCCTCCCAGGCCTATGCTCTCTGCGGCCTCGGGTATCCTGCACGGTTTCATCTTGACCTTAGGGCCGGGCTCAGTTTCGATATAGTGCCTGGCCAGAGAAGTACGACCCGGCACATCAGAACACTTCTGCTGACTCTTCCTCAGAAACTCACGTACCTCCTGTCCCTGGTGCACTGACCATATGTCACCAACTATCACAGAAGGTATAGGGGGTTTTTCACTTTTCTCCAGTTCCCCTCCTTCAGGCTCTTCTGGCAGGACATGCCCAGAAGCCCTACCGTCAGTCCTACACTCTACTTCTTCAGTCACCTTAGTCTTCGCCAGGGAACCGGCCAACTGTAAAACCTCTTCAGATGCCATCTTCTGTCTGGCTGTAAGGTCAGCATCAGCTTTCTTCTCAGGACTCTCAACCTCCTCTGCTACCATGCCTTCCTCATTTGCACTGGTTGCTTTATGGTCATCAGATGATTCACTATCACTATCACTATCCCTGTCTGACCCCTTTTTCTCAGCCACATCTGGCTCACTGTCAGGGCTATACACTTCATTTTCATTCACATCCTGCTCACTGTCAGGGTTATACAATTCATTTTCATTCACATCCTGCTCCGGAACCTTAGTTAACATGTCATCCACAACATTAACTTCACCATCTGGTCCCTCAAGTATGTGACTATGTGACAACCCCAGCACTATACTTCTATATAGCTCAGGTACTAGGAGCTGACTCACGACCTCTCCCTGGACTTCAGTGTCCCTATACAATAGGCTATTGTCCATGGCAGCATGAGGAAACCTCACCTCAGAGCCAGGCTCCTGGGAAACCTCATTTAGAACAATCATATTTTCCTGTGCCGTCCTAAGAGTGGGGTCTCGCCACTGCTCACTCTCAAAATTGTCACAGGACACAGGCAAGTCAGGGACACTCGGTTCCTGAGAACCACCATCCTCGTCTCCCAACATCACCTGCAAAGGAATTTCATCACTATCATAGTCATCATCATTATCATTATCAGCATCAGCATCATTATCATTATCATGATCATCATCATCATTATCATTATCATCACATAAGTTTAACGGCCCACTAGCATTGTGTTCCGCCCCTCGGGACTGCGCACCCTCAATAGGAGCTTCATCACACTGTCCATCAGAAACATTTTTTTTCCAGAGACCCTCAGATCGGGGAAAGCCACCACCCAATATGACGGGGTGCACCAGGTTCTTCACTACCCCCACTTCACATGAAACCTCCCCGAGTTTGGGGACCAAGTCCACGGCAGTCTCTGGGTAGACTTTGGTGTCTCCATGGATGTACACCACACTCAGGTGCTTATCAGGGATGAAGTCCCTATCAATCAGGCTGTCACATACGGAAGTCACTGGACTCTCTGAGTCCAAGAGGGCCTGTGCTGGGCAGTCATTTACAACCACCGGGGACACCTGTGGTCCAGTCTCTTCGGCTGCGGTGGTCACACACACAGGTTCTGCGCAGAGAGAGAGGGACCTGCCAACATCACGGCACATAGGCTCCCCCTCTAGTGAACAGCCGGCTGCAATTTCACGACATCTCCAACACTGTCCACCACAATCACCCTCCCATATGTCCCTTCGGGCCTGAACCCGCTTATCAGCATACCCCATGTCCCCAACAGCTGGAACGCTCTTACCGCGAGAGTTCAGCGTCCGGGAACTCTGAAGTGACGACCTCTCAGACGGCTGGTCACGGAGACAGTCTTTGCTGGCGAAGGCCTTCTCCATCAGGCTGACCAGACGATTGGCGTCCTGGTGGTCTCCTTGTCCGACCTCTGGCTGTACCTTAGGAGGACATGCTTGGGTGTAGCGGTCCACTATCACCCTTTCAACTCCACAATCAAGCCTGCTGACTGCAGACTCCCAACTATATCTCCAGTCATGAACTCCCCTGGCACGGGCCGTCACCGCAACACCCAGCCGGGTAAGAATCTCCGCTTTCAGCTTGGCATAGTCTTGGCTGTCCTGCTCGCTCAGGTCAGCATAGGCCCTTTGGGGCTCTCCAATCAGATAGGGTGCGACCATCATGGCCCATTCAGATAGGGGCAGATTCTCCTTCTCTGCCAGTCTCTCAAACCTAGTGAGATATACCTCCACATCATCACGAGGTGTCATCTTTTTCAGGGACCGTCTTACCGCCTTCTTTACAGCGGACAATGCAGGTGACTTTGCAACATTACTTTGGGACGATGCGCCACAAGTCCCCTGCAGTGCTGCAACCTGCTCAAAAAAACAACTGGTTATTCTCCTGCTGCTGCTGCAGGAATTGCTGCTGGGCCTGCTGCATGCGCTGCTGGTGCTGCAGGCGCTGCTGCTCCATGCTCTGCTGCATGCTTCGCTGGGCCTGTACCAGGTACTCAATGAGCTCCTTCATACTGCCGGACTCATCTGTCCCAACCACGGCAGTCTTATGTTGCACATTAACTTGCGCCATTTGTTCAAACAGCGCCTCCATGCTGTCATCCATGCTGTCAGACTTCTCTGTCTCAACAACGGCAGTCTTCACTCAAGACATACACACTCCACAGTCTTTTCCACAGAAAATTTCAGCTCTGCTGTGCAGACACTTTTTTTTTTTTCTTTGCAAAGTCTATTAGGGCTACTGTCTCTTTAAGACTGCTCCAAACAGACGTTTTCTGCTGACACACTTTTTTTTTTTTTTTCTCTGCTGCTATTTCAACAGGCTTCACCTTTATTGCTGTCTCTAAGCCACCGTGCTGCATGCACATTCCAGCACCATTTGTATCAGCCACTGTGCTGCCCCAGCATTCTCCGCCAATTGTAACATTTCCAGGGGATATAGCTCTAGGATCGCTGTCTGGGTAGACAGAGTGACACGAAAACAGTTCATTCAGACAGCAGTTCTGGTGAAAACTGGCCGCAACCAGTTTTATTAAAGTCCACAGCAAACAGATAAAAATAAAGCATAAACAGAAAACCTAGGCTTGATCTAGCCACTAATTACACATAGATCGCTTTCCCTATCTATCCGGGTCCAGACTCTACCAGTCTGTGCCCAAAACAACACATATGATCAGTAGTTACCAGCATTTACCAGCATGTAGGTTCACAGAGTCTCCTCCTTGTGTCTGAAGGCCCCTTCAATGTCAAGACTTGAGAGAGATCCACTCCTATTCAGCCGCTATTCGCACGGATTCTCACTGAGACTACTCCTGTGTCCGGGGTACTTCCTGCACCCAGACTGAGATAGCTCAAACTCCTGGAGACTGCTTCTTGTGCCGGGACACCTTCCTGTGTCCAGACTAAGCCAGCTCCACTCCTGGAGACTGCTTCTTGTGCCGGGACACCTTCCTGTGTCCAGACTAAGCCAGCTCCCACTCCTGGAGACTGTGTTTTCAGACACCTACTTCTGGTCTCCTAATTAACAGCTGAATGGTTTCAGGCCTGAGCTGCAAGTGTGTGCTGAATGTGAGGTGTAGTGACCTTTCTCTACCACTAGGTTTACAAAGCCACACATTTCCCTTATACCATACAGCATAATACCTAGGTGAAATGTACACCCCATTCAACACATATTCCTTCACTGTCTCACAATATATATATATATATTTATTTTTTTCAGAAGAAGAAAATTAATTTGTGTAATTAAACCAAATGGGGATTCTCTGTTAAGCAAATTATAAAAGCAAAATTATAAACTAAAAATAATGCACAAATTATTAAATTTTACAAGGATAAATTCTCTGAGGTGAAGGAAACATGACCAGCATGAACTCCTTGTATAAAGTCTTTCACAGGGAGAAATGACTTTAGTGAGATTGGGTTGACTTACTATGAGTTATAAAATATTATAAAATATTTAGTAATTATTTTCTTCATAAACTCATGTTATTTTCTCATTTTTTAATTTAAAAAATCCAAAAGTAAAATAAAGAAGTTTTACTGTTGGGTTTTAGATTGGATAGTTAATGTGATATCTCTTCCCAGACCTATTGATGCCACCAGAACATGACAAAACCAACTGACTTTTGATCTGGTTCATCAGGTTCCATTAAGGCATCTTTCATGCTGATAGTCAAAATAACCCTGCATGCAAAATCATAATAGCTTACAATCTACAGGGGAGTGGTTACTGCATTCACATAAGAGCTGACACTGTACAGGAGAAGGGACCCTGCACAAAGAACTGACAGTCTACAGGATAGAGAAGACCCCACTGACCATAAGAGCTTACACTCTACAGGAGAGAGAGAGGACCCCACTGATCATAAGAGCTTACACTCTACAGGAGAGAGAGAGGACCCCACTGATCATAAGAGCTTACACTCTACAGGAGAGAGAGGACCCCACTGACCATAAGAGCTTACACTCTACAGGAGAGAGAGGACCCCACTAACCATAAGAGCTTACACTCTACAGGAGAGAGAGGACCCCACTGATCATAAGAGCTTACACTCTACAGGAGAAAGAGAGAGGACCCCACTGACCATAAAAGCTTACACTCTACAGAGAGAGAGAGGACCCCACTGACCATAAAGCTTACACTCTACAGGAGAGAGAGGACCCCACTGACCATAAGAGCTTACACTCTACAGGAGAGAGAGGACCCCACTGACCATAAGAGCTTACACTCTACAGAGAGAGAGGACCCCACTGACCATAAGAGCTTACATCTACAGGAGAGAGAGGACCCCACTGACCATAAGAGCTTACACTCTACAGGAGATAGAGGACCCAACTGACCATAAGAGCTTACATCTACAGGAGACAGAGAGGACCCCACTGTCCCTAAGAGCTTACACTGTACAGAGAGATAGAGGACCCAACTGATCATAAGAGCTTACAAGTCTACAGGAGAGAGAGAGAGGACCCCACTGACATAAGAGCTTACACTGTACAGGAGAGAAGAGGACCCCACTGATCATAAGAGCTTAAAGTCTACAGGAGAGAGAGAGACCCCACTGACCATAAGAGCTTACACTCTACAGGAGAAGAGGATCCCACTGACATAAGAGCTTACAGTCTACAGGAGAGAGAGGACCCCACTGACCATAAGAGCTTACACTCTACAGGAGAGAGAGAGGATCCCACTGACCATAAGAGCTTACACTCTACAGGAGATAGAGGACCCCACTGTCCATAAGAGCTTACACTCTACAGGAGAGAGAGAGGACCCCACTGACCATAAGAGCTTACAATCTACAGGAGAGAGAGAGGACCCTCACTGTCCATAAGAGCTTACACTCTACAGGAGAGAGAGAGGACCCCACTGACATAAGAGCTTACAGTCTACAGGAGAGAGAGAGAGAACCCGCTGACCATAAGAGCTTACACTCTACAGGAGAGAGAGGACCCCACTGATCATAAGAGCTTACATGTACAGGAGAGAGAGAGGACCCCACTGACCATAAGAGCTTACACTCTACAGGAGATACAGAACCCCACTGACCATAAGAGCTTACACTCTACAGGAAAGAGAGAGGACCCCACTGACCATAAGAGCTTACACTCTACAGGAGATACAGAACCCCACTGACCATAAGAGCTTACACTCTACAGGAGAGGAGGACCCCACTGACCATAAGAGCTTACACTCTACAGGAAGAGAGGACCCCACTGATCATAAGAGTTACACTCTACAGGAGAGAGAGACCCCACTGACCATAAGAGCTTACACTCTACAGGAGAGAGAGGACCCCACTGATCATAAGAGTTACACCTACAGGAGAGAGGACCCCACTGACCATAAGAGCTTACACTCTACAGGAAGAGAGGACCCCACTGACCATAAGAGCTTACACTCTACAGGAGAGAGGACCCCACTGACCATAAGAGCTTACACTCTACAGGAAAGAGAGGACCCCACTGACCATAAGAGCTTAACTCTACAGGAAGAGGACCCCACTGACCATAAGAGCTTACACTCTACAGGAAAGAGAGGACCCCACTGACCATAAAAGCTTAACTCTACAGATAAGAGGACCCCACTGACCATAAGAGCTTACACTCTACAGGAGAGAGAGAGGACCCCACTGACCATAAGAGCTTACACTCTACAGGAGAGGAGGACCCACTGACCATAAGAGCTTACACTCTACAGGAGAGAGAGAGGACCCCACTGACCATAAGAGCTTACACTCTACAGGAGAGAGAGAGGACCCCACTGACCATAAGAGCTTACACTCTACAGGAGAGAGAGGACCCCACTGACCATAAGAGCTTACACTCTACAGGAGAGAGAGAGGACCCACTGACCATAAGAGCTCTACACTCTACAGGAGGAGAGAGGACCACACTGACCATAAGGCTTACACTCTACAGGAGAGAGAGGACCCCACTGACCATAAGAGCTTACACTCTACAGGAGAGAGAGAGGACCCCACTGAGCATAAGAGCTTACACTCTACAGGGAGAGAGAGGACCCCACTGACCATAAAAACTGACACTCTAGAGGAGAGAGGACCCCACTGACCATAAGAGCTTACACTCTACAGGAGAGAGAGAGGACCCACTGACCATAAGAGCTTACACTCTACAGGAGAGAGAGGACCCACTGATCATAAGAGCTTACACTCTACAGGAGAGAGAGAGAGGACCCACTGATCATAAGAGCTTACACTGTACAGGAGAGAGAGAGGACCCCACTGACCATAAGAGCTTACACTCTACAGGAGATAAGAACCCCACGACCATAAGAGCTTACACTCTACAGGAAGAGAGAGGACCCCACTGACCATAAGAGCTTACACTCTACAGGAGAGAGAGGACCATGACCATAAGAGCTTACACTCTACAGGAGAGAGAGGACCCACTGACCATAAGAGCTCACACTTACAGGAGAGAGAGAGGACCCACTGACATAAGAGCTTACACTCTACAGGAGAGAGAGGACCCCACTGACCATAAGAGCTACACTCTACAGGAGAGAGAGAGGACCCCACTGATAAGAGCTTACACTCTACAGGAGAGAGAGAGGACCCCACTGACCATAAAAACTGACACTCTAAGGAGAGAGGACCCACTGACCATAAGAGCTTACACTCTACAGGGAGAGAGAGAGGACCCACTGACCATAAGAGCTTACACTCTACAGGAGAGAGAGGACCCCACTGATCATAAGAGCTTACACTCTACAGGAGAGAGAGAGGACCCCACTGATCATAAGAGCTTACACTGTACAGGAGAGAGAGAGGACCCCACTGACCATAAGAGCTTACACTCTACAGGAGATACAGAACCCACTGACCATAAGAGCTTACACTCTACAGGAAAGAGAGAGGACCCCACTGACCATAAGAGCTTACACTCTACAGGAGAGAAAGGACCCCACTGATCATAAGAGCTTACACTCTACAGGAGAGGAGGACCCCACTGACCATAAGAGCTTACACTCTACAGGAAAGAGAGGACCCCACTGACCATAAGAGCTTACACTACTACAGGAGAGAGAAGACCCCACTGATCATAAGAGCTTACACTCTACAGGAGAGAGAGGACCCCACTGACCATAAGAGCTTACACTCTACAGGAAGAGAGGACCCCACTGACCATAAGAGCTTACACACTACAGGAGAGAGAGGACCCCACTGACCATAAGAGCTTACACTCTACAGGAGAGGAGGACCCCACTGACTCATAAGAGCTTACACTCTACAGGAGAGAGGACCCCACTGACCATAAGAGCTTACACTCTACAGAAAGAGAGGACCCCACTGACCATAAGAGCTTACACTCTACAGGAGAGAGAGGACCCCACTGACCATAAGAGCTTACACTCTACAGGAGGAGAGAGGACCCCACTGACCATAAGAGCTTACACTCTACAGGAGAGAGAGAGGACCCCACTGACCATAAGAGCTTACACTCTACAGGAGAGAGAGGACCCCACTGACCATAAGAGCTTACACTCTACAGGAGAGAGAGGACCCCACTGACCATAAGAGCTTACACTCTACAGGAGAGAGAGGGACCCCACTGACCATAAGAGCTTACACTCTACAGGAGAGAGAGGACCCCACTGACCATAAGAGCTTACACTCTACAGGAGAGAGAGAGGACCCCACTGACCATAAGAGCTACACTCTACAGGAGAGAGGACCCACTGACCATAAGAGCTTACACTCTACAGAGAGAGAGGACCCCACTGACCATAAGAGCTACACTCTACAGGAGAGAGAGAGACCCCACTGACATAAGAGCTGACACTCTACAGGAGAGAGGACCCCACTGATCATAAGAGCTGACACTCTACAAGAGAGAGGACCCTGCCATAAGAGCTACACTCTACAGGAAGAGAGGACCCTGCCCATAGAGACTGACACTCTACAGGTGAGAGGACCCTGCCATAAGAGCTGACACTCTACAAAAGAGAGTTCCCTGCAATAAGAGCTGACACTCTACAGAAGAGAGGACCCACTGACCATAAGAGCTTACACTCTACAGGAGAGAGAGAGGACCCACTGACCATAAAGACTGACACTCTAAGAGAGAGAGGACCCACTGACCATAAGAGCTTACACTCTACAGGAGAGAGAGGACCCCACTGACCATAAGAGCTTACACTCTACAGGAGAGAGAGAGGACCCCACTGACCATAAAAGCTGACACTCTAGAGAGAGAGAGGACCCCACTGACCATAAGAGCTTACACTCTACAGGAGAGAGAGAGGACCCCACTGACCATAAGAGCTTACACTCTACAGGAGAGAGAGGACCCCACTGACCATAAGAGCTTACACTCTACAGGAGAGAGAAAACCCCACTGACCATAAGAGCTTACACTCTACAGGAGAGAGAGGACCCCACTGACCATAAGAGCTTACACTCTACAGGAGAGAGAGGACCCCACTGACCATAAGAGCTTACACTCTACAGGAGAGAGAGAGGACCCCACTGACCATAAGAGCTTACACTCTACAGGAGAGAGAGGACCCCACTGACCATAAGAGCTTACACTCTACAGGAGAGAGAGGACCCCACTGACCATAATAGCTCACACTCTACAGGAGAGAGAGGACCACACTGACCATAAGAGCTTACACTCTACAGGAGAGAGAGAGGACCCCACTGACAATAAAAGCTGACACTCTAGAGGAGAGAGGACCCCACTGACCATAAAAGCTGACACTCTACAAGAGAGAGGACCCTGCCCATAAGAGATCACTCTCTGCAGGATAGAGGACCCTGCCCATAAGAGATGACACACTACAGGTGAGAGGTCCCTGCTCAAAAGAGCTGACACTCTACAAAAGAGAGTTCCCTGCACATAAGAGCTGACACTCTACAAAGAGAGTTCCCGCACATAAGAGCTGACACTCTACAGAGAGAGGACCTGAAGACGACACTTCTCATAAGAGCTGACACTCTGCAGGAGAGAGACACTGCTCATAAGAGCTGACACTCTGTAGGAGAGAGAACACTGCACATAAGAGCTTACACTCTACAGGAGAGAGGACCCTTCCCATGAGAGCTGACACTCTACAGGAGAAAGGTACCTGCCCATTAGAGCTGACATTCTGCCCATATGAGCTGAGACAAGAGCGTGGGGCACTTTTTTAATGAGAGTAGGGGGTTGGCAGAGCTCAGTGAAGTGGTGTGCTTGTAAACTTTTTTTTCTAACTTTATGTGTGCACGTTGCGGCTATCCAATCAGGGAGCAGGAAACATCCACAATGTCCTGACACAACGGATTGTATCATTGGCTCCTGAAATCACATGTACCTCTCCATATAAAGAGCGGACATCTTGTTTTAGCATCATATTGGCAATATAACAGCGCAGATAGGCTGCTCCTGACTCCTAGGTGCTGATAGATTTTAGCTAGCTAGGTAGGCGTTGTTTCTAAGTCAGATAGTTTAGATAAAAATTCAACTGTCTGCATAGCTCATGCAGATTAAAAAAAAATATGTTGCTAAACGTAATACAGCCCACCAAATCTCACTTTGTAAACTGTTGAACAGTAAAAAAAATAGTTTTTGGCTGTTGCTAAAGTCATTTAATACGCCATGTATCACCTTTTCACTTACTGGCAGTGAAATTCTGGTGGCTACATAGCTTATGCAGATTAAAAAAAAGTTTCTGTTGCTAAACGTGATATAGCCCGCCATATCCCACATTGTAATTTTGTGGCGGTGAAATTGTTCTGTGTGTAGAGCTGTTGTACAGTAAAAAAAATTTGGGGGCAGTTGCTAACATGATTCAGCATGCCATATATGACCTTGTCATTTAGTGGCGATGAAATTCAACTGTCTGCATAGCTCATGCAGATAAAAAAAAATTCTGTTGCTGAATGTAATACAGCTCGCCTTATCCCACTTTGTAATTTTGTGGCGGTGAAATTGTTCTATGTGTGGAGCTGATGCACAGTAAAAAAAAATATGTTTTCACTGTTGCTAATGTGATTCAGCATGCCATGTATCACCTTGTCATTTACTGGCAGTGAGATTCAGGTGTCTGCATAGCTCATGCAGATTAAAAAAAAATTCTGTTGCTAAACGTGATACAGCTCCCATATACCACCTTGTCATTTAATGTTCTTTGTGCAGAGCTATTTCATGTTTATTGCAAATATTTATTTTTTTACAAACGTGATACTGCAGGCTTGATCCGAATTTGAAACGAGCATATCTTCTAGGTTTTACAGGCTTCAAGCACACTAAAAACAAATTTCTTCTGTTACTAACATTCTACAGTAGGGAAGATCTCACTTTTGAAATTGTTTGTAGCATCTAGTCTATGTCATACAGGTGTCATCAACACCAAAAATTTGTTATTCCATTACTAACGTCATACAGCAGGGTGTTCTGCCCATCTGAGTACTGGGCAGTATGTTTCTTATTGTGCGCTGGGTTTGTTTGTTATAGCACCATCTAGTGGTGGCTGAATTTATAGCCTGTGCCTTTAACAAGCAGATAGAGTATTGCATTGTGAGATTGAAGCAAGATATTCTGGGAAGAAGAAGTTCCATTTTCTTCTGTGTACTTCAGGGAATACACGTGTTTCATGTGCTCTCCTGTAACTTCTCCAACTTGAGTTTGCTATCCTGGTAAAGCATATCTGGTAAGATCAATATCTTCTCTAGCAATGCAGTGTTTAGGAGATTATTAACTGTATAGCAGCCAGTGCATAGGAGATGTTACTAGAATCTTGTGTAAGTTTGCATCATACTGTATACTTTCCTGTTAATTATAAAGTGTCAGCTGTGTGATTATTGCCCAAAACTTATCTATGTCATTTGTATTTTTATAGTTTTACCGCTCATGTTCTGTACTGTTCACCAATTTACAAGTTAGACTACAGAGGACAGTCTGCTTATTTGGAGTACGTAATCGTGGTTTAGGCTGTATGCTAGATTGCACACGGTGTCAACGTGTATGAAAGCAGAACCCAGGGTAGATCTCACTTTGAAATTATTTGGAGCATCTAGTCTATGTTATACCGGACTCATCCACATCAAAATAAAAATTTCTTCTGTTACTAACATCATACTGTTAGGGTCTGCGGAACGCACCAAATATTGATGTGGAGAGGTGCGTTCGCAGCCCGGGGTCCACCGTGCAGGCTGAGCCTGCTGCTAGTAAAATGGCGCAAGAAGCGAACTCTGTTATCCCGCAGAGTCGCCAAAATAAACGCCGTAACGTGCTGTGGCAATATGTGCGAACTCTGTTAATCCACAGAGCCGCTAGAAGGAGTGCCGCAGCGCTATATGGCGATGTGTGCAAACTCACTTAACACAACTGAGTCACAAAATAAACACGCTAGGGCACTGTCTAGTGTTGAAAGCGAACCCTGTTACGTCACAGAGCCGCTGAGACAAACTTCTGTGTCCTGTCAGGCACCCAGGTACACAGTTAACTGCTAAGCGAACATAGAACGTGATCATGCGCTAATGTCCTCGCGGGAGTCACCCGCAATCTATGGCGTCTGAACGCCAGACCCTGAATACGGCAATCAAACTCCTCACCGATTATGCCGGTAATCTAGGGCATCTAGGACACCGACCCTGACCAGCTAGCATACCAAACTCCTCACCGATTAAGTCGGTATTCTAGGGGCTTATTTCAGCCGGGCCCTAACCACACACACACATGACCACACTGGCGCATAGCATATAAAGATTGATACTAGCGCATGGCGGCCCAGCCATGCTACCCTTTTATAGTAACAGCTACAGGACCTGCCAGAAACAATGAAACTTGTTCCAGAAAACCAGTAGTCACAGGACCTTCCTGGCAGACTAATAGGAGCTGCTGCAGTACCTGAGCATGTGACCCCTGATCTCCAATGAGAGATCTCACTCTGGGCATGCTCAGAATGGGAAAACAAGGACTTTGTCCAAAAGACATCTGCTCGCCGCTAACCAGTACTGACCACAATAGCAGAGTCTGGAGGAGCAGCAGTAATCCTCTGCACACTGTTAGACTGGGCGAGACGCTGGGACCGACGTCTAAGCTGAACAGGCTTCACTGCGGACGGAGATGAATGGGAGACCGCAGCATGACTGGTTCGAGACTCCCCCTGTGCAGCAGTGGGAATTCGAACCCCAACACATACAGTAGGGGTGATCTCATTTTGAAATTGTTTGGAGCATCTAGTCAATGTTATACAGGCTTTATCGACAGGCCCAAAAAATTTCTTCTGTTACTAATATCATACAGTAGGAGAGATCTCGTTTTGATATTTTTGGAGCATATCTTTTTTGTCATACAGCCCTCATTTACACTCAAACCATTCATTCTTCTGTCACTAACATCATACAGTAAGGGAGGTCTCAGCTTAAAATTGTTTGGAGCATCAAGTCTCTGTTATACAGGTGTCATCCACATAATAAAAAAAATTCTTCTGTTACTAACTTTCCATAGTAAGGGAGATCTCACTTTGAAATTGTTTGGAGCATCTAGTTTATGTTATACAGGCTTCATCCACAGCAAACAAAAATTCTTCTCTTACTAACATCAAATAGTTGGGTAGATCTCACTTTGAAATTGTTTGGAGCATCTAGTCTATATCATACAGGTGTCATCCACACCAAAAAAAATGTATTCCGTTACTAACATCATACAGCAGCATAGATCTCACTTTGAAATTATTTGGAGCATCTAGTCTATATTATACAGGCCTCATCCACATCCAAAATTGTTTTCTTCTGTTACTAACAACATACAGTAGGGAGATCTCAGTTTGAAATTGTTTGGAGCATCTAGTCTGTTATACAGGCCTCATCCTCACAAAAAAAAATTATTCTGTTACTAACGTTCTACAGTAGGGGACATCTCATTTTGAAATTGTTTGGAGTAGATCTTCTTTGTCATATAGCCCTCATCCACACTCAAACAATTCTTTCTTCTGTTACTAACAACATATAGTAGGTTAGATCTCACTTTATGGTGAAATTGATGCCACTTTGGTGGTGTCTGCCACTAATTTTTGCAAATGTGGAGAGTCCTGATTGGGTCTCTCCATCTGCTGGGTTGTTTGTAGTCGAAGATGTGTCGGTCCCTATTATACTACTGTATTTCTTCGATGGTGAAATTGATGCCACTTTGTTGGTGTCTGCCACAAATTTTTGTAAATGTTAACACTTCTGGTTGGGTGTTCATCTGCTGGGTTGGCAGTGTTAGAAGACGTGTCAGTCCCTATTATACTATTTCTACTATCGTGAAATTGATGCCACTTTGTTGGTGTCTGCCACAAATTTTTGTAAATGTGTACATTACTGGTTGGATGTCCATTTGCCGTGTTGGCTGTAATGGAAGATGTGTCGCTCTCAATTATACTGTTTCTATTGTGGTGAAATTGATGCCACTTTGTTGGTGTCTGCCACAAATTTTTGTAAATGTGTACATTACTGGTTGGGTGTCCATTTGCCGTGTTGGCTGTAATGGAAGATGTGTCACTCTCATTTATACTGTTTCTATTGTGGTGAAATTGATACCACTTTGGTGGTGTCTGTCAGTATTTTTTGGAAATGTGAACACTCCTGGTTGGGTGTACATCTGCTTGGTTAGCTGTCATGGAAGAGATATCGCTCCCCATTATACTATTTCTACTCTCGTGAAATTTGTGCAACTTTGTTGGTGTCTGCCACTAATTGTTGGAAATTTGAACACTCCTGGTTGGGTGTAGATCTGCTGGGTTGGCTGTAATAGAATATGTGTAGGTCCCTGTTGTACTATTTCTACTCTCGTGAAATTGATGCCACTTTGATGGTGTCTGCCAATAATAAAAATGCGTGTTGACTGTAGCAGTAGGCCTCTGAGACCAGCAGACCTCCGCTTTCTTTGAGTCAACTGCCCGTGTTAGGCTGGTTTCACACATCCGTTTTTCCCCTTGCGGCTCCCCCGGCATTTTTTAGCAGCGCCGCATCACAAAACCGTATGCGCCGCATGCGGTTTTTTTTTCCATTGACTTGTATTAGCGCCGCATGGCGCCGCATGTCACTGCGGCGCGTCCGGTTGGTGCCGGATGCGGTGTCTGGTCACCGTACGGTGTCTGGAAAAAACGTTGCATGTAACGTTTTTTGTCTGCGGCGAAAAAGCCGCATGCGCCGCATGCGGCGCATGCGGTTCTTTTTTACAATGAAAGTCTATGGACGCCGCAATGCGCCGC
The DNA here is from genome assembly GCA_033576555.1 of Oophaga sylvatica. NCBI lineage: Eukaryota > Metazoa > Chordata > Amphibia > Anura > Dendrobatidae > Oophaga > Oophaga sylvatica. The sequence goes on from JARQOD010000005.1 coordinate 48,606,011, forward strand.
ATCGCGGCGTCCGCCGCATCCGGTAGCCGCATGCGGTTTGTTAATTGATATACCAGCCCACAGCAAACAGATACAAGGAAGTACCACCCCTCAGCAAACATATAAAAAAAACATTGGGTGGGACATCAGACACAGCCACAGAGAGCCACAGAGAGCCACAGAGAGCCACAGAGAGCCACAGAGAGCCACAGAGAGCCACAGAGAGCCACAGAGAGCCACCGACGCAGCCACCGACGCAGCCACCGACGCAGCCACCGGACTCGCAGCCAGGATCCGTAACATGGAACGCCAGGAAAACAGACGGTAAATATGAACCACCCACCCCCAAATTCAAAAATGTAAAATACATATGTCACCAATGTTGTGTGAGCTGATGTTTATTTTTTGTGGCCTGGTACATTATATATGTAATTTTTTTTCTGTGATGGGGATTGGTTCCCCAGGTATTTAATGAAATTAAATTGCCGATGATGGGGTGGGTCCCCGAGTTTAAAATGCATTTGTTTGGGAACTTTATTGTGTATTCACTGCTATTGTTGTGAATGTTGATAATGTAGATCTACTGGTACTGTTTTTTAGCAGTGATGTGCTTTGTCTCCCTGCGACAATCTGAAATATGGATGTATTTGTGTATCAAAATGTTTTTTTTTTTTTTTAAAAAGTATTAATTTTTTTGGCCAGTTATGTCGTTGTTTTTTATGCTACTATCGGAAATGTGCATGTGTTTACTATGGTAATGTTTCTCTCCATTTTTTTTTTTTGGCCAATGGTTTTTTGGCTTGTCATGGTTTTATCTACTCATGGTCTGTTTAATTGTTTGACTATGCTAATGTTTTTTTGTTTGCAATATTTTTTCTTTGTAGCCTGTCATGGTTTTATCTACTCATGGTCTGTTGAATTGTTTGACTATGCTAATGTTTTTTTGTTTGCAATCTTTGTTCTTTGTGGCTTGTCACGGTTTTATCTACTCATGCTGCTATTATTTTCCTGTGTTTAGTATACAAATGTTGATGTACTTTTCTTTTTGTTGCAATGTTTTTTTTTGGCTGCCTCTGACCTTAGCTAATTATGCTCTTATGTGAAATTTCCATGTTTTTATTATCATATATTTTTTTTTTTTTTTTGGCCAGGGATACGGTTTACCCTGGTACTGTTGATGGCTATAAAAAATGATTGCATGTGGTCGGAATAATGTCGTTGTTTGAATGTTATATTTTAAAACAGGGACAATCAAAATATATCAACAAATTTTTTTTGGTCTGTTAATTTCACAGCAGAAGAATTGATGCTGGCGATGAAAGGGCGCAGGACATCCTGGATGCAAGGAGGCAAGCCAGCAGAAAGTAAATGTCATCCCCCATGTCCCTACAAATTTAATGTTTGTTTTTCTCTTTCAGCCAGGGACAAGGAATCCACATCTATTCACTGTCCCTTTTTGTGTCCTAACAGCAGAAGAATTCAACGAGCGGCGGCGGCGGCGGCTGAAGCGCAAGTTGAGCAGAGGGGAGGAGAGGAACTCCAAGCTAGGAGGCTAGCAAGCAGAAAGTAAGTATTACAGCACACATTTTGCTCTAATTTACATGTTTGTTTTTTGTGTTTCAGCCAGGGCAAAGGAATACCCATATATTCACTGTCCGTTTGTGTGTCCTTATTCAACAGCCGAAGACTTCACCGGGCGGCAGCGTCTGAAGCCCAAGTCGAGCAGAGGGGAGCAGAGGACCTCCAAGCTAGGAGGAGAGCAATGAGAAAGTAAGTATTACATCACACATTTTGCTATAAATGACATGTTTGTTTTTTATTTCAGCCATGGACAAGGATTCTCAAATTTACAGTACCTTTTTACTTTAACAGTAGAAGACGTCAACAAGAGGGGGAGGCGGCGGCTGGAGATAGACGAGAGGAGGAGAGGCGGGCAAGGAGGGAAGCCAGAAGAAGGTAAACATTCCCCCCCCCCATTTCAATATACATGCTTGGTTTTCTTTCAGACAGGGCCAAGAAATATACAAATATATTGACTGTCCCTTTTTGTTTCTTCCACAGCAGAGAACATCAAACAGCTGCTGCAGCTGCAGCAATGGCGTTGTTGGCGGAGGAAGCAGCGGCTGAAGCGGCGGCGGCAGCACCACCGGCATCGCCATCTCCTCCCTCCCAGCCAGAGCCAGAGCCGCCACAGCAGGACACATCTTCTTCTGGGAGCCCTCCTACCCATCGTCAGGAATTGGCGGTAAAAATATGTATTTTTAATTTTTCTATCCACAATCCATCTGTGGGCTATATGTCTTGATTGTGTTATTTTAATAACAGGAATCTGAAGATGACGAGGAGCTCCCAGAGGAAGAAGGACGGGGTGGAGAGATACCCGGAGTGGGCTCACAATTCGTAAGTATCCTGCATCAATCTCATAAACACAACATCACAGTACACACAACACATAGAAAAACATTTAGTGCATACTTCACACAGCGGCCAACACCTGCCAATATCCTAATTTTTATTTTCATTTTTTTAGTCTCTCGCATCTGGGAGCCAGAGGGTTTCTCCCAGCGCCTCCCAGAGTCGTCGTGAGACTGTTGGCGGTTCTCAACGTGTAAGTATTTTTTGCCATGTTATATAATTTATGCTTTTTAAAAAAAACGTGTTATCTACAAATGTTTTGTGCATTAATATTCCCATTGTAACATGTATAATTTTTACAAACTAAAACCATGTATCTGATATATTTTTTTTTTTTTTTTTTCTTCATTGTTCATTTCACAGGCTTCACAGCGTGCTCCCGACTCGGACACAGAGGAGGGATTGGACGTGGAGTTGATGATCGACCTGGTCCGAGAAAGGGAGCCGCTGTGGAACATGGCGGACCGCCAGCATGCGGATCAAATAGTTACACGACGGCTCTGGACGGAAGTGGCAGCAGCAATGATGCACCGCTGGGAGGACCTCAATCCTAGGTCCCAGAATAAATACCGTAAGTATAGTTCATGTTGCTGACTGTAAAGGTGTTTTTAAAAAAATTCTGTCCTTGTGTAACCAACGCTTCATGTTTTCATGATTTCCTTTTGTGAAACACTATGGAAACAATGAAAACATTAACTCTGGGGACACGAGGACTAAAGTGTGGTTGTTGTATAGTAACCAATGTGTGCTTTCTCGTTTCAGGGGAGAGAATTATGAAGCGGTGGCGGTCTGTGAGGGATCGCTTTAAGAAGGAATTTAACAAAGAGATGCGGGCCCCGAGTGGTTCTTCAGGACGCCAGAGTAAGTACAAATATGCACAAGCTCTGGCGTTCCTGCGTGAAACCATGGTCACCAGAAGGTAAATATTAACATCAAATGTAATATTTTTTTTTGTTTTCACCCAGGGCCATTCCACATCTGTATATTAATTTTATGTTTTTGTTTCTTCCACAGCACGGTGAGCAGCACTCGGGCGCCCGCAGAGTTGGAGCCTTCTAGAGCGATCCCTCAGGAGACCGACACCGAGGGACACTTTGACCAACCCTCCACATCTGACCCTTCCCACACTTCACACACACACGATCCCGCTGTCCCTTCCACCAGCGCTGGAGCAGCGTGGCCGCCTGCAATGCATGAATCTGCTGGTCAGGATATAGCCTTCCCTTTACCACACCCTTCTGATCCTGCCACCTCTAGTACAGCTGCGGGTACTGGGCGGCAGCGTCAGAAGGGTCAGGAAAAGAACTATGCGCCCGAGTTCTTACACATGAACGCATCTTTCCAGAACTGCCTTAAGTTGCTATCTGAACAAGTTTCCGCAGGCCTTCGTCAGATAACCACACTAGTTGGTGAGGTCAAGACACTTCTGGAAACTGTGCGTTCTGAGATAAGAGCACCCCGAACTTCAGCTTTTTTAGGTCAGTTGCGGAGCGCATAGATCCGCTATCTTATGACCAGCAGATGTATGTGATGCACACGTGCCACGCTGCTGTAGTGCAGGTTGTCTCCCATCCTCAATCCACCCAGTCATTCCACCACCTCCCCCCCCTACAGCCGCCGTACATCTTCCCCCCCTCCACCTGCCATACCTCCTCCCCCTCCTATTCAATACCAACCAACTACCCAGTACCAACCACCTCCCAGTACCAACCACCTCCCCAGGTCCAACCAACTACCCAGTACCAACCACCTCCCCAGGTCCAACCAACTACCCAGTACCAACCACCTCCCCAGGTCCAACCACCTCCCCAGTACCAACAACCTACCCACTACCAGCCACCTACCCCCTACCACACTTCTACCTACCAATCTACTTCCCCCTTCCAAATACCTACTATGTCACCTGTTCCTCATGCACAACCCTCCACTCCACCACCACCCACCTGTTCTGCCTTGTCTTCCCATTCTTTTGGTCTTTCCACCCCTTCACCTCTTCCTGTTCCTTCCCCACCACCATCCCGTTCGTCCCTCCACACTCTCCACACTCCCACGGTCGAAGTGTCCCGCAGCCCCTCCAGCAGTATTTCCACCCCACACTACACTGACCTGTAGTTAATGTTACAATTTTTTTTCATACATTTATTTAAAAAAATAAAGTTGAAAACCAAAAAAATATATTTAAAAAAATAAAGTTTACTAAAAAAATAATAAAGTTTAATAAAATATAAAGGTTATTTAAATATGAAGAATTGGGCCACAAGGCCTACTTTAATAACAATTATATTAAAAAATATTTTTTTAAATAAATTGTTCATTGGTTTAACATTGTTGTCTGTCTTTTATTTATAGGATGTTAAGTTTTAAATGTGGTATACAGGTACACCTAACTTTGGCTAAAAGGTTAATAAATGTAACCTTTTTGTCAAAGTTATGTCCCGGGTTGTGTAGTATGCAAAGTGTATTCTTTTTTTAATAAAAATGTGTACACCCCAGTTTTCCCCTACTCCAGGCCCACCAAAAACATATCATGTTTTCAGTATTTCCTTTGTATTGCACAGGTGAGGCAATTATCACCTGAGCAATACAAAGGAAAGACAGAAAACTTTACATGTTGGTGGACCTTGAGGACTGGAGTAGGGGAAACATAATGTACACTTTTTGTAGGACAAATGGTGAAATACTTTTGTTAATACAATTTCACCTTTTGTCCTAAAAAGGGTACATTGTAGGCCATGTGTCACCAAATCCAGTCATCAAGGCCTAACAACAGGTATTGTTTTCTGTATTTCCTTTGTATTGCACAGGTGAGGCAATTATCACCTGAGCAATACAAAGGAAAGACAGAAAACTTTACATGTTGGTGGACCTTGAGGACTGGAGTAGGGGAAACATAATGTACACTTTTTGTAGGACAAATGGTGAAATACTTTTGTTAATACAATTTCACCTTTTGTCCTAAAAAGGGTACATTGTAGGCCATGTGTCACTAAATCCAGTCATCAAGGCCTAACAACAGGTATTGTTTTCAGTATTTCCTTTGTATTGCACAGGTGAGGCAATTATCACCTGAGCAATACAAAGGAAAGACAGAAAACTTTACATGTTGGTGGACCTTGAGGACTGGAGTAGGGGAAACATAATGTACACTTTTTGTAGGACAAATGGTGAAATACTTTTGTTAATACAATTTCACCTTTTGTCCTAAAAAGGGTACATTGTAGGCCATGTGTCACCAAATCCAGTCATCAAGGCCTAACAACAGGTATTGTTTTCAGTATTTCCTTTGTATTGCACAGGTGAGGCAATTATCACCTGAGCAATGCAAAGTAAAGACTGAAAAATTGACATGTTGGTGGGCCTTGAGGACTGCAGTTGGGGAAACATGGCCTACAATGTACACTTTTTTGGACAAAAGGTGACAGCCATGGACACAACAATGGCAAGAAGGTTATAGTAGAAAACACACAAGAAGGTAGACAAGTAAACTATTAAAGGTTTATTGTGGGTAAAGAAAATTATTAAAATAAACAATACATTTATCACACTCTGTCATCCTGCCAGTCAACACTACCTTCCGGTGACACAAAGTATTGAGCAAACTGGTCCCTCATTCTAGAAACTGCAACTGTACTGCGAGTGGTAATGTTGGTGTAGTTGTGCAAAGTTGTTTCTTGATTGTGGTCCTCCAGAGAAATTGGTTCCTTGGTTAGGACAAAATTATGGAGGACCACGCACGCTTTCACTACATCATCAACAGTCTCGGTCTTCAAGTTTATTGCAGTCAAAAGGACACGCCATTTTGCTGTCATAATGCCAAAGGCACACTCCACCATCCGTCTGGCTCTTGTGAGGCGGTAGTTAAATACCCGCTTTGTATGTGTCAATTCTCTGCTGGCATACGGCTTCAATAGGTGTTGGGACAGCTGGAATGCCTCATCACCTACACAAACAAATGGCATTGGTGGGCCTGAGGTTTGAGGCAGTGGTCTAGGGGGGGGAAACTGAAAACTGTTTCCATACAATTTACGTCCCATAGCAGATATTTTAAACACTTGGGAGTCATTAGACCGTCCATAAGACCCAATGTCCACCGCGATAAACTTGTAGTGCGCATCTGCAATAGCCATCAGGACGATAGAGAAATATTTCTTATAGTTAAAGAATTCAGATCCAGTTCCTTTTGGCTTTTGAATGCGGATGTGCTTTCCATCAACGGCCCCCAGGCAATTGGGGAACTGGCAGATGAGTAGAAACTGGTCCGCTATTTCAAGCCACCGCTCTGTTGTTGGCTCTGGAATAAATTCTTCAACCAAAGTATCCCACAGAGCACGACAAGTATACTTTATTATGCCGGATAGTGTGGAGATTCCAATCCGATACTGAAAATGGAGCGATGATAGAGTTTCGCCAGTTGCCAGAAATCTGAAAACAAATTAGAAAATACAAATAATTTCAGAAACGCAGCATTACATACCAGAACTCAGCTACGACTATTGGAGATACCAAAAATAATAATATCTAGGAGAAAGACTGTTTTATAACTAGATTTGGGGCTACTCATGTGGTTTCCTAGTTGGCCTGTGATGTTCAATTAATGATAAAATTACAAGTGCGCTCAAGCAAACAGAACCAATACATATAGCTTACCTTATAGTCACCATGAGACGCTCCGCCGGAGATATTGAGAACCGACAGTAGGTGTCCGATTTTTTAATTTTGTCTCCAACACGCTCCAGCAAATCATCAAAGTTTTCTATATTCATCCGCAGATAGGCAAAAAACTTGTCGGGATTTTGTCGCAGCTCCATGTTCAGTGTGGAATAGACACCACGAGTTAATCTCTGTGACGTGATGGGGTGGATCCACATACGGCGGCGACTTCGCAGGCGCTGACGCCGCTGCTCCTCAAACTTTCGCTCCTTCTCCAGAACGATAAACCTCAATCGATTCATCTCCGCAGTAAAATCAACAAGATTCCTGAAGATATTGCCGATAATGGGTTCCATGTTCGCCAATCACTTGCTACTTGCTCTTCTCTCCAAACTGCACTTTCTCCTCTACAACCTGTCAAAGAAGGGATGTAGGAGCAGTGTATATATAGGATTACAGTAGCCAATCATATTTGGAACCCCAAAAAGGGCCCCAAAATGGGCGTGCTTAAAAGCCGGATCCGGCGCAATACGGCGTCAACGTATGCCAACCGGATACACCGGATGAGACGTATGCGGTTTTTTTGCCGCATTCGTGAACCGGATGCGGCGAAAAACAAGATGCGGCACATCCGGTGTTCAGAGAAAATACCGCATGCGGCGCTGCGGCTAAATGCCGGGGACGCCGTTTAGGCGCCCGCCGGATGTGTGAAAGAGGCCTTAGGCTACTTTCACACATCAGGCTTTTTGTATCAGGCATGATCCGTCCTATGCCTGAAGGGACGGATCCGGCGCTGAAACAAAAAAACTGATGCAACGGATCCGTTTTTTTGCTGGATCCGACCTGAACTTTTGAACCCACAAAAAGAGGGTTTCTGATGCCCGGAGACACTGGAAAATGTAGTAGTAGTAGTAGTAGTAGTAGTAGTAGTAGTAGTAGTAGTAGTAGACCTCGATTTCCAGAATCCGGATCAGACTTTTGACGGATTGCACAAAAGTCTGATCCGGTTCCATTGAATTCTATTGTTTCCGGCCGCCTGATGCGCCGCTTCAGGCACATCAGGCAGCTCCGGGCAAAAAAAAAATGTTGCAGCATCCGTCTTGTCCGCCCGCCGGAATGTACAATTCCGATGGATCCGGCCAAAAACGGATGCAACGCAGTGACATCAGGCGCGATCCGGCGCTAATGTAAGTCAATGCTAAAAAAACGCATCCGGTACCGGATCCGTTTTTTTAGAAACACGCCGGATCGCGCCTGATTCAAAAAACCTGATGTGTGAAAGTAGCCTTACTATCCTTACATTCTCCTGACAATAGTAGTGTACGAAACTGATATTTGTGCCACCTGAGTGTGGCTCAGCATGAAAGCAGGTAGTTGCATGAGGTATCACGGCTCCCAGCACAGGAGGCCTACACCAATGCCTCACCCACCTCGTCTTACTGTGACATTCAATTCAAAGCTGTAAATGCTGGCCCAGATCCCGATACCTCATGCCTGGCTGATTGCTGCCATGCCATTGTAAAATTTGTACTGTGGGTGAATTGAGGCCACTTACCTGGTGTCTGCCCCTAATTTGATGTGTTTTGGCAGCTTTGGGGCCCATTTGAAGGTGTTGTGTATGAGTTGCACACAACCAGGGCTTAGGGGGTACTCGGCACCGAGCCCATGGAAGTCTATGGGGATGTCACGGGTAGCCAGCTCGGTCCGTGCCCTGGGCGCTCACTGTAATGTGGGATATTTACAGGGGATTAAAATGTTCGTGTAAGTTGTCGTGACGCCACTTGTAGTATCTGGTCAGAGGGACCAGCGCTGCTGTGCACATACTCTGGAAGGGATGATGTTGGGCAGCTAGATGGTAGGTCTTCTACAAGTAAGACGGTGTCCTTCCAGGGCAGATAGAAATATGAGGATGCAGGACAGATGGGATCCCGCCGTCAGAAACAATAAGGAAGTCACACACAAAAGTCAGTTTGGTACCTTTACTGCAGGAATGGCAGGTACTCCCGGAGCACGGCAGGGCGAAGGATGCACGTCCGGATTCCTCCACTGGTAGGTATATGGCCTCCTGTCCTCTGTCGTTATTTAATGAAGTCCTGACCTGCTTGTAGCTAGGTCTAACTCAGTCTCTGTTCTGTACCTGGCTGACTTGGTGGGGGATCTTCTCTCTGACAGAACAGGGTCCTTTTTATCGCTGATCAGGCAGACTCTGTTCCCCTGATCCTGTACGTGTCAACTCTGTGGTACTCCTGGGACTTGTAGTCCTCCAGGAACTCCGGTGTTCTCCTAAAAGGTCGTAGAGATCCTTATAGACTCGGGACCCGGCGTCCGGTATCCGTTACTGGGGGGGAAAGCTATTAATGCTTACTGTCCCCTCCAATTCCACTTGCTTTCGGCCTACCTGGGTCCTATTAAGATCACACACACTGGCAGTTAATGTGCTGCCTCTTCGCCGCTCTCTAAGCGTCGGCACGCTTCCTCCTGAGCTACACTTCAGATTCAGCTCTGACTAGGATCAATCAATCTCCGTCTGTTTCTAGCTCTGACTGAGCTCTGACAGGAATCCTCTCACTCTCGTGTCCTGAGGAGATCTCATCTGTCCCTCACAGCTTGTCTGAGGTAACTGCTGTTCTGATCTGTCTGAGGTAACTGCTGTTCTGATCTGTCTGAGGTAAACTGGAACTAACTGTTTTTTTTATATGCCTAACACACAGCTCCCTCTACTGGTCTTTTCAGGTAAGCTGAGATGTGTGTGTGTATATGACCTCTAGTGGGATCTTCCTTTAATGCATCCTTCTGGCAGATATGGATCCAGTCACAGCTGGGCTCCACATTCCCCTTAGTAGAACTCAGCACTCCGGGGCTGAAATACAAAAACAAGTAACAGAACAATAACATATAAAAACAATTCTTCCTTTACGGAGGTAAGGCACTCTTGAACCGTTGCATAAACAAAACTGATCAATTATGTACAATGAGGGATTGAGGAACTTTGAGCAACCATAAAAGTCCCAGTCTCTTTTGGAAAGGATGCTCAATTAGGGGTGGAGAAAACAAGTAGAAAATAATGTCCATTCTTCTTGTTCCAAGATGATAAGGGAAAACAGGTCTATAAATACTGGTATATACATTATAAGCAAACATATGTACATTTATATATAATGACTTTAAACAATTATTTACATTTGCCAAAGGTTAAACTAATCTCTGAACCTAGCAGGGATGTGTCCTTTTGTGCTACGTTCTGATCTGCGTGGTGCAATGACCTGTGGGTAGCAGTTTCCCTGTTTGTGCTATGTGAGAGTGAATTATAGAATTGTCTCAACCTCCCTACTGGGCTGGCAAGCACACTGTAAACTGAGTGAACCGGTGCAACTTCTGCAGGGGATCCTTCTTCCTGAGGTTCAGTTTCTTGGAATTCTGCTTCTTGTGGTGCTGCTTCTCGTGGTTCCACTGGTTGAGGTCCTTCTGGAACTGATTCTACTGGCACAATTGGTGCAATTGGATTTAGAGATTCTTCTTGCGGTTGATAAAATTGAAGCACGGGGATGATTACAGCTTCTCCAATTCTGGGCCAATCTGCGGGGAAATCTCCCAAGTCTGTATGTATAACTGCTTCATCACTCTCTTCCTGGTTGACAACAGGTTCTTTCTCACGAAGCTTTAATGGGTCCGGACACAACTTTAGATGGTCTCTAGACACAGTTGCAGTCGTTTTTCCTCCATCCTTGCTTATTATGCACGTTTTCTTGTTATCAAACCTTGAACTCTGTATGATGTAGGGTTCTCTTTCCCACTGATCGTCGAGTTTGTGTAATCTTCTCTTTCTTTTTAGTACGATTTCACCAGGTGCGAAAGGTCTTCTTGCTTATCCCTTACTCGATTAAGACTTTCCTCAACACAGGCCTGTACTTTTCTGTACTGTTCCTGTCTGTTTGTGTTCCAGTCTCTAGTAGTTACATCCGCTTCCGGTTCTACAACTCCAAGCTCTAGATCCATGGGCAGCTTTCCTGGTCTTGCCCGCATGAGATAGGCTGGGGTGCAGTTGGTGGAACTCACCGGTATATGGTTGTACATGTCTACCAGGTCAGGTAACAAGTCTGGCCACCGATTTCTTTCCTCCAGTGGTACAGTTTTCAGTAAGTCAATAACGATGTGATTCATCTTTTCACAAAGTCCATTGGTTTGGGGTGGTACGGTGTAGTTCTTATCTTTTTACACCCGTACAGGTGACAGAACTCTTTGAATAATTCGGCCTCAAAGGCTGGGCCTTGATCAGTTAGCACTTGCTCAGGATAACCATGTGGTCTGCAGAAACTTGCTTGGAAGGTCTTTGCTGCTGTCTCTGCTGTCAGATCTTTAACAGGGGCGACCACCAGGAATTTGGAGTAGTGATCCACCATAGTCAGGGCATAGGAATATCCTGACCGGCTGGGTGACAACTTCACATGGTCCAGGGCCACGATTTCCAAAGGGCGAGTCGTCTGGATGGGCTGCAGGGGTGCCTTCTGACTGCTGTAGTCTTTTCGTCTGAGGCCACAGGGTCCACAGTTCCGGCACCACTTCTCGATGGAGCTGCGCATCCCTACCCAGTAGAACCAACACTTCAACAGAGTCTCCAGCTTTTTCCAGCCAAAGTGTCCCGCTTGATCGTGGTAGGCTTCTAACACCATCTGGATGTCTGCTTTGGGAACTACTATCTGCCAGACCATTTCATGGGTCCTTGGGTTGACGTATCTCCTGCACAGCTTCTCACGGTAGATGAACAACCGGCTTCTCTCATTCCACAGCTGCCTTGCTGGTAGAGGTGCATCTTTCTCCAAGGAGGAACCTTCCTGGGTTATCAGCTCCTTGATACGGCTGACCACTGGATCACTGTCCTGAGTCTCTTTCCAGCTGTGGTGAGGTAAAGGATTCAACGTCTTACCATGCGATCTCCTGCTGGCTTGTTGCTCGTAGATCACTCCATTCCGGTGGAAGGCAGGTAGTTCAATCTCTTCCAGATCATCCACTTCCTCTTCAGTGTCTGATTCATGAGGCATCCTGGACAGGGCATCAGCATTGGCATTCTTGCGGCCCGCCCGGTACTTAATGGTGAATTGATAATTTGACAGTCGAGCCATCCATCGTTGTTCCATGGCTCCCAGCTTAGCTGTTTCAAGATGCGTCAAGGGGTTGTTGTCAGTGTAGGCAGTGAATTTGCTGGAGGCCAAGTAGTGTTTAAACCTCTCCGTGATGGCCCAGACCAGTGCCAGGAACTCCAACTTGAAGCTGCTATAGTTCTCTGGGTTCTTTTCGGTCGGGCGGAGCTTCCTGCTAGCATAGGCGATGACTTTCTCCAGGCCATTTTGCTTCTGACTGAGGACTGCTCCCAATCCTTCGTTGCTGGCATCTGTATACAACAGGAACGGCTGGCTGTAGTCAGGGTAAGCTAGGATCTCATCACCTGTCAGGATCTCCTTCATTTCCTTGAATGCTTCTGCCTGTTCTTTACCCCAATGAAATTGAGAATTTCTGCCTTTGAGGGACTGTCCCACCAGGAGGTCTTGCAGAGGAGCTGCTTTCTTAGTGTAATCTTTTACAAACCTCCGGTAGTATCCTGTCAGTCCTAGTAACTGTCGCACCTCCTTGAGATTTTTCGGCTTCGGCCATTTCTGGATGGCGGTGACCTTCTCAGGATCTGGCGCTACTCCTTCAGAGCTGACGATATGTCCCAGATACTGTACTTTTTGTTTGAGCAGATGGCACTTAGAAGGCTTCAGTTTCATCCCATACTTGGACAGGGACTCAAATACCTCCGCCAGGTGCTTCAAATGGTCTTCATACGTTTTGGAGTACACGATGACGTCGTCCAGGTACAGCAACACAGTTTCGAAGTTGAGATGTCCCAGGCAGCTCTCCATCACTCTCTGGAACGTGCCAGAGGCACTGCTGAGTCCAAACGGCATTCTGTCAAACTCACAGAGCCCCATCGGGGTGGTGAAAGCCGTCTTCTCCCGTTCCTCCTCAGCCACAGCTACTTGCCAGTACCCACTAGTGAGGTCAAGGGTGGAGAAGTAGTTAGCAGTTTTTAGTGCAGCTAAAGATTCCTCAATGCGTGGTAAAGGGTATGCATCTTTATGTGTAATGCGATTTACTTGTCTGTAATCTACACACATTCGCATGCTTCCATCCTTTTTCCTAACTAAGACTAGAGGTGCTGCCCAGGGACTGCAACTATCCCTTATCACCCCTGCTTCTTTCATATCACGCAACATTTCCTTGGCTTTCTGGTAATGTGCTGGTGGTATAGGCCTGTACCGTTCTTTGATGGGAGGATGATTGCCTGTGGGGATGTGATGTTGAACCCCTTTAATTGTCCCAAAGTCGAGCGGGTGTTTGCTGAATACCTGAGTATACTCCTGAACTACTCTGTATACTCCTTGTTTCTGGTGGGCTGGAGTGGTTTCTGTCCCTACATGGAGCTGCTGACACCAATCCTCCACCTGGGTGGTCGGACCGTTATCCTCCACTGGTTGTGGGGAGGTTAAGGGCACCGTTTTGTGAATGGAGTTATTATCCACAGCATGTAACTTAGCAACAGTGGCATAACGTGGTAATTTGACTTCATCCTCTCCCCAGTTGAGAAGACGCACTGGCACCCTCCCATTATGTACATCCACTACCCCTCTGGCAGTCAAGAGTGTAGGTCTATGCTCTGAACAATGGGGCTCTACTACTGCTTGATAGTTTTGTCCTCTCAGACCTATTGCTGCTCTACACCAAATAAGCATTTCACTCATTGGGGTATCACAATGGGATTCGGGTCTGTCACCCGTACATTACCAATCTCACCACCGGTCAGTTTCACTTGTTGCTGGCACATCAGGGTTCGGATCTCCTTCCGGATCTCTCCCTTTTGCTTTGGTCTGGCGATTTCGGCAAGCTGTTGGAGTAAAAACACAACCTCCTCCAAACAGTTACTAATGATGTTAGTGCCTAAAACCACATTCAACCCATTTTCCTCATTAACAGTCTTTACTACAAGAAGTCCCTGATTCTTTAGCTCCACTCTCCCCACTTTCACGTCTACATCTTTAGCCCCCCGTAGTTCCAGAGGTAGACCATTAGAGGCGTATACGGCAAAGTTAGGGTTTGGGGGTTGGAGACTGTCACTGGACCAGTACTTGTTGTAGAGAACATCGGGTATAATGGTTACCTGGGATCCAGTGTCCAGCAGGGCAGGGATTGCGATCCCGTCCAGTATGATGGACAGGTATGGTCTTCCACCCACAAACCTGCGGTTCCAGTCTGAGGGGCCTGAGGAGTCTATTCCTGGGTGTTGGCCCTCGGACCCAGGATTTGCTCGTTTAAAGGACACAGAAGTGCTGGGTGACCTTCCTTATGGCAGCGGTAGCAGATGATCTCTTGGCGAGGATGATGCTGGTTGCGGGTCCTTCCTGGGGGTGGCGTTGTCCTCCTCCGGTGGGGCGACGTCCTCTCTCTCCTCCGGCGCATCCAAGGGACATCCTCCGGGCAGTCAGCCAGCAAGATCTTTCCTTCTTCTTTCGTCGGCAATTGCAGGGCACTCATTACAGTGGCCAGGTTTTTGGTCAGCTGGCGCACTTCTGAGCGCAGACAGTCCAGCTCAGTAGGGGGTGCCACCTGCGTTTTGGCTTCTGCAACCAGCGGGGAAAAGGTGGATGCTGCTGGCTTTAGGATGGCTTCACTCGAGTGACACTGGGTTGCCATCTCGGGTGTTTCCAGAGGTCGCAGTCCTTTTATAGCCATATCCTTAAGAGCATCAAAGGTAGCATCAGGATGATCCAAGGACCACCAGTGCACAGTCCTGCCTTCCGCTTGGGACCTCAATCCCCGTACAAATTGTTCCTTTAACATTTTATTTTCGTCGGTGACACTTATAGGGTTAACTTGTTTAGAGGGTATGCCACACTAAACAATATCGCTAACAGGATCGCTAAAAAACGTCACTATTTAGCGATCCTGTTAGCGATGTTGTTCAGTGCGGCAGCTTCCAGCGACGAGCTTCCTGCTGTGATCTCGCTCGTCGCTGGAATCGTTCCGGACCCTATTTTCTCGTCGGCGCTCCCGCTGGGTAAGTATATATCGCTAGTGTGGCACCTTTTCTTAGCGATTTAGCGGTACTTTTGTACCGCTAAAGTCGTTAAGAAGATCGCTAACGGCGATAGCGTCGTTAACTATATCGCTAAATGTGGCCGCACTTAGCGATATAGAAACAATCCCGCTAGCGATCGCATTAGTATGCGTCGTTATCGTGATCGCTAGCGGGATTGTTTAGTGTGGCAGTACCTTAAGAGCTTGCAGGGCCCCTTGTAGTCGGCAGGCATAGTCCCTTATGCTGTCATCTGATTTCTGGGAACATTGATAAAACCTCATCCGGAGATCTGTTTCAGTGCGGTCCTCAAAGATAGTCTGTAGCTTTAAGAAAATTGCAAACACTGACTCCTGGTCTGCAGCTGTCCAAGTCTCTACTTCTCTCTCAGCAGCACCAGTTAATTGCCCTACTACTACTGCAGCTCTCTGCTTTTCTGTCATAGGGTACATGTCCATTATGCTGCATATTTTTCGCTTGAACCCCGGGCAGGGTGTCTGGCTTGCCGCTGTACTGAGGGAGCCACTTTGCTCCAGGCATGTATGGCAGCGTTAGCGTACTATTGGGACCACAGGACCAGGTGAGGGGCCCACATTTCCATCCTGCACTGCAGCGCCAAGCGGTAAGTCATTGGGGTCGTCGGCCTGGGCCGCGCTGTCGGCTTGCTGCCGTGACATATCTGTGCCCCCTTAGGTAATCGTAGCCTACCTTCTCTGAAGGCTGCAGCTCTGCCGGCACAGCGGTGGAGAGAAGACCTGTGTCGCTGGCGCTCTGACGTCAGGGCATTCACTGAAGCTCTCCACAGGACCTGCCGCTGCGTCAGCGTTGGGGGCGTGTCCAGGACTCAGCGCCTTTTTCAGGTACGCCCACTAGTTTTCGCGCCACTAGGTGAGTGCACGCCCACCTTCTTCACCAGCGCCTCAGGGCGCGAATATGGCAATAAAATGGCGGTTGTTGTTTTACAAAAATGGCGAATACAGTCTCTGATGATTTTGGCAGTTCCCAAGCACAAAAACAGTCAATTTAGGCACACAGGACTCGCGTTTCACGAGCTTCAGAATTCTGTTCGTGACGCCAAAAATGAGCTGAGTCGCACACAACCAGGGCTTAGGGGGTACTCGGCACCGAGCCCATGGAAGTCTATGGGGATGTCACGGGTAGCCAGCTCGGTCCGTGCCCTGGGCGCTCACCGTAATGTGGGATATTTACAGGGGATTAAAATGTTCGTGTAAGTTGTCGTGACGCCACTTGTAGTATCTGGTCAGAGGGACCAGCGCTGCTGTGCACATACTCTGGAAGGGATGATGTTGGGCAGCTAGATGGTAGGTCTTTTACAAGTAAGACGGTGTCCTTCCAGGGCAGATAGAAATATGAGGATGCAGGACAGATGGGGATCCCGCCGTCAGAAACAATAAGGAAGTCACACACAAAAGTCAGTTTGGTACCTTTACTGCAGGAATGGCAGGTACTCCCGGAGCACGGCAGGGCGAAGGATGCACGTCCGGATTCCTCCACTGGTAGGTGTATGGCCTCCTGTCCTCTGTCGTTATTTAATGAAGTCCTGACCTGCTTGTAGCTAGGTCTAACTTAATCCCTATTCTGTACCTGGCTGACTTGGTGGGGGATCTTCTCTCTGGCAGAACAGGGTCCTTTTTATCGCTGATCAGACAGACTCTGTTCCCCCGATCCTGTACGTGTCAACTCTGTGGTACTTCTGGGACTTGTAGTCCTCCAGGAACTCCGGTGTTCTCCTAAAAGGTCGTAGAGATCCTTATAGGCTCGGGACCCGGCGTCCGGTATCCGTTACTGGGGGGGGAAAGCTATTAATGCTTACTGGCCCCTCCAATTCCACTTGCTTTCGGCCTACCTGGGTCCTATTAAGATCACACACACTGGCAGTTAATGTGCTGCCTCTTCGCCGCTCTCTAAGCGTCGGCTGTTATGATTCGGTAGCTGAGGAGTGCAGGCAAAAAGGCAATACACCAGAGCAGTTGGAATCTATGAGATTGCAGTACCCTGACTAACCACCACAACTAGAGGCAGCCGTGGAGCGTTCCTACGTTGGTCCTAGACGCCTCGTCACAGCCTGAGAAACTAACTACACCTAAAGATAGAAATAGGAAAGCTATCTGCCCCGGAGCAGAACCCCAAAGATAATAGCAAGCCCCCAAACATGTAATGGCGGTTAGACAAGACGAAATACTGACACAGACAGAAAATAGTATGAGCAAACGTTGGGGCCCAAACTAACTAAATAGAAAAGGATAGGAAGGGTACTTACTGCAATCCCAAAAAAACCCTGAAAGCACCAACTCTACTAATTTCAAAAACACCTGAGATCACACGACCTCTACCACCTAAATTAGCTCTCTGGTGTAACAAAATCAAAACAGCAGCCACTGAAAAAACTGGAAAAAGCAAAAGTACAAACATCAGTGGCTGAACTAAACTGAGAGGGCAAAAGCCCCTGAGGGGACCCAGAAGGCCCCCACAGAAGTGCAAGACAAAATGCAAAAATCAAGCACAGAAACAAAAAGAAGAAAATGTCTTATCTGTTAGAAGGAGATGCAGACACGACACAGCAGGCTACAAGGGAAACTGGAATCAAGGATTCAGACCAGAACAACTGATCACCGGCAACCCTGATGGGAAGGTGACTCCCTTATATAAGACCAGTCAGTAACACCTGATTCCCAGTCCTCACAATCTTCACTGAACAGACCAGTACCGCTTGTAACCACCAGAGGGAGCCTCTGCTCAGAACTCATCTCAAGCCCATTCACAACAGTACCCCCCTTGAGGAGGGGTCACCGAACCCTCATTTGAGCAACCAGGTCGGTCAGGATGAGTTCTATGATACGCACGGATGAGTCTCCTAGCATGGATGTCCGAAGCAAACACCCAAGAATTGTCTTCCTGACCATAACCTCTCCACTTAACCAAATACTGGAGTTTCCGTCTAGAAAAACGAGAATCTAATATTTTCTCAACCACATACTCCAGATTGCCCTCAACCAAAACAGGGTCAGGAGGCACAGCAGCAGGAACCACTGACTCAACAAACCTCTTCAACAAGGACTTGTGGAACATGTTATGGATCTTAAATGTCCCTGGAAGAAGCAAACGAAAAGAAACAGGATTAAGAATCTCCATGATCTTATAAGGTCCAATGAACCTAGGCTTAAATTTAGGAGATGCTACTCTCATAGGAATATTTTTTGAGGACAACCAGACCAAGTCCCCTACTTTAAACCGAGGACCATCAGTCCTATGCCGGTTAGCAAACCGCTGGGCCCTCTCTTGAGAGAGGGACAACCTCTCCACTACCTGGTCCCAAATCTGTTGCATACGCTCCACAACAGAGTCAACACCTGGACAGACAGAAGCCTCCGTCTGTCCCGAAGAAAATCGAGGGTGAAACCCAGAATTACAGAAAAATGGAGACATCAAAGTGGCAGAGCTAGCCCTATTATTAAGAGCAAACTCAGCCAAAGGCAAAAAAGAAACCCAGTCATCCTGATCAGCAGACACAAAGCATCTTAGATAAGTCTCCAATGTCTGGTTTGTTCTCTCAGTTTGACCATTGGTCTGAGGATGAAACGCCGAGGAGAAAGACAATTGAACACCAAGTTTAGAACAAAAGGTCCTCCAAAATCTGGAAACAAACTGGACTCCTCTGTCAGACACAATGTTCTCAGGAATGCCGTGTAAACGAACCACGTGCTGAAGGAACAAAGGCACCAATTCAGAGGAGGAAGGCAACTTAGGCAATGGCACAAGATGTATCATCTTGGAAAACCTATCACAAATCACCCAGATGGCGGTCATTCTCTGAGAAACAGGAAGGTCGGAAATGAAATCCATAGAGATATGGGTCCATGGTCTCTTGGGCACAGGCAATGGCATCAACAAACCACCAGAGCGAGAGCAAGGCTTGGAGCGAGAGCAAGTCCCGCAGGACTGCACAAATTCCCTGACATCACGAGACAAGGTAGGCCACCAAAAGGACCGACTAACCAAGTCTCTGGTACCAAAAATTCCGGGATGCCCAGCCAACGCGGAACAATGAATCTCAGACATCACACTCTTTTTCCACTGGTCCGGGACAAACAATTTTCCAACAGGGCAGCGCTCGGGCCTATCCTCCTGACACCCCTCCAGAGCAAGTCTCAAATTGGGTGAGATGGCGGAAAGAACTACACCCTCTTTCAAAATAACAGAAAGATCAGATAACTCAGGAGAGTCCGCAAGGAAACTCCTCGAGAGAGCATCCGCCTTAACATTCTTAGTGCCAGGAAGAAAGGAAACCACAAAATTAAAACGTGTGAAAAACAAGGCCCACCTGGCCTGTCTAGGATTGAGTCGCTTGGCAGATTCCAGATAAACCAGATTCTTATGGTCCGTAAGGACCACCACCCGATGTTTGGCTCCCTCCAGCCAATGTCTCCACTCTTCAAAAGCCCACTTCATGGCCAATAACTCCAGATTACCCACGTCATAATTACGTTCAGTAGGAGAAAATTTTCGAGAGAAAAAGGCACAAGGGTTACTTTTAGAGGTCTCTGGATCTTTTTGGGACAAAACGGCACCTGCCCCAATTTCAGAGGCATCAACCTCCACCTGAAATGGCAGAGAAACATCAGGCTGCCGTAGAACAGGAGCAGAAGTGAATCTCTGCTTAAGTTCCTGAAATGCAGAGACTGCCTCAGGAGGCCAATTCACCACATCTGAACCCTTTTTGGTCAAATCAGTTAATGGTTTAACAATAACCGAGAAATTACCAATAAATTTACGATAAAAATTGGCAAAACCCAAAAATCTTTGAAGAGCCTTTAATGAAGTAGGTTGGACCCAATCACAGATGGCCTGAACCTTGACCGGGTCCATTTCAATAACAGATGGGGACAAAATGAATCCCAGAAATGAGATCCTCTGTACGCCAAAAAGACACTTTGATCCCTTCACATACAGAGCATTCTCTCTCAAAATCTGGAATACAGTTCGAACATATTTCACATGAGAGTCCCAGTCATTGGAAAAAATCAAGATATCATCCAAATAAACAATCAGAAATTTATCCACAAAATCCCTGAAAATGTCATTCATGAAGGACTGGAAGACAGAAGGAGCACTAGTGAGCCCAAAGGGCATCACAAGGTACTCAAAATGCCCCTCCGGGGTATTGAATGCCGTCTTCCATTCATCCCCGTGCTTAATGCGAATAAGGTTATATGCCCCCCTGAGGTCAAGCTTGGTAAACCAAGTAGCGTTTTTCACCCTGGAAAACAGGTCAGAAATCAAGGGTAACAGGTATTGATATTTCACAGTAATATTGTTCAAAAGACGATAATCAATACACGGCCTTAATGAACCATCCTTTTTGGCCACAAAGAAAAAACCGGCACCTAAGGGTGAAGAGGATGGTCTGATATGACCTTTCTCCAATGACTCCTTGATATAAGACCGCATAGCGTCATGTTCAGGTACAGACAAGTGTAACACTGGTATTGTCTGTACTTTGTTTTCCAGCGTTACTTTGCATGTTTTTTGCATTAACCCTTTTGCTCCTTTCCCCCTAACCAGCTGGGATACTGTTGTCTGTTACCTATATGGATGCTGCTCAGTTCCCGGCTCTGCTGCGTACCCGTACTTGCGTGAGTGGCTCCGCTGCTTTGCATGACCGCCCGCATGTGCGGTTCCTGACTTGCTGTGAAAGCCGTCCGTAGCTTGCAAAGTCCTCTGCAGTGGTGCATGACTTACTGCGTGGTTGGCAGCAGCCATTGTTGGGTTCCCTCTGTGTTGTGCTGTCTGGCTCTGCATAGGGGGCGCGGCCCACACCTGTCCTGCTTTTATGTGGATTGGGTGTTTACTAGAATTACTGCTCCAGCCTATCGCTGTGAAGCAGCTCATATATAAAGTTCCCCAGCCCTAGTGGGCGGGGCCAGAGCGTCGCATTGAATCCACACTGAATCCCTGAACCTAGCCGTATGTGGTTGTGTGTTCAGCTCCTGCTCTGAAGTTGATCAGCTCTGGAGAGCTGATTCCCTGTTCCTGCTGTGTCTTGTTCCCTGATCCTGGATCAAACCCGGTACCTGAATGTCTGAATTGTGTCTTGTGTTTCCGCCTATGCTGGGGGCTGATTACCCAGATCGCCGTATATCCAGGCCTGTTCCTGCTGTGTCTAATTACCTGAACCCCTGATCTTAGATCGCATCCTGTACCTGACTTTCTGAACTGTGTCCTCTGTGTTATGTTCCTGAAATCCTGCTGTGTCCAGAACCCTGTGCCAGTGACTGTGAATCCTTGCTATATAACCTGAGTTCATCTTGGAAGGAGGAGTCCGGTGTGTGCTGAGTTTCTGTTACTCTGTGCTCAGCCTCTGTGCAATCCCCGGCCAGCTCCCGTTGAGCCTGGCGGGGCTTGCACCAGACCGCTGGGGTTCCTTTTCAGGTCGCTGCCAGATGTCCGGATCCTATGCCTGATGACTATGGCCTGATGTCCGATGTCCGACGACCACTTCCAGATGTCCGGATCCTATCCTTCTTGCCTGATGTCCGGATCCTGCCGATCATTGCCAGATGTCCGGAGCCTGCTGATCGGTGCCAGATGTCCGGAGTCCGAGGCCTGTGTTCCAGTCCGTGTTCCTGTGATTCAATCCATGTTCCTGTCCGTGTTCCTGACTCCCTGAGACCCAGTCCGTGTTCCTGTCTGTGTTCCTGACTCTCTGAGATCCAATCCGTGTTCCTGTTGTTCCTGTGCAGTCTAACTCTGTTTCAGCCATCAGCTCCTGATTCCAGTTACCTGTCTGTTACCTGTCGGCTTGCCTGTCTGCCATCCGTCTGCAGTTCCTTCCAGAGGTTCGGACGTCATCTGCAGAGATCCCCGGCTCTTGCCTGCTCACCTAGGAGCGATCATCTGCCATCCGACTGCAGCTCCATCCGGAAGTTCGGACATCATCTGCAGAGATCCCCGGCTCTTGCCTGCTCACCTGGGAGCGATCATCTGCCATCCGACTGCAGCCTACCTGGAGGCTCCACCATATCAGGTCGTATATACCTGCCTGTCTAGAGACTGCCTGGTCACTTACTGTGACAACCTGCCTGTCTAGAGACTGCCTGGTCACTTGCCGTGACAACCTGCCTGTCCCAGAGACTGCCTGGTCACTTGCCGTGACAACCTGCCTGTCCCAGAGCCTGCCTGGTCACTTTCCGTGACAACCTGCCTGTCCCAGAGACTGCCCTGGTCGCTTTCCGTGGCGGCCTGCCTGTCCCAGAGACTGCCTGGTCACTTGCCGTGACAAACTGCCTGCCCTGGTCACTTGCCGTGACAACCTGCCTGCCCTGGTCACTTGCCGTGACAACCTGCCTGCCCTGGTCACTTGCCGTGACAACCTGCCTGCCTGGTCACTTGCCGTGACAACCTGCCTGCCCTGGTCACTTGCCGTGACAACCTGCCTGTCCCAGAGATTGCCATGGTCACTAGCCGTGACAACCTGCCTGTCCAGAGACTGCCTTGGTCACTTGCCGTGACAACCTGCCTGTCCTGCCGGTTCCTCCTTGGTCTACCCTGTGATGACGTCTGTCCTGGGTCGGTGTCTGATGTTCTCCTGCTGAGCCTGTGCTACGCCTGAGGCCTGAGAGAGAGGCCGTCCTAGTATGCCCGTGCCAGATGACCCTGGACTTCATCAACCCGTGATGACCCCGCCATCGTCTGACGTTCGTCCTGGGCCGGTGTCTGATGTTCTCCTGCTGAGCCTGTGCTACGCCCGAGGCCTGAGAGTGAGGCCATACTAGTATGCCCGTGCCAGATGATCCTGGACTTCATCAACCCGTGATGACCCCGCCATCGTCTGAAGTCTGTCTGAGGTCGGTGTCTGATGTTCTCCTGCTGAGCCTGTGCTACGCCTAAGGCCTGAGAGAGAGGCCGTCCAAGTATGCCCGTGCCAGATAACCCTGGACTGCATCTACCGTGATGTCCTCCAGCACTCGTCTGTGATCCTGAGTCGTGTACCCTTCTCTGATGTGCGGAATCGGGAGCCCGGTCTTATGTTCTGTTTTATGTACTGTGTTTCTTTAAGTAAACTTTATGTTTCTTCTTACCTGAAGTTGTGCGGTGTTGTCTAGTCCTGCAGGTCGCCACCTTGCCCACATGCTCAGCTGCCACGGATCCCGGTCGCTGCCCTTCCCTAGTCCGGGCAGGCCCGGGTCTCCCTCCGTGGTCCAGTGGGTCCACATTCTCATCATCTGGGACCCATGCCTCACGTCGTCGTGGACTGGCGGCGTGGGAGCATTGGCTAGCTAGGCAAGCTATGCCATGTCCCGGCGCCCCACAGCCGTGGGAAGCGCCACAGTAAGCTCTGGCCATGGACTCCGCTGAGCATGTGCGGTCTGCAGGACTTTCTCCAAGCTCCACCTGATGTGTGAACTAGACTACTTGGTCCCCACAGGGTAAGTTGACTAGATGGCTCGATTCCCCGCTTGGTCAGCGGTTCGGACTTTTCGAGCTATTAACTCTGCTGCCATATTGTGAACTATGGGACTTACCGCCAAACCCAAGTGAATTTTTCTGGGGAATTTTTTTTTACTTGGGTCTTCAGAAGAGGGGGCCTGAGGAGGGGGATACTGTAACGCTGGTATTGTCTGTACTTTGTTTTCCAGCGTTACTTTGCATGTTTTTTGCATTAACCCTTTTGCTCCTTTCCCCCTAACCAGCTGGGATACTGTTGTCTGTTACCTATATGGATGCTGCTCAGTTCCCGGCTCTGCTGCGTACCCGTACTTGCGTGAGTGGCTCCGCTGCTTTGCATGACCGCCCGCATGTGCGGTTCCTGACTTGCTGTGAAAGCCGTCCGTAGCTTGCAAAGTCCTCTGCAGTGGTGCATGACTTACTGCGTGGTTGGCAGCAGCCATTGTTGGGTTCCCTCTGTGTTGTGCTGTCTGGCTCTGCATAGGGGCGCGGCCCACACCTGTCTTACTTTTATGTGGATTGGGTGTTTACTAGAATTACTGCTCCAGCCTATCGCTGTGAAGCAGCTCATATATAAAGTTCCCCAGCCCTAGTGGGCGGGGCCAGAGCTTCGCATTGAATCCACACTGAATCCCTGAACCTAGCCGTATGTGGTTGTGTGTTCAGCTCCTGCTCTGAAGTTGATCAGCTCTGGAGAGCTGATTCCCTGTTCCTGCTGTGTCTTGTTCCCTGATCCTGGATCAAACCCGGTACCTGAATGTCTGAATTGTGTCTTGTGTTTCCGCCTATGCTGGGGCTGATTACCCAGATCGCCGTATATCCAGGCCTGTTCCTGCTGTGTCTAATTACCTGAACCCCTGATCTTAGATCGCATCCTGTACCTGACTTTCTGAACTGTGTCCTCTGTGTTATGTTCCTGAAATCCTGCTGTGTCCAGAACCCTGTGCCAGTGACTGTGAATCCTTGCTATATAACCTGAGTTCATCTTGGAAGGAGGAGTCCGGTGTGTGCTGAGTTTCTGTTACTCTGTGCTCAGCCTCTGTGCAATCCCCGGCCAGCTCCCGTTGAGCCTGGCGGGGCTTGCACCAGACCGCTGGGGTTCCTTTTCAGGTCGCTGCCAGATGTCCGGATCCTATGCCTGATGACCATGGCCTGATGTCCGATGTCCGACGACCACTTCCAGATGTCCGGATCCTATCCTTCTTGCCTGATGTCCGGATCCTGCCGATCATTGCCAGATGTCCGGAGCCTGCTGATCGGTGCCAGATGTCCGGAGTCCGAGGCCTGTGTTCCAGTCCGTGTTCCTGTGATTCAATCCATGTTCCTGTCCGTGTTCCTGACTCCCTGAGACCCAGTCCGTGTTCCTGTCTGTGTTCCTGACTCTCTGAGATCCAATCCGTGTTCCTGTTGTTCCTGTGCAGTCTAACTCTGTTTCAGCCATCAGCTCCTGATTCCAGTTACCTGTCTGTTACCTGTCGGCTTGCCTGTCTGCCATCCGTCTGCAGTTCCTTCCAGAGGTTCGGACGTCATCTGCAGAGATCCCCGGCTCTTGCCTGCTCACCTAGGAGCGATCATCTGCCATCCGACTGCAGCTCCATCCGGAAGTTCGGACATCATCTGCAGAGATCCCCGGCTCTTGCCTGCTCACCTGGGAGCGATCATCTGCCATCCGACTGCAGCCTACCTGGAGGCTCCACCATATCAGGTCGTATATACCTGCCTGTCTAGAGACTGCCTGGTCACTTACTGTGACAACCTGCCTGTCTAGAGACTGCCTGGTCACTTGCCGTGACAACCTGCCTGTCCCAGAGACTGCCTGGTCACTTGCCGTGACAACCTGCCTGTCCCAGAGCCTGCCTGGTCACTTTCCGTGACAACCTGCCTGTCCCAGAGACTGCCCTGGTCGCTTTCCGTGGCGGCCTGCCTGTCCCAGAGACTGCCTGGTCACTTGCCGTGACAAACTGCCTGCCCTGGTCACTTGCCGTGACAACCTGCCTGCCCTGGTCACTTGCCGTG
>JARQOD010000005.1:48631746-48670119 GCA_033576555.1 Oophaga sylvatica
TGCACGCACTAGGCGTTCCGCTGAGAGCTGCGCTGTGCGCCACAGCAGGAAGCATGAGTATGCTGGGGAACCACGCCGCGGGCCCGGGGTGGTGAGTATGCTGGCAGTGGCGTACCGTCAATTGTAGCAGATCACGCAGCTGCTATGGGGCCCGGACAGGTGAGGGGGCCCGCGACGGCCGCTGCGGTTTGGCAGCTGTGCTGACACAGTACTACCAGGGGGTTGGCGGGGGAGGCAGAGCGTAGCTGTGCATATACTCACCTCCTCCTGGCGCGGTCTCTGCAGCCCCACTGCTCTTCTCCCACGGTCTCTGGCGCCAGTGTTTAGCGGTCAGGTGGTACCGCTTATTAAAGTCATGAATATGCACATATTCATGACTTTAATGAGCGGTACCACGTGACCGCTGAACACTGTTGTCGGAAACCGCGGGAGAAGAGCAGCGGGGCTGCAGAGACCGCGCCGGTGGGAGGGTGAGTATAAGGGATATTTACCTGTCCCGTTCCACCGCTGCGCTGCTGTGTCCTCGCGTTCTCTCTAGCTGTGAATGTTCAGGCAGAGGGCATGATGACGTAGTTTGTGCGCGCCGCGCCCTCTGCCTGAGCAGTCACTGCGGAGGACCCAGAAGACAGCGGCGGTCAGCGGTGCACCGGGGTCAGGTAAATATCTCAGGTGCCGGAATGTGAGTATGTCTTTTTTTTTTTTTTTTTTTGTTTCAGCAGCTGCGGCAGTATAAGGGACCTATACTATGGGGCACAATCTATGGAGCATCTATGGGGGCATTATCTATGGAGCATCTATGGGGTCACAATCTATGGAACATCTATGGGGGCATAATAAATTTTTTTGTTAAATGTGTCCCCTCACTGTGCTAGCACTTTACATTTACAATTTCTCTGGCTTTTTTTTTTTTGGGGGGGGGCCCCATTCAGACTTTTGCTATGGGGCCCCATGATTTCTATGTACGCCCCTGTATGCTGGCGTCCCTGCGGGGAGGAGTAAAGGGACACCATGCAGGGTGCCGGCCATAGTGCTACAGAAACATTATACAGACCAAGTCCCTCCACTTCATGGCTGCAATATTGTAATATCAGTTACTCCTTCAGCAGGAACATATACAAAAAAAAGATTGCACTCTATCGTGCTAAAGCATGTCAATGTGAAATATGAAATATGAATAACAATATGGCTTTTGACTATAAGGAAAAAATTAATGAGACGCTTTACACAAAATTTGAAATGGTAAATTGGGAAACATTACAATGATGACGGTGATGACTTGGTCTTCAAATTCCTCAGAACTCAATCCGATCAATTATCTTTGGGTCGTGCTGGAGAATCAAATCTGATCCACAGAGGCCGCACCAATCAACTTGCCCGATTTGCTGCTAAGGTTTGGGTGCAAGACACCTTCAGAGATCATATGGTTTCCACGCCTTGATGGATCAAAGCTGCTTTGGGCGCGCATGGAGATCTTACACAATATTAGGCTTGTGTTTGTAATGCTTTGGCTGATCATTGACCAAGTAATTGACTGAGGTGATTCTCTTGGTTTGTAGAAATGACCAGAGCTGCCAGTCACAAACTATTTTAGTCGGAAAATGTTAGAGTCCTGAGACTCCTGACACCGGGTCTTGGGAGTCGCAGTTGGACTTATAGCTCGAAACACAACAACCTTTTCTTCAGGAGACGTTGGGGGATGTGAAGATGTTCTAGCCCTGATCCTCATGATATCTGGCAACTGGTGGGATCTTGTCCTCCTCTGCCTCCTTCTCCTCTACATGGCATGTCTCTTATTTCCCTTATATCTTACCACTTTCAATATTTTTCTCATGCCCCCATCTACCTGCCTACTGTCTTCTGCTTGCTTCTCTCTCTGTAGCCAGTGCTGACAAAAAGTGTAGTTTGCCACAGGAAAACAGTTTCTTGCCGGTCTTCAGGGATTCTATCTGATGAGAATCCCTTTTATGAGGTTTTTGTCAGTATTGATTGCCGATCATTCATAATTTCCTGATATTGTAGCTGTACGACCCCCAAAAGTGCAGAATCGCACCTGATAAGCAGTGAAAGGGACGGGGTGCATTTGGGAGTGCAACAATCCTGCAATGATCTCACAGAAGGGGTCCTGACAGTCCGACCTCACCGATCAGATAACGATGGGTCATCAATACTGGGATTTCAAAAATCCTTTTAGAATTCAGATTGGATTTCAGCCACATTGTCTTTTGTCGTTATTTAATCTTTTTTTTACATTTTTGCAATATGAAATGTAATAAAGCATTAAAAATAAGAGATGTATTCCTGGATGCTAATTACTGATGGGATAATTAATCTCATGAGTGTGATGTTGACTGCATTGTATCTATATAAGGTCCAGGACAGTGCACTGCGTGCCACAGAGAAAGGCCGCGGCCTGTGAGTATGTGACTGCTGTGATTACCAAGGATGGTCAGGACTCATGTATGAAGCAAAAACCCATCAGATCAGAAATCCTGCATGGTTTGTTAGTACGACCAGAACAACCTACATTCACCGACATAGACTTCATTCACCAAAGTGTGGGCTTTATACGCCAACGTGCAGGTTTCCACACAGACGTGCCAGCTCCACACACAGATGTATCAGCTCACACACACATGTACTGACTCCACACACAGACGTACTGGCTCCACACACAGACGTGCCAGCTCCACACACACATGTACTGACTCCACATACAGACGTACTGGCTCTACACACAGACGTGCCGGCTCCACACACACATGTACTGACTCCACATACAGACGTACTGGCTCTACACACAGACGTACTGGCTCCACACATGGATGTGACGGATCCATACTCAGACGTACTTGCTCCACACACAGATGTATCGGCTCCACACACAGACGTACCAGCTCCACACACAGATCTACTGGCTCCACACACAGACGTACTGGCTCCACACATGGATGTGACGGATCCACACACAGACGTACTGGCTCCACACACAGATGTATTGGCTCCACACACAGACGTACCAACTCCACGCACAGACGTATCAACTCCACACACAGACATGCTGTCTCCACACACTGACGTGCTGGCTCCACACACTCATGTACTGGCCCCACACACAGATGTACTGGCTCCACACACAGACGTACTGGCTCCACATACGGATGTGACGGATCCACACACAGACTTACTGGCTCCACACAGATGTATCGGCAAAACACAAAGACGTACCAGCTCCACATACAGACGTACTGGCTCCACACATGGATGTGCCGGATCCACACACAGACGTACTGGCTCCACACACAGACATACCGGCTCCACACACAGACATACTGGCTCCACACAGAGACGTACGGGCTCCACACACGGATGTGCCGGCTCCACACACAAATGTACTGGCTCCACACACAGACATACTGACTCCACACAAAAATGTATCGGCAAAACACACAGACATACCAGCTCCACATACAGACGTACTGGCTCCACACACAGATGTGCCGGATCCACACACAGATGTGTCAGCTCCACACACGGACGTGCCGGCTCCACACACAAATGTACTGGCTCCACACACAGACATACTGACTCCACACAAAAATGTATCGGCAAAACACACAGACATACCAGCTCCACATACAGACGTACTGGCTCCACACACAGATGTGCCGGATCCACACACAGATGTGTCAGCTCCACACACGGACGTGCCGGCTCCACACACACATGTACTGACTCCACACACAGATGTACTGGCTCCACACAGAGACGTACTGGCTCCACACACGGATGCGACGGATCCACACCCAGACGTATTGGCTCCACACAGATGTATCGGCAAAGCACAAAGACGTACCAGCTCCACATACAGACGTACTGGCTCCACAAACAGATGTATCGGGTCCACACACAGACATACCGGCTCCACACACAGACATACTGGCTCCACACAGAGACGTACAGGCTCCACACATGGATGTGCCGGCTCCACACACAAATGTACTGGCTCTACACACAGATGTACCGGCTCCACACACAGACATACCGGCTACACACACGGATGTGCCAGCTCCACACACGGATGTATGGGCTCCATACACCGACGTGCTGGCTCCACACATGGATATATGGGCTCCATACACAGATGTACCGGCTCCGCAGACAGACATACCGGCTTCACACACAGAAGTACCGGCTCCACACACAGACATACTGGTTCCACAAACAGACCTACCGGCTCCACACACAGATGTAGCGGCTCCACACACAGACATACCAGCTCCACACACAAATGTTACTGGTTCCACACACAGACATACCGGCTCAACACACAGATGTGCCGCCTCCACATACAGATATACCAGCACCACACACAGATGTGCCAGCTCCACCCATGGATGTATGAACTCCATACACCAATGTGGAGGCTTCTCATACCGATATACCAGCTTCTCACTCAGACATATGGACTCCACACACAGATGTGTGGGCTCCATAAACTGATGTGCAGGCTCAAAACACCAAAATGTGGGCTTCACCCACTGTCATACCAGCTACACACAGTAATTTAAAGGCTCCATACAATTCGGCTCCAAAGCAATGTGTAGACTCCATACACCGATGTATAGGCTCCATACACCGATGTGCGGGCTCCATACACTGATATCAAGGTGCCATACACCGATGTGTGGGCTCCATACACCGATGTGTGGGCTCCATACACCGATGTACATGCTCCATACACTGAAGTGTAGGCTCCATACACTGATATACAGGTGCCATACACCGATGTGTAGGCTCCATACACCGATGTGCGGGCTCCATACACCGATGTGCGGGCTCCATACACCGATGTACATGCTCCATACACTGAAGTGTAGGCTCCATACACTGATATACAGGTGCCATACACCGATGTGTAGGCTCCATACACCGATGTGCGGGCTCCATACACCGATGTGCGGGCTCCATACACCGATGTGTGGGCTCCATACACTGATGTCCAGGTGCCATACACCGATGTGTAGGCTCCATACACCGATGTGTAGGCTCCATGCACCGATGTGCGGGCTCCATACACCGATGTGTGGGCTCCATACACTGATGTGCAGGCACCATACACTAATATACATACACCTTGTACCATGGAGCCTGTACTTTCACATCTCAGGAGAGTTTTTTACTCTGCTGATGTGTGGCCCAGCTATGTAAGGCACATGACTCGCTCCACAATTGTGGATACCAGGGCTATGGGGTACTCGGAGCCGAGCCCATTGATTTCTATGGGAGTTGTCACTGGCAGCGGGACTCGGTCCGTGGCCCTGGCAGTCAAGCGATGGGGAAATATTTACAGGGGATTGTTAGGATAGGTAGTTCGTGACGCCACCTGTGGTATCTGGTTAATTGAACCAGCGCTGCTGTAAGGATCTTCACAGGGGATGTTATGGGGGCAGCTGGGTGGTAGTCTCCACAGGTGAGACGGGTCCCTGGAAGTCTATGGTGATAATGATGCAGGGTGTAAATAATAATTCAGTCGCACTCAATGCAGCTTCTTTTCATACCTTTTACTGGTAGATGGTTCATCAGATCCCAGGGAGCTGGTTGGGGTGGTGTTGTGAATGGGTTTGAGATGAGTTCTGAGCAGAGGCTCCCTCTGGTGGTTACAAGCGGTACTAGTGAGGATTGTGAGGACTGGGAATCAGGTGTTACTGATTGGTCTTATATAAGGGAGTCATTTTCCCATCAGGGTTGCCGGTGATCAATTGTTCTGGTCTGAATCCTTCTTTCCAGTTTCCCTTGTAGCCTGCTGTGTCGTGTCTGTGTGTCGACCCGCCACCACAATTGTGGATTACCAGGGCAATGGGGTACTCAGAGCCGAGCCCGTAGAAGTCTATGGGGATTTTGTCACAGGTAGCTGTGGCTCGGTCTGTGGCCCGGGCGGTCTGGCGTATGTTGGGGATATATTTACAGGGGATTGATTTATGTACAGTTCGTGACGCCACCTGTAGTATTCTGGTAATTAGTACCAGCGCTGCTGTAGATCTCTGAGGGGATGGTGAGGCAGCTAGATGTCGGGTCCCCTACAGGTGGGATGGTCCCTCAAAGTCTATGGGATTTGTGAAGTCGAGTGCAGATAAAGAACACAGTCTCACACGGTCAGCGTCTTTCCATACCTTTACTTGTAAGATGTTCAAGCAGGTCCCAGGGAGGCTGATCCAAGGAGAGTGTATCTTGAGACAGCAGCTGGACAAGTTAGGGCCTCCTTTAACTCCAATAAAACGAGTACAACCAGCCTGAAGCGTAGTTCCCTCAAATCTCCAGCTAATCTTTAGCTGTACCTGCCCAGTCAGCTTAGTGTTAGGGGCCTTCCTGTGAAGGAGCTGAATTCTTATTTTGTCCTGCAGAACTTCAAAGTCTTCACTCCCCCTGACCCCAGTTAGTACTGACTATAAGGGGCTTGTCTGCCGCGACCTAGGGTCCGGTAGATTCCTGGTTTTCTTATCACTGTGCTTGAAACAACAGTGACCCTTCGGTCCCCAGTGACCGGGTGCAAGGTGCTGGACTTCTTCAATCCGTAAGCACTAATCCTATAAATCCACTTGCCTTTCGCCTTGTCCACGCTGGTAACATAAGCACTCAAACTAGCCAAGGTCGAGCAGTCACTTCTTTCTTTTCCTTTCTACGAAGTTAGCCACAGATGCTCAGTTATCACAGGCAGGAGCACGTCTCTGAACCTGATACCGTCCTTTAGACAGGGATGCTGAAGACTTTCTGTACTAAAACTTCTTCTTTCCTTCAGTGTATGCTGAGGAGGTGATACAGCTCTGACTAGACTAAGGTGTATCCAGACACCTATACCAGACTCCACGATATGAACTGGTGATAAAGCAGGCTAGACTCCTTCCTCCCTCCAGACGTCTTCTCTCCCAGTAGTCTAGACACTCACTCCACACGTCCTCACTGTCCGAAGACAGGAACTAGACTAATCACTCTAACACATACTACCTTGACCACTCCCTCTAGAGTATACTCCACTACCCTAAGGGTGTGTCTAGTATATGTCGAGTGAATGGATATTTAGCATTAAACTGCTGTCTCGCCACACACTCTCCAGGGTACTGCGTGTGCCTACCACCAGGGCTACACATTCCCCCATGGTAAAAGACAGCACTCCCGGGCTGTAAAATATAAAAGAGACATTTTGTTTATGCAATAACATTAAACAATAACTTCTTCCCATCCGGGAGGTGAGGAAATCTTGAACGTTGCAAACTTTATAGAAAAATACAAATATTAAATAGCATTCAATAAAATATACAAGATACTTGTGAAGGACCCGCACCAAACCTTCAACGTGGGTCCTGGGTGGGCTGCAGGACGTCCAATTGCAGACCTCACTCAGTGCCACACCACACGGGTTTTGTTTTTCAGAGGTAGTTGTGACTGGTTTATGTAAAACCAAGAGAAAGCACCGAAGCGCAACTATGTACAAGTAAGTTCTGGGTTAGCATAGTCCTTAACCTCCAAGTCCAATGTAAAACCAAAATAGATATAATATCAAAGTGCATAAACTTTTTCTGGTTACTATTTACCATTTACCATTTACCCATTACCCAGCCGGGCATTCTACAGTATATATATTCATTATATAAATTGTGCAAAACTTTTCAAACATTTCAAACTTTTACTATATTACTGATGGTAGACCCGATATGGATCTCACCAACTCTTTACTATTTATTCATTCTCATCACACTTTTCCAATACATTTTCCACCCCGGGGGCTGGAACAACGCAATGGGCCCTTGATCCCAGGACCAGCAAATCATGTGCTGCGATCAGGGTCTGGGTCGCCACAGTTCTGGTGCGAACCTCTAGGGGCGCAACGGGTACAGTCTCTCCATACGACACCGATTGCGTCTCAATTACAGTTAGCGATATGGACCGCGTTAGGGATTGCGATCGAGACTGTGTCGCATGTTGCGATGAAGAGGTGGCTTTAATTCGCGATGAACTCTGGGTCGCTAGTTGCGATGACTTTGCAGGGGGCGATGCTGGGGCACGGCCGGATGTGCTTGAGCTGGAGACAGGGACGCGGTGGTAATGGTGACGGTACCTGCGTCTGGGACGGGGTCACGGACGACGGTGACGTTAAGGGCATACCATCCCTTCATTCCCCAGTGCCGCGTATATGTGACGATATCTCCATTCGCTAAGTCCCTCCCGGGATGGCCTTGCGGCAGGTGGGATTCTACGTCACGCCTGCTGACAAAGACCGCTGGGTAGAGGCCCGGTTCACGGATAAAGCCCCAGCCCTTCCGGAGCTGGAACTCAGTCACACACCCCTGCCGCCGCGGTTTCCCGTAAGGTACCTTTGTCGCGACGAACAGTCTCCTTGTCGGCAATCAGCTCGGCATATTGTCGCTGACGGTTCCTCTGAATTTCCCGCTCTTCCTCCTGCTGACGCCTCTTCTTCTCCTCACGACTCTGCCATTCTTGTTCCCACTGGGCGGTTATAGGCGACGTCATCCAGGCGCGCCATTTCGTCCCAGTCCACATCTGGTAGTGACGGACAGGACCCCTCCGGTGTCCCTGCCGGGGACCGATCATCTGCTGCGGCCTCTTGGCCGGGCGGGCGTTCCGGGATTGGCTGTACCTCCTCAACCTCCTCCGCATCCACCGCTTCACGGTGGGATCAGGAACGGTACTTTCGGGGGCAGCCTCCGGTTGCTCCTTCGCCTTTGGGCAGCAGACTCTTCGGTATTTGGAATCGTGGGGGTTCGTTGAGGGGAGAGGACGCCGTGTTCGTTAGTTGCCACTGCAGCAGGTTACATCGGCGTCTCTCAATCTCTCCAGTCCAGGTTGGACCATCTTCTTTAGGCGTGCGTTCTCCTCCTGAATCTCTAGCAACGCCTGTTGCAGGTGCAGGATCACATAAGACTCGATGCCGATGGCAGCTTGGCGGGGGCACGGGGCCTGCCTTCCTCCGCTGCCCCGCTCAGCTGCACACGTCCTGCCTCCATGATGTTCCAGAAGATTCTCTTCTCTTTCTGCGGAGACATCCGGTCTCTTCCGTGGAGGTGGGATTTGCGTCTCCTCCTCCTCGCAGAGAAGGTGAAGAGGAGGCGGACCTCCTTTGCTGTAGGGCAGGACCGCATATTGTAATAGCACTTTGAGAGGGCAGGCATTTTCTTCGCGCCACAGGGGGGTAGACGCCCACGAAGGTACGCCCACCTTCTTCTCCAGCGCCTGAGGGCGCGAATATGGCGACAAAAATGGCGATTTTGGCGCCAAAAGTGCAAACAGTCCTTTTTCACAAAAACAATTTCCTTAGGCACACAGGGCTCGCAATTCTGCGAGTTTCGCATCCTGTTCGTGACGCCAAAGTTGTGTCGACCCGCCACCACAATTGTGGATTACCAGGGCAATGGGGTACTCAGAGCCGAGCCGTAGAAGTCTATGGGGATTTTGTCACAGGTAGCTGTGGCTCGGTCTGTGGCCCGGGCGGTCTGGCGTATGTTGGGGATATATTTACGGGGATTGATTTATGTACAGTTCGTGATGCCACCTGTAGTATTCTGGTAATTAGTACCAGCGCTGCTGTAGATCTCTGAGGGGATGGTGAGGCAGCTAGATGTCGGGTCCCCTACAGGTGGGACTGGTCCCTCAAAGTCTATGGGATTTGTGAAGTCGAGTGCAGATAAAGAACACAGTCTCACACGGTCAGCGTCTTTCCATACCTTTACTTGTAAGATGTTCAAGCAGGTCCCAGGGAGGCTGATCCAAGGAGAGTGTATCTTGAGACAGCAGCTGGACAAGTTAGGGGCCTCCTTTAACTCCAATAAACGAGTACAACCAGCCTGAAGCGTAGTTCCCTCAAATCTCCAGCTAATCTTTAGCTGTACCTGCCCAGTCAGCTTAGTGTTAGGGGCCTTCCTGTGAAGGGCTGAATTCTTATTTTGTCCTGCAGAACTTCAAAGTCTTCACTCCCCTGACCCAGTTACGTACTGACTATAAGGGGCTTGTCTGCCGCGACCTAGGGTCCGGTAGATTCTGGTTTTCTTATCACTGTGCTTGAAACAACAGTGACCCTTCGGTCCCCAGTGACCGGTGCAAGGTGCTGGACTTCTTCAATCCGTAAGCACTAATCCTATAAATCCACTTGCCTTTCGCCTTGTCCACGCTGGTAACATAAGCACTCAAACTAGCCAAGGGTCGAGCAGTCACTTCTTTCTTTTCCTTTCTACGAAGTTAGCCACAGATGCTCAGTTATCACAGGCAGGAGCACGTCTCTGAACCTGATACCGTCCTTTAGACAGGGATGCTGAAGACTTTCTGTACTAAAACTTCTTCTTTCCTTCAGTGTATGCTGAGGAGGTGATACAGCTCTGACTAGACTAAGGTGTATCCAGACACCTATACCAGACTCCACGATATGAACTGGTGATAAAGCAGGCTAGACTCCTTCCTCCCTCCAGACGTCTTCTCTCCCAGTAGTCTAGACACTCACTCCACACGTCCTCACTGTCCGAAGACAGGAACTAGACTAATCACTCTAACACATACTACCTTGACCACTCCCTCTAGAGTATACTCCACTACCCTAAGGGTGTGTCTAGTATATGTCGAGTGAATGGATATTTAGCATTAAACTGCTGTCTCGCCACACACTCTCCAGGGTACTGCGTGTGCCTACCACCAGGGCTACACATCTGCATCTCCTGCTATCAGATAAGACAATTTCTTATTTTGTGTTTTTGCTATATTTTTGCATTTTGTCCTGCACTTCTGTGGGGGCCTTCAGGGTCCCCTCCGGGGGCTTTTGCCCTCTCAGTTTAGTCCAGCCACTGTGTTTTGTACTTTTGCTTTTTCCAGTTTTTTTTTCAGTGGTGCTGTTTTGATTTTGTTACACCAGAGAACTAATTTAGGTGGAAGAGGTCGTGTGATCTCAGGTGATTTTGAAATTAGTAGAGTTGGTGTTTTTTCAGGGTTTTCTGAGATTGCAGTAAGTACCCTTCCTATCCTTTTCTATTTAGATAGTTTGGGCCCCAGCGTTTGCTCATACTATTTTCTTTCTGTGTCAGTATTTCCTCTTGTCTAACCGCCATTACATGTTTGGGGGCTTTCTATTATCTTTGGGGTTCTGCTCCGGGGCAGATAGCTTTCCTATTTCTATCTTTAGGTGTAGTTAGTTTCTCAGGCTGTGACGAGGCGTCTAGGACCAACGTAGGAACGCTCCACGGCTGCCTCTAGTTTCGGTGGTTAGTCAGGGTACTGCAATCTCATAGATTCCAACTGCTCTGGTGTATTGCCTTTTTTACCTGCACTCCTCAGCTACCGAAACATAACAGTTGGAGAGTGCACATCCGGGTAACAGCTGAGCAGGTTAGAGGCCTCCTTTACTTCGAATGTAGATGAGTCCAACTTGCATGAAGCGAAGTTAACTCTGAAACTCCAGCTTTCTCTATAGCTGTACTGCCGGCCAACGTTGTGGTGAAGCCTTCTAAGTGATGAAACTAAGTCCTTACTTTTTGCATGGCCTTGCTCAAAGTCCCTGTTCCACCTGACTCCGGTTACGTATTGACACTTAGGGCTGCTCTCTGCGACCTGTAGTCCAGATGCCTCGGTTTTCTTGTTACTAAGCTTGAAACTGTAGCAACGCTTCGGACCCCGGTGTCCGGCAATTTAGTGCAGGTAATCCAATACCTGTTGCACTTCTCTAACTTCTCCACTGCGCCCTTCGCCCTGCTTCACGCTCTTAACATAAGCACTTGTAGAATACAATGGCGAGGTCAGCTTTCTCTAGGACTCGCTGAGCAGCCCTCAGTATACTCTAAGTCCCGACTGGACTGATACTGAGCTGATCCGTCCGAAGACAGGAAAACAGATTCCACTACTCTCCCTCCTAGGTTGGCTGACTGACTAACCACCTAAGCTACGTGTCACTCCCTCTTATATCTCAGATGGGTGTGTCTGAAAGAGTGAGTGACAATGAATGAATATCAAGCGTTGCTGTTACCTTCCTGTGCACTCTCCTGGATTTTTATGTGTGCCTGCGTAGCTGGGCTACACACACACATATCCAGGAGAATGCACAGGAAGGTAACCGCAACGCTTGATATCCATTCACGTCACTCACACTTTCAGACACACCCATCAGGGGTATAAAAGGTAGTGACACGTAGCAGTCAGAGATCAGTCAGTGATTCAAGTTTCTGTCTAAGGACAGAGGAGTTCAGTCAAGCTCCGGGTGGCTCAGGAGTGAGTCATCCCAGTCAAGCTTCCTGTCTTAGGACAGTGCAGTTCAGTGTCAGTCCAGTCTGGACTTGGAAGATACTGAGAGCTGATCAGCGAGCTCTAGAAGAAAGCTGACATTACCATCAAAAAGCTACAAGTGCTTATGTTAAGAGCGGGAAGCAGGGCGAAGGGCACAGTGGAGAAGACAGAGAGAAGTACTTCAGGTATTGGATTACCTGCACTAATTCACCGGACACCGGGGTCCGAAGCATTACTAGAGTTTCATGCCTAGTGATAAGATAACCGGAGGCTTTCTGGACTACAGGTCGCAGAGAGCAGCCCTAAGCGTCGATACGTAACCAGAGTCAGGGAGAACGGGGACTTTGAGTCAAGCGCCAGACAAAAGTAAGGACTTAGTTCTCTCAACATCTGATAGTCAGAGACATAGAAGGCTCCACCACAATGTCGGCCGGGCTTTGCAGCTATTGATAAAGCTGGAGATTGCAGAGTTAACTTCGCTTCATGCAAGTTTGGACTCAGATATATATGAAGTAAAGGAGGCCTCTAACCTGCTCAGCGGTTACCCGAATGTGTATTCTCCACCCCGACCAGCTCCCCGGGATCTTCCTGAAACACCTTCAAGTAAAGGTATGAAAAGAAGCTGCATTGTGTGTGACTGAATTCTTATCTACACCCTGCATCATCACCATAGACTTCCAGGGACCCGTCTCACCTGTGGGAGACTTACCACCCAGCTGCCCCATAACATCCTCTGTGAAGATTCTTATAGCAGCGCTGGTCCAATTGATCAGATACCACAGGTGGCGTCACAAACTACCTATCCTTATAATCCCCTGTAAATATCCCCCATCGCATGACTGCCAGGGCCACGGACCGAGTCCCGCTGCCAGTGACAACTCCATAGAAATCAATGGGCTCAGCTCCGAGTACCCCATAGCCCTGGTATCCACAATTGTGGTGCGAGTCATCTAAAAACTTGGCGTCACGAACAGGATACGAAACTTGCAATTGTGAGTCCTGTGTGCCTATATTGAACTGTTTGGTGAAAAAGATTGTTTGCTACATTTGGCGCCAAATACCGCCATTTTACCGCCATATTGGCGCCCTGAGGCGCTGGTGAAGAAGGTGGGCGTGCATTCGTGGGCGTGTACCCCCCTGTGGCGCGAAAGATATGGCCGCCCTCTCAAAATGCTACTATAATGTGCGGTCCTGCCCCACTGCTAAGGAAATCCGCCTCCTCTTCATCTTCTATGCAAAGAGGAGGAGACGCAAATCCCGCCTCCACGGAAGAGACCGGACTGTTCCTGATGGAAACTACAGTCTGGCCTGGGACGAGATGGCGGAAGGACAAGAGAATCTGTACGGGGGAGCAGAGGCGTACAAACCCTGCTCACCGGAGGATTTACTGCCTGTGCCGGAGCTGTCCCCAGATCGGGACACTGACCCCGCTATGCTGGAGCTGCAGAAAGAGAATGCGGTGCTCAGAGGATTAATCCAGTGTCATGCAGACATGCAGGAGACGGAGAGACGCTGGCGTGCCCAGACACAGCGTCTGCTGTGGGACGCAGTGCTCTCTCCCACAAGCATCACGCCGTCACCTGATTTCCCAAGTTCCCTGCTGAGGAAGGCTAAAGAGAAACCGGAGGCTGCCCCCAAAAGTGCTGTACCTGATCCCACCGATGCGGAGGTGGAGGAGAAGGAGGCTGAGGAGGCCATGCCCGCTCCGGAGTGCCAACCAGGCCAGGAGGCCGCAGCAGATTACGGTTCCCCGGTAGGAACACCGGAGGGGTCCCAGCCATCATTGCCGGAAATCGACTGGGACGAGATGGAGCGTCTGGATGATGTGACTTACGACCTCCAAACCGGAAATGCCTGGCAACATTGCGAGAAAGAGAGACAACGGCAGGAGGAAGAAAGAAAGATACAGCGAGACCGACAGGAATGGCATGAAAAGTTCTTCGCTGATAAAGAAACCGTCCGCCGAGATAAAGGTACCCGACGGGAACCGCGGCGTTAGGGGTGCGTCACCGAATTTCAACTCCGCAAGGGCTGGGGCTTTATCCGCGAGCCGGGCCTCTATCCGGGGGTCTTTGTGAGCCGCCGGGACGTAGAGTCCCACTTGCCCATCGGTCATCCTGGGAGGGATCTGATAAATGGGGACATAGTAAGCTATACGCGACACTGGGGTTTAAAGGGATGGTATGCCCTAAACGTCTCTGTTATCAGTGACCCCGTCCCCGACGCCGGTACCGTACACAATACTGAAGCGTCCCAGTCCCGAGCTCTCACCGCACCAGGCCGTGCCCCGGCATCGCCCCCTGCATATTCATATCGACCTACGTCGCCCCCTAAATCGCAATCTGTGACCCATCCTGCATCGCAAGCTAGATCTTATTCTGTGGCACCTACTGCATCGCAATCTGCGTTATATTCCGGAGAGGTCCCAGTGAGGTCCCTACCAGCACAAACAAAAGATGTTGCGACACAGACTTATATCGCAGGACATGATCTCTTTGTAATGCGATCAAAAGAACACCGCGTCGTTCCAGCCCCAGGAGTGGAAGACATTATTGAAGTTTGCAAGAAAAATGAAAGCCAGTAGGACCAGACAGGGGTTTACTGCACCTGAAAATTGTATACAGTTTGACGAAGAAGTTTTATGAAAAGTTGCACTTTAGAGATATGTATAGAAATGTTTACATAATGTGCATAGTATGCTTAGAATACCCCAGTTGGGTAAAGTGAATACTTGAAATATATAAATATATGTGTTTAACCATGCCAATGGACTGCGTGGCTGTGGACTGTGCCAGCCCAAGAACTTATATTGTAAATAGTTTGCACTACGGTGCTACATCTTGGTTTTACACGAAACCATCACTATCTACCTCTCAAGAAAAACCCGTATGGTTTGGCCTAGAGTGAGGTCTGCAGTCAGAAGTCCTGCAGCCCACCCAGGACCCACGTGGGAGGTTTTTGGTGCGGGTCCTCCACAAGAATTTGTCTTGTATAATGAGAATGTTTTGATACTTTGATACTTTTGTATTTTTCTAATGTACAAATTGTAACGTTCAAGAAGTCTTACCTCCCGGATGGGATGAGTTAAAAATGTTGTTGTTTAATGCAAAACAAAAATGTTTTTCTTTTTCTCTTTTACAGCCCGGGAGTGCTGTGTTTAACCAAGGGGGGATGTGTGGCCCAGCTATGTAAGGCACACATATCCAGGAGAATGCACAGGAAGGTAACCGCAACGCTTGATATCCATTCACGTCACTCACACTTTCAGACACACCCATCAGGGGTATAAAAGGTAGTGACACGTAGCAGTCAGAGTTCAGTCAGTGATTCAAGTTTCCTGTCTAAGGACAGAGGAGTTCAGTCAAGCTCCGGGTGGCTCAGGAGTGAGTCATCCAGTCAAGCTTCCTGTCTTAGGACAGTGCAGTTCAGTGTCAGTCCAGTCTGGACTTGGAAGATACTGAGAGCTGATCAGCGAGCTCTAGAAGAAAGCTGACATTACCATCAAAAAGCTACAAGTGCTTATGTTAAGAGCGGGAAGCAGGGCGAAGGGCACAGTGGAGAAGACAGAGAGAAGTACTTCAGGTATTGGATTACCTGCACTAATTCACCGGACACCGGGGTCCGAAGAATTACT
This sequence comes from Oophaga sylvatica, assembly GCA_033576555.1. NCBI lineage: Eukaryota > Metazoa > Chordata > Amphibia > Anura > Dendrobatidae > Oophaga > Oophaga sylvatica. The sequence goes on from JARQOD010000005.1 coordinate 48,647,654, forward strand.
AGAGTTTCATGCCTAGTGATAAGATAACCGGAGGCTTTCTGGACTACAGGTCGCAGAGAGCAGCCCTAAGCGTCGATACGTAACCGGAGTCAGGGAGAACGGGGACTTTGAGTCAAGCGCCAGACAAAAGTAAGGACTTAGTTCTCTCAACATCTGATAGTCAGAGACATAGAAGGCTCCACCACAATGTCGGCCGGGCTTTGCAACTATTGAGAAAGCTGGAGATTGCAGAGTTAACTTCGCTTCATGCAAGTTTGGACTCAGATATATATGAAGTAAAGGAGGCCTCTAACCTGCTCAGCGGTTACCCGAATGTGTATTCTCCACCCCGACCAGCTCCCGGGATCTTCCTGAAACACCTTCAAGTAAAGGTATGAAAAGAAGCTGCATTGTGTGTGACTGAATTCTTATCTACACCTTGCATCATCACCATAGACTTCCAGGGACCCGTGTCACCTGTGGGAGGACTTACCACCCAGCTGCCCCATAACATCCCCTGTGAAGATTCTTATAGCAGCGCTGGTCCAATTGATCAGATACCACAGGTGGCGTCACGAACTACCTATCCTTATAATCCCCTGTAAATATCCCCCATCGCATGACTGCCAGGGCCACGGACCGAGTCCCGCTGCCAGTGACAACTCCCATAGAAATCAATGGGCTCGGCTCCGAGTACCCATAGCCCTGGTATCCACAATTGTGGTGCGAGTCACTAGCAAATTATCTTTCCTCAATGACCTGTTATTTATGATAATATTTTTATTCTGCAATTTTTGAGATATCTGTGTTTTTTTTTTACCTTTCATGTTTTTTAATAATAAGAATTCAGTAGTTTTTTATCCAAAGTGCAAATTTTCTGATTTCATCTGTTAATGAGGTTGTCACTCTATTAAATATGAAATTTGTCTAGTAGGGCACTCAAAAAATAACTTTTTTAATAAGATTGTAAAAGGCAATCATTCTTGAAGCAGATTTTGTTGTCATATACTTGTGTTTGTTTTTCATTTGATCTCAGAACGTCCATATTCCCAGTGCTGGTAGTTGCACATGCCCAGTGTTGGTGGTCGCACATGCCAGTGCTGGTGGTCGCACATGCCCAGTGCTGGATGTCCAGTGCTGGTGGTCACACATGACCAGTGCTGGTGGTCGTACATTCCCAGTTGCTGGTGGTCGCACATGCCCAGTGCTGGTGGTCGCACATTCCCAGTGCTGTTGGTCTTATGTGCCCAGTGCTGATGGTCCCACATGCCCAGTGCTGGTGGTCGCACATTCCCAGAGCTGGTGGCCGCACATGCCCAGTGCTGGTAGTCGCACATTCCCAGTGCTGGTGGTTTTACATGCCCAGTGCTGGTGGTCATACGTGCCCAGTGCTGGTGGTCGCACATGCCAAGTTCTGGTGGTCGCACATTCCCAGTGCTGGTGGTTGTACATGCCCAGTGCTGGTGGTCGCACATTCCCAGTGCTGGTGGTTGTACATGCCCAGTGCTTGTGGTCGCACATTCCCAGTGCTGGTGGTTGTACATGCCCAGTGCTGGTAGTCGCACATTCCCAGTGCTGGTGGTTTTACGTGCCCAGTGCTGGTGGTCATACGTGCCCAGTGCTGGTGGTCGCACATGCCAAGTTCTGGTGGTCGCACATTCCCAGTGCTGGTGGTTGTACATGCCCAGTGCTGGTGGTCGCACATTCCCAGTGCTGGTGGTTGTACATGCCCAGTGCTTGTGGTCGCACATTCCCAGTGCTGGTGGTTGTACATGCCAAGTGCTGGTGGTCGCACATTCCCAGTGCTGGTGGTCATACCTGCTCAGTGCTGGTGGTTGCACATGAACAGTGCTGGTGGTCGCACATTCCTAGTGCTTGTGGTCGTACATTCCCAGTGCTGGTGGTCGCACATTCCCAGTGCTGGTGGTTGTACATGCCCAGTGCTGGTGGTTGTACATGCCCAGTGCTGGTGGTCGCACATTCCCAGTGCTGGTGGTTGTACATGCCCAGTGCTGGTGGTCGCACATTCCCAGTGCTGGTGGTCATACATTCCTAGTGCTTGTGGTCGTACATTCCCAGTGCTGGTGGTCGCACATTCCCAGTGCTGGTGGTTGTACATGCCCAGTGCTGGTGGTTGTACATGCCCAGTGCTGGTGGTCATACATTCCTAGTGCTTGTGGTCGCACATTCCCAGTGCTGGTGGTTGTACATGCCCAGTGCTGGTGGTTGTACATGCCCAGTGCTGGTGGTCGCACATTCCCAGTGTTGGTGGTCGCACGTGCCCAGTGCTGGTGGTCGCACATGCCCAGTGCTGGATGTCCAGTGCTGGTGGTCACACATGACCAGTGCTGGTGGTCGTACATTCCCAGTGCTGGTGGTCGCACATGCCCAGTGCTGGTGGTTGCACATTCCCAGTGCTGGTGGTTGCACATTCCCAGTGCTGGTGGTCGCACATTCCAGTGCTGGTGGTTGTACATGCCCAGTGCTGGTGGTTGCACATGAACAGTGCTGGTTGTTGCACATTCCTAGTGCTTGTGGTCGTACATTCCCAGTGCTGGTGGTCGCACATTCCCAGTGCTGGTGGTCATACGTGCCCAGTGCTGGTGGTCGCACATGCCAAGTTCTGGTGGTCGCACATTCCCAGTGCTGGTGGTTGTACATGCCCAGTGCTGGTGGTCGCACATTCCCAGTGCTGGTGGTTGCACATTCCTAGTGCTTGTAGTCGTACATTCCCAGTGCTGGTGGTTGCACATGAACAGTGCTGGTGGTTGCACATGCCCAGTGCTGGTGGTTATACATGTCCAGTGCTGGTGGTTGCACATTCCCAGTTCTGGTGGTCGCACATTCCCAGTGCTGGTGGTTGTACATGCCCAGTGCTGGTGGTCGCACATTCCCAGTGCTGGTGGTTGTACATGCCCAGTGCTGGTGGTTGCACATGAACAGTGCTGGTGGTTGCACATTCCTAGTGCTTGTGGTCGTACATTCCCAGTGCTGGTGGCTGTACATGCCCAGTGCTGGTGGTTGTACATGCCCAGCGCTGGTGGTCGCACATTCCCAGTGCTGGTGGTCATACATGCCCAGTGCTGGTGGTTGCACATGAACAGTGCTGGTTGTTGCACATTCCTAGTGCTTGTGGTCGTACATTCCCAGTGCTGGTGGTTGCACATGAACAGTGCTGGTGGTTGCACATTCCTAGTGCTTGTGGTCGTACATTCCCAGTGCTGGTGGTTGCACATGAACAGTGCTGGTGGTTGCACATGCCCAGTAGTTCAGCCCCATCATGTCCTCTTGAATATAGGTGAAAATGTTAATTCTGCAATTGTCTTGCTAAAGTAAAAGGTCCAGACACTTCTGATGGAATTTATCTATCGAGCTGAAAATAGCTAAAGTCAGCACAGTCTCAGTGTTTCCTTAGCAAACCCCTTCCTGACTTGTGACACAGCGTATGTGTCATGAAATGATCGCGTTCCTGCGGGTCGGGTGACCGGGGTCACTGAAAGGTCACCCGACCCGCAGGCACAAGACCCTTTGTGCTTCACCACAGGGGTGTTGGCTTAACCCCCACATGGCTACGATCGCTCTGATTGGCTGTTAAAAGTTAAACAGTGCTCCCTTTATTCCGAGCCCCGACGTGTGCCCAAACAGTGGTTTACCCCCACATATGGGGTATCAGCGTACTCAGGAAAAATTGCACAACAACTTTGGGGGTCTAATTTCTCCTGTTACCCTTGGGAAAAAAAATTGGGGACTAAAAAATTATTTTTGTGGAAAAAAAATGATTTTTTATTTTCACAGCTCTGCGTTATAAACTTTTGTGATGAACTTGGAGATTCAAAGTGCTCACCACACATCTAGAGGAGTTCCTTGGGGGATCTAGTTTCCAAAATGGGGTCACTTGGGGGGGTTTCTACTGTTTAGGCACATCATGGGCTCTGCAAACGTAACATGACGCCCGCAGACCATTCCATCAAGTCGGCATTTCAAAACGTCACTACTTCCCTTCCGAGCCCCGACGTGTGCCCATACAGTAGTTTTCTCCCACATATGGGATATCAGCGTACTCAGGACAAATTGGACAACAACTTTTGGGGTCTAATTTCTCCTGTTACCATTGGAAAAAAAAAATTGGGGACTAAAAGATCATGTTTGTGGAAAAAATATGATTTTTTTTTCATGCCCGGGCATTATAAACTTCTGTGTAGCGCTTGGAGGTTCAAAGTGCTCACCGCACAGCTAGATAAGTTCCGTGTGGTGTCTAGTTTCCAAAATGGGGTCACTTGTTGGAAGTTTCTACTGTTTAGGCACATCAGGAACTCTGCAAACATAACATAATGCCCGCAGACCATTCCATCAAAGTCAACATTTCAAAACGTCACTACTTCCCTTCCAAGCCCCAACGTGTCCCTGAACAGTGGTTCCCCCCACATATGGGGTACCAGTGTACTCAGGACAAACTGTACAACAACTTTTGGGGTCCAATTTCTCCTGTTACCCTAGTAAAAATAAAAAATTGTGGGTTGAAAAAAATTAAGTCAGTTTTTGAGGAAAAAAATGAATTTTTATTTTTACGGCTCTGCATTATAAACTTCTGTGAAGCACGTGGGGTTCAAGGTGCTCACCACACATCTGGATAAGTTCCTTGGGGGGTCTAGTTTACAAAATGAGTCACTTGTGGGGGGTTTCTACTGTTTAGGCACATCAGGGGCTCTGCAAACGCAACATGATGCCCGCAGAACATTCCATCAAGTCTACATTCCAAAATGGCGCTCCTTCCCTTCTGAGCCCTGTCGTGCGCCCAAACAGTGATTTATGACCACATATGAGGTATCTTTGTACTCAGGAGAAATTGCCCAACAAATTTTAGGATCCATTTTATCCTGTTGCCCATGCAAAAATGAAAAAATTGATGCTAAAATAACATTTTTGTTGGAAAAATTAAAATGTCCATTTTTTCCTTCCACGTTGCTTTAGTTCCTGTGAAGCACCTGAAGGGTTAATAATCTTCTTGAATGTAGTTTTGAGTAGCTTGAGGGTTGCAGTTTTTATAATGGTGTCACTTTTGGGTATTTTCTACCATATAGACCCCTCAAAGTGACTTCAAATGTGAGGTGGTCCCAAAAAAAAATGGTTTTGTAAATTTTGCTGTAAAAATGAGAAATCGCTGGTCAACTTTTAACCCTTATAACTTCCTAACAAAAAAAAATTTTGTTTCCAAAGTTGTGTTGATGTAAAGTAGACATGTGGGAAATGTTATTTATTAACTATTTTGTGTCACATAACTGTCTGGTTTAACAGAATAAAAATTAAAAATTTGAAAATTGCAAAATTTTCAAATTTTCGCCAAATTTCCATTTTTTTCACAAATAAACGCAAAAATGATCGACCTAAATTTACCACTAACATGAAGCCCAATATGTCACGAAAAAACAATCTCAGAATCGCTAGGATCCGTTGAAGCGTTCCTGAGTTATTACCTCATAAAGGGACACTGGTCAGAATTGCAAAAATGGCAAGGTCATGAAGGGGAAGTGAATCTACATGTTTAACCTTGTCGAAATATTTTTCATAATTCAATCTCTTCAGATTTTATATTGGAAACTGCATACCTCATTACGCTGATCTCTTAGACCTGATGAATCGGGTGTACTTACTTTGAAAAAAAAGTCCTATCAGCATGACTGTGTAATTCTTTATGAATATTTTCACACCTAATATTAAGATGAGAATAATAATATGACAGGATAACACAGGCATTATTACTTAGAGATTATATCAGCCTCTCCACACTGTGGAATCTGGTGACAGCTTTGCTTTATGAGAAATGGTGCTCCATTTTGCTTCTTCTCTAACAATAATTCATCACAGATTATTAATTTTTTTTTACCTTTTCATTTTGCTTTTTGAGGTCTGTGGTCGATATTTCCTGATAATTGAAATTTACAAATATATATATCCAGAATGACGACTGCCAAAATGAGTATTTTTCTCGGAATTTGACAAAGTGTTTGAATATTTTCCTAAAGTAAAAGTTTTGTGAGAGAAGTATTAAATGAGTGACGCACAAGTGGCCGAGCTTCATGTGGATTAAACATTTTTCAAAATCTCCGACTGTTTTCAAAAATGTTTAACACAACGGTTTTGGTTTAACGTTCGCTGTGTTGTACACAGGTATATCACAATTTGGGGAATTTTGCTCAATGGATCTCCCCTTTAACAGGACACTCGCCACTGAGGTCATTCTTCTTGGATTTTCCCGTAATTTTAAGATAAACCTTCTACTTTTCTTTTTCTTCTCCGCCATCTATGCTGTCACTATATTTGGCAATGGCTTTATGGTGTGTGTTATCGCCGTCAGCCCTCACTTACACACTCCCATGTACTTTTTCCTCTGTAATTTAGCCGTTATAGACTTTTTTTATTCTTCGTCGACAGTTCCGAAACTTCTGTTGATTCTCTTGACGGGTGGAAAAACGTCAATTACCGCTTGTGGCCTTCAAGTGTTTGTTGGGCTGTATCTCGGAAGTACCGAGAGCATGTTGCTTGTCCTCATGGCATATGACCGATTTGCCGCCATTTGTAGACCTCTCTACTATCCCGTTCTTATGAGGTGGAGCGTTTGCTATCGACTCATTGTCCTTGTTTGGATCTGCAGTTTTATGACCACGATGGTGCCATCGTTACTGATGCCAATGAAGGCTTGTAACCCAAACCAGATCAATCACTTCGCATGTGAGGTCCTCGCAGTCATAAAGTTGTCATGCGACAGCACTCGTGACAGTGAGCTGGTAATCTTTTTTCTCAGTTTTTTATCTTTGCTCCTTCCATTTTTCTTTATTTTACTATCTTACACTTTTATTATTTCCTCTGTGCTAAAGATCCAATCTGCCGGAAGATCTAAAGCCTTCTCCACGTGTAGCTCCCATCTAACGGTGGTGGTGATGTACTATGGGACAGCCTTGGCTATGTACTTTCGTCCCGCCTCACATAACGCATCCAATCAAGCCAAATATGTTTCCGTTTTTTATGGTATTATGATTCCATTGTTAAATCCTCTGATTTACAGCCTGAAAAACAAAGAGGTCACCAAAATATTATTCATAAAGCCGACAGTTTCAGGCTCGCTTGCTACAATAGGAGGAAACCATTGATAACGTCGAGCTTCCGGCACAGATGAAACATTCAATGCACCATTAATACAAGAGTCCAACAGGAGACCTGGATCAAAGTTTGATTATCACTTTTAAACCCTTAACACAGGAACAAATTTTTCACTTTTGCGCTTTTGATTTTTCTTCCCCGTCTTCCAAGAAGCATAACTTTTTTATTTGAGGACTTGTTTTTTTTGCGGTATGAGTTGTAGTTTTGTTTTCCATCATTCATTTTACAGTATAAGGCACCGAAGAAAGTGAAAAATTTTCCAAGTTTGGTGAAAAAAATGCAATTACGCCTTTCATTTTTTGGCTTTTGTTTTTACGGCGTTCAATGTAAATGTGATGGTAAAATGACCTAAAAACATGATTCTACCGGTCACTGTGATTATGACGATACCAAACTTGCATTACTGTGGTGGAATAAAATCTGAAATTTGTCAAAAAATAAAATTTGATTTGCATCGCTATCTGTAACATTTTTATGTATTCAGATATTGATTTCAATGATACAAATTTAATGTAGATCTGACATTTTGATCACTTTTAATTGCACTTTCAGAGAGGTGAAGCGACCCAAAAACTGCAATACTGGCATTTCAATTTTTATTCTTCTTTATGGCATTTACCATTTTGCATACTTAATTACATATTTTGATAGAAAGAACTTTTATAATAACAAGTATGTTTATAATTTAACTTTTTTTTATTATTTTTTAATGAACGACAAGAGGGTTGATTAAAATTTTTGTATTTTTTTTATATTTTAAAACCTTATTTTAAGTTTTACTCTATTTTATTAGTCATTTGGTATTATCAGACATAGTGGAAATCATGGTCTGATATGGAGCTTAAACTGTGAGGAGCTTCACAGGAGTACCAACATAGAAGCTGTGGGGGCCTTCAGCGGGCCCTGGATTCCACTGTAACTCATCCCTATTATTTGCATTCATGCAATGGTGACCAGTCCTTTTAAATGTTGCTGTCATAGATTGACAGCAGCATCTAAATGGCTAATAGCAGCGATTGGAGCTCAGTTGTTAAAGTCCGTTGATCTTAGCTTCTGAATCTGCTACACAAAGCATGACTCGTTCAATTCTAGAGTGTTAGGGGGTAAAAAAATTATATTATTATCTGCAAGACAGAGTTTTGAAGACTATTTATACCGCCATATGATGAAACTGGTTCCTTATCAGCTTCTCTGGATGGTTCCAATAACACACAAAACAGTCCCAGCAAAATACCTAAGATGGTGCAAAATTGCAGAGTCTCATCCTTCCTTTGACTTGCCAGGATTAGAGCAGCAGCGATTTTGTGGCTACCAGGGCTGACTACTACCACCAGTGTCATCCTGCTTTTGACGGGCTCTCACAAAAAAGACATAACAATAAACTTAGGAAGATGACAGTCAATTGAGGCACGTGACCAGGTGACTGGAGGGTCACAACCTAGCGTCTCCGAACATCTCCATGGGGCCTGGTGAAGCATGGGTCCTAATTTTGACTTCCCCATATGTATCCATGGGGCCAGGTGACTGGAGGGTCCCAATACTGGCTTTCTCAAATGTATCCATGGGGCCAGGTGACCAGGGGTTCACAACTTGGCTTCTGCAAACATATCCATGGGTTCAGTGATGGTCAATGGAGCAGCTCTGTATTCTATCAGTTACGGCCGGGGTCCTTAAACTGGCATCCTGTAGCATGTCAAGACTGTGTCACTCTGGATGGAGCCATCAAAGAATTTAAAATGGAGAGCAAAAGCTGGAAAAAGATGACAGAATTGCTGTTTTTTGTTTATCTTGAAAAAAGGCATCAATAAGTGATATTTATCCCAAAAATGGTACCAATGAAAAAAAAGTCACAGCTATATGGTAATAATGGTTGAAAAAAGACAAATGCTCATCAAACTCAACCAAAATACATGATCCATTCCACCCCAAAAGAGCTCATCTGTCCCTCCTGATCACAATTGTCAATTCACTGGACCAAACTTTCCGAAAAGAAGTTTACACATTTCCATAATTATTTGTTATTTTCTTCTTCTATTATTGGTTCCCACTGTGACCGGCCCCGAGGGGAGACCATTCTGCAGATTAAGGGTATGTGCACGTGACAACATTTTCAAGTGAGTCCACTCAAGAATTCATCTGAAAAAGTGCTCATTGAATGTCAAAAAGAATGAAGATATACACTGCCATGTCAAAACATCTTGGTGTGCATATATTCTTTCATTTTGAGGGTTTTTTAACTGTTTGAGGCATTCGAAAGCCAAGAAGCAGCTAAAAGAAGTGACTTGGTCATCCTTCAGATGGCTTCAGAATCCTCTCGTAGTTTATATACACAAAAAAGTAGACAGCGACAAAGCCACCAAGTTGAGGTCTGGAGAGACGTTAAAGAAGACACATAAGGAAAGACCACAGCATTTTCCTTAAGCTTCTTCTGTTTCCAAAACTCAATGGAGAAATAAAAATGTTAACGTCCCGTTCCATTGCAGCCATTTTTTGTTTTTCTGTGTGTTGGATTGTCACTGGCGTGTAGAGATGTCATTTTTATTGACACAGTAACAGCAATTCTGAGATTACTGTTTTTTTTGTTTACGAGCTTTATCCTATGGGTTAAAAAAATCTTTTATTTTGATAGATCAGACTTTTGCAGACTTGAAAAAACAAATATTTTTATTTTTTAATTTGCACTTTTTTTTTAGGCATCACTGCGAATGAACCTGTGTTCACGTTCTGGCTTGTACCATATTCCATAATATATTAGTATTACAAAGTTTTGTATAAGTAAAAAGTTCCTATGAAGCCACAGACACAGACTAGTTTTCATAGGTCTGCAAGGATAGTGGTGGGGTCCTTCTGTAGCTGGACGACTGCCATGGAAGTCTCTCGGAACCCGATATTGCTTTTTACGGAAGATGTTTGATGTTCACCAGAACAGACCCCAACATTGATCGAACCACTTAAATGCTGCTGTCGTAGATTGAGAATAACATTTTCATGGTTAAACAATATTGAACGGAGAAAGGTCCAATCACTGGTGGTAGAGTCATGCGCTGACTGTATAGCAAAGCCGGCACCGGCTGGGTGTTGAGTGGGCATAGCTTTTCAGTACTTGTTCACGAAATGTCAGGCAGAAGTTAAATCTCTCACCATATAGAAAACCAAAAACAACCCCTTCAAGACCTGTGACACAGCGTATGTGTCATGAAAGGATCGCGTTCCTGCAGGTCGGGTGACCGGGGTCACTGAAAGGTCACCCGACCCGCAGGCACAAGACCCTTTGTGCTTCACCACAGGGGGGTTGGCTTAACCCCCCCGTGGCCACGATCGCTCTGATTGGCTGTTAAAAGTAAAACAGTGCTCCCTTTATTCCGAGCCCCGACGTGTGCCCAAACAGTGGTTTACCCCCACATATGGGGTATCAGCGTACTCAGGAAAAATTGCACAACAACTTTGGGGGTCTAATTTCTCCTGTTACCCTTGGGGAAAAAAAATGGGGACTAAAAAATTATTTTTGTGAAAAAAAAATGATTTTTTATTTTCACAGCTCTGCGTCATAAACTTTTGTGAAGAACTTGGAGATTTAAAGTTCTCAACAGTTGTGTCGACCCGCCACCACAATTGTGGATTACCAGGGCAATGGGGTACTCAGAGCCGAGCCCGTGGAAGTCTATGGGGATTTTGTCACAGGTAGCTGTGGCTCGGTCTGTGGCCCGGGCGGTCTGGCGTATGTTGGGGATATATTTACAGGGGATTGATTTATGTACAGTTCGTGACGCCACCTGTAGTATTCTGGTAATTAGTACCAGCGCTGCTGTAGATCTCTGAGGGGATGGTGATGCAGCTAGATGTCGGGTCCCCTACAGGTGGGACTGGTCCCTCAAAGTCTATGGGATTTGTGAAGTCGAGTGCAGATAAAGAACACAGTCTCACACGGTCAGCGTCTTTCCATACCTTTACTTGTAAGATGTTCAGGCAGGTCCCAGGGAGGCTGATCCAAGGAGAGTGTATCTTGAGACAGCAGCTGGACAAGTTAGGGGCCTCCTTTACTTCCAATACAACGAGTACAACCAGCCTGAAGCGTAGTTCCCTCAAAATCTCCAGCTAATCTATAGCTGTACCTGCCCAGTCAGCTTTGTGTTAGGGGCCTTCCTATGAAGGAGCTGAATTCTTATTTTGTCCTGCAGAAACTCCAAAGTCTTCACTCCCCCTGACCCCAGTTACGTACTGACTATAAGGGGCTGTCTGCCGCGACCTAGGGTCCGGTAGATTCCTGGTTTTCTTATCACTGTGCTTGAAACAACAGTGACCCTTCGGTCCCCAGTGACCGGGTGCAATGTGCTGGACTTCTTCAATCCGTAAGCACTAATCCAATAAATCCACTTTGCCTTTCGCCTTGTCCACGCTGGTAACATAAGCACTCAAACTAGCCAAGGGTCGAGCAGTCACTTCTTTCTTTTCCTTCCTTCAAAGTTAGCTACAGATGCTCAGTTATCAACAGGCAGGAGCACGTCTCTGAACCTGATACCGTCCTTTAGACAGGGATGCTGAAGGCTTTCTGTACTAAAACTTCTCCTTTCCTTCAGTGTATGCTGAGGAGGTGATACAGCTCTGACTAGACTAAGGTGTATTCAAACACCTATACCAGACTCCACGATATGAACTGATGATAAAGCAGGCTAGACTCCTTCCTCCCTCCAGACGTCTTCTCTCTCTGAAGTCTAGACACTCACTCCACACGTCCTCACTGTCCGAAGACAGGAACTAGACTCAAAATCACTCTAACACATACCTTGACCACTCCCTCAAGAGTAAACTCCACTACCCTAAGGGTGTGTCTAGTATATGTTGAGTGAATGGATATTTAGCATTAAACTGCTGTCTCGCCACACACTCTCCAGGGTACTGCGTGTGCCTAACACCAGGGCTACACATTCCCCCATGGTAAAAGACAGCACTCCCGGGCTGTAAAATACAAAAGAGACATTTTGTTTATGCAATAAACATCAAACAATAACATCTTCCCATCCGGGAGGTGAGAATATCTTGAACGTTGCAAACTTTATAGAAAAATACAAATATTAAATAGCATTCAATAAATATACAAGATACTTGTGAAGGACCCGCACCAAACCTTCAACGTGGGTCCTGGGTGGGCTGCAGGACATCCGATTGCAGACCTCACTCAGTGCCACACCACACGGGTTTTGTTTTCAGAGGTAAGTTGTGACTGGTTTATGTAAAACCAAGAGAAAGCACCGAAGCGCAACTATTTACAAGTAAGTTCTGGGTTAGCATAGTCCTTAACCTCCAAGTCCAATGTAAAACCAAAGACATATTATATCAAATCACATAATACGAAAGTGCAACTTTTCTGGTTACTGTTTATCATTTACCCAGCCGGGCATTCTACAGTTAGAAATATATATATTCACTATATAATTTGTGCAAAACTTTATAAAACATTTCAAACTTTTTACTTTTGGTAGACCCGATATGGATCTCACCAATTCTTCACTATCTTATTCATTTTCTGCAAATACACTTTCCACTACTTTTTCCACCCCGGGGGCTGGAACAACGCAATGGGCCCTAGATCCCAAGACTAGCAAATCATGTGCTGCGATCAGGGTCTGGGTCGCCACAGTTCTGGTGCGAACCTCTAGGGGCGCAACGGATACATTTTCTTCACGTGACACCGATTGCGTCTCAATCACAGTTAGCGATATGGACCGCGTCAGGGATTGCGATTGCGACTGGGTCGCATGTTGCGATGTAGCGGTGGCTTTAATTTGCGATGAACTCTGGGTCGCTAGTTGCGATGACTTTGCAGGGGGCGATGCTGGGGCACGGCCGGATGCTGCTTGAGCTGGAAACGGGGACGCTGCGGTAATGGTGACGGTACCTGCGTCTGGGACGGGGTCGCGGACGATGGCGACGTTAAGGGCATACCACCCCTTCATTCCCCAGTGCCGCGTATATGTGACGATATCTCCATTTGCTAAGTCCCTCCCGGGATGGCCTTGCGGCAGGTGAGATTCTACGTCACGCCTGCTGACGAAGACCGCTGGGTAGAGGCCCGGTTCACGGATAAAGCCCCAGCCCTTCCGGAGCTGGAACTCAGTCACACACCCCTGCCGCCGCGGTTCCCTCAGGGTACCTTTATCTCTTCGGACGCTCTCTTTGTCCGCGATCAGCTCGGCATATTGTCGCTGACGGTTCCTCTGAGTTTCCCGCTCTTCCTCCTGCTGGCGTTTCTTCTTCTCCTCACGACTCTGCCATTCCTGTTCCCACTGGGCGGTATAAGCGACGTCATCCAGGCGCGCCATTTCGTCCCAGTCCACATCTGGTAGTGACGGACAGGACCCCTCCGGTGTCCTTGCCGGGGACCGATCATCTGCTGCGGCCTCTTGGCCGGGCGGGCGTTCCGGGATTGGCTGTACCTCCTCAACCTCCTTCGCTTCCACCGCTTCACCGGTGGGATCGGGATCGGTACTTTCGGGGGCAGCCTCCGGTTGCTCCTTCGCCTTAGGCAGCAGACTCTTCGGTATCTGGAATCGTGGGGGTTCGTTGAGGGGAGAGACCACCGTGTCCCACAGCCTCCGCTGTTCCAGGGTGCGCCGGCGTCTCTCTATTTCTTCAAAGCCAGGTTGGTCCTGGACCATCTTCTTCAGGCGTGCATTTTCTTCTCTTGTCTCAAGCAACGCCTGCTTCAGGTGCAGGATCACGGATAACTCCGGTGTTGGTGGCAGCTTGGCTGAGGCACGGGGCCTGCCTTCCTCCGCTTCCCAGCTCGGCTGCACACGTCCTGCCTCCATCATGTTCCAGAAGATTCTCCCTTCTTCCTGCGGAGACATCCGGTCTCTTCCGTGGAGGTGGGGTTTGCGTCTCCTCCTCCTCGCAGGGAAGGTGAAGAGGAGGCGGACCTCCTTTGCTGTAGGGCAGGACCGCATGTTGTAGTAGCACTTTGAGAGGGCAGGCATTTTCTTCGCGCCACTGGGGGGTAGGCGCCCACGAAGGTACGCCCACCTTCTTCTCCAGCACCTGAGGGCGCGAATATGGCGACAAAAATGGCGATTTTGGCGCCAAAAGTGCAAACAGTCCTCTTTCACAAAAACAATTCCTTAGGCATACAGGGCTCGCAATTCTGCGAGTTTCGCATCCTGTTCGTGACGCCAAGTTGTTGTGTCGACCCGCCACCACAATTGTGGATTACCAGGGCAATGGGGTACTCAGAGCCGAGCCCGTGGAAGTCTATGGGGATTTTGTCACAGGTAGCTGTGGCTCGGTCTGTGGCCCGGGCGGTCTGGCGTATGTTGGGGATATATTTACAGGGGATTGATTTATGTACAGTTCGTGACGCCACCTGTAGTATTCTGGTAATTAGTACCAGCGCTGCTGTAGATCTCTGAGGGGATGGTGATGCAGCTAGATGTCGGGTCCCCTACAGGTGGGACTGGTCCCTCAAAGTCTATGGGATTTGTGAAGTCGAGTGCAGATAAAGAACACAGTCTCACACGGTCAGCGTCTTTCCATACCTTTACTTGTAAGATGTTCAGGCAGGTCCCAGGGAGGCTGATCCAAGGAGAGTGTATCTTGAGACAGCAGCTGGACAAGTTAGGGGCCTCCTTTACTTCCAATACAACGAGTACAACCAGCCTGAAGCGTAGTTCCCTCAAAATCTCCAGCTAATCTATAGCTGTACCTGCCCAGTCAGCTTTGTGTTAGGGGCCTTCCTATGAAGGAGCTGAATTCTTATTTTGTCCTGCAGAAACTCCAAAGTCTTCACTCCCCTGACCCCAGTTACGTACTGACTATAAGGGGCTGTCTGCCGCGACCTAGGGTCCGGTAGATTCCTGGTTTTCTTATCACTGTGCTTGAAACAACAGTGACCCTTCGGTCCCCAGTGACCGGGTGCAATGTGCTGGACTTCTTCAATCCGTAAGCACTAATCCAATAAATCCACTTTGCCTTTCGCCTTGTCCACGCTGGTAACATAAGCACTCAAACTAGCCAAGGGTCGAGCAGTCACTTCTTTCTTTTCCTTCCTTCAAAGTTAGCTACAGATGGTCAGTTATCAACAGGCAGGAGCACGTCTCTGAACCTGATACCGTCCTTTAGACAGGGATGCTGAAGGCTTTCTGTACTAAAACTTCTCCTTTCCTTCAGTGTATGCTGAGGAGGTGATACAGCTCTGACTAGACTAAGGTGTATTCAAACACCTATACCAGACTCCACGATATGAACTGATGATAAAGCAGGCTAGACTCCTTCCTCCCTCCAGACGTCTTCTCTCTCTGAAGTCTAGACACTCACTCCACACGTCCTCACTGTCCGAAGACAGGAACTAGACTCAAAATCACTCTAACACATACCTTGACCACTCCCTCAAGAGTAAACTCCACTACCCTAAGGGTGTGTCTAGTATATGTTGAGTGAATGGATATTTAGCATTAAACTGCTGTCTCGCCACACACTCTCCAGGGTACTGCGTGTGCCTAACACCAGGGCTACACACACACATCTAGAGAGTTCCTTGGGGGATCTAGTTTCCAAAATGGGGTCACTTGGGGGGTTTCTACTGTTTAGGCACATCATGGGCTCTGCAAACGTAACATGACGCCCGCAGACCATTCCATCAAGTCGGCATTTCAAAACGTCACTACTTCCCTTCCGAGCCCCGACGTGTGCCCATACAGTAGTTTTTCTCCCACATATGGGGTACCAGTGTACTCAGGACAAACTGTATAACAACTTTTGGGGTCCAATTTCCCCTGTTATCCTTGTGAAAATAAAAAATAGGGGCTAAAAAATAAGTTTTTGAGAAAAAAAAATGATTTTTTATTTTCAGGGCTCTGCGTTATAAACTTCTGTATAGCACCTGGGGGTTCAAAGTGCTCACTGTGCATCTAGATAAGTTCCTTAGGGGGTCTTGTTTCCAAATTGGGTCATTTGTGGGACGCTCCAAAGTTTAGGCACACAGGGGCTCTCCAAACACGACATGGTGTCCGCTAACGATTGGAGCTAATTTTCCATTAAAGTCAAATGACGCTCCTTCCCTTCTGAGCCCTGCCGTGCGCCCAAACAGTGGTTCCCCCCACATATGGGGCACCAGCGTACTCAGGAAAAACTGGACAGCAACTTTTGGCGTCCAATTTATCCTGTTACCCTTGGGATAATAAAAAATAGCAGGCTAAAAAATGATTTTTGAGAAACAAAAATGATTTTTTTATTTTCACTGCTCTGCATTTATAAACTTCTGTGAAGCACTTGGGGGTTCAAAGTGCTCGCTACACATCTAGATAAGCTCCTTGGGGGGTCTAGTTTCCAAAATGTGGTCACTTGTGGGGGGTTTTCTACTGTTAAGCACATCAGGGGCTCTGCAAACGCAACATGACGCCCGCAGAACATTCCATCAAGTCTGCATTCCAAAATGGCGCTCCTTCCCTTCTGAGCTCTCCCATGCGCCAAAACAGTGGTTCCCCCCCACATATGGGGTATTGGTGTACTCAGGACAAATTGCACAACAACTTTTGTTGTCCAATTTCTCCTGTTACCCTTGTGAAAATAATAAATAGCGGGCTAAAAAATGATTTTTGAGGAAAAAAATGATTTTATTTTCACTGCTCTGCATTATAAACTTCTGTGAAGTACTTGGGGGTTCAGAGTGCTCACAATAAATCTAGATAAGTTCCATAAGAGGTCTAGTTTCCAAAATGGTGTCACATGTGGGGTTTTTTCACTGTTTAGGCACACAGGGGCTCTCCAAACGCGTCATGGTGTCCGCTAACGATTGGAGCTAATTTTCCATTCAAAAAGTCAAATGGCGCTCCTTCGCTTCTGAGCCCTTCCGTGCGCCCAAACAGTGGTTTATGACCACATATGAGATATCTGTGTACTCAGGAGAAATTGCCCAACAAATTTTAGGATCCATTTTATCCTGTTGCCCATGTGAAAATGAAAAAATTGATGCTAAAAGAAAATTTTGTTGGAAAAATTAAAATGTCCATTTTTTCCTTCCACGTTGCTTTAGTTCTTGTGAAGCACCTGAAGGGTTAATAATCTTCTTGAATGTAGTTTTGAGTAGCTTGAGGGGCGCAGTTTTTATAATGGTGTCACTTTTGGGTATTTTCTACCATATAGACCCTCAAAGTGACTTCAAATGTGAGGTGGTCCCTAAAAAAAATGGTTTTGTAAATTTTGCTGTAAAAATGAGAAATCGCTGGTCAAATTTAAACCCTTATAACTTCCTAACAAAAAAAAAATTGTTTCCAAAATTGTGCTGATGTAAAGTAGACATGTGGGAAATGTTATTTATTAACTATTTTGTGTCACATAACTCTCTGGTTTAACAGAATAAAAATTCAAAATTTGAAAATTGCGAAATTTTCAAAATTTTCGCCAAATTTCCATTTTTTTCACAAATAAACGCAAAAATTATCAACCTAAATTTACCACTAACATGAAGCCCAATATGTCATGAAAAAACAGTCTCAGAATCGCTAGGATACGATGAAGCGTTCCTGAGTTATTACCTCATAAAGGGACACTGGTCAGAATTGCAAAAAATGGCAAGGTCATGAAGGGGTTAAAAAATAGTTTTTACTGTGTAAAAATATTAAGATATAAAAAATTCTGTTGCTGTAATCCTACTGAATATATTGAATAAAGATCAGATAATATTTGTACCATGTTGCAAAAAAATTGGGTTGCAAAATTAAATATTTGTGTAAGAATTGCTATTTTTTATATTTCCCCATCAGCTTTGCAGAAAAATTCTTGTGGGAAAACTATATTGTGTAATGTCCAACCCGGGGCCATTTTTTTTGAGAGGGGATTCTGTCATTATTTCTAAGGATGAGCGAACGGGCTCGGTGATACTGGGATGTCATTCGAGTATCTGGGAGATCGGCATTCGGTGAACATCAGCCGGTGCTCGAATTTGAAACTGGAATCCCCTCCCCGCCTGTTACACAACCAGTGAGCATTAAGTGAGTTAGGAGAGATTGAACTTTAATGGCTGATTACATTCATCAATCAAAAATTCTTGAAAAAAGTTTAAAGAAAAAAGATATCCCATTGGAATTGGAGAAACAGACTTTCAAAATTTTTTTAATTTAACGCAATCGGATTGTGTCTCAATAAACAAAATAAGGAGGTAGAAGAAAGTACGGAGGATAAAAACCTTGGGAGACACAAGTTTGTTAGAGCATATGACCGCGGTAAATCAGTATATCCGTGGCACCTTAAAGAAATATTGGTACTTATGGAGAAAGGACCCTAGATTAAAAACAATTTTACCAAAAGAACCACAAATCACCTTTAGAAAGGTACAATGGTAAAATACATGATAGCTCCAAGGAAGTTGAAAAAAGAGAGCCCCCAGAAAATCAGTGTTGATCCATCGGTCTATAAAGAGGATTGGGGGGTCTGTAAAGGCAAAATCAGCAGTACTGTAGTATTCAAAACTCACTATTGGGTATACTCTCAGGGATCGGAGGAATACAGCCGGGAGAGATTCCCTATATATAAAATGTAACTTTTATTTATACCAAGATAAAATTAACTCTGGACATAGGCAGTGGTGACACAAAAAATAATATACATAACACACATATAAATAAAGTGCCAGTGCTTCAACCAGCGCTCAATTAAAAATTGGTTTGGTCTTACCAATTTGCTGAAATTTTGTTTCTTTCAGCAGGTTCAAGTTACACAGGAGCAAACCAAGCAGTTAAGTGTCAAAAGGGGGATTCCCTGTTGTTCCCTGTCGTGCCCCTGTATTGCTCCGCCCTCACAAGGGCAGTCCCCAAGTGTAGGCTGATACAATGTACCCACCAAATATTTGTTTATCTCCCTACGTGTTTCCTCCAGATAGGGGATTCATCAGGGGAGCCGAAAAAAATGAATGAAAGTGTGATCAGCATCTAGGGACCCCGCAGTGGCAGAAGACCTTTTTTAAGGTATGAGCAGTTGTGTCACAACCCATATGGTTGAAATGTGCGGTACAAGTGAGCCCTCCTTCCTATGCTCATTTAAAGAGAGGCGCGCTGTGTCTTACCTACCACCGGCGTGTGATGTCACCTCTGGGCCTTGAGCCGCATGTGGAAGCGTTGACGTCCCGGAGGTGACATTCCTTACTCACTCCGTCATATGGGAAATGAAACACGTCATGTGTCCGCCCATGGAAGCAGGTTGCCGGGAAGTAGTGGAGCAATTTTTACCATGTCACATCCGGTAGTGATTAGTGGATACTAGTCAAAGAAAACTCATATCTTTTTTATGCCCCCTGCCTGTTCCAAATACCCCACTCCCCTCCCTCTCTGGTACCCCCTTCTCCCTATAACATTGTGTTCTTTAATTGCTATGACTGCTATCTACTATACACTGATGGCCCTGTATTTGGCCCACCTGTTTTTCATTAAGCCCTCCTACTAAAACAGACTGTGTTTATTATGACCTGATACATATCACTTTGGATACTGGCACTTTATTGGTCCCTGACCTAGGGGGGCATGCGAGAAATATCCCCCAGATTTAGTGCATGTTGTAATATGCTGTAAAGAAGGAATGGGGCGCATCACACACCTGCTGAATATGATGGGGAATACCCCCCGCAGTGAAGTGGTATGCACATCATTATGTGTAAATAGTTAAATTTCCTATGTGCTTAGGCCAGCACTATGCGGCGGTTGCTACCGAATGTGACGGGTAAAAATGGCATCACTACTTCTGGGCGACCTGCATTCCAGGGCTGGATCACATGACATAGCATCTTTCATCCACCGGTTATGACAGAGTAAGGATTGTCACCTCTGGGATGTCAGCGCTTCCACATGCAAGAAAAGAGATAAGAGAGGTACAATCAACAGTGCCAAAGTCAGTGTGATAATTCAGTGATGTGCTATAGCTGGAATTATTCCATCTGCATTAATTTGCATTTTTTTCTTTATTCTCAATGAGCTATAGAACAGCAGCAAGCCAGTACACATATTTTTTAAAGACTGTACTGTGTTTTGCATTTTTTGTGCAATCCTTTTTATAAAGAGGGGATTCATTGTTTCTTAAAAATGCAAATAAAGATTCTCAAAAGCTAACCACTGTTAGGGCGCACGGCAGGGCCCTGAAGGGAAGGAGCGCCATTTGACTTTTTGAATGGAAAATTAGCTCCAATCGTTGGCTGCAATTGAGATTGGACTTCATGTCGCATTTGGAGAGTCCCTGTGTGCCTAAACATTGGAGCACCCCCACAAGTGACCCCATTTTGGAAACCCCCAAAGGAACTTATATAGATGTGTGATGAGCACTTTGAACCCTCAAGTGCTTCACGGAAGTTTATAACACAGAGCCGTGAAAATAAAAAAAAATTTTTTTTATTTTCACAAGGGTAACAGGAGAAATTGGCCCCCAGAATTTGTTGTCCAGTTGGTCCTGAATACGCTGGTACCCCATATGTGGGGGGGAACCACTGTTTGGGCACACGTCGGGCTTGGAAGGGAAATAGTGACGTTTTGAAATTCAGACTTTGATGGAATGGTCTTAGGCGTCATGTTAAGTTTGCAGAGCCCTCATGTGCCTAAACAGTAGAAACCCCCACAAGTGACCCATTTTGGAAACTAACCCCCAAGAAACTTATCTAGATGTGTGGTGAGCACTTTGAACCCCCAAGCGCTTCACAGAAGTTTAAAACGCAGAGCCAGAAAAATTAAAAATAATTTTTTTTTTCCTCAAAAAATGATTTTTTAGCCCGCAATTTTTTTTTTCACAAGGGTAATGAAGAAATTAGACCACAAAGTTGTTCAGTTTGTCCTGAGTACGCTGGTACCCCATGTGTGGGGGAACCACTGTTTGGGCACACATCGGGGCTTGGAACGGAAGTAGTGACGTTTTTGAAATGCAGACTTTGATGGAATGGTCTAGGGCATCATGTTACATTTGCAGAGCCCCTGTGTAACGAATGGAAGCGGAGGCAGAGGTGGTGAAGTTCACATTCGTATTTATTTTTTAATGTGGAACCTCGAGACCGCGTGTCCGGGGGCTCCGAAGGGGGCGTAACTAGTGAGCCCCGGGTACCCGTAGTAAGGCCCCTCGAACAGGACCAAATGGAATACCCGGAGGACACAGGTGCTACCTCCAGTTAGACCCCGGACACGTGCAGCTGTCCCAAGGGACCAAAAGGGTAACAAGTATTTTACAGAGTCCGTGGAAAGTTCTTGACGGAGAAGGGTAAGGTCCTGGTCCAGAACGGATGGTAGAAGGCTGGCTCAGTGACCTTGTCACGGTCCACGGGTACGGATGGCTGATGGCGGAACGAGATGACACTTGCGCCAGTAATAGCCGAGATTGTCCAGATTAGCCAGATACGGGTTAGCAATGATCTGAGGAGACAAACAGTATCAGCGAAGCACAGAGACTGCAGACGCAGCGCAGACAGATCAGGAACAGAACCGGATGTAGCAATGATAGAACACGTTGCTCCGGCACTCCCTAATGGTGGAGTGACCAATAAGTACCGAGTGCGCAGCCCTTGGATAATTAGCTATTTCAAAAGATGCACGCTGCCCTTTAAGAGAGGCGGTGGGCGCGTCCTAAGCCGACTGTCCTGGAGGCCTGCCACAGCGTGCCAGGAAGTGGAGAAGGACTCAGGACGCCGGAGAGCAATGGGACAGGAGACCCCAGCCCACGCACAGACCGCCGCAGAGGGGCAGCCCAGGAACAGGGGAGTGAGCAGAACGGAGTGCAGGGGCAGCGCTGGGACCGGGTGTAACACCCTGATGTGTCTAAACAGTAAAACCTCCCCAAGTGACCCCATTTTGGAAACTGGACCCCCCAAGGAACTTATCTAGATGTGTGTTGAGCACTTTGAACCCTCCAAGTGCTTCACAGAAGTTTATAACGCAAGCGTGAAAATAAAATTCATTTATTTTCCACAAAAATAAATTTTAGCCTGCAATTTTTTATTTTCCCAACGGTAACAGGAGAAAATTAGACCCCCAAAGTTGTTGTGCAATTTTTCCTGCGTATGCAGATACCCCATATGTTGGGTAAACCACTGTTTGGGTACACTTCAGGGCTTGGAAGGGAGAGATCACCGTTTGACTTTTTTAACGTAAAATTTGGCTGGAATCAATGGGGCACCATGTCGCGTTTGGAGACCCCCTGATGTGCCTAAACCATGAAAATCCCTCATTCTAACTCCAACCCTAAAAACTCAACACAACCCTAACCACAACCCTAACCTAACACACACCCCTAATCCCAACCCAACCATAACCCTAACTCCAACCCCACCACTAACCCTAATTCCAACCATAACCATAACCCTAACCACAACCTAA
>JARQOD010000005.1:48670219-48693261 GCA_033576555.1 Oophaga sylvatica
GTACTGTCCAAAAGGGGTGATAAAGGCGGATCTCTCCTGCACCGCAGGGTTCAGTGGAATCTACCAGTATCCCTGACTCAAATCCATGATGGATATGTATTTTGCATTCGCCAATCGCTCAAGCAGATCCTGACGCGCGGCATCGGGTGTGCATCAGAGGTTGTGATGGCTTTGAGCCCCCTGTAGTCCACGCAGAACCGGGTGGTCCAATCCTTTTTGAGCACGAGAACTACAGGTGAGGTCCGCTTACTCTTGGACCATTGAATCGCCCCCAGCTGCAAAATATCATCGATCTCTTGGCGCATAACCTGCTGCACCTCCCCAGAGATCCAATAAGGTGATCGCCGCAGTGAGGCATGATTCCCGGTGTCCACCTCGTGGATCACTAACTTAGTTCTCCTGGGTCGGTTGGAGAACAAGGCCCGGAAGGGTTCCAGTGTGGTCAACAAAGGCGACCGCTGGGGTACGGTTAACAAGGCGCTTATCTCCATGTCCTCAATTGACCCACCAGCTTTGGCTTGGGCCAGCATGTCTGGGATGGGGTCTTCCTCCCCGTCCTCAGGCAGGTTGCAGACTGGTAGGATGCAGGCTTCACAATCGTGATGAGCCTTCATCATGTTGACGTGAAAGGCCTTGCGCCTATCCCGAGCGGGGTCAAGAGTGACCACTAGGTGACTGGGTTGAGCTGTTGGTTCACGACGTACGGGCCTTCCAGGCTGCCTGAAGCTTATCCTTTGGTACGGGGACCAGCACCCACACCTTTTGACCCACCTGGTAGGTCCGCTCCTGGGCATTCTGGTCATACTAGTGCTTCTGGTCAGCCTGAGCCTGCGTCATGTTGTCCTGCACCAATTGCGTCAAGGTGTGAATTTTGCGCGGAAGCGCATGACGTACTCCACGATGGACACTTCTGAAGGGTTCGGCTCATCTTCCAAGATTCTCTTACCAGCCCAAGGGGCCCCTGGACTCGCCTGCCTACAGGAGCTCGAAGGAGGAGAACCCCGTCGAGGCCTGCAGAACTTCTCTGTAAGCGAATAGCAGATGTGGAAGGGACCGCTCCCAGTCGCGCGCTTGGGTCTCAACCAGCATGCGGAGCATCTGTTTGAGGGTACAGTTGAAGCATTCACACAAGCCATTGGTCTGTGGGTGATACGCACTTGATACCAGACGCTTCACCTGCATTCTCTTACAGAGAGCCTCCAGACATGAATTGGGTCCCTTGATTGGTAAGCATCTCCCTTGAAATGCTACCCATTAAAAAATGGTCACCAGTGCATCCGCCACCTTATCTGCCCCAGTTGAGGACACAGCCACTGCCTCCGGGTACCGGGTAGCGCAGTCTACCACAGTGAGGATGTATTGCTTTCCAGAGCTGCTGGGGACAGCCAGCGGGCCCACAATGTCCATTGTGATTCTCTGGAAAGGCTCCTCTATCACTGGCAACGGGATCAGTGGAGCCTTAAGAGCAGGTCCCGCCTTCCCCACTCTTTAACAGGTGATACAGGAGCGGCAGTAGTTGGTCACATGTGTCCCCATCTTGGGCCAATAGAAGTGTTGAGACAGCCGTGCCTTAGTTTTGCTGATCCACAAGTTTCCAGCGAGTGGGATCTCATGGCCAATCCGCAACAACTCACCCCTGAACTGATATGGGATGACCAGCTGTCTTTCCCTCAACCACTCCTTTTGGGAGTCTCCGGGTACTGTCTCCCTGGTACAACCTTCCTCATTCCCAGAACACCCTCTCCTTATCAGTCACGGAGGTGGGCGTCTTAACGAGGTATGTCCATCTCTCCAGGCTCGCGTCTGAATGACAGAGCGGCCTGGAACTCCTGACTGGAGGCAACCAGAAGTGACATCAAGGTTCCTTCCTCACGGGAATCCTCTAGAAACTGCTCTGGGTTGACCTCTGGTTCAGTCACTCCTGTAGCGTAGGAGCATCCGGAAGGCAGGGCCCTGCCTGCTTTCCCGGAACTCTGCGGGTGACAGCGTCTACGTAGGCTGTCTCCCCGGGGATTTCTACAGACCCATCAGCCGGCGCTGCTATGGGCTCTACCTCCCCATCCACACCCAACATTTCAGGAGCAATGCTACTTTTGGTCCAGTTACCTGCCCCGGTGGCACTGGTCAGTTCATGGCATCACCTTCCTCATGGTTCCCATGCACCTCCCCATTTCCTTGAGCACCGTCGCTTGCTCCTGCTAGGGGTTCCTCAGCCGTCTCACTCCTCAGAGTGACGTGGCTGAGCACTCCTGTACCTGTGGACACATCTACCATTTCAGAAAAATGGTTATCAGGTTCAGTTGGCACAGATACATCATTATCAGCATCATTCCTAGGAAAAAAAGGTTTCAGTTTCATCGTTACTCATCAAAGCATTGGCATGTAATACATTCGGTTTCCAATCATCATCATCATCATCAGTGTTAACGTGACCCTTATTATCAGATTGGTGAGGGGTGTCAGAGACATAGTATGCAACCATCCTCCCCAAATCAGTCCCCAATAAAACATCAGTGGGCAGGTGTTCGGACACCCCCACTTCCTTAACCCCGCTCCCTGCACCCCAATCAATGAAAACCAAGGCCATCGGCAAGGGCAGCGGACGCCCCCAATCCCGGTGACAGTTTGTTTTCCCCGAAATAAACTCTTCAGGGGCCACCGGTTCGGGTCGGATGAGACCTCTAGCGAAATGGGCCCCCACACGACGTGCTGCACATTGTCAGCGATCCTTCCAACCACACCACCCATGAAAAGAACAGAGGCATTGTTCCCGGATGCCTTGGCTGGGGGGTTCTTCTGCCTCTCCGGACAGGTGCCGCTGATATGTCCAGTCCGTTTACAGGAGAAACACTGGCGAAGGTCTGATGTAGGCCAGGCTTTGGCAAAGGGGATAGGGCCTCCGGTGTGTCGGCTGGCAGGGACACTGAGGTTGGTTGCAGGCTTACCCCCTCTCCAGCTGACCGTGACTGGCTTCCGCACCTCGGTTTGCGGAAGGCCTCATAGGTGTCGGCAATCTGCCTGCTTTGTCCGCATCCTTTGGCTCTCGGTCCAGCACAAAGTTGAAAGTTATAGAAAAAGTGTAAGGGATGCAACTCACATTCCAGATTATCATGACAGCGTGCACCAGCAGAACAGAGTAAAAGTCTGATGTGTTATGAGCAACTGAAGTGGATGGTGAAAGAGTATCTGGATCTCAGTATCAATGCCATCAGGGAGCGTTTGGACCCTTTTGCATTTTGGTTTTCAAAAATAAAAGAGTGGCCTAAACTCGGCTGTCACGCCTTGGCGGTTTTGTCATGCCTGACAGCCAGCGTTCTTTTCAGAAAGTGTCTTCAGTGCTGCTAGTAGTATCCTGTTGGATAAGCCCATCCCTTTGTCCCCTCAAACTGTAGACTGCCTAACTTTCAGCAAAATGAACAAGTCTTGGATCTCCAATGACTTTTGCACCCGTAGGCTAGGTGATGGTGTAGTTTTTTGTGTCATGCATTGATCTTGCATTATTGCAGTCTGTGCCATCTTTGTGGTGTCTTTGGTGCCTGCTGTGGCTACTGATGATGATGCTACAAAAATTTTTTTGAAATGTGGAGAATCAATGTTGGGTATCCATTTGGTAGGTTGCCTGTAGTAGAAGGTGTGTCAGAGGCCTATTATAATATTTCTACTCTGTGGAAATTGATGCCACTTTAGTGATGTGTGACAATTATTTTTTGAAATGTTGAGACTCCAAGTTGGGTGTCCATCTGTTGGGTTGGCTTTGTAAGTAGGTCTCCTAGACAGGCAGGCCTGCACTTACTTTCACTCAACTACCTGTGTTAGTTTCCTTTCATTTTTCTATCAAAAGTACTCTATTAAACTGATGTTTGTCATGATCCAGTCTGGGTTTTGCATCCTGTCTCCCTCTTTCCCAGTCTGATCATGTCAGGGGTTAACTTTTCTCTGCCTCGTTCTGGTGTCAGGTCGGCTATTTCTCTCCACTGCATCCTGCAGGCGGTGTCAGTTATATTTTCTGCCTATGGCGTGAGTAGCTGACTCTGCTTATACCCTGATTTGTCCTGCTGTGTTTTGATTACTGTGTCCATGTCTGTTCATTCCCCTCTTCCCATCCCGACTAAGTGTTTTCCTTCCTGTTTGGACTCTTGCGTCTGGTATTTCTGTTTCTGACCGGTACTGACCTTTTTGGCGTTCCTCTGACTCTGTGTATGATATTTCCCTTGGTACTGCGCTACTCTCTGGTGTTGACCCGGCTTGTTTGACTATTCTGCTGCCATCTGGTGGTAGTCACGCTGCAGTGCTGCTCGACTGCTCTGAGCAGTATTTCTGTCTTCCCTCCACTCTGCTGCCATCTTGTGGAGTTTGCATTTCCCTGCAGATCTGCAGCGTGACATGTTTGTATCATCTGAATGAGGCTGTAAAAAAAATAAAAATTTGGAAGTGTTGCATGAGATGTGAGGTCTCCCTGCTAAGAAGGCTTACACGGCTCCCTTAACCACCAGGTCCTCATTGAAACTTCAATTCAAAGCTGTAAATGCTGGCCCAGTTTCATGGTGTAAGGCAGCAATCTAACTGTTTGGGAAGCTTTTTGTCGCCCCTTACGGTGTTGTGTATACATTTGGTTTGGCCTCCCATTAAATTTAATAAGGTTTGGGTGCGAACATCCTCGTCGAACATCTAAATGTTTGGCGAATCGAACTGAACCTTAAAAGGTTCGCTCATCTCATATAGTAATAGCATAAAGTGTAAAAAAGGTTAAACCATAAAAAACATACTTGAATGGAAAGGGTTTGTTAGAGATTTTAATATTGATGGCCTACTTTTAGGATAGTGTGGCACCCCAGGAGTCCAGTTGCCACAGTGGCCTTGCCTCCCTCCAGGGGGAGTGATGTTATGCCTGGAAGCAAAGAAGGGATCCCCTTAGCAGGTAGTTCCAGCATACAACACAGTTCCTGCTCCTGGCCAGCAGGGGGCGCTATAACCCGACTTCAGGAGAGCTACTCTTTGGTCAGAAGCAGGAAGTTAGTAGTTAGTTAGTGCCCGAGCAGGGTTGAGACAGGACAGGTGGAGAGGAGCTGGGGACAGGAGCTGCAGCTTAGCTTACCCAGGCTTGAGCATAGAGACAGGGCCCGGAGCTCAAGGCTTTGTGGGTACTAAAGCCCCAGCAGCAGAATCCAGAGGGAAGAAGACCGCAGATCCTCTGTCCCCAACTGATACTCGACGACACATCAGCACGTGTGAGCCAGAGACGCCAGACTGGAGCGATCCCTGAAGCAGGCTACAGTTGCCGGTCATGCGAGTGGAGTTCTACCTAAGTAGCAGACAGAGAGAGGAACTTGAATAGAGTTTACAGCAGCAAGTACCTCAGAGAATAGCGATAGAAAGGAGGTCTCACAACCCACCTGACTAAGGAGATTCCCAAATTGCTTTCAGGCTGACCGACTCCAGAACCACCTGTAACCTGAGCCCCAGACTGTACCTGCACAGCTCAGTAAAAGGAAACTCCACTCTGTTCTGTCCTCTGAATCTTTCCAGCATCACCTGTCCTGCACCACATTCACCTCCAACATTATCTTTAATATCCTAACTGCCCTGGGACATAGCTCTGCCTGTGGAGGGCTGAACCAACTCTGCTGCATGAACAACTGTCCCAGTGGACTGAATCTGCAGTGTCGGCTAACATCTTTATTGCCGAGTACCACAGGTGGCGTCACGAACACTTTATTACAAACTCTTTATAAATCCCCTTTTCATAATCATCCCCTTTTATTGGACGCCCAGGGCCACGGACTGGGTCACTGCTGCCATGACACTGCCCCTTTAGGAAGCCCTGGTGGGTGCTCCAACTGGTCATCAATAACTGATTGGTTGGAGCATCTCCGTCGATCAGCTGTTTAAAACGTAGTCATTTGTCTTGTCTGGCTTAGGCATCTTAGTCTTCCAACATTGCTAAAATGTGACAAGAATGTCTCTTCATATGGTGATTATAAGGATAGTTAATATTCAGAAACATTTCACTTGCGATGAAGACACGGTGTCATGGGTGCATCGCCACGAAGATCGTCGCGATTGCACATTCTGACTTCTCACAGCTGAGCTGCTGTTTCTTTGTTTTTTGGTAATGTGAGAGTTAAATTTTCCTAGCTCTTTGCTAAGGCTAGGTGCAGCCTCGCCCGGCTGCTTTTGATTATGTTCTAATTAGTTTCCTTTATATTTCTGCCAGTCTGGGTGTTAGACGCCGGTGAAAGCATTCATGTAGTTCAGCAGACTGGATCGGTTCTGAGAATATTTAAGCTAAGAGTTCATTAGTTGTTTTTACTCTTATAGCTTATAGTTTATCTCTGAGACCTTAGGTGTTCCTACTGTGTGTGAGTGTTGTGTGTAAGACTTTATTTACTTTATTCCTTCTCTTTCTTGTATGTCTTTCTGTTCATTATCCGTTACCTGTTCATTCCCTTTGGTGGTATTCAGGGTCCTTCTTAGGACTAGAATACAGTTGGCAGGGATTGATAGGAGACAGGGTTTACGCTGGTGGCCTGGACCTCTGTACCTTTAACAGTACCTCCAGGTTGAGGGATTAGTTAGGACCCCAGTTTAGGGTCAGCTTAGACCCCGGTCACCCTCTAGTCGGAGACAGCGTATAACGGATTCCGTTTTGACCCACTGGACATTCTGTCAGGTAAATCCATGTTATAATATATCTATGCGCATGTTATATAGTATGTTGCCCTTTTGATATTGATTACTGACATCTCATATATATATCTGCTATACAGCGTGACATTTTCACCGGCCAAAACTAAAGATTCTCCCCAGCTGTCATGGATCCAGTAGCCCAGCTGGCCCGACAGTTGCAGGGGTTGTCCATGAAATTTGCAGACATTAAGTCCAAGGTTTTGTCCCTCCCGGAGCAAACCAGATCTGAACCTAAGGTTGCTCTCCCGGACAGGTTCACTGGTGGGCGGGACAAATTTTTTACTTTCCGGGAGGCATGTAAATTGTACTTTCGGCTGCGGCCTCGGTCATCTGGGAGTGAAGAGCAGAGGGTGGGAATTGTTATCTCGCTCTTACAAGGGGACCCTCAATCTTGGGCGTTCTCTATTCCTCCAGGCTTCCCAGATCTCCAGTCAGTGGATCGATTTTTTACTGCCCTGGGTCTGGTATATGATGATCCGGATCGAGTTTCCCTTGCTGAAACAAAGTTACGTAAAATACGGCAAGGAAATCGTCCAGCGGAGGAATATTCTTCTGAGTTCCGTAGATGGGCAACAGATACTCAGTGGAATGACCCAGCTCTTAGGAGCCAGTTTTGTCAAGGGTTGTCTGACAAATTAAAAGATGTGTTGGCTCAGTATGATTCTCCTCCATCACTGGAGGCTGCTATGGCCCTCGCTATTCGCATTGATAGACGACTTCGGGGAAGACGCGAGGTAACTCCGCCCCCCATGATGACTCCACCTACTACTAAAGTCCCTTATACTGAGGTTCCCCTGGTCTGTTCTGAGGAACCCATGCAGTTGGGAGGGACATCATTTTGTAGGAGGGAATCGGCGGTGCGCCGCAAGACTAGAAGGTGTTTCTTTTGCGGGAGAGAGGGACATTTTGTTGGGGGTTGTCCATCCCGGACCTCTTTGACCCAAGGAGTTAACCTGGGAGTCTGTATTTCGTCCCCAAATCCCTCTCAGTTTATCGTGCCTGCGGAGGTGGTGATTGGTACTAGAACTGAGAGGATTTCTGTTTTTCTTGATAGTGGGTCCGGGGCTAATCTGGTGGACGCTCGGTTTGCCCAGGTGCATGGTATGCAACTGAGTGTATTGGCCAAACCGGTCCCTATACTCTCTATTGATTCTAGACCTCTTGGTCAAGGTAGCTTGGTTCAAGCTGTTCATAACATAGATCTTCGAGTAGGGGCAATACATAAAGAGCAATTGTCTTGTTATGTGTTGGAGGGTCTACCTACTCCTATTGTGTTGGGACTTCCTTGGTTGGCTAAACATAACCCAGTGATTGATTGGCAATCCAGAAAGATAAGCCAGTGGGGTGAATTTTGCAAGAATAACTGCATGAGCACGGTCATCGGTGCGGTTGTGCCTAGGACTTTGCCTCCTTTTCTGGAGGACTTTGGGGAGATGTTCTCTGAGGAGGGGTGTAAAGAGTTACCTCCTCATCGCGCATATGACTGCTCAATAAAGTTGCTTCCTGATGCCTTATCTCGTACTTTCCCAGGGACCGGGAGGATGGATGATCCGGTTCCTATTCCTCAGGAGGGAGTTGTAGTGTCAGCTGTATGCTCTGAGCTTGAGGGGGAGGTATTGGGGGCTCAGAGGGACGCCCCTGTGGGACTTCCAGGGAGACTGATAGTTCCAGATCAGTTAAGACTGAAGGTTACGGAGAACCGTTACAAACGGATGGCTGATAGGGGGAGAGTTTCTGGTCGAGATCTGAAGGTGAATGATCTGGTGTGGTTGTCTACCAGGAATATTAAACTTAAAGTTCCCTCCTGGAGGTTGGGTCCCAGATTCATCGGGCCATACAGGATCAGTTCCATAATTAATCCTGTGGCATTTCGTCTGGACCTCCCTCCTACGTTTAAAAATCATAATGTGTTTCACAAGTCATTACTTAAAAAATATGTGGCACCAGTCATACCGTCACCTCTACCTCCTTCAGTGGTGGTCAATGATAACGTGGACGGACCTTTCACACAACTCACCCGGACAGACCTGGTCATGAGGGTCCGGAGGCCCCTCGTAGAAGGGGGGGTACTGTCATGGGTGCATCGCCACGAAGATCGTCGCGATTGCACATTCTGACTTCTCACAGCTGAGCTGCTGTTTCTTTGTTTTTTGGTAATGTGAGAGTTAAATTTTCCTAGCTCTTTGCTAAGGCTAGGTGCAGCCTCGCCCGGCTGCTTTTGATTATGTTCTAATTAGTTTCCTTTATATTTCTGCCAGTCTGGGTGTTAGACGCCGGTGAAAGCATTCATGTAGTTCAGCAGACTGGATCGGTTCTGAGAATATTTAAGCTAAGAGTTCATTAGTTGTTTTTACTCTTATAGCTTATAGTTTATCTCTGAGACCTTAGGTGTTCCTACTGTGTGTGAGTGTTGTGTGTAAGACTTTATTTACTTTATTCCTTCTCTTTCTTGTATGTCTTTCTGTTCATTATCCGTTACCTGTTCATTCCGTTTGGTGGTATTCAGGGTCCTTCTTAGGACTAGAATACAGTTGGCAGGGATTGATAGGAGACAGGGTTTACGCTGGTGGCCTGGACCTCTGTACCTTTAACAGTACCTCCAGGTTGAGGGATTAGTTAGGACCCCAGTTTAGGGTCAGCTTAGACCCCGGTCACCCTCTAGTCAGAGACAGCGTATAACGGATTCCGTTTTGACCCACTGGACATTCTGTCAGGTAAATCCATGTTATAATATATCTATGCGCATGTTATATAGTATGTTGCCCTTTTGATATTGATTACTGACATCTCATATATATATCTGCTATACAGCGTGACACACGGCTCGTACATAGTTTGGTCTTTTCTGTGATAACATAAGGATGCAAACCAGATAAAGAAACTAGACATACGAAGAGAGCTGTTAGAATCTATTTCGTTTTGACCATCTGTGATGAACGGGCACGCGGTCCGCCACACGGTAGCCCGGGGTATCACGGCTTGTGATCCCTCCGTGCTGCAAATGTGACGAAAACGCGCACACACACGACGGCTGCTGCCGTCCGACCCAGTAAACTGCAGGGATTTATAATTATCCCACTTCCACTTAGGAACTTGCAGCTCTCTGGCGCCCCCCCCTTACCCTCAGGTCAGTCAGGGAACTGCACCTAGGATAATTAGTCGCCAGACGGGTCACTTGGATGTGTGCTGGCTATTGGGCACGCGGCAGTGAGGGAATTATAATTACTCCGAGCCGCAGCCGGGCAATATACTTATAAAACCCGCTCTGTCACCGCCAACGCCACCCCAATGTCAACACTTAACACCCCTTCTTTTAAGCTGCCACCAGCTACGGTTTTTCTTAATGAACAATTTATCAAGAGGGTCCGTAGCAACCCCAAAACAGTAGCGTAGTGCTTCAGGCACGTGCAAATTCGTTTATAGAGCAGGAGAAACAAACTAATAAATTTATAGGTTTATTCCTTAAAAAAAAGGCAGTGCTTATACAATATAAAAAGATGTAACAAGCTGAGGCAATATAGTTATGTACAAATGCAGTTAGAAAATAAAATAGGATTACAGATGAAAATCACTCACATGGTTGTTAGATCATTTACAGGCAAGCCAGGCTGGGGGAAGGAGCCACACGTCATAGTTCATTGGCAGATCTCTTACTCAGGACCTCACAGCAGGGACTGACAAGGGGGGCTCACTGCCAGACTTATACATGTGGGCTGCTGACCTCACAAACGGGGCTGGTTTTTCTGGCCACCTCCCAGGGACAGAAGTGTATGATTTGAGCTCTGAAATATCATAAGGTCCATCCCTCGTCCTGTGAACCTAGCAAAATAACGGCAGACCTATCAATGATCTTACTCTAAAATGACGGTTCCAATGAGCCCACACTTGGGTGGGCTAGTTCATGGGGCACCCGAGAATTCCATTTCTCGGGTTCTGTTGGAGTTACGGGTTTACCAGTACCACGGGAACGATGCCTATCAGGCGCATGTTTCACAACAGTACTTTTGTGTTTCTAGCGCACGCTCCCACCGTGTTATTAACCAAAAAGAATGGATTCTCCAACATGGCTGCTATAGGACTTTTGCAGGGTTTGGGAAGACAAAGGAAAATTCCTGAGGTGGGAGGGATGAGAGATAGAGTGAGCTGCAGAGAGAAGGAGGAGGGGTAACTTTGCCCTGTACTTGCAAACGGTGGGGGTTGTAGTACTATGGGGAAAGTTCTGGAACAGTACAGGATATGAAGCTGGCAGTCTCATCACACCTCCCCCCCTTAGAGGGCGCTACGGAGGCATGACCTGCCGGTAATCCGACATGCGCACCTCAGCGGGTTCGCCACGTCGTGACAACCCATCGGCATTCCCATGATCACTACCTTTCTTGTGTTGTACGGCAAAATCATAGAATCATAGAATCATAGAATAGTAGAGTTGGAAGGGACCTCCTGGGTCATCTGGTCCAACCCCCTGCTCAAAGCAGGATTCTCTAAATCATCCCAGACAGATGTCTATCCAGCCTCTGTTTAAAGACTTCCATTGAAGGAGAACTCACCACCTCTTGTGGCAGCCTGTTCCACTCATTGATCACCCTAAACTGTCAAAAAGTTTTTTCTAATATCTAATCTGTGTCTCCTCCCATTCAGTTTCATCCCATTGCTTCTAGTCTTTCCTTGCGCAAATGAGAATAAAGATGATCCTTCTACAATGTGACAGCCCTTGAGATATTTGTAGACAGCTATTAAGTCTCCTCTCAGTCTTCTTTTTTGCAAGCTAAACATTCCCAAATCCTGCAACCGTTCCTCATAGGACATGGTTTGCAGACCGGTCACCATTCTGGTGGCTCTTCTCTGAACTTGCTCCAGTTTGTTGATGTCTTTTTTAAAATGTGGTGCCCAAAACTGGACACAGTATTCCAGATGAGGTCTGACCAAAGAGGAGTAGAGGGCAATAATTACCTCACGTGATCTAGACTGTATGCTTCTGTTGATACATCCTAGAATTGCATTTGCCTTTTTTGCTGCTGCATCACACTGTTGACTCATGTTAAGTCTGTGATCAATTAGTATACCCAAGTCTTTTTCACATGTGCTGTTACTTAGCCCTATTCCTCCCATTTTGTATATGCTTTTTTAATTTTTATTGCCCAGATGTAGTACTTTGCATTTTTCCCTGTTAAAATCCATTCTGTTAGTTGCTGCCCACTGCTCCAGTTTATGTATATCTTTTTGAATCCTCTCTCTCTCTTCTCTAGTATTAGCTACCCCTCCTAGCTTTGTGTCATCAGCAAATTTGATCAGTTTACCCTCAATTCCTTCATCTAAATCATTGATAAAGATGTTGAACAATACAGGGCCCAAAACAGAGCCTTGTGGTACCCCACTTGAGACATTCTTCCAACTGGATGTGCAGCCATTTACAACCACTCTTTGGATCCGATCACTAAGCCAGTTATGAATCCACCTAACAGTTGCCTTGTCCATTCCATACTTAGTCATTTTTTCAATAAGGATTGTGTGAGATACTTTGTCAAATGCTTTGCTGAAGTCAAGATATACTATATCTACAGCATTTCCCTGATCCACCCAGTCAGTGATTCTGTCATAGAAGGAAATTAAGTTAGTCTGTCATGACTTATTAGTTACAAACCCATGCTGACTCTGTTTAATCACTTCATTCTTATCCAGGTACTTGCATACATGTTCTTTAATAATTTGTTCAAAGATCTTTCCTGGTATAGAAGTCAGACTCACCGGCCTGTAGTTCCCTGGGTCCACCTTCTTCCCCTTTTTGAAGATAGGAACAACATTTGCTCTTCTCCAGTCTTCTGGGACTTCTCCTGTTCTCCAAGAATTTTCAAAGATTATGGACAGTGGTTCAAGAATTTCTTCTGCTATCTCCTTCAGTACCCTGGGGTGTAATTCATCTGGACCTGGAGACTTGAATTCATTTAGGTTAGCTAAGTGTTTCCTCACTGTCTTTCTGTTTATAGATATCCTGGATTCTTCTATTCCTTTAATAGGACAGTGAAGATCAGTTGATGTTACATTTCCTTTCTGAGAGAAAACAGATGCAAAATAGGAATTTAAAAGTTCAGCCTTCTCAACATCCTGACTTACCATTTCATCATTTTCATCCTGTAAAAATCCTATAGCATCTTTGACTTTTCTTTTACTTTTGACGTATCCCCAAAATCCTTTTTTGTTGCTTTTGACGTCACTTGCAAGCCTTAATTCATTGTCAGCTTTAGATAATCTGATTTGTGCCCTGCAGGTTCTGCAGACGGCATTATATTCTTCTTTAGATATGCCTCCCTCTTTCCATTTGATAAACATTTCTTTCTTCCTTTTTAGCATGTGTTTAAGTTCTGTGTTCATCCATCCTAGTTTCCTTAAATGCTTCCCATTCTTCCCTCTTTTCGGAATTGTTAACGATTGTGCTTTGAGAATCTCATTTTTCAAGATTTTCCATCCTTCCTGGACATTTTTGTCCTTAAGGATATCCAGCCATTGGATCCCTCCAATTCTCTTTCTGAGTTCCTTAAAATCTGCCTTTCTGAAATCATACTGCTGCAGGGCAAGGCTCCAGCGTAGCAACCTACCATTGGTTCCGGACACTGTGTGCAGCCAGCTCAGAGGGTCGTGGTCGGTGACCACCTTGAAGGTGCGCCCGTACAGGTAGGGCTGCAAACGTTGCAGTGCCCAGACCATGGCCAGGCACTCCTTCTCGATGGTGGAGTATGCCACTTCCCTTGGCAGAAGTTTCCGGCTCAGGTACAACACGGGGTGCTCCTGGTTCCCCGAATCAACCTGGCTGAGTACAGCACCGAGGCCAAATTCGCTGGCGTCAGTCTGTACCAGGAAGGGCCGACGGCTGTCGACGGCTTTCAACACTGGAGAGCTGCACAGGGCTGTTTTCAAAGCTCGGAATGCCGCCTCACAGCCATCTGTCCAGCTGACGGTTTGGGGTAGACCGCCCTTGGTGAGGTCCGTCAAGGGTTTTGCAATGGCGCTATAGTTCGGTACGAAACGCCTATAGTACCCTGCAGTGCCCAGGAAGGACTTCACCTGCTTTTTGGTCCTGGGGGTGGGCCAGGACACGATCGCGTCCACTTTCTCGGGCTCTGGACTCATGGAACCCCCACCTACCCGGTGCCCCAGGTAGTGGACCTCCCTCATGCCCATCTGGCATTTTCCCGGCTTGATGGTCAGACCTGCCTGGTGAATACGCTTGAGCACCTCCTGGAGATGCTGAAGGTGTTCCTCCCAGGTGGAACTGAAGACGGCGATGTCGTCCAGGTACGCCACAGCGTACTCCTCCAGTCCCTGAAGCAGGTGGTTGACCATCCGCTGAAAAGTGGCAGGGGCATTCTTCATGCCGAAAGGCATGACCGTGGACTCGTACAGTCCAAAAGGGGTGATAAAGGCGGATTTCTCCTGCGCCGCAGGGCTCAGGGGAATCTGCCAGTATCCCCGGCTCAAATCCATGATGGATATGTACTTGGCATTCGCCATCCGCTACAGCAGATCCTCGATGCGTGGCATTGGGTGCGCATCAGAGGTAGTGATGGCGTTGAGCCCCCTGTAGTCCACGCAGAACCGGGTGGTCCGATCCTTTTTGGGCACGAGAACTACAGGTGAGGCCCACGCGCTTTTGGACGGCCGGATCACCCCCAGCTGCAACATCTCATGGATCTCCTGGCGCATAATCTGCTGCACCTCCTCAGAGATCCGATAAGGTGTCCGCCGTAATGGGGCATGATCCCCGGTGTCCACCTCGTGGACTGCCAACTTGGTCCTTCCGGGTCGGTTTGTGAACTCGGCCCGGAAGGGTTCCAGAGTGGTCAGCAACTGCAACCGCTGGAGAAGGTTAGTGAGGCATTTACCTCCATGTCCTCAATGGACCCATTGGCCTGGGCTTGGGCCAGCATGTCCAGGAGGGGATCCTCTTCCCCGTCCTCGGGCAGGTTGCAGACCGGTAGGACGCAGGCTTCACGTTCGTGATGGGCCTTCATCATGTTGACGTGAAAGGCCTTGCGCCTACCCTGAGTGTGGTCAAGCGTGACCACGTAGGTGGCTGGGTTGAGCTTTTGGTGCACGACGTACGGGCCTTCCCAGGCTGCCTGAAGCTTATCCTTTGGTACAGGGACCAGCACCCACACCTTTTGACCCACCTGGTAGGTCCGCTCCCGGGCGTTCTGGTCGTACCAGTGCTTCTGGTCAGCCTGAGCCTGCGTCATGTTGTCATGCACCAACTGCGTCAAGGTCTGCATCTTGTCGCGGAAGCGCATGACATAATCCACGATGGACCCTTCCGTGGGGTTTGGCTCATCTTCCCAGAATTCTCTTATCAACCCAAGGGGTCCCCGGACTCGCCTACCATGCAGGAGCTCGAAGGGGGAGAACCCCGTCGAGGCCTGCGGGACTTCTCTGTAGGCAAATAGCAGGTGTGGGAGGTACCGCTCCCAATCGCGTCCCTGGGTCTCAACCAGCATGCGGAGCATCTGTTTGCGGGTACCGTTAAAGCGCTCACACAAACCATTGGTCGGTGGGTGATACGCACTCGATACCATACGCGTCACCTGCATTTTGCTGCAGAGAGCCTTCATTAGGCGAGACATAAATTGGGTCCCTTGATCGGTAAGCATCTCCCTGGGAAATCCTACCCGTGAAAAGATGGTCACCAGTGCATCTGCCACCTTATCTGCCCTAGTTGAGGACAGAGCTACCGCCTCCGGGTACCGGGTAGCGTAGTCTACCACAGTCAGGATGTATTGCTTTCCAGAGCTGCTGGGGATGGCCAGCGGGCCCACAATGTCCACCGCGATCCTCTGGAAAGGCTCCTCTATCACTGGCAACGGGATCAGGGGAGCCTTAAGAGCAGGCCCCGCCTTCCCCACTCTTTGACAGGTGATACAGGAGCCGCAGTAGTTAGTCACATCTGTCCCCATCTTGGGCCAATAGAAGTGTTGAGACAGCCGTGCCTTAGTTTTGCTAATCCCCAAGTTTCCAGCCAGTGGAATCTCATGGGCAATCCTCAACAACTCACCTCGGAACTGGTGCGGGACGACCAGCTGTTTTTCCCTCAACCACTCCTTTTGGGAGTCTCTGGGTACTGTCTCCCGGTACAACCTTCATCGTTCCCAGAACACCCTTTCCTTATCAGTCACGGAGGTGGGCGTCTCGGCGAGGTGCCTCAAGTTCTCCAGGCTCGCATCTGAGTGCAGAGCAGCTTGGAACTCCTGGCTGGAGGCAGCCAGAAGTGACGTCAGGGTTCCTTCCTCACTGGGACCCTCTGGGACCGGCTCTGGGTCCACCTCTGGTTCAGTCTCTCCTGTAGCGGAGGAGGGTCCAGATGGCAGGGCGCTACCTGCGATCCGGGCACTCTGACTGCGGGTGACAGCAGCTACATATGCAGTCTCCCCGGGGATTTCTACAGACCCATCAGCCTGCGCTGCTATGGGCTCTACCTCCCCATCCACCCCCAGCACTTCAGGAGCAGTGCTACTTATGGGCCAGTTACCTTCCTCGGTGGCACTGGTCAGTGTCATGGCGTCACCTTCCTCACGGTTCCCATGCACCTCCCCATTTCCTTGAGCACTGTCGCTTGCTCCTGCTAGGGGTTCCTCAGCCGTCTCACTCCGCAGAGCGACGTGGCTGAACGCTCCTGTACCTGTGGACACATCTACCACTTCAGAGAAAGGTAATGTAAATAGCACTGCACACTCAAGAGGGAATTCCATGCAAAATAGAACAAATTTTATTGATCCAACCAACCAAAGTGAGAAGCATAATAATTAAAGCGTCATAAGCATAACGTTTCGACTCTCCCGAGTCTTTTTCAAACGCCGCTATGTAGAAAAAAATAACAAAATATGGTTGAAATAAACAGAAAAAATAACAGATCAACGTAAAAATAACAAAATAAAGAAAACATTTCATCAATAATATATAATGCAAACATTTCACCAATTATATATAATGGAAGGTGCCTGTACCATGGAGACTAACAAGCACCAACCGTATGCCGAGAGTAAAGAAGGTGAATAGTAAAGTGGTGATTAGAAACCACCCAAAGTATGAGTATAGATGGGAAGATCAAGAAGTTAGAAACAATAAAGGACAATTATACCTGGAAAATTGCTTTAGACAAAGTTTTTAAAGAGAGGCAATAAATGCATTGCTAGACAAAGGGAAATTGGTACAAAGTTAGTTTAGATGAACTGCTGTAGAGGTTAAACACTGGTGAGAGGTATGTATGGCGATAAATACCTGTTGCAATGAAATAGCCAAGAGTCAAAATTAGAAGGAGGTGTCTCCCCAAGGTAGGGCCTGGGGTGTAAACATGTAGGAAGAATAGGGGATTAGAGAAATAAACTCAAGATGAAGAGGAAACTAGTGAAATAAAATGTGTACAACGTAATTACCTGGATGGTTGTTAGATAAATGGCGTTTAGGACCTTTCAAGCTGAAAGGTGTAAAGTCTGTACAAATAAAAAAAGGAAAGAAATATATGGACATCCGTGGTACAAAAAAGGTAATGGGTCATAATGTGGGTATGCACGTTAAAAATAGTGGGCACTATCATATATGGAAAGGTTAAATTTATTGTCCAGAGTGCTTCAAGGTCCCCGAGTAAGGGCTGCGGTAGCAGTAAGATATTTAACAAGCCGGCCAAAGAATTGTTAAGAAAAGTCCTGTATAAAGCAGATTTACCTTATGTTGGTGTGGGGCAGCGACGCTCCCGCGTCTTGCTGGGCTGTAGTGTGCTGTGAGAATGAGCACGTCGGGAATAAAAGCCGGCGAGTACCGCCGGACCGGATGTGCGTCATCCGGACCGGAAGTAGCATAGAAGGTAAAGGAAATGCCACTGCGGCTGCGCAGAAAGCCCTGGGGATGTGAGCCCTGAATGGTGTAATGCGCATGTGCTAAAGGGAGAAGGGGAAACGGTGTAAAAAAGAGAAAGTAGGCGGAACTGCTTGGTCCTTCATTACCATCGTGTCAAGGAATGGGATATGTGAGTCGTCATAGTGAATAGTGAACTGTAATTCAGGGAAGATTGAATTAAGGTAATGGAAAAAACCTATTAGATTGTCCAACGAACCATCCCAGATGAGAAAAATATCATCAATATATCGATGGTAGAGTGACACGTTTTGTAAAAAAAGTGCATGGTTATACACATATTCAGACTCAAAACAATCCATGTAGGCGTTAGCGTATGCCGGAGCTACGTTGGACCCCATAGCGGTCCCCCGCTTCTGTACATAGAAGGTATCTCCAAATAAGAAGAAATTCTCATGTAGCACCAAATGGAGAAGGTCCAGACTAAACTGGATGGAGTTAGGTGATAGGCTAGACCTATCTAGCAATAATTTAGTGGCCCTAATTCCCTTGTCGTGGGTGATGGATGTATACAGGCTACATACATCAAGTGTAACCAGAAAGCTCGTAGTTGGTATAGTGCCCAGTTGCCTAATAATTTTAAGGAAGTGACCTGTATCCAGGAGGAAGGACCTTGTGTTCTTGATCAGGGGTGTGAGGATCTTTTCTAAATAGATGGAGAGCGGGGCTAAAATTGACTCGGTGGAGGCCACAATCGGCCTACCAGGAGGATTATTGAGATCTTTGTGAATTTTGGGTAAGGTGTAAAACACCGGGGTGATAGGATAATCGTTTTTAGAAAAGTGGCGGTTTTAGAATCAATGATGGAATTGTCCAAGGCGGATTGAATAAGACCCTGTATTTTCATTTTAATCGTAGGAGTTGGATCCCTGGAGACCACCATATATGTGTCTGTGTCTGCGAGTTGTCTGTCAATCTCATGGCGATATTGGGTTTGGTCCATCACCACGATGGCGCCCCCTTATCCGCTGGTTTGATCACAAT
The DNA here is from genome assembly GCA_033576555.1 of Oophaga sylvatica. Classification (NCBI taxonomy): domain Eukaryota; kingdom Metazoa; phylum Chordata; class Amphibia; order Anura; family Dendrobatidae; genus Oophaga; species Oophaga sylvatica. The sequence continues at coordinate 48,688,787 of JARQOD010000005.1, forward strand.
CTGAGAGTTAGAGCGTAAGGAAGTTACTGCTTGTTTCTCATCTGGGGAGAAGTTTGAATGAGTAGGAAAGAAACCCAATCTATGTTGATGTGATAGTGACTTCACTTCTTGATCAACTAAAGAGATAAACGTTTCCACCGGGTGGTACACGTGTGGTGGAGAGAATGTACTTGGATTACGAAGACCCAGGTTTAGAATAGACAATTCAAGAGGAGGGTGAGTCGAGGTATCAAGAGGTGACTTAGAAAAATGCGTTTTTAATCTTAAATTTCTATAGAAACGTTGCAGGTCCTGTTCCAATTGAAAAGAGTTCCAGTTCGGGGTAGGGCAGAATGATAGTCCTTTTTGGAGAACTGAAAGTTCCGATGGTGTAAGGGAGTAGCTGGAGATATTTACTACTTGATTGGGTGGCCTACCTGTGAACGAGTGGTCATTTTTTCGCTGCGATCTTCTAGTGCGCTTGTAGTGTAGTGACCTCCCCTGTGACCTCTGGATAAAAAAGGCTGTCTGGTTGACCCTGTAGAGGACTCGCTGCCAGAACTTAAAGATCCCCTCCTCTGGTTCGAGCGTGGTCGCTGCCAGTTGCCTGGTCCGGTTGAATCGTTCCATCTATAAACTCTATTCTGGGAGTAGTCCTCTTGGTCCCTCTGAAATTTGAGTCTCTTGCGTTCTTGAAGGACTTTTTGGTGTTCCGCGATGATTTTGTCCGTTTTATTTTTCAAATTAGTCCAGTCAGTAGAGGATAAAGTACTACTCAATTGGGTTTCAATAGAATCAATATAGTTACGGGTTTCAGTAATTTCCTTCTGCAGAAACTCGATAGTAAGGATAATTATGTCTAATGAACACTTGTTCAAAATTTTTTGGTATTTTTCACAGAATTCCTTATTCTCAGAAAAAAGGGTAGGGCGTAAATGGCACCTAAGACCCCTCGGGATCTTACTCTGCCGGTGATATTCAGCTAGGGTGGTGCAGTGCAAGTCGAATGAGACTAGTTTACATCTTGTCTTCTCATAATCACGTGTCCTTAAATCTACTGCTGGTGTTTTAAGGAACTCGGTAGAGTTAGTGACTTGAGAGAGGATGCTAGCACTAGTCTCGGTATCATATGCATTGATTGGTCTATTTAGTTACAATTGGGATATATTGTACTCTTTTATTTGACTAACTATGTCTCCTATCTTTTTTAGACCCGCTGACTGTAGACAACACTGGTGAGTTTACATCGCTTACACCATAGTAATAGTCATTTCATACGGCCCATGTCATCCCCTTTAGGAGATTTCACCCGCCTTATCTAACCCCTGTATATTGATTTCTCCAAGCCTCTTGCTTTCCCCCCCTCCCTCTCCCTCTTTTCTGTTTATCCTCTTTCCCCTTTTCTTTTACTTTATTTCATAATTCTTCCACTACCGCATCGTTCTCTTAACCAGTTCCGCCTACTTTCTCTTTTTTACACCGTTTCCCCTTCTCCCTTTAGCACATGCGCATTACACCATTCAGGGCTCACATCCCCAGGGCTTTCTGCGCAGCCGCAGTGGCATTTCCTTTACCTTCTATGCTACTTCCGGTCCGGATGACGCACATCCGGTCCGGCGGTACTCGCCGGCTTTTATTCCCGACGTGCTCATTCTCACAGCACACTACAGCCCAGCAAGACGCGGGAGCGTCGCTGCCCCACACCAACATAAGGTAAATCTGCTTTATACAGGACTTTTCTTAACAATTCTTTGGCCAGCTTGTTAAATATCTTACTGCTACCGCAGCCCTTACTCGGGGACCTTGAAGCACTCTGGACAATAAATTTAACCTTTCCATATATGATAGTGCCCACTATTTTTAACGTGCATACCCACATTATGACCCATTACCTTTTTTGTACCACGGATGTCCATATATTTCTTTCCTTTTTTTATTTGTACAGACTTTACACCTTTCAGCTTGAAAGGTCCTAAACGCCATTTATCTAACAACCATCCAGGTAATTATGTTGTACACATTTTATTTCATTAGTTTCCTCTTCATCTTGAGTTTATTTCTCTAATCCCCTATTCTTCCTACATGTTTACACCCCAGGCCCTACCTTGGGGAGACACCTCCTTCTAATTTTGACTCTTGGCTATTTCATTGCAACAGGTATTTATCGCCATACATACCTCTCACCAGTGTTTAACCTCTACAGCAGTTCATCTAAACTAACTTTGTACCAATTTCCCTTTGCTAGCAATGCATTTATTGCCTCTCTTTAAAAACTTCGTCTAAAGCAATTTTCCAGGTATAATTGTCCTTTATTGTTTCTAACTTCTTGATCTTCCCATCTATACTCATACTTTGGGTGGTTTCTAATCACCACTTTACTATTCACCTTCTTTACTCTCGGCATACGGTTGGTGCTTGTTAGTCTCCATGGTACAGGCACCTTCCATTATATATAATTGGTGAAATGTTTGCATTATATATTATTGATGAAATGTTTTCTTTATTTTGTTATTTTTACGTTGATCTGTTATTTTTTCTGTTTATTTCAACCATATTTTGTTATTTTTTTCTACATAGCGGCGTTTGAAAAAGACTCGGGAGAGTCGAAACGTTATGCTTATGACGCTTTAATTATTATGCTTCTCACTTTGGTTGGTTGGATCAATAAAATTTGTTCTATTTTGCATGGAATTCCCTCTTGAGTGTGCAGTGCTATTTACATTACTAGTTTGGGATTTATTCCATGACACTAGCACCTCGCCATTTATAAATTCGAGTGCACAACAATAATCTTCTACTTCAGAGAAAGGGTTAACAGATTCAGATGGCACAGATACATCACTATCAACATCATTCCTAGGGAAAGAAAGGTTATCGGTTGCATAATCACTTCGCAAAGCATTGGCAGGTAACACATTCAGTTTCCCATCATCATCAACATCATCATCATGGTTAACGTTAACCTTATCATCAGATTGGGAAGGGGTGTCAGGGACATAGTACGCCACCATCCTCCCCAGATCAGTCCCCAGTAAAACATCAGTGGGCAGGTTTTCGGACACCCCCACTTCCTTCACCCCGCTCCCGGCACCCCAGTCAATGAAAACTCGGGCTATCGGCAAGGGGTAGTGGACGCCCCCAATCCCGGTGACAGTTAAGGTTTTCCCCGGAATCAACTCTTCAGGGGCCGCCAGTTCGGGTCGGATGAGGGTTCGTTCAGCCCCGGTGTCCTTGAGGCCTGTAGCAAGACGGGCCCCCACGCGGACGGGCTGCACGTTGTCATCAACCCTCCCCACCACACCACCCACCAAAAGAACAGAGGCGTTGGGCCCGGAGGCCTTGGCTGGGGGGTTCTTCTGCCTCTCCGGACAGGTGGCGCTGATGTGACCAGTCCTTTTACAGGAGAAACACTGGCGAGGGTCTGATGTAGGCCTGGCGCTGGCAAAGGGGATAGTGCCCCCAGAGGGACGACTGGCAGGGGCACTGGGGTTGGTTGCAGGCTTACCCCCTCCCCAGCAGGTGGTGACGGGCTTCCGCACCTCGGTTTTCCGGTTGGCCTCATAGCTGTCGGCGATCCGTGCTGTTCTGACCGCGTCCTCCGGTTCTCGGTCCAGGATGAACTGTCGGACCTCAGCTGGGCATAGATGCAGGAACTGGTCTTTGATCATCAGGTCTTTCAGCTCCTCATAGGTGTCATCTGACAGTCCATGGATCCACTGGTCAAAGTGGTTCCTGAGTCCTTGCACCACATCGCTATAACTGTCGTGTGGGCCACGTTGGAGGTTCCGGAACTTCTTTCGGTATACCTCAGGGGTTAGCTGGTACTTGGCGATCAGGGCCTGCTTGATGGCCTGATAGTTGTCATCTTGATCCGGCGTGAGTGAAGCAAACGCCTCCAGAGCTTTGCCCTTTAGCCCGGGAGTCAAGTACCTGGCCCATTGGTTGTCAGGCAGCCGGTACTGTCTGCAGACTTTCTCAAAGGCCCGCAGAAAAGTGTCCAAGTCTCCGTCCTTTTCCATCACGGGAAAGTGCTCTGGCCGGGGCTTGGGACTCTGAGCGCTGCTGGGCACACTGCTCTGGGCTGTGGAGGGCATTGCCCCTTGTCTGAGCAGCTCCAGTTCATGGGCTCTCTGAGCTTCCCGCTCGGCTCTCTCAGCCTCCCGCTGGGCTCGGGCCTCGGCTCTCTCAGCCTCTCGCTGGGCTTTGGCCTCCTGCTTGTATCGCTGGATCAGCTCCAGGCGCCCATCACGGTCGTCGGTTGGGAGTGCCTCCAGGGCCGCCTGCAGGTAAGGGTCCAACCCGCCCTGGGTGTAATCGTGCAGGGTTTGGGCCTCTGCTGCAGCACCACCTTGGCTGGGGCCGGCTCCTGCGCCCGCCTCGATCTCAGCGTGGTCCCGTGCCATCAGGGCCTGGATCACTTCGGCCTTGGTTTGGGCCATGGGGACAATCTCCCTCCACTCGCACATGGCAAGAAGAGCTTCCTTGCTATTCCGATT
>JARQOD010000005.1:48693361-48791177 GCA_033576555.1 Oophaga sylvatica
CGAGCTCACCAGCGATATCGCTGTGTGTGACATTCAGCGACGATCAGCCCCCCTGCCGGGTATCGCTGATCGTCGCTGAAATGTCAGGACATTTTTTTGATCGCTGGTCTCCCGCTGACAGGCACGCATCGCTGCGTGTGACAGGCGGGAGACCAGCGATCCGCTGGTAACCAAGGTACACAGCGGGTTTCCAGGCGCGGGGCTGTGCCTAGAAACCCGATGTGTACCTTGATTACCAGCTCCCTGATGCAGGGAGCTGGTAACCAAGGTACACAGCGGGTTTCCAGGCACCGCGCAGCGCCTGGAAACCCGACGTGTACCTTGGTTACCAGCTCCCTGCATCAGGGCGCCGGTATCCAACGTACACTGTGGGTAACTAAGCGATGTTACCCGCAGTGTCGCTGTGCTGATCGCTGCCTGAGCTGCCTGTTTGGCAGCTCAGCAGCGAAAATGTAGCGATACACCAGCGATCCTGATCGTTGTCGTGATCGCTGGTGTATCGCTATGTGAGACCCGGGCTTTACTGGGACGCTTGCTGTAGTTTTGATTAAAATCAGTTTTATCAGCAGGTGATTAACCTGTTTCCATGTAGTCTTCTACATTCATGAGCTCTGTATAATCCCACCCCTAAAACTGGGAGTTTTATGGCTACGCACAGTGTACACCGAAAGCTGCATAGGTAGAACAGCGGTGTGCTGCAGTCTCTACTCACGGCTGTTTGAGGCAGATGATGGCTGAATAACACAGCCATCATCTGCTGGTAAAGATACGGGCTCAGCTCCTGAGGCTGCATTAAAATCAGGTTGCTGAATTTGGACGTCCCAGTACATCCAAACATTAGTATGGGGTTAAGTACTAAGTAACATGAGAAGGTAAAGGCCCCGTCTCACATAGCGAGATTGCTGCTAAACAGCGATCTCAGCAGCGATCTTCGCTATGTCTGACACGTACCAGCGATCAGGCCCCTGCTGTGAATCGCTGGTCGTGTCAGAAATGCCTGGACTTTTTTTTGATCGCTGGTCTCCCGTTGGCCAGCACGCATCGCTGCGTGTGGCAGGCAGGAGACCAGCGATCAGCTGGTAACCAAGGTACACATCGGGTTTCCAGGCACCGCGCAGCGCCTGGAAACCCGACGTGTACCTTGGTTACCAGCTCCCTGCATCAGGGCGCTGGTATCCAACGTACACTGCGGGTAACTAAGCGATGTTACCCGCAGTGTTGCTGTCCTGATCGCTGCCTGAGCTGCCCTGTTTGGCAGCTCAGCAGCGATCATGTAGCGACACACCAGCGATCCTGATCATTGTCGGGATCGCTGGTGTGTCGCTATGTGAGTCGGGGCCCTAAGACTCAAGATTTAGGACACCTATTTTGGCCATCACAGAACCAAAATAGCAAAGCAATGAGAATGGCTAAAAAAGGAATCTGTCAGTAAGATAACCCCCCCCACATATCGCATATATGGGCACGCAGGTCTTTAAAATGTAAATACGTCGACGCCATTATATCTATCTGCTGCTGCATTCCTGAGAAATTATTTATTCATATGCAAATTATTGTGTAAAAGAGGTGTTAAGTATTTTGGGTGTGACGCCTTCAGCCTATGCACAGTGTACACAAACATTGATTTTATCAAAACTACAGTAAACAACTCAGTAAGTGACACACAGCACTGGAAATAGGAGCTCTGCCCCTACATCATTCTGATCTCAGATGGGGTAGCAGAGAGCTGGAAATAGATTTCCTTAGTTTTAATTTTATTCACCTGTTTTGTTTTGTTTTTATTCACCTCGATTATTACAGACCACTGTGTTGATTGCCCCTTAAACATCTCATCATGACACTAATGAGAAATTTCTGTAAATGCGGTGCCAGGTGTCCACCTTGCGCGGCAACAAGTCTAACAGGTTTTACTGGGACAGGATTCTTCATGTTAATGTTTTGGTGTCTACTAATAATTGTGAGTGTAAATGTTAAGGTTATATCAAGTGTATTATCCATAATGCAAGTAGATGTCGGCCGGATCTAAGGAATTAATCTTTTTCTTATTGAATTTGGCCACTAAATCCCTAGGTATAATTTCTAGGAGATCCTGAATATCCGTGATTAATCGAGTTGTAGAAGTGAGAGAATTTGTTTATGGCCTGGGGCTGACATTGACAGATATTTTTTATCTGGGTTCCTTATTCTCGTTGTTCCCCTTCTGCTCATTCATGCATGCAGTATAAAATACACATTATAAAATACACATAAAAATACACATTACACATCTAAAAATGGCATAAATATATTCTCCACCAAAAAACTCCTATGACCCTGATTCAACAAGACAGGTGATTTTCTCACTCCTCTTGAATCTGAAAATGCCTTTGAGTGCCACTCCATAAATCTTACTCCAGTAAGGGACTGGAGTGAGTTTTCTGGTGTAGCGAACGCCACAGCTCATCATTTTTGGATGCATGGCAGCTCTGGTTCCACTATGTTTTAAATGTGGCTTTTTTCCTTTCAGGCCAGCAGGGGTTAATGTCAGTTTCCCTTGCTGGCAATGTGCTGCAATTGCAGAGTTGCTAGGTCAGCTGATGTGGGTGGTAACCACTCTCACTATTCTTTAAATAGTCACCTGATGCATCAGCTGACTGTCAGTGATAGACAATCTATGTTGACCAAGCCTTAAGTAAGGAGCTCTCTGGGTGCAGTGGTGAATCTGCTGGTTTTGTGGAGTTCGTGGTCTGGTTGCTTTCTTCTGCTGGTCGATGCTTTGCAGCAGAGAAAGTTGTTAAGCTAAGTTTTGTGTTTTACCTTGTCTGTCTCGCTTTGTTACTGTCCCCTGTGTTGTTCCATCTGCAGTGATGAGGCTAGTGCACTAGCCAGGGCAGTGTGAGGAGATGAGGTTCATGAAGGCAGCGGGGGGGGGGAAGGACCCGCTTAGGGCGTTAGGAGAGTGCAGGGACAGCTCAGGTGGAGTTCAGGGACAGGCTCAGGTTGGAGTTTAGGGAGTGTCTATCCCTATCGGTAGGTTCTTCCTCTCAGCATTTACATCCCATGTGTGTGTTGTACCATCCGCTGGACCAACCCTGTTGGTTGTGATGTTTTGTGACACTGTGATGTCGATCGGTGTCCCGCCCCTGCTCTCTGCCCGTTTTGGCAGAGCTGGAAGAAACGGGCATGAAGATGCCAAAAAAGCTAAATTTTTACCCTGCTCAGAGTTGGCCGTAATTTTGCAACTTTTCAAAGTAATTTACCACAGAATTCTGATGAAAATTGCTCTGATGAATCAGGTCAAACGTCCTGACGATGTGGTGTTTGTTTTTATGTTTCCTTATTCATAGCCATAAAATCCATAACTTTTCTATTTTCATGTAGCCATCGGGATGTGATGTCTTTTTCTTGTGTTTTTTTTTTTTTTTTTTTAACCAAGACAAGCAGTAAGAAACAATTGTTAACAATAAAAAACAATTGTACCATTTACAAGTCACCATAAATAATTTCTTCACTGGTTTGTATGCATTGTTACATTTACTGGGAAACCAAATCTGTCAATTATTCAAGTTTATTACAAAAATGTGGTTATTGTAGTTATTTTTGCATTATTTTTTTTATTCCTAACTTTTACTTTTCAAATTTTTGTTACCGACAATATACTGGCATATAGAGATATACTTCTATATCCCAGCAAATTATGTTAGTAAAAAAAGAATATTATTAAGGTACTGTAGGGATTCGCTCTGGTAGGCCGAGGCCGGGCACGCAGTAATGAGGCAACACACAGGCATTAAGTCCAAAAACAACGGTTTACTGTCTCTTTAAGACCAGGTAACAAAACATGACAAATACATCAATGCGTTCCATCTTTGCAAACTACTGGTCCCAGACTCACCCTTGCATGGGACGGGCTTGACTAAGCGGCTGCAAGTCAGCAGGGACCGCCAGGTGCCTTCCCGGGTGATCTGGACTCGCTTCTGGTGCTCACTGACACACAGTAACAAAAAGTCACTTCCAGGCTAACTCCAGCCACACTCCTCAATAGAACCGCCTGGTTCTCAGTGTGGGACCGTCACAGGCTCCGCACACCCATGTGTCCTGTCCGGGTGCTATTCAGGACCCCAGTCCAAAACCCCGGCCACCAAGTTCCAAGTCTCACCACGTGCTTCCAGGAATACGATCCAACACCGACAGACCTTCCAGGAACCTTCCAGGCAGCCCTGTGCAGGACACACTCTCCACTTGTCTCAAACAGACTACAGAGACACTTCCCAGTCTCCCACACAATCTCTTCTCCATGTGCCCAGCACTGCCTTTCATACCTGTAGCCACTCCCCAAGCCAAGGTATGAAGCACATGGTCTGGTCACGTGTTCATGACCTCATCACAGGTCCTTCACCACATACAATCACCAGTATGTACCATTCATTCTCCCACCACCAGTGGGCGGTGTATGTGTGGTTAGCATGTCCCACCCAGCTCACAAGCTAACCCTGTAGGTTCACCCTTAACAAGAATCAGAACTGTTATGGGACTATAAGTCCCAGAACAACTTTACTGACCTACAGCACAGAATAGCTCTGTGACACATACTTTCCGTTTAGCCCCATACCAGGGACTGGTTTCCCATCTCTCTCATGCCTCCAGGCATAATTTGAGCAACTTATACAGCGCCCCCTAGGTGCCACATTAGTCATTATACCACATACCTTCCCCCTCTGTTCAAACTTGTTAGGTTGAACACCTGTTTCAACCCGAGGACCCCGAGACCGGTCACCCATGTCATCTTGCCCTACCAGTCGAGGGGACCGTCTCAGTCGATTTTGGGCATCCTGCAACATTACCTCTTGGTCAGGCCTCCCCTGCCCCCAGCGGTCAGAATGTCGGCCTTGTTTTTCCCTCGGTGTCACCAGACCTCTCCAGTACCGTCTCCTACGGTTATTGCGGTCCTGAGTCCATCGTCCAGTCAAGCTCACTAGTTGATCTGAGTCGGACTCTCTATCCCTTTGTTTGTCACTGGGTCTCACACTTAGGTCACTCAGCCCTGAGCTAACCGAATCGTCATCTCTACCCCTCAGTGTTTCAGCTCGTCCACTGCCAGTCCCCAGAGAAGCCTCTTGTCTCTCTATATGTTGGGATGGAAGCAGTCGCCATCTTTGTTTCAATTCCTGTAGCTGTTCCCTCATCTGCTTTCTTCCTGAGATCAGCTGCTCTACTTCTCGTAGGTACGTTATTCGATACTCCAGGAGCGTTCTGATGTTCTTCAGGCTCTCCACTGAGCCCACACCAATGAATGGAACCATGTCTTCTCCAGCCACCTTGACCTCGCCATCAGCTGGAATCCTCACTCTCCTTACACCGGATTTATCCACCATCTCCTGCATCACTTTTCCAAGTCTTCCGACGACTCTCCCCACCAGATTTCTGGGTACCGAATTACCTCTTCTGCCAAACCCAGCCGATTTTGATCTTCCTTGGCCTGCTCCAGACGTTAAGCGGCTTTCATGTTACTTAACATAATCATCTGTTTTGCGTGGAGACACTGCAGATGCATATCCTTCAGGACAGCCACTAGCTTCCCTGTGTCTTCCCCCTCTGCCAGGATCACCAACTGGTTCGTCTCTGGTGCCCAGTTCACACTATCGGCTTTTACCGCCTTTTTAAAGGCCTCATGCACCCCCTCACTGGCACAGGCTTCTCGCATGTCTGCAGGTACCTTTATCACACACTTAAAGAGCGAAGTCTCCTTCTCTTCCTGGTTTACCTCGGACCCTTCCTCCAAGACTTCTGCCACGACCAGATGAGTGTCTTGTTCAGCTCTTCGTTCAAGATCCTCCTGATATTTACCTTCTTCAAGGCTCCTTGCCGAGATAGGTACTGGCACTTCCGCCTGGTCATCACTCGGGCATGGCCGCTGTGCGTCTTCAACCCGCAACTTCTCCTTCTGCAGAAGACCTCTTACTGCTTCTCTGAGCACTTCCACATCTTCCCTTACGGTCTTATTCATACTTTGCCACTTTGCCCAGTGATCTCTGAGCTCAGAGACTTCATTCTCCAGCTCGTCCACTCTTTGCTCAGCAGTTTGTCTCAAGGCCTTTTCTTGTTCGACCCGCTCTTTAATGATCTTCAGTTTAGCCTGTAACTCAGCAGATTTTTCCTTCTCACCAGACAATTTTTTAGCAATGTTCTTCTTTATGGCCGCAACCTCGGTCTCCAGGTGGCGCACCTGCTCCAACTGTACAGCGTTGGCGCCTTCCGTATCTGACGTCGTCACTCTTTCTTGAGGCTCCACCCTCTCCGGCTCTTCATGGGTCTGGAAGCGTACTCACTTCTTGCACAATCGCGTCAGTTATAGGTTTTTCTGTATTACCATCCTCAGTACATACACTATGTTCCGGCGCCTTGTGCCCTTTATGTCTCCGACGACGGGAGGATTTTTTCTCCTAGTGGGGCCCTTCCTTACTGTACTCCCTTTCTCTATTAGAGTCACAGTCACACTCGGAGTCAGAGTCACATCCCACCTGGCACCCGTCACGAGACTTCAGGTCTGTCAGTTGTGTAGCCGTACCCTTTCCACTGGTATCACCGTCTGCTACGTCACCGAGTTGGTCAGACCCGTCCACTTTGGGAGGAGTTACTGTGCTAATACACCTCTCCCCAACCGTACAATCCCTCCATTCAGCGGCTGTATAGGAACTCCCCTGTCCCCCAGTCAGAGAACAGTTTAGAGTCCCGGCCTACAACTACTGGACACACCAAATTTGGGACTATAGCTGTCTCGACCCGCACCACAATTGTGGTTTACCAGAGCAATGGGGTACTCAGAGCCGAGCCCATGGAAGTCTATGGGGTTGTCACAAGTAGCGGTGGCTCGGTCTGTGGCCCTGGCGGTCAGGCGTATGTTGGGGGGTATATTTACAGGGGATAGGGATATATGCAGTTCGTGACGCCACCTGTAGTTCTCTGATCACTAAGACCAGCGCTGCTGTAGATCTCTGAGGGGATGGTGAGGCAGCTAGATGTCGGGTCCCCTACAGGTGGGACTCTTCCCTCAGGTCGATAGTTATGGTGGGGTTGTGCAGGGATGCAATCAAATAACTCAGTCTCACACATAGAAGCTTCTTTCCATACCTTTTACTTCAAGTTGTTCAGGCAGGTCCCAGGGAGGCTGTTCGGGGTGGATGAATGCACGTAGCGGTAACAGTTGAGCAGGTTACAGGCCTCCTTCTCTTTCCAAATGATGAGTGAGTCCAAGCTTGCCTGTAGCTAAGTTAACTCTATATTTTTCAGCTTTTCCCACTAGCTGTACTGCCCGGCCGGTTTTGTGATAGAGCCTTATAAGTGGTGAACTAAGTACTTTCTTTTGCCGCGCGCCGGACTCAGAAGTCTTGTTCTCCTGACTCGGTTACGTACTGGCACTCTAAAGGCGGCTTTCTGCAACCTAAGGTCCAGTAAGACTCTGGCTTTTCTATCACTATGCCTGGAGCTATAGTGACGCTTCGGTCCCCAGTGACCGGTGACAATGTGCAGGATAATCCGATCCTTAAGGCACTTCTGAATCCTTCCCACTATGCCCTTCGCCCTGCTTCTGCTTTCAATGTAGCACTGAAGCGTGAAGATAGAAAGTCAGTTTTCTTCCTTGGTCTCACTGAGTAACTCTCAGTTTCCTCAAAGTTCAGACTGAGTAAAAGGTAACTCTGACTAGACTCGGGATGATAACTAGTCATCCGTTACTAGACTCCACTTCGTTGAATTGGCAGGAACTAATCTTCTGCTCACCCAGAGCTCTGACAGGAATCCTCACTGTCTGAGAAGAACTAGCCCTGACTGCTCTGTACGATGACAGGAAGCTAGACTGACTCACTCCTGTGCTACACGTCACTCCCCTATACACCCCTGTGGGTGTGTCTGAAGTGTAAGTGAGTGTCAAGCTTTAACTGTTACCTTACTGTGCATTCTCCAGATCCTGTGTGCCTTACATACCAGGGCTACACATTCCCCCTTGGTAAAATACAGCACTCCCGGGCTGTGAAATATAAGAAGAAAGACATTTTGTTTTCCATTTAAACAAGTAACATTTTAAACTCTTCCCATCAGGGAGGTACGGATTTCTTGAACGTTGCATTATAACAATAGGCATAGAAAAATACAAAATACTAAATAGACATTTTCATATAAATAGATGACAATATTCTTGTGAAGGACCCGCACCAAACCTTCAACGTGGGTCCTGGGTGGGCTGCAGGACATCTGAATGCAGACCTCACTCAGTGCCTCACCATACGGGTTTTATGTTCAGAGGTAGGTGTGCTGGTAGAGAATGCACAAAGTGCAACTATATACAAGATCAGTTCTTGGGCTGGCTCAGTCCTCAGCCTCAGAGTCCATCATGAAACATTTTCAAGTAATTTACATATCATAACAATACTTTATACAATTATCCATACTTAGTAAACTAGTTTGCTAGGACTACTTTTGATAACGAATAGGTATCTTCCCTTTCGTTGTACGTTCTGATCTACATGGAGTAGCTTCAGGTATATTAATCTCTAACCCAACTGTTCTACGTAACGGCAAACTATAGAACTGCCTCAATCTTTCTATGGATCTGGCAAGCGTACTGATGGCTGGGCGGTGTGAGTCAGCTTCACCAGGGGTTCCCATAGCATGGGGCGCTGCTTCTGATGATTCTTCCTCTTGAGGTTCCGCAGGTTGGGGTGCTGCTGGAGTAGGTAACTCCTGAACTGGCAACCAATGGGCACAACTGGAGGTAGAACTTCCTCTTGTGGCTGATAAAATTGCAACACCGGAATTATTACAGCATCTCCCAGTCTCGGCCAATCTGCAGGGAAATCTCCCAGATCCGTGTGTATGACCTCTTCTTTTCTTTCTTCTTGATTGATGACAGAGTTCTCTTCACGAAACTTTAAGGGTTCTGGACACAATTTCAAATGGTCTCTGGACACAGTGGATATTGTTCTTCCTCCGTCCTTACTGATGATACAAACTTTTCTATTGTCATATTTGGAATCTTGTACGACGTAGGGTTCTTGCTCCCACTGGTTATCCAATTTGTGCATTTTCCTTTTCCTTTTCAATACCACTTCTCCAGGCATCAAAGGCTTGGCAGGAGCATTCCTGTTGTAAATATCTTCCTGTTTTTCCCGTACCTTGTTGAGACTTTCTTCTACACAGACTTGCACTCTTCTGTATTGCTCTTGCCGATTGATGTCCCAGTTTTCAATAGCGTCATCTGCCTCTGGTTCTACCACTCCAAGTTCTAAATCCATTGGTAGTCTTCCGGGCCTTGCTCTCATAAGATAGGCTGGAGTGCAGTTAGTGGAACTTACAGGTATATGGTTATACAAGTCAACCAAATCAGGTAGTAAGTCCGGCCATCGATTTCTGTCTTCCAACGGTATGGATTTCAACAAATCAAGGACAATGTGGTTCATTTTCTCGCAAAGACCGTTGGTTTGAGGATGGTATGGTGTTGTTCTAATTTTCTTACACCCATACATGTGACAGAATTCCTTGAATAGATCAGCTTCGAAAGCAGGTCCTTGATCGGTTAATACTTGCTCCGGATACCCATGCGGTCTGCAGAAGCTTGCTTGAAAGGTTTTTGCTGCCGTCACTGCTGTCTGATCCTTAACTGGGACAACCACCAGAAATCTAGAGTAATGGTCCACCATGGTCAAGGCGTATGAGTATCCAGATCTACTTGGCGACAGTTTGACGTGGTCCAGGGCCACAATCTCCAAGGGACGAGTCGTCCGATAGGCTGCAGGGGTGCCCTCTGACTACCGTAGTCCTTTCTTCTGAGACCACAGGGTCCACAGTTCCGACACCACCTCTCAATGGAGCTGCGCATCCCTACCCAGTAGAACCGGCACCTCAACAGGGTCTCCAGCTTTCTCCAGCCAAAGTGTCCTGCTTGATCATGGTATGCTTCCAACACCATTTGGACGTCTGCCTTGGGGACCACTATTTGCCAGACCATCTCGTGGGTCCTGGGATTGACGTATCTCCTGCACAACTTCTCACGGTATAGGAATAACCTGCTTCTCTCGTTCCACAGGAGCTTTGCTGACATAGGTGCATCTTTTTCCAAGGAGGAACCTTCCTGTCTTAACAACTCCTTGATACGGCTGACCACTGGATCGCTGTCCTGAGTCTCTTTCCAGCTGTGATGGGGTAAAGGATTTAACGTTGCACCATACTGCTTTCTGTAGACTCGATGCTCGTGGACTACCCCATTTCGATGGAACGCAGGTAGCTCAATTTCTTCCAGGTCGTCCGATTCTTCCTCCGTGTCAGAGTCATGCGGCATTCGGGACAATGCGTCAGCATTAGCATTCTTTGGCCTGCCCGGTACTTGATAGTAAACTGGTAATTAGACAACCGAGCCATCCAACGCTGCTCCATGGCGCCCAACTTGGCCGTTTCCAGGTGCGTTAGCGGGTTGTTGTCTGTGTACGCCGTGAACTTGTTGGAGGCCAGATAGTGCTTAAATCTTTCAGTAATGGCCCAGACCAGCGCTAGAAACTCCAGCTTGAAGCTGCTATAATTTTCCGGATTCCTCTCAGTTGGCCTGAGTTTTCTGCTGGCATAAGCGATGACTTTTTCTTGGCCATTCTGCTTCTGACTGAGAACTGCTCCTAAACCTTCATTACTAGCATCGGTGTACAGCAGGAACGGTTGGCTGTAATCAGGATACGTCAAGATCTCATCGCCTGTAAGGATCTCTTTCATCTTTTGGAATGCTTCAGCCTGTTCCTTACCCCAATTGAAGGGAGGATTTCTGCTCTTTAGGGATTGGCCTACTAGGAGGTCCTGTAGAGGCGCTGCCTCTTCGTGTAATCTTTCACGAACCTTCTGTAGTAACCCGTTAGTCCCAGGAACTGTCGCACTTCCTTGAGGTTCTTCGGCTCCGGCCACTTCTGGATGGCAGTGACTTTCTCTGGGTCCGGCGCTACTCCTTCCGAACTGACGATGTGCCCCAAATATTGTACCTTCTGTTTGAGTAGATGGCATTTTGAGGGTTTCAACTTCATCCCGTACCTGGACAGGGACTCAAATACTTCTGCCAGGTGCTTCAGATGGTCCTCATATGTCTTGGATTACACGATGACGTCGTCTAAGTATAGCAGCACGGTTTCAAAATTGAGATGTCCCAGGCAGTTCTCCATCACTCTCTGAAATGTTCCTGGGGCACTGCTGAGCCCAAACGGCATTCTGTCGAACTCACAGAGCCCCATTGGGGTGGTGAAAGCCGTTTTCTCACGATCCTCCTCAGCCACAGCCACTTGCCAGTATCCACTAGTCAGATCAAGGGTAGAAAAGTAGTTAGCCGTTTTCAGAGCAGCTAATGACTCCTCTATACGTGGTAACGGGTATGCATCCTTGTGTGTTATGCGGTTCACCTGCCTGTAATCCACACACATTCTCAAGCTACCATCTTTCTTTCTAACCAGGACTAGAGGTGCTGCCCAGGGACTACAACTTTCCCTGATTACTCCGGCTTCTTTCATATCTCGCAACATTTCCTTAGCCTTCTGATAATGGGCTGGGGGTATAGGCCTATACCGCTCTTTGATGGGAGGATGACTGCCTGTAGGGATATGATGTTGTACTCCCTTAATTATCCCAAAATCAAGTGGATTCTTGCTAAATACTTGGGCGTACTCTTGCACCACCCGTAATACCCCTTGCTTCTGGTGAGCGGGAGTGGTGTCCGTCCCAACATGGAGTTGCTGACACCATTCCGCCACCTGGGTTGCCGGGTCATTGTCCTCCGCTATTTGGCGGGAGTCTAAGGACTCAGCCGGGAGAATAGAATTATTGTCAACAGCATGTAGTTTAGCAATGGTTGCATAACGGGGTAAGTTTACCTCATCATCTCCCCAGTTGAGAAGCCGTACCGGTACTCTTCCATTCACCACTTCCACTACTCCCCTAGCAGTCATAAGTGTAGGTCTATGTTCTGAATGGTGGGGTTCTACTACAGCTTGGTAATTCTGTCCTCTCAGACCTATGGCTGCCCTGCACCAGATTATCATTTCACTCATTGGGGGTATCACAATGGGATTCGAGTCAGTGACCCGTACATTACCAATTTCGCCGTCTGTAAGCTTCGCTTGCTGCTGACACACCAGGGCCCGGATCTCTCTTTGGATTACTCCTTTCTGCCTTGGTCGGGCAATCTCAGCGAGCTGTTGGAGTAAGAACACAACTTCTCCCAAACAATTACTGATAATGTTAGTACCCAAAATTATATTTAAACCGTTCTCCTCATTTACAGTCTTTACTACCAGAAGCCCCTGGTCTTTCAACTCCTCTCTGCCCACTTTCACATCTACACATTTTGTCCCGAGTACTTCTACAGGAAGACCATTAGAAGCATACACGGTAAAGTCAGGGCTCGGGGGTTTAAGACTGTCCATTGACCAGAACTTAGTATATAGGGCATCAGGTATTAGGGTCACCTGAGACCCAGTGTCTAACAATGCCGGAACAGCAATACCATCTAGAATGATAGACAGGTAGGGTCGTCCACCCACATACCTGCGGTTCCAGTCTAGGGGGCCTGACGGGTCTCCTCCTGGGTGTTGGCCCTCGGACCCAGGTTCTGCCCGTTTAAAGGACACTGTGGAGACATATGACCTTTCCGGTTGCATCGGTAACAGGTGATCTCCCGACGAGGAGGGTGTTGATCAGAGGTCGCTCCTTGGGGTGGCGTTGTCCTCCTCCGGGGGGGCGACGTCTTCCTTCTTCTCCGGTTCATCCACGGGACGTCTTCTGGGCAATCAGCTAATAAGATCTTCCCTTCTTCCTCTTTCCGCAGCTGCAGGGCACTCATCACAGCAGCCAGATTTTTAGTCAGCTGGCGCACCTCTGAGCGCAGACAGTCCAATTCACTAGGGGGTGTCACCTGCGTTTTGGTTTCGGCCACTAGCGAGGAAAAGGGGGTTGCCGCCGGCTCCAGAGTGACTTCACCCTGACGATGTTGGGTTGCCACCTCAGGTTTGCCCAGGGGCCGCAGCCCTTTTATTGCCATGTCCTTTAGGGCATCAAAGGTAGCATCAGGGTGATCTAAAGACCACCAATTCACAGTTCTGCGTTCCGCTTGGGACCTCAGTCCCTGCACAAATTGTTCTTTCAGCATCTTATTTTCATCAATGACACTTATGGTATTAACCTGCTTGAGGGCTCTCAGGGCCCCTTGTAGTCGGCAGGCATAGTCCCTTATGCTGTCACTTGGTTGCTGTGAACAGTTATAGAATGCCATCCGGAGATCTGTTTCGGTGCGATCTTCAAAAATGGCCTGTAACTTTAAGAGGATTGCAGGCACCAACTCCTGGTCCGTGGTAGCCCAAGTCTCCACTTCTCTCTCAGCAGCGCCAGTTAGCTGCCCTATTAATACTGCAGCTTTTTGCCTCTCAGACATAGAGTACATTTCCAGGACACTGCATATCTTCCGATTGAATCCTGCTAAAGTGCCTGGCTCGCCGCTGTACTGGGGAAGCCATTTCGCCCCAGGCATATATGGAAGCGTTAGTGGCATGAGCGGGACCACCGGACTGAGTGCTGGGCCTGCGCCCCCATCTGGCGCTACAACGCCACGCGGTGCGGAGTCGGGTCCTCCGGCTGGGGCCGCACTGTCGGCCGGTTGTTGCAACATATTAGCGCCCCCTTGGTTAAACGGAGCCTACCGGTTTCAGAAGCTGCTATTTCCCAGGCACAGCAGTAGGAACAGGACCTTCGTCACAGGCGCTCTGATGTCAGAGCGTCCACTTCCTGTCGCAGGACCTGCCGCTGAGTCGAGCCGGGGGCGTGTCCAAGACTTTGCGCGCTCCTTCAGGTACGCCCACCTTCTTCTCCAGCGCCTCAGGGCGCGAATATGGCGGCAAATATGGCGGTACTTGGCGCCAAACAATAGCAACAGTCTTTTTCACCAAAACACTCCACAGGCACACAGGGCTCGCAATTTTGCGAGTTTCGCATCCTGTTCGTGACGCCAAGTTGTCTCGACCCGCACCACAATTGTGGTTTACCAGAGCAATGGGGTACTCAGAGCCGAGCCCATGGAAGTCTATGGGGTTGTCACAGGTAGCGGTGGCTCGGTCTGTGGCCCTGGCGGTCAGGCGTATGTTGGGGGGTATATTTACAGGGGATAGGGATATATACAGTTCGTGACGCCACCTGTAGTTCTCTGATCACTAAGACCAGCGCTGCTGTAGATCTCTGAGGGGATGGTGAGGCAGCTAGATGTCGGGTCCCCTACAGGTGGGACTCTTCCCTCAGGTCGATAGTTATGGTGGGGTTGTGCAGGGATGCAATCAAATAACTCAGTCTCACACATAGAAGCTTCTTTCCATACCTTTTACTTCAAGTTGTTCAGGCAGGTCCCAGGGAGGCTGTTCGGGGGGATGAATGCACGTAGCGGTAACAGTTGAGCAGGTTACAGGCCTCCTTCTCTTTCCAAATGATGAGTGAGTCCAAGCTTGCCTGTAGCTAAGTTAACTATATTTTTCAGCTTTTCCCACTAGCTGTACTGCCCGGCCGGTTTTGTGATAGAGCCTTATAAGTGGTGAACTAAGTACTTTCTTTTGCCGCGCGCCGGACTCAGAAGTCTTGTTCTCCTGACTCGGTTACGTACTGGCACTCTAAGGGCGGCTTTCTGCAACCTAAGGTCCAGTAAGACTCTGGCTTTTCTATAACTATGCCTGGAGCTATAGTGACGCTTCGGTCCCCAGTGACCGGTGACAATGTGCAGGATAATCCGATCCTTAAGGCACTTCTGAATCCTTCCCACTATGCCCTTTGCCCTGCTTCTGCTTTCAATGTAGCACTGAAGCGTGAAGATAGAAAGTCAGTTTTCTTCCTTGGTCTCACTGAGTAACTCTCAGTTTCCTCAAAGTTCAGACTGAGTAAAAGGTAACTCTGACTAGACTCGGGATGATAACTAGTCATCCGTTACTAGACTCCACTTCGTTGAATTGACAGGAACTAATCTTCTGCTCACCCAGAGCTCTGACAGGAATCCTCACTGTCTGAGAAGAACTAGCCCTGACTGCTCTGTACGATGACAGGAAGCTAGACTGACTCACTCCTGTGCTACACGTCACTCCCCTATACACCCCTGTGGGTGTGTCTGAAGTGTAAGTGAGTGTCAAGCTTTAACTGTTACCTTACTGTGCATTCTCCAGATCCTGTGTGCCTTACATACCAGGGCTACACATAGGGACCTCCTGTTCCCTCATGTCCCAGCCTGCCCCTAAATTTACCCTGGCCACGGGATACTCCTTAGTGTTCTCATGAATGCAGGTGACCCCGACCTTTCTACCCGGTATTTGAGACCACTTAGGTGCAACTCTGACTAAAGTCACCGGACTCCCCGGGTCGATCAGACCAACCATATCCTCATTATTTATCAGCAGGTCACACCCCCGTAGCCTTGCGCCTGGTGGATAGTTCATATGACAAACTGGACGTACATAACAACTTTTCCCCTGGCAACAGTTTGCCTGCACCTCCCCTTTACTGTTGGGACACTCCACCCCCTTTTTGCCAACCATCCCTGCTGGTGGGTTACCGCCCCTTTTTGGCCACCACCCCACTCTGGGATACACCCTGTGGACTCCCCCACAGTTTTCTTATGCACAACTCCCTCAGTACAGTTTTATTTCTTCTGGGCTGTTACTTGGCCCTTTAAGAGTCTGTGTGACCTGGTTCACACTGTCCTATTACCACACCAGCTCCTGCTGGTACTGCCGCCGCTTCCATTACAGCCACAAACCACCAACACCTCCAGATGTTGCTCATAAGCTGCTGTGGCTGTTACTGCAGCTCCTGCAGAACCTCTTGCTGCCAGTCACTGTAGCTCCTGCTACCACAAGACTCTGCTTGCTTTCGCTGCACCGTCTTACCGCTTGTCACCTTCGTGACCCCACGAGTCACAGCCAGCCGCTTGTCACCTTCATAACCCCACCGGGTTACAGCCAGACGTCTTCACCTGGTCATTTGTTATGCAGAGAAAAAACATCCACAAAAAAAACAGCCTGACCTCACTGCGTATGCCTGCATTCTCCACCAATTGTAGGGATTCGCTCTGGTAGGCCGAGGCCGGGCACGCAGTAATGAGGCAACACACAGGCATTAAGTCCAAAAACAACGGTTTACTGTCTCTTTAAGACCAGGTAACAAAACATGACAAAAACATCAATGCGTTCCATCTTTGCAAACTACTGGTCCCAGACTCACCCTTGCATGGGATGGGCTTGACTAAGCGGCTGCAAGTCAGCAGGGACCGCCAGGTGCCTTCCCGGGTGATCTGGACTCGCTTCCGGTGCTCACTGACACACAGTAACAAAAAGTCACTTCCAGGCTAACTCCAGCCACACTCCTCAATAGAACCGCCTGGTTCTCAGTGTGGGACCGTCACAGGCTCCGCACACCCATGTGTCCTGTCCGGGTGCTATTCAGGACCCCAGTCCAAAACCCCGGCCACCAAGTTCCAAGTCTCACCACGTGCTTCCAGGAATACGATCCAACACCGACAGACCTTCCAGGAACCTTCCAGGCAGCCCTGTGCAGGACACACTCTCCACTTGTCTCAGACAGACTACAGAGACACTTCCCAGTCTCCCACACGATCTCTTCTCCATGTGCCCAGCACTGCCTTTCATACCTGTAGCCACTCCCCAAGCCAAGGTATGAAGCACATGGTCTGGTCACGTGTTCATGACCTCATCACAGGTCCTTCACAAGACAATCAACAGTATGTACCATTCATTCTCCCACCACCAGTGGGCGTGTATGTGTGGTTAGCATGTCCCACCCAGCTCACAAGCTAACCCTGTAGGTTCACCCTTAACAAGAATCAGAACTGTTATGGGACTATAAGTTCCAGAACAACTTTACTGACCTACAGCACAGAATAGCTCTGTGACACATACTTTATTCCGTTTAGCCCCATACCAGGGACTGGTTTCCCATCTCTCTCATGCCTCCAGGCATAATTTGAGCAACTTATACAGCGCCCCCTAGGTGCCACATTAGTCATTATACCACATAACTTAGAAAATTATTTCCAGGTAATGCAGCCTGCGGCTCACTGCTAGTGTTGCTGCCTTTCATAACACAGGTCAGGAGTTTGAATCCTGACAGAAGGTTTTCTAAACTTTTTCTTTATAGTTAATGATATAAAAGCATCTACTTACTGTAGTCAGATGCTTAATTCACAAATTACAGGACAGGGAAGCATCCTATGTATGAAACCCCTACAAAGCTTGATGTTGGAAATCATTAGTGCAATACTGAGCAGCAAACTGACTTGGCCCCTATGCAGCAGAACCAGCTGCACGAGCGTAACGCCTTCCCCTACTGCCGGACTGATGGGATAAACATCATGTGGCTGTTGGTCACACGTTCAGAGATGGACATAATATATAATAATCTTTATTTATATAGCGCCATCATATTCCGCAGCGCTTTACAGTTTAACAGTTTCAAAACACAAGTCATAAGTAACAACGTTAACAATACAATAATTAAAGCAAAATAAGCCGCCCCTGCTCGTGAGAGCTTACAATCTACAATGAGGTGGGGGAATACAAAGTACAGGTGTGTATATACAATGATGCATTTACAATGATGGTCCAGCCATCTTGAGGGAGTGAGGTATGGATGGAGATAGTGAATGGGCTACACACACACTTAAACATAGAACGACTTTGATTAGTGAATGTGATAGGCCGCTCTGAACAAATGTGTTTTGAGGGAGCGCCTGAAACCATGCAAATTGTGGATAGTCCTAATTTCTTGGGGTAGAGCATTCCAGAGGATTGGCGCAGCGTGGGAGAAGTCTTGAAGTCGGGAGTGGGAGGTACGGATTAGTGCAGAGGTTAGTCGAAAGTCGTTTGCAGAGCGCAGCAGTCGGTTAGGCCGATAGATAGAAATGAGGGAGGAGATGTAGGGGGGTGCAGCACTGTGGAGAGCTTTGTGGGTGAGAACAAGTAATTTGAATTGGATCCTATAATGAATGGGCAGCCAGTGTAAGGACTGGTGAAGAGCGGACGCTTCCGAGTACCGATTAGCCAGATGGATGACCCTGGCTGCTGCATTAAGGATGGACAGGAGAGGGGATAGTCGAGTAATGGGGAGGCCAAGTAATAGAGCGTTGCAGTAGTCCAGGCGGGAGTGGATCAATGCTACAGTGAGGGTTTTTGTTGTTTCCATGGTGAGAAAAGGGCGGATTCTAGAGATGTTCTTTAGGTGTAGACGGCAAGAGCGGGCAAGAGATTGTATATGGGAGGTGAAGGAGAGATTGGTGTCAAACATAACACCCAGACAGCGAGCCTGCTGCCGGGGTGTTATTATGGTGCTGCCCACAGAGAGGGAAATGTCAGATTTAGGGAGGTTAGTAGACCGCGGGAGCAGAAGGAGTTCAGTTTTGGAGAGGTTAAGTTTCAGATAGAGAGCGGACATGATGTTGGAGACTGCGGACAGACAGTGGGGGTAAGGTCGGAGGATGACGTGTATAGTTGTGTGTCATCAGCATAAAGATGGTTGTCAAGTATAGTGTACAGTTCCTATAGCGTCTTGTGCTTGGGTGCGAGGAAAACACATGAGACATAGGTTGATATGAAATGACTTGTATTACTTCATACAAGCATGCAGAAAAGGTCACACAGTTTGCAGGAACAGAGGCAGGAGAACACAGCAGGCCAGAGTAACTTCAAGCTCTACAATAACTCTCCAAGCAGGTTCAGGATCTCTTCTCTGTACCGTAATTCCTCTGCAAACATGGATTCACCAGATAGCAGGTTTCCAAAGTCCAAAAGTGTTCCAAAGTTCCTCAGTAGGAAATAGCTGGAGTCCAAAATCCTAGGTTTCCAGGAGTCAGGTCACAGGCTGACTGAGGCTTGATTCAGGAGCACTGATTGTTCAGCTGAGGCTGCTTAAGAAGCAAGAGGGAGAGAATCAGGGCGGGAACATGAAAACTGGAAACTCCATATTAACTGAGGGCAAGAGCTGCAGAAAGACAGAAAGCAAAATGGCCGACGGAAAACTGAGTTTCAAGGAACATGTCAAAAGAGACAAAGAACCTTACAATGGTACTGAAAGCCAAATCTGCTGATGGTCTGTCCAATTGGGGCCGTGTAGAGAGAGAAGAGAAGGGGGCCAAGGACTGAGCCCTGGGGTACACCGACAGTGAGAGGAAGAGGAGATGACGTGGAGCCAGAGAACGAAACACTGAAGGAGCGGTCAGAAAGATAGAAGGAGAACCAGGAGAGAACAGTGTCCTTAATACCTAGTGACTGGAGCTAGACAGTAGGAGACAGTGGTCAACTGTGTCGAAAGCTGCAGAAAGGTCGAGAAGAATGAGCAGAGAGTGGTCGACATGGACAGGAACCCAGTGCATGTGGACTGTGACTCATCCTTTGTCTCTGATGGTTACGTTTTCCAGTTGGACTGGCCGAGAGGTTTGACGTTGCCCAATAGAGTGGCTACAAGAGCACTGCAGCTTCCCTAGATCCTGACACCGATCTATTGATGTCTATGGGAATAATATGGTGTACACACTGATATATAATTCATGCCATGGCTAGACTGCAACTGGAGTGTTTAGCAAAACATTTAGATCAGGGGTCCTCAAACTTTTTAAACAGGGGGCCAGTTCATGGTCCCTCGGACCATTGGAGGGCCGGAATATAGTTTAAAAAAACAGATGATCAAATTCTTATGTACACTGCACAGATCTTATTTTGAAGTAAAAAATAAACAGGAACAAATACAATATTTAAAATAAAGAAAATAAAGAACAAGTAAAGTTAAATCAACAAACTTACCGGTATTTCAATGAGAACTACGGGCCTGCTTTTGGCTAATGAGATGGTCAATGTTCGGTTCCATATTTGTCACTGCTAGTCATAACAAGTGAAGCAATTTTTCTCTTTCTTGATATCATTATTTCCTAGGGATTCCAAATTGCTATTAGTAAAATACCACTATATATACAGCGCTACAAAAACAATATACCAGCAATAAAACTGCCCACACAGAGACATACAGCCTGCACTGCCCATCACTGCAGCCTTGCCAATCCATATAATTTCAGCCTCACCAGTGCCCATATTGGCAGAACTCAGCTTTTACCTCAGGCTCAGACTGGTGTGGTGCAAGAGTCCCCAATAGGCAGGTAAATGTCCCCACTAGGCAGCATAGTCCCCAATAGGCAGGTAAATGTCCCTGCTAGGCAGCATAGTCCCCAATAGGCCGGGCCCGGCGTTTAAAAAAAACAAAAAACAAAAAAAAAAAAAACACAGTACTCGCCTATGTCCCCCGCTGCTCTGGGGATGCGCCCGCTCAACTCTTCTTCTGGCACAGGCGGCGTGATCGTCTGTGGTGCATACGGAAGGCCGCAAGTCCTTCCTTGCTGCATTGTAGTTCCGCCCGCGATTAAAGGGCACGCCGGCATTCAACGGTAGTGATGTTCAATGTCGGCCTGGCCCAGGGGCCGATGGGCTGGATAAATGTCCTCGGCGGGCCGCATGTGGCCCGCGGGCCGTAGTTTGAGAACCCTGATTTAGATCTTTGCTTGTGATAGTGAAGGTTGTAGTTCTGCATCAGCTGGTGGCATTTCCTATTAGTATTTTTGTGTCTCCTCTGTGCATTCGCTCTTGTCCCCGTTGCTGTCTTTCCATTTTCTGCTCAGCTTCTGTCCCTGTTTGTGATTATAGGAGTTTCTTAGTCTTTTTGTTGCTAGTGTTCAGCGGACCGCTGTATGCCTCAAGCCGCTGTCAGCTCCACTAAAAGTAGAGCATCCTGGCTGCCAGTTTGCTATGACCCCATGAGCTGTAAGGCGACTCACTTGGACTTGGTGGGAACTTCTGCTGAGATCGAGATCCCACAATGACATAGCTCCAGGCCTACAAATCAAAAGGAGCATCTGGGATTCCGGTAGGTAGGAGGAAATTTGAAGGGCTCCTGTCGGGTGGCGGCTGGACCAGGGGTCTGCATATTGATTAGCTCATTTCTGATTTTTAGGTTCTTTTAGGGAACAGTCAGATGGATGTATAAATCAGACTGAGATTGGTACGCAGCCCCAAGCATGACGGCTTCATAGAAATACATGAAGCTGTCAAGCTCGAGTTGGTAGAGCCACAGGCCAGTCTGTGCAGTGTTCTGATCTCGCTCCAATTTATATGGCTCTCTGATTGCACCCTTAGGGTGAGACCTTGCATCCAAAAATCCACCCATTGTGATGCCATTTGGTTTCAAAATCTCCCAGCTATTAGGCATCTCAGCAAGCGAAGGTTTGGATGTATTTATCCAGACGCAGAATGTCATCTCGCCTTTAGAGCATTGCTAATAATCACTTTATTAATCAATTAATTTCCGTCTAGCTGATTTCGTTATGCAGTTGAACTTTAAAACATAAGCTAAAGATGACAAGCTTAAAGGGGCTATACATAATTAGAAACACATGCTGGTTGTATCTGGTTTAGCAATTTAAAGGATCTGTCAGTTGCCCCCAAAAAGTGAGTTAAAACCTTGCAAAAAATCCATGTGCTCTCCTGATTCTGGATCTCTTTTCCACTTTTTTCTACGTTGCTCCATTACAGAGATATTCACATTTGTTCCTTTTAGAGTGCAGTATGTGAAATCTCTCCTTGCAGACCCACTTGGCATTTGATTAAAGTCCTCTCTGGGAGTGTGCGCTTTCACCCATCCTTCCCAGGTGCTGTCAATCACAGCCTGGCAGCTGATCTAGAAGTATCAGACGCTGCAGAGCTGTGATATTACGCTCCTTATGGCCAAGTATTGGACTTGTGTCAATTTCCACTGTACTCCTTCTTAAACTGTTGCATGTAAATGTAGATACCAGTTACGATGCTGTGTGTGGCCTAATAGCTTATGGGAATTGTCCACTTTACAGATCCCTGGGTAGAGATCGAGCCCCTTTGGGGACTGAAAACAGCTTTTTGTGGATTTCATCATCAACAAAACAAGATTGTTAAATGTGATTTCCTTACTCAATAGGGAAAAGAAAAAAAACAATGGAGCAGAAGGATTCATGGAGCCTACTTATGCCAGAATATTTCTCTGCTCCATTGGGTGCTCAAATAGTTTCTGCCAGCATGGACATCACTAATGTCGGCAGCACATAGCACCATGATATGTTCACAATATGTTGCTGTATGGGGACAGAAAAATCGCTCTACTGATTGTTCTTCCCCATACAGTTTCAGGAATGGGGCAGGAAACTTGAGTCGATCGATCTTGCATACAGTCATTGGGTGTTTGTTAGCAGGACAAAATGGACTCCTGTTGGGGAATGTTTCCACGGTCCGGAATGACAGCACTTTGGACGCAGAGGATACCCGCTCCGTCCAAAGCGCTTCCGGCTTTTGTACGTGCGGTGACTCCGCATGTGTTCATTGAATTCCCGCATCCTATACATAGGACGGTGCTATTTTTCTTGCGTAGACTGAGCGTCTTAGCAAGATAAATAGACATTCTGCAGTCTAGAAAGACGTGCCGCATGTGCGTATACGCAGGTCTGCCCCCTGCGTGTTTGAGCGCATAGTGGACACGGGATTTCATAAAATCCCCTCCACTATGCTGTAACATCTGGTCGCTGCGGTGTACACAGCATCCAATTTGCAGCATTTACTGACCGTGGAAACATATGTGTAGCCCTGGTACACAATACCAGGAGGATGAGTGGAGAGGTAACAGTTAAGGTCTCTTCATGACATCATGTACACTTCTGACACACCCAGCAGGGGTGTGGAAGGGAGTGATTTCTAGTCAGTCAGTTTCCTGTCCTTGGACAGAGTAGACGTGTCCAGTTTGAGCCTGTCTTCAGTTCAGAACGTGGAGGCTGGTACAGGTGGTCTAATTCACCTTAGTCTAGTCAGAGCTGTGCCCCACTGGAAGAAAGACTGAACTAGCTATTAAGAGTTGAGCAAATCGAAGGGCAAAGTGGAAGGAAGATTATTGGAAAAGTGCGTTTGGCTTGGAAGAGTCCTGCACATTGCTACCGGTTACTGGGGACCGAAGGATCACTATTAGCTACAAGCATAGTGAAGAGAAAACCAGAGATTTACCGGACCCTAGGTCGCGGCAAACAAGCCCCTTATAGTCAGTACGTAACTGGGGTCAGGGGAAGTGAAGACTTTGAGTCTCTGCAGGACAAAATAAGAATTCAGCTCCCTCATAGAAAGGCTCCACCACAAATCTGACTGGGAAGGACAGCTTTGGATAAGCTGGAATCATAGAGGGGACTACGCTTCAGGCTGGTCGTACTCATCTTCATTGGACAGTAAAGGAGGCCCCTAACTTGCTTAGCTGTTGCCTCAAAGCTCATCCTCCATCAACCCCATCAGCCTCCCTGGGACCTGCTTGAACATCTTACAAGTAAAGGTATGGAAAGACGCTGACCGTGTGAGACTGAGTTATTATTGCATGCCTGCACAATCCCTACCTAACTCCCGATCTGAGGGACCAGTCCCACCTGTAGGGGACCCGACATCTAGCTGCATCACCATCCCCTCAGAGATCTACAGCAGCGCTGGTATAAATTACCAGAAGACTACAGGTGGCGTCACGAACTGTATATAAATATCCCCTGTAAATATTCCCCCAACATACGCCAGACCGCCAGGGCCACAGACCGAGCCACAGCTACCTGTGACAAATCCCATAGACTTCTACGGGCTCGGCTCTGAGTACCCCATTGCCCTGGTAATCCACAATTGTGGTGGCGGGTCGACACAAAAATTTGGCGTCACGAACAGGATACGAAACTTGCAGCATTGCGAGCCCTGTGTGCCTGTGGAGTGTTTTTGCGAAAAAGACTGTTGCTGTTGTTTGGCGCCAAATACCGCCATATTTGCCGCCAGATTCGCGCCCTAAGGCGCTGGAGAAGAAGGTGGGCGTACCTGAAAGAGCGCGCAAAGTCTTGGACACGCCCCCGGCTCAGACTCAGCGGCAGGTCCTGCAACAGGAAGTGAACGCTCTGACATCAGAGCGCCTGCGACGAAGGTCCTGTTCCCACTGCGGTGCCTGTGAAGTAGCAGCATCTGAAACCGGTAGGCTCCGTTTAACCAAGGGGGCGCTAAGATGTCACAACAACCGGCTGACAGTGCGGCCCCAGCCGGAGGCCCCAATCCCGCACCGTCTGGTATTGTAGCGCCAGATGGGGGCGCAGGCTCTGCACCCAGTCCGGTAGTCCCGATCATGCCACTAACGCTCCCATATATGCCTGGGGCGAAATGGCTTCCCCAATACAGCGGTGAGCCAGGCACATTAGCAGGCTTCAAGCGGAAGTTATGCAGCATCCTAGAAATGTACTCCATGCCTGAGAGACAAAAAGCTGCTGTGCTAATAGGGCAGCTAACTGGCGCTGCTGAGAGGGAAGTGGAGACCTGGGATACCGTTGATCAGGAGTCGGTACCTGCGATCTTCCTGAAGCTACATGCCATATTTGAAGACCGCACAGAAACGGATCTCCGGATGGCCTTCTATCACTGTTCACAACAGCCAGGTGACAGCATCCGGGACTATGCTTGCCGACTACAGGGAGCCCTGAGAGCCCTCAAGCAAATTAACAATTTAAATGCTATCGACGAGAATAAAATGTTGAAAGAACAATTTATACAGGGATTGAGATCCCCAGAGGAACGCAGAACTGTGAATTGGTGGTCCTTAGATCATCCTGATGCTACCTTTGATGCCCTAAAGGACATGGCAATAAAAGGGCTGCGGCCCCTGGGCAAACCTGAGGTGGCCACCCAACATCATCAGGGTGAAGTCACTCTGGAACCGGCAGTAACCCCCTGTTCCCCGTTAGTGGCTGAAGCCAAAGCGCAGGTGACACCTCCTAGTGAATTGGACTGTCTGCGCTCAGAGGTGCGCCAGCTGACTAAAAATCTGGCCGCTATGATGAGTGCCCTACAGCTGCGGAAAGAGGAGGAAGGGAAGATCTTGTTAGCTGACTGCCCAGAAGACGTCCCGTGGATGCACCGGAGAAGAAAGAAGACGTCGCCCCCCCGGAGGAGGACAACGCCACCCCAGGAGCAACCTCTGATCAACACCCTTCTCGTCGAGAGATCATCTGTTATCGCTGCAACCGGAAAGGTCATCTGTCTACACAGTGTCCTTTAAACGGGCAGAACCTGGGTCCAAGGGCCAACACCCAGGAGAATACCCGTCAGGCCCCCTAGACTGGAACCGCAGGTATGTGGGCGGGCGACCCTACCTGTCTATTATTCTAGATGGTATTGCTGTTCCAGCATTGTTAGACACTGGGTCCCAGGTGACCCTAATACCTGATGCTCTATATACCAAGTACTGGTCAATGGACAGTCTTAAACCTCCGAGCCTTGACTTTACTGTGTATGCTTCGAATGGTCTTCCTGTAGAAGTACTCGGAACAAAATGTGTAGATGTAAAGGTGGGCAGAGAGGAGTTGAAAGACCAAGGGCTTCTGGTAGTAAAGACTGTAAATGAGGAGAACGGTTTAAATATCATTTTGGGTACTAACATTATCGGTAATTGTTTGGGAGAAGTTGTGTTCTTACTCCAACAGCTCGCCGAGATTGCCCGACCAAGGCAGAGAGGAGTAATCCAAAGAGAGATCCGGGCCCTGGTGTGTCAGCAGCAAGCGAAGCTTACCGACGGCGAAATTGGTAATGTACGGGTCACTGACTCAGATCCTATTGTGATACCCCCAATGAGTGAAATGATCATTTGGTGCAGGGCAGCCATAGGTCTGAGAGGACAGAATTACCAAGCTGTAGTAGAACCCCACCATTCAGAACATAGACCTACACTTATGACTGCTAGAGGAGTAGTAGAAGTGGTGAATGGAAGAGTACCGGTACGGCTTCTCAATTGGGGAGATGATGAGGTAAACTTACCCCGTTATGCAACCATTGCTAAACTTCATGCTGTTGATAATAATTCTATTCTCCCGGCTGAGTCCTTAGACTCCTGTCAAATAGCGGAGGACAATGACCCAGCAACTCAGGTGGCGGAATGGTGTCAGCAACTCCATATTGGGACGGACACCACTCCCGCTCAACAGAAGCAAGGGGTATTACGGGTGGTGCAAGAGTACGCCCAAGTGTTTAGCAAAAATCCACTTGATTTTGGGACAATTAAGGGAGTACAACATCACATCCCCACAGGCAGTCATCCTCCCATCAAGGAGCGGTATAGGCCCATACCTCCAGCTCATTATCAGAAAGCTAAAGAAATGTTGAATGATATGAAGAAAGCTGGGGTGATAAGGGATAGTTGTAGCCCCTGGGCAGCCCCTCTAGTTCTGGTTAAAAAGAAAGATGGTAGTATGAGAATGTGTGTGGATTACAGGCAGGTGAACCGCATAACACACAAGGATGCATACCCGTTACCACGTATAGAGGAATCATTAGCTGCTCTGAAAACGGCTAACTACTTTTCTACCCTTGATCTGACTAGTGGTTACTGGCAAGTGGCTGTGGCTGAGGAGGATCGTGAGAAAACGGCTTTCACCACCCCAATGGGGCTCTGTGAGTTCGACAGAATGCCGTTTGGGCTCAGCAGTGCCCCAGGAACATTTCAGAGAGTGATGGAAAACTGTCTGGGACATCTCAATTTTGAAACCGTGCTGCTATACCTAGACGACGTCATCGTGTATTCCAAGACATATGAGGACCATCTGAAGCACCTGGCAGAAGTATTTGAGTCCCTGTCCAGGTACGGGATGAAGTTGAAACCCTCAAAATGCCATCTACTCAAACAGAAGGTACAATACTTGGGGCACATCGTCAGTTCGGAAGGAGTAGCGCCGGACCCAGAGAAAGTCACTGCCATCCAGAAGTGGCCGGAGCCGAAGAACCTTAAGGAAGTGCGACAGTTCCTGGGACTAACGGGTTACTACAGGAGATTCGTGAAAGATTACACGAAGAAGGCAGCTCCTTTACAGGACCTCCTGGTAGGACAATCCTTAAAGAGCAGAAACCCTCCCTTTAATTGGGTAAAGAACAGGCTGAAGCATTCCAAAAGATGAAAGAGATCCTGACAGGTGATGAGATCTTAACCTATCCTGATTACAGCCAACCGTTCCTGTTGTACACCGACGCCAGTAATGAAGGGCTGGGAGCAGTTCTCAGTCAGAAGCAGAATGGCCAAGAAAAAGTCATCGCTTATGCTAGCAGAAAACTCAGGCCAACGGAGAGGAATCCGGAAAATTATAGCAGCTTCAAGCTGGAGTTTCTGGCGCTGGTCTGGGCCATTACTGAAAGATTTAAGCACTATCTGGCCTCCAATAAGTTCACTGCGTTTACAGATAACAACCCGTTAACGCACCTGGAAACTGCCAAGCTGGGTGCCATGGAGCAGCGTTGGATGGCTCGGTTGTCCAATTACCAGTTTACTATCAAGTACCGGGCAGGTCGAAAGAATGCTAATGCTGATGCGTTGTCCCGAATGCCGCATGACTCTGATACGGAAGAAGAATCGGACGACCTGGAAGAAATTGAGCTACCTGCGTTCCATCGAAATGGGGTAGTCCACGAGCATCGAGTCCACAGAAAGCAGTATGGTGCAACATTAAATCCTTTACCCCATCACAGTTGGAAAGAGACTCAGGACAGTGATCCAGTGGTCAGCCGCATCAAGGAGTTGTTAAAACAGGAAGGCTCCTCTCTGGAAAAGGATGCACCTATGTCAGCCAAGCTCCTGTGGAACGAGAAAAGCAGGTTGTTCCTATACCGTGAGAAGTTGTGCAGGAGATACGTCAACCCCAGAACCCATGAGATGGTCTGGCAAATCGTGGTCCCCAAGGCAGACGTCCCAATGGTGTTGGAAGCATACCACGATCAAGCAGGACACTTTGGCTGGAGAAAGCTGGAGACCCTGTTGAGATGCCGGTTCTACTGGGTAGGGATGCGCAGCTCCATCGAGAGGTGGTGTCGGAACTGTGGACCTTGTGGTCTCAGAAGAAAGGACTACGGTAGTCAAAAGGCACCCCTGCAACCTATCCGGACGACTCGTCCCCTGGAGATTGTGGCCCTGGACCATGTCAAACTGTCGCCAAGTAGATCTGGATACTCATACGCCTTGACCATGGTGGACCATTACTCCAGATTTCTGGTGGTTGTTCCAGTGAAAGACCAGACCGCGGTGACGGCAGCGAAGACCTTTCAAGCAAGCTTTTGTAGACCGCATGGGTATCCGGAGCAAGTCTTAACCGATCAGGGACCTGCTTTCGAAGCTGATTTATTCAAGGAATTCTGTCATATGTACGGGTGCAAGAAAATAAGAACAACACCATATCACCCTCAAACCAACGGTCTTTGTGAAAAGATGAACCATATTGTCCTTGACTTGTTGAGATCCATACCGTTGGAAGACAGGAATCGATGGCCGGATTTACTGCCTGATTTGGTTGATTTGTATAATCATATACCTGTAAGCTCAACTAACTGCACTCCCGCCTATCTTATGAGAGCAAGGCCCGGAAAACTACCAATGGATCTAGAACTTGGAGTGGTAGAACCGGAGGCGGACGACGCCGTGGAAAACTGGGACGTCAATCGGCAAGAGCAATACAGAAGAGTACAAATCTGTGTGGAGGAAAGTCTCAATAAGGCACGGGAGAAACAGGAAGATGTTTACAACCGAAATGCTCCTGCCAAGCCTCTGATGCCTGGAGAGGTAGTATTAAAAAGAAAAAGGAAGATGCACAAACTGGATAACCAGTGGGAGCAAGAACCCTACGTCATACAAGATTCTAAATATGACAATAGAAAAGTCTGTGTCGTCAGTAAAGACGGAGGAAGAACAACAATCACTGTGTCCAGAGATCATTTGAAGTTGTGTCCAGAACACTTAAAGCGTTGTGAAAAGAACCCTGTCCTCAATCAAGGAGAAAGAAAGGAAGAGGTCCTACACACAGATCTGGGAGATTTTCCTGCGGATTGGCCCCGACTGGGAGATGCTGTGATAATTCCAGTGTTGCAGTTTTATCAGCCACAAGAGGAAGTTTTACCTCCAGTTGTGCCTGTGGTGCCAGTTGAGCCCGCTCAGGAGTTACCCATCCCAGCAACACCTCAACCTGTGGAACCTCAAGATGGATCATCTGAAGCAGCGCCCCATACTATGGGATCCCCTGGTGAAGCTGACTCACACCGCCCAGCCATCAGTACGCTTGCCAGATCCATAGAAAGATTAAGGCAGTTCTATAGTTTGCCGTTACGCAGTGCAGACCGATCGCAACTTGATATACCTGAAACTACACCACGTAGATCAGAGAGAATCACAAAAGGGAAATTACCCATTAGATATCAGCAGTGATTATAACGAATTGATGTAAATATATTGTGAAAAGTCTATATATATAAATGTGTTTTTCCCTATTATGTCTTCGTTTAACAATGGACTCAGAGGCTGAGGACTGAGCCAGCCCAAAAACTGTATCCTGTAAATAGTTGCACTTTGTGCCTTTCTTTTTAATGGTTTCACATGAAACCTTGACTTACCTCTGAACCAAAAAACCCGTGTGGTGTGGCACTGAGTGAGGTCTGCATTTGGATGTCCTGCAGCCCACCCAGGACCCACGTTGAAGGTTTGGTGCGGGTCCTTCACAAGTATATTGTATATTTATTGAATGCTATTTAATACTTTTGTATTTCTATATATGATGTTATTGTTTGCAATGTTCAAGATATCCTCACCTCCCGGATGGGACGAACCAATGTTAATTGTTTAATGTTTTCATGCATAAACAAAAATGTCTCTTTATATTTTACAGCCCGGGAGTGCTGTCGTTTACCATGGGGGAATGTGTAGCCCTGGTACACAATACCAGGAGGATGAGTGGAGAGGTAACAGTTAAGGTCTCTTCATGACATCATGTACACTTCTGACACACCCAGCAGGGGTGTGGAAGGGAGTGATTTCTAGTCAGTCAGTTTCCTGTCCTTGGACAGAGTAGACGTGTCCAGTTTGAGCCTGTCTTCAGTTCAGAACGTGGAGGCTGGTACAGGTGGTCTAATTCACCTTAGTCTAGTCAGAGCTGTGCCCCACTGGAAGAAAGACTGAACTAGCTATTAAGAGTTGAGCAAATCGAAGGGCAAAGTGGAAGGAAGATTATTGGAAAAGTGCGTTTGGCTTGGAAGAGTCCTGCACATTGCTACCGGTTACTGGGGACCGAAGGATCACTATTAGCTACAAGCATAGTGAAGAGAAAACCAGAGATTTACCGGACCCTAGGTCGCGGCAAACAAGCCCCTTATAGTCAGTACGTAACTGGGGTCAGGGGAAGTGAAGACTTTGAGTCTCTGCAGGACAAAATAAGAATTCAGCTCCCTCATAGAAAGGCTCCACCACAAATCTGACTGGAAGGACAGCTTTGGATAAGCTGGAATCATAGAGGGGACTACGCTTCAGGCTGGTCGTACTCATCTTCATTGGACAGTAAAGGAGGCCCCTAACTTGCTTAGCTGTTGCCTCAAAGCTCATCCTCCATCAACCCCATCAGCCTCCCTGGGACCTGCTTGAACATCTTACAAGTAAAGGTATGGAAAGACGCTGACCGTGTGAGACTGAGTTATTATTGCATGCCTGCACAATCCCTACCTAACTCCCGATCTGAGGGACCAGTCCCACCTGTAGGGGACCCGACATCTAGCTGCATCACCATCCCCTCAGAGATCTACAGCAGCGCTGGTATAAATTACCAGAAGACTACAGGTGGCGTCACGAACTGTATATAAATATCCCCTGTAAATATTCCCCCAACATACGCCAGACCGCCAGGGCCACAGACCGAGCCACAGCTACCTGTGACAAATCCCATAGACTTCTACGGGCTCGGCTCTGAGTACCCCATTGCCCTGGTAATCCACAATTGTGGTGGCGGGTCGACACACATACCCTTAATGGGTCTGAAATGCAGTAGATATTACACTTTGTGCATGGTCAATGACCAAACTGATGACTGTAGCTCGTTTTATGATTTTCAGGAGTTAACTTTCTAATAAACCAGTAAAGTTCTCCTAGTTCCCACCATCTCTGGCTTGTATTAAGGCTGAATTCATACCTCGTCTGTGAAGTATGGTTTGTGCTTGGATTGGAATACCCACTGGGTCTCCTGACATAACCTTACAATTTAAAACCCCTTCACACGTCAAGAGCTTCACATGTACAGGAGACATACATGTAGACCCATTGAAATCTATGGGTCTGCGCACATGTCAGTGTGTTTCCACAGACCATGTGTTGTTGTGCAAAACGCGCTGACATGTCCATTTTTAGCCGGAGCAAGGTCCGCAATAAGTCCGGCACATGTGCACACTGATGACACACGGATAGTGAGCCCTCGCGGGCAGGGTCTTCTCTCCTCCTGTACCAGTCGTGACTTGTATTGTTTAAGATTACTGTACTTGTATTTATTATGTATACCCCTCCTCACATGTAAAGCGCCATGGAATAAATAAATAGTGCTATAATAGCAAATAATATCATGTGTCATCTGTGTGACATGTACTGGCGTTTGGGAAAAGCAGTACATTTAGTGTTGTTCCCAGGCGCCAGGTGCTGACTACAGCTATCATCCTCGGCTGGTCTCCCTGCGATCAGCGAGACCAGACGACGCTGATGATAGTTCTAGACAGCACATTAAATCAATAATTACATTTAAAAAAACAGCACCAGCACAGCTAAAGCAGACAGCTGTGGGCTTCTATTACCAGGCATGGTTATTTACCCATCTCAAGGCAAAAAAAATAGAAGCTCTCAGCCGCCCCAGAAATGGCGCATCTAGCTATCTCGTATCTATTTTTCTCTGTTTACACATCTAACACCTAAACATCTGTAATGTGTATTCTTCATTCTATTCCAGCATTTGTCACATTGATGTTGCACATGGATGGCAGTATCTAAGCAAACCCATTCCTCCTGCTATTACAACATCAACAAATAATCTTTAGCAGAGTTCCAACGGCCTTCAGCTCAATCTCAAGCCAGGCCGACTTGACGGATGATAGATATGTAGGAAGATCGATCTTGTGAAAGCCTAGCTAGGTCCTCCAGGGTCTTCTCCGCCGTTATCTTGATAGTATGAAGCCATTACTGGTTGCTGATCTTCCTCTTATCCTTGTTCCTTTCGTACTTTGGACCATGATGTCCTCCAGCGATTTCTCTCTTCGTATGATGTGTCCAAAGTAGGCAAGTCGTAGCTTGGTGATCCTTGCTTCGAGTGTCATGTCTGGCTTGATTTATTCCAAAATTGATTAGTTTGTTCTATGGATAGGAGGTTCTTATTCTCCTTGAATACAGCGATTGCTAAAACTGCCACAAGAAAATGAGAAATAACAGTGAGCGGATGTAACTATATAATCTATGGATTACCTCTTCAATGGTTGAATGTAGGTCATCAATTTACTAGTTATTGTGCTGAGCTGATCTTGCAGCATAGCAAACTCAGAGCCTCTAATTGTTAATTTAAGAGGGTTGGTGCAAAATTGATGGATTAAACACTAGACGATTACTATCAGAAGGAGCAAACCATGGTGTTGGGTATCCCCAGTCTGCAATGCTATGTCCTAGGTAGCAGGACTTGCAATAAATATCCATACTGGAAGCTCACTGGTTCTGAGAGTGAGATCCGGCTCTGGAGTAACATAGGATGGTTCAGATCATGTAAATGATCTGCTTGGAATGAGAGGTAGCATTGGCACCTGGGTTTAAAGGGCTTTTCCAGGCTGAAAAGAAAGTCTGTGGCCACCTGGCTCCAGCAGTCGTGGTACTCTATTCCCCTGGGCCTGCCCCTGACGCTCCCTGTATAGGGGGTGATTCTCGCCAGGTCAGCTCGCCCAGGGTGGGTTGGTATCGTGACCCAGAGGGTCCACTCCAGAAGTCATCACAGGCTTGCTCACATGTAGAGTTATTACTGTTTTGTTTTTTTTTACGTGCATTTTTTTCATGCTGAATAAACAGCATTTTATATCAATCGCTTGATAAATGAGACTTCAAAAAAGCTCTTTCACACAGTGTATTTTTTTTTTCTTTGCGCTCTTTTGAGC
The DNA here is from genome assembly GCA_033576555.1 of Oophaga sylvatica. NCBI lineage: Eukaryota > Metazoa > Chordata > Amphibia > Anura > Dendrobatidae > Oophaga > Oophaga sylvatica. The sequence goes on from JARQOD010000005.1 coordinate 48,726,427, forward strand.
TGCTGTTCTTTTTGAGTAGATGAGTCGCCCTCCAGAGCAATGGGAACTCGGATCTGAGCCTATAGACTACAATGGGGGGATGTCACGGCAACACAACTCAGTCCGTGGCTCTGGTGCTCATCCTTTAATGTGGGATATTTACAGGGGAGTTGGATATTGGTATGGGGATTCGTGACGCCACCTGTGGTACCTGGTCAGAGTGACCAGCGCTGCTATGCAGATGCACTGAAGGGTTAATATTGTGCAGCTAGATGTTAAGCCTTCCACAGGTAAGGCTGAGTCCTCCAGGGCAGAGAAATGGGTAGGGATGCAGGACAGACGGGGACCCGGCAGTTAGGGGTAATAAGGTAGACAACACACAAGTCACTTTGGTACCTTTACTGAAGATGTTGCAGGCACTCCCCGGAGCACTGTAGGGTGAAGGGTGCACATCCAGATTCCTCCACTGAGTAGGTGTGTGGCCTCATCTCTCCTTGCCTTTATGTGATAAAGTCTTGGCCTGCTTGTAGCTGGGCCTAACTTGGTCTCCGTCCTGCACCTGGCTGACCTTGTGATAGGGCCTTCCCTGGAAGTACACAGTCTCTGCTTGCAGGGCCCTGCTTGCCAGACTCCGTCCTCCTGGCCCGGTTACGTATCAGCTCTGTGGTTCTCCTGGGACTTGTAGTCCTCCAGGAACTCCGGTGTTCTCCTAATGGGTCGTGGAGATCCCTTTAGGCTCGGACCCCGGTGTCCGGTTGTAATGATGGGGATGAGCTGTTTAGGCTCCTCTGTCCCTCACTTGCTTTCCACTCGCCTTTCGTCCTACTCAGGCCCTCACACGATCACACACTGGCAGTTGGTGGGCTGCCTCTTCTTCTTCTTCACCGCTCTCTAAGCGTCGGCACACTTTGTCACTGAGCTGAACTCACTTGACTCAGTTCTGACTAGGCTGGAGTGGTTTCCGTTCCACTTTTACTAGCCTCCACTCTCTTGAACTGAATGGCTCTGCAGCCTCTCACTCTCTTTTGAGCTCTGCTCCGTGTGCCAGCCTACACACACTGTCTAGGCGTAGACTGTCTGCTCTTCAGTGTCTTCACCCTCTTTATATATGGCTAAACAGCTCCCTCTGGTGGCTCTAGGGATGGGTGAAGGTGTGTGAATGTGTATATTGACCTCTAGTGGTGTATTCCTTCAGTGCACCCTTCTGAGAGATATGGATCCAGTCGCAGCTGGGCTCCACATTTACTTCCCTGCCTTTATTGTATGTGACTGGCCTCCAGTTTCATCTACTTATTCAAGCTTCACTTGCCCATCTACCGTCCTGCATACCCTGCTGTCTCGGCTCTTGCTGAAGCATGTGCTGTCTGTTTCTGCTAAATCATTGCCTTGCTGCTCATCTCATGACCTATGGCTTAAGGCACTGTCACACTTAGCTATCGCACTAGCGATCACGACAACGACATGACCTGGCGAGATCGCTGGTGCGATCGCTATGTGGTCGCTAGTTAGCTTCCAAACACAAAGATCTCATCAGAGATCAGCGATCTGTATAACGACCTCTGCGGTTGTTGGGAAAACCTAGTCCCGCTTGCGATGCTGGTGAAGTCGTTCATAAAGGGTGTCACACTCAGCGAATCAGGCTCACCAGCGGGACACCAACGACCAAAAAACGGCTCAGAACATTCATAAGCGATCAACGACATCGCAGCGGGGGCCACATCGCTGCTACATGTCACACACAGCTGCGTTGCTAACGAGATCGCTACTGCGTCATGAAATCGGTGACTCATTAGCAATCTCGTTAGCGATCTCGTTTAGTGTGACAGTACCTTTAGTGATTCCTCTGCAAAATCCCCCTAAATTAGTTTAAAATTTGATTTATTAAAAAGAACATGGGATATTTTACTCTTAAAAAAAAAAAAATACAAAAGAAAAAAGCATAATTTAATTTGCACCAAATTCATCAAACATTTAATGAATTTGTCTGAAAACCCACCAGAAAATAAAGACAAGACAGAAGTGAGTACATGGCATACATTTGATATAAGGAAGGTAACAGTCTGTTCTGTTACTGAGAAATCAGCATTTCAATTGCTATGCAATTGAGGCTATGGTAGATCGGAAGCCTCTGTCACTCCAGCTCTATTCCCCACCCAGTGCATCCGCCTCCTAATTGACTGAACGCCTCTGTTGTGTGACTTCAGGCAAAGGAGCCTTGAGTCAAGGAAGATAAGGTGGTGCTGGGCAGAGAATAGAGATGGCGTGACAAGGTGTCAGATCTACAGACTAACTTTCATATTCGTTCAAATGTAGGACTGATCATGCAAAGGTATCAGAAATAAAACATATAAGCATATCAACAATCCTAATTCTGTAAATGAAAAGGTATTGCTGGAACTGTCTTTGAAAGAACTACATGTACTTATAAACTATTTTAGTGGGTAAAACTCTGCCTTTTAGCAGCTGTGTAATGGTCATTGGTAATGTATAACTAAAGGAGATATCCAGGACTTAAAAAAAAAAAAAAAAAAAAAAGTGCCTAAGCACTAACAGACAGGTAGTTGTTACCCCCAAACTGCACACCCCCTTTATCCCTTATTACCGCATTACTCCTGTTTACCATACATCTCCCTGCGTGGAGTAACTACTTGTTAAAAGTAAATACGTTAACCCTTGCTCTGCCTCCTGTCCATTACTGCATCCCGCCACCTGCTCACATCCAAGTTCAGGATCTGTAGTTGGAGACTGGTTGATAAGTGATGCACCTGTGGAGCTTGAAGAGGAATATGGTTTTGGAGGAAATCCATCTGTTGGGCACTGCTGGATAACCCAAAGTGTATTACTAAACTGACCGGTCTGCATGCTCTATAACAGGGATTCCCAACCTGCAGCTCGGAGCCACATGTGGCTTGTAGGACCATAATGTGTGGCTGTCTACCAACTTGGTGCATTAGCACACGTTCTAGCAAACGGCTATGAAACATTATTCTCACCCATTTGACGGGCAAGAACATGCATGTGATGACAAGCAGGTCCTGCCCAACGCTACGCATGTAGCCGGTTAGGTCCTCCAAGAATGTCAACATTTGGCTGAAGCTGGCCATGCCCCCACAACACCCAGACTTCCTGGCTCAACTGAACCGACCCAAGATAATTATAGACCCAGGGATGTAGCTACAGGGGAAGCAGAGGTAGCGGCCACACCTGAGCCGTGGGGCATGGAGGACGACACCCCTGGCAAACGGTACCTGAGCCGCCCTGGTATGGAGCATGCATTGGGGCCTTGGGGCTTTAGTGTATCAGGATTACTTTCAGCCACAGATGAAAATCTGGCTTCTGTCCGCTACATCTGTGTATCCAATACTGTTAATTCACGATGTAATGTGTGTAGAGGGATGATTATGCTTGTAGCTGGGGAGGAGGCTGTTTTGGGGGATAGTCTTTTCTCTGTTTTAGGATAATGCCGTTATGAAAACTTTTTTTTTTTTATTAGAATTGACTGATGGCCGTCCTGCAAATTGCGTTTTGATTTTTTTTCTCTCCCTGATATTCCTCAAAGCTCATTACTAATCCTGGAAGCTCCATAAAACCCTAGAGATGTTGAGCAGGTCAGGCATCACGTGTTACTTTCACTGAGGAGATTAGTCCGCTATGACAGAATATATTTGTGCTGCAGATCTAATACGATATCAGTATGATGAATTGATGGGAAAAAACTGGAATAAAAAAACAAAAAAAAAAACGCAGAGGGATGTGGTCCTCGTCTAGTCTCATTCAGAATCCTGAGAACATGGAAATTTATAGAAGAATCAGGCTGCAGAGCCATCCTAAAACCCCTACTAAAACTCATCCTAGCACATTTATTCACTGCCGCTTCAGGCACCTTCCTATCTAGGGATGTGCACATCAGTTCATCCTGATCCCTCTGTTTCATGAACACAATGTCTGGCATATGAGGATAGAAAAAAAACAGCAGTGGGCATGTAACTTGATATAATGCTTGTAATATATTATTCAAGGTGTTCGGAAGGCTGGGCACCATATCTGAAATTATTCTTTTTTTTCTTTTCTAATGACACCGTAGTCCAATGATGTGGTTCTAGCAGGGAGGAGAACTAGAAGGCCTTGCTTTATAAAGTATATTCCTTTAATAATGACTCACTTTAGCAATCTCCTGCTGCTCCTCTTCTAAAGCTGCCAGTCACCTGTCCATCAGCATGCTTGCTTCCTCTTCCCATCGGGGTGACCAGGTGACTACTGCAGCCAATCGCTATCTGCAGCAGTGCCCAGAACATCACTGCTGTGCCATTCATTAGCAGCATCAGTCAAATGCACCACGTCCCCTGCAGTGCCAGTGCCTCCTCTCCTGGCTGGGACAGATAATTGGTTGCTGCAGCCAATCAACATTTGCAGCAGTGCCCAGCACACAATTGCTGTGCCAGTAATTGGCTGCAGTAGTCAAATGCACACACACCCCTGCGGTGTCCATACTTCATCCTTCGACTAGGGCAGGTATATTGTTGGTACAGCCAGTCAACATTCCCATCGTGCCCAGCACATCACTGCTATGGTAGTAATTGCCTGCAGTAGTCACATGTACACACTCCAGTGGTGCCCTGTGCTTCCTCCGGCTAGAACAGATCTATGGTTGCTGCACAAACCCTTGCGGTGTCCGTGCTTCCTCGTCTGGCTAGGACAAGTATACGGTTGCTGCACACACCCCTGCTGTGTCCATTCTTCTGTAACAAGGTGGCACGGGTGGTAGTCATGACCGGGTTCACTAGGACACAGTCAGTAAGCACCACGACCCCTTGCACATGTAAAGACGGATAAAATTCCAGCCCTGTGACAGTTCATCATCTCCGGGACACGGTTGCCTCCCATGTTGGAATGGCGTCCTCTGGATGCACCATACGTCACACTTCGGTTCCAACAGTGACAACTTTTAACAATGCAGAGATGAAAAAGATAAAACTTCCTGCGCTTTCCCATGTTTCACAGTAAGCACAGTGTTCTTTTCTTGATATGCTTACATTTTTTCATCTGTGAACATAGAGCTGATGTGCCTTGCCAAAAAGCTCAATTTTTCTCATCTGTCCATAGGACAGTCCCCAGAAGCTTTGTGGCTTGTCAACATGTAGTTTGGCAAATTCCAGTCTGGCTTTTTTATTTTTTATTTTTTTCAATAATGATGTCATCCTTGGTAGTTTCCCATGAAGTCCACTTTGGCTCATACAACGACGGATGGTGTGATCTGACACTTGAGCTTGAAGTTCACCTTTAATCTGTTTAGGAGTTTTTCTGGGATCTTTTGTTACCATTGGTATTATCCATCTCTTTGATTTGTCATCAATTTTCCTCCTGCGGCCACATCCAGGGAGGTTGGCTACAGTCCCATGGAGCTTACATTTCTGAATAATATGTGCAACTGTAATCACGGGAACATCAAGCTGCTTGGAGATGGTCTTATAACTTTCACCTTTTACATGTTTGTCTATAATTTTCTTTCTAATATCCTGAGACAACTCTTTTCTTTGCTTCTGAGCCGCCCTCCCAGGGCCGTGGGGGTACTCTGATCTGAGCCCATTAACTCCTATGGGGAATGTCACGGCAACACAGCTCAGTCCGTGGCCCTGGGCGCTCACCCTTAATGTGGGATATTTACAGGGGGAATAAATGTTTATAGGATGATTCGTGACGCCACCTGTAGTACCTGGTCAGGGTGACCAGCGCTGCGGTGCAGATCCACTGAAGGGTTGGTGTTGTGCAGCTATAGGTGTTAGGCCTCCAACAGGTGAAGCTGAGTCCTTCAGGGCAGGTAGATGTGGAGGGATGCAGGACGGAGGGGAACCCGGCAGTTAGGGTAAGAAGATGGACACACACACACACAAGTCACTTAGGTACCTTTACTGAAGATGTTGCAGGCACATCCCGGAGCACTTTTGGGGTGAAAGGTGCACATCCAGATTTTCCCACTGAGTAGGTGTGTGGCCTCCTGTTCCTTGCCTTTCTGTAATGAATTCCTGGCCTGCATGTAGCTGGCCTAACTTAGTTTCTGTCCTGCACCTGGCTGACCTTGTGGTTGAACCTTCTCTTGAAGTACACAGTCCCTGCTTGCAGTGCACTGCTTGCCGGACTCCGTCCTCCTGGCCCGGTTACGTATCAGCTCTGTGGTGCTCCTGGGACTTGTAGTCCTCCAGGAACTCCGGTGTTCTCCTAATGGGTTGTGGAGATCCCTATAGGCTCGGACCACGGCATCCGGTAAATACTTGTTGAGGTGAGCTGGTAAGGCTCCTCTGCCTCCTTTTACTACTCTTTCCACTTGCCTTCGGCCTACTCGGGCCCTCACACAATTACACACACTGGCAGTTGGTGGGCTGCCTCTTCTGTCGCTCTCAGAGCGTCGGCACGCTCCTGGCTCTCAACTTGAGCTATGGAGTCCCTCGCTGCAAACTCCACTCTGCAGGCTTTTTTACTCTGTCTGCTCTGCCTGCGTTGTCTTGTGCGAGCTCTGACTAGACTGGACTGGACTAGACTCCACTCTACTAGACTCCACTAAACTGAACTGAACTCACAGACTGCAGACTTCAGGCTCTTGCTCAACTCTGCTGAGTTGCACTACTCTGCTCCACTGAGCTGCACTACTCTGCAGTCTCTAAAATCTGCTGTCTCTCTTCCTATCTTCACCCTCCTTTTATATGCCTATCAGGCTCCCTCTGGTGGCCTTAAGGGATGGGTGAAGGTGTGTGTATGCATTAGGACCTCTAGTGGATAGATCTTTTAGTGCACCCTTCCAGGAGATGTGGGAATTCCAGCAAAGCTGGGACTCCACACTTCCTGTGGTCCATGGTGAGTGTGATACACACCATGTCACCAAACATCACAGTGAGTATCTGTAGCCTCTATACAGGCCACTCACTGATTCCAAGATTGTAGACACCTGTGATGCTAATTAGTGGACACACCTTGATTTAACATGTCCCTTTCGTCACATTATTTTCAGGGGTACCATCATTTCTGTCCAGGCCTATTTGAAGCATGGTTGAAAAGCAATGTCTGACTTTCATTTGTTCATTTTCATAGATTTTTTTATTACTTTTGCCAGATTCAAGTTATTTCTGTCACCATTGTGGGTTTTCATGTCATTAAACGATGGGTACCAACAATTTTGACCACATATGTATATGGTTGCTACGCACACATCTCTGCGGTATCCTTGCTTCCTTATCCAGCTAGGACAGATACATGGTTGCTGCCCACACACCCCTGCGGTGTCCGTGCTTCCTTCTCTGGCTTTGACAGCTGTTATGATTTGGTAACTGAGGAGGACAGGAGCAAAACAGCAAGGCAGCCGAACACCTGAGAGGTTGGAAACTAATAGGTTGCAGATCCCTAAACTAACCGCACAACTAGAAGCAGCCATGGAGCGTACCTACGGTGGTCCTAGATGCCTTGACACAGCCGGAGAGCTAGCTACACCTAAAGATAGAAACAGGAAAGCTAACTGCCCCGGAGTAGAGCACCAAAGGAATAGGCAGCCCCCAAACATATAATGGCGGTTAGACAAGACGAAACACAAACGCAGGCAGAAAATAGAGTGAGCAAACGCTGGGGCCAAACACTGCCTAAATAGGACAGGACAGGACAGAATACTATCTGCAACCCAACAAAACCCCCAGCAAAACTTCCAACACTTTCAAAAATGCTGAGATCACATGATCTCGCCACCCACTAAATCAGATCTGTGTGAACAATGCTAACCAGCAGCCACTCAAAAAGCAGGGAAAGAGCAATTGAACAATTAACAATGGCTACTGAAAAACAGAGAGTAGCACAGGCCCCAGGAGGGGACCCGGCTAACCTCCACAAAAATGCAGACAAAAATGGAAATAGCAAACACAATAGAAACAAGCAGAAAATATCTTATCTGAGGGTAGCAGATGAAGGCAAGACACCAGCAGACTTCCAAATGAACCAGGAAACAACAGTTGATCACCGGTGAGGATCATGGGAAGGCAGCTCCCTTATATCAGCCCAGTCAGTGACTCCTGATTGCCAGTCATAGCTGGCAGGTGAGGAGGACCTGTCATTAGATGCAGCTTCAATACCGTCAGCAACCACCAGAGGGAGCCTCAGCTCAGAAATTGTCTCCAACACGTTCACAACAGACAGCTATATGGTTGGTCCAAATACGGATTGTAATGTCCAGACCGGTCATGGGTCTCCTGACCTTAACTCAGCAGCCTCTTATTTGCGGAGTTTGGTCAGGAGACCCACAGATGGTCTAGACATCGCAGTCTCTACTTGGACCGTGAATGTCGGAAATGTGACACCGGCCTTATGTCTAAAAACCACATTTTTGTAATGCCAGTCTGAATGCAAGTCAAGTGCTTCAACTCCCAAACTGCTTGCTACCATCGCTCATTGTCCTCATTTACACCTTGAGAACAGTTCACGTCTCCCCAACTACATACAATATCTGGACAACTAGACGGACAGCAGAACTGTTCTGTAAATTCCTCTGTGCTGCTGTGAATCTCCTCATTCTCTACAGGTTGCTCCATTTTCTTTCAAACCAGTAAAAGTCAAGATGCAAGTAAATCCATGAATCATTTAATTGGGATTATATGATTAAAGTCCTGTCACCTGAATTCTCCAGCCCATCATGGAGCGCGCAGACAGCGACGCTTAGTAAAATGTCACCGCTGCGTTTCCTCACGTTTTAGTTTTGAGTTGTTAAAATAAGAAAACTTTTGTTAGAACAAGGATCTGTGCGCTGCTCACGCTGCGAGGAGATGTTTGTCAGATTGACTTTCTGATTTAATGCCGCGCTGGTTGTCATGGTTATCAGTGTACTCTACCTCTGTTCCCAGCCATCTCGTGTGACATTTCCATACGGTAATATTGATAATTCATGTCTCTGAAAGAACCTACACATAAAAGGCGATCGCTTGCGCAGGAGACTGGAATAATGACTTGCCTTGTAGATTGTGTACGTGAAGTAAAGTTCACCGATATCAAACCTGCACGAATATCAGGGGTATTATATCAGCTGCAAATCCTTTATGCCAAGTTCTGTAGTTTTTTCGGGCCAATCACGTCCGCAAATTATCGACATGACTGGCACCGAGTGCTCGTCTGATAAGCGGATGAGAGCAGGAGCTGCCATTTATTACGTGCACTCTTCTTGTTCGTGCATTCCTCAACATTGAGTTTGCAGCATTAAGAAGGATAAGTTATGGAATTAAGAAAATCGCATATTGCTCGTGATACAGTGAGCAGCTTGCATGGTCTGAATGTGCTACCATGTCATCTGTAGACTTGTCTACCATCAAGCACATCTGGGACATCATTGGTTGGTAATTGCAAAGGAGCTGCCAGAAGCTGATCTTGATCATTTGCCCAAGTGTATTCAGTGTGGCAGAATATTCCTCAGACAACAAATAACCTCATGTCACAAGGTTGCTGAGCCAGTGCCAGAAGACTGCAGCGTCTGATTGCTCCTACCCTGGCGTTGAGAAGAAGCACTTCTCCTTTATTTTAATGGTGTTTATTCCTTCTGGCAGAACAGGGGTTAATTAGCCATGTTGGAAATCTCTGTGCTCACAGCTGAGCTCAGTTAGCCACTCCTTTCCCCTTTATAATCTGGTCTCTGTTACAAATCCTTGTCAGAGCTAGCATTTGCTGCATGGCTAACGGAAGGAGAGGTGTTCATATGAGAAGGAGAGTTGGAGGGGTTATCTGTGACTGTTGCTTGGTTTGTATGTGTGGTAATTCCTTATCCTTCTCTATTTTTGCTTATTCCTCTACCTCCACGCTCCGGTGCATTACTCTGTTATATGTGAGTGAATATTTTGTATGCCTGGAGTTTTCTGTTAAGCCTTGTTTTGTTGCCTTGTTTGTCGGGTTGGTGTACTGTGGTGAGCGCCCCTCTTCCCTGGGTAGGGGAAGAGAACAGATGGAGGGCTGACTTAGGAAATAAGGCAAGGGTGGAGGCCCCGGCATCTTCACCTTCAGAAGTATCCCAGGGAATAGGATGAGCTAGGGCGCCCCTAGTGTTGGGCACAAGGAAGGAGCCCTGGTCCCGGGTCACCCGACAGCTGTATCGTAACAACTCATTGATAGTAGTCAATGCAAATTAGTTATGTAAAAATCATACAATTTTGATTTTCTGGATTTTTTTAAGATTGTCTCACAGTTGAAGTGTACCTACAATAAACATTAGACGTCTCCATTCTTGGTAGGTGGGAAAACTTGCAAAATTTCCAGGGTATCAAATACTTGTGGTATTTTCCCCACTGTATATTTTTACAGCTCATATAGTAGTAATGTCCCCCCTGTGCCGTTATAATTTTACTTATCTTAGTGTCCCTCCCCTCTTTCTGATAGACTGCCAATGTGCCTCCCCATATATTCATAATGACCCCAGTGTCCCTCCCCTCCTTTTAGTATTGACCCTCCAGTGTGCCTCCCCTCATTGTAATGACCCCACACCAAGTGTTTCCCCTTTTTTGACAATGACCCCCTCAGTGGATCTCGTTTTTTATACCCTGTTTATAATGACCCCCCAAGTGTGGCCCCCTCCTTTTGATAACGACCTTTAGCGTGCCACTTTTTGGTAATAATAAGGTCCCCTGAGTTTGTTTAAAGAATAAAAAGAAACTAATACCCACCGCACCCCACTCCCATACCGAGCTCTACTGCAGTCTATGTGCCAGCGTTGAATAGTGGTCTGCAGTCTGACTCGTTAAGGTGTATAATCGTCCTAGGGCTCATGCGGCCCACTGCTGGACTGCCCCATCTAGCATTAGGCAGGATTGCCAATTGGCCAGTCCAGCCTTGTGTCTAGGTAACATCAATTTTCATAAAATAAAAAAAAAGTTCTGCATGTTTTTTTTTTTATTCCATTCTAAAATCAAAACCGAACATTTGAACAGAAGTGTGAACATAGCCTGAGCATTGGGTGACATAAGGCATAGCATTACATACCTCAAAATTATGCATTGTGCATCTACAGACCAAGTTTACTCCAGTGTCAACTGTGTGCCAGAAATGTGATGGAGGTAAAGCCTCCAGTGAGGAAGTTCAAAGACAAAAAAACATTATTGCTTTTACCCTGATTAACGGAAAACGGTAATATGATTCCATGGTACTTTCACGGGTGTGTCAGGTGTGACAGTCATTCTGGATCTGGCTGTAGAAAGTCAGTGCACCTGGCTCTGCAGTATCATTCTGGATTTTGCATCTCTGCTGTGGGAGTGATATCCTTCTCCCTCTAGGATCTAGCGGAGATCTACACCATCTGCTGCTGTTTAACACACTCTTGCTGCAAGCTTAAATACCTTTAGTCGCTTCAGCAAGGAGCAGGTGATAGCTCTATTTGCCTCTGTTGGAATTGCTAGAAGTCGTCTACTTTCCGATTGGAGAATTGCTGTTCTGTTTTGTGTCGTCTTAAGCTAAGTGTATTTGTGTCGACCCGCCACCACAATTGTGGATTACCAGGGCAATGGGGTACTCAGAGCCGAGCCCATGGAAGTCTATGGGGATGTCACAGGTAGCGGTGGCTCGGCCTGTGGCCCTGGCGGTCTGGCGTATGTTGGGGGAATATTTACAGGGGATAGATATATTTACAGTTCGTGACGCCACCTGTAGTCTTTGGTAATTTGTACCAGCGCTGCTGTAGATCTCTGAGGGGATGGTGAGGCAGCTAGATGTCGGGTCCCCTACAGGTGGGACTCTTCCCTCAGGTCGATGGTTATGGTGGGGTTGTGCAGGCATGCAATTAAATAACTCAGTCTCACACCGTCAGCGTCTTTCCATTCCTTTTACTTGTTAGATGGTAAGGCAGGTCCCAGGGAGGCTGATGGGGTTGATGGAGGATGAGTTTTGAGGCAACGGCTGAGCAAGGCAGGGGCCTCCTTTACTTTCACAATGATGATGAGTCCAACCAGCATAAAGCGTAGTTCCCTCTATAAACTCCAGCTTCTCCAAGCTGTACTGCCCGGTCAGTTTTGTGGTGGAGCCTTCCAGTGATGAAACTAGGTTCTTATATGCTTGGCCTAGCTCAAAGTTCCTATTCCACCTGACCCCTGTTACGTACTGACACTTCAAGGGCTGCTTTCTGTTACCTAAGGTCCAGTAAGCCTCTGGTTTTTCTACCACTATGCGTGAAGCTATAGTGATGCTTCGGTCTCCAGTGACCGGTGACAATGTGCAGGATACTTCAATCCTAAAGCACTTCTGATCTCCTTCCACTGTGCCTTTCGACTTGCTCAAACTCTAAATCTCAGCACTGACTAGGCTAAGGTGAACTGGCTCACCTGTACTAGCCTCCACGACTGTACTGTCTCTCTGAATCGACAGGAATCTTGGTGCTCCAGACAGGCACTCCTTCTCTCTCCCTTCACCTCAGGAGACACTACCAGACTCTCTTGTGCTAAAAACCACACCCCTCTACACCCCTGCTGGGTGTGTCCGAAGTATATGTGATGTCATGTAGAGCCCTTAACCGTTACCTCTCCACTCATCCTCCTGGTATTGTGTACCTTAAATACCAGGGCTACACATTCCCCCATGGTAAACGACAGCACTCCCGGGCTGTGAAATACAAAGAGACAATTTTTGTTTATGCATAAAACATTAACATTAACTCGTCCCATCCGGGAGGTAAGGATTTCTTGAACGTTGCAAACAAAACATTAAATATAGAAAAATACAAAATATTAAATAGACATGTTCATATAATAAACGGCAAGATTCTTGTGAAGGACCCGCACCAAACCTTCAACGTGGGTCCTGGGTGGGCTGCAGGACATATGAATGCAGACCTCACTCAGTGCCACACCACACGGGTTTTATGTTCAGAGGTAAGTCAAGGCTTCGTGTGAAACCATTATAAGGCACCTTAGTGCAACTATTTACAAGATAAGTTCTGGGCTGGCACAGTCCTCAGCCTCTCAGTCCATTATAAGACACATATATATATATACTTTTTACAATATTCACATTAATTTGTTATAATTACTGCTGGTATCGAATGGGTATCTTCCCTTTTGTGGATTCGCTCTGATCTACGTGGAGTAGCTTCAGGTATATTAAGTTGTGATCTGTCTGCACTGCGTAACGGCAAACTATAGAACTGCCTCAATCTTTCTATGGATCTGGCAAGCGTACTGATGGCTGGGCGGTGTGAGTCAGCTTCACCAGGGGATCCCATAGTATGGGGCGCTGCTTCTGATGATCCTTCTTGAGATTCCGTAGGTTGAGGTGTTGCTGGAATGGGTAACTCCTGAACGGACTCAACTGGCACCACGGACACAACTGGAGGTAGAACTTCCTCTTGTGGCTGATAAAACTGCAACACCGGAACTATTACAGCATCTCCCAGTCGGGGCCAATCCGCAGGAAAATCTCCCAGATCCGTGTGTATGACCTCTTCCTTTCCTTCCTCTTGATTGATGACAGGGTTCTTTTCACAAAGCTTTAAGGGTACTGGACACAATTTCAAATGGTCTCTGGACACAGTGGTTATTGTTCTTCCTCCGTCCTTACTGATGATACAAACTTTTCTGTTGTCATATTTAGAATCTTGTACAACGTAGGGTTCTTGTTCCCACTGGTTATCCAATTTGTGCATTTTCCTTTTCCTTTTTAATACCACTTCTCCAGGCATCAAAGGCTTGGCAGGAGCATTTCTGTTGTAAATATCTTCCTGTTTCTCCCGTGCCTTGTTGAGACTTTCTTCTACACAGGTTTGCACTCGTCTGTACTGCTCTTGCCGATTGATGTCCCAGTTTTCAATGGTGTCGTCTGCCTCCGGTTCTACCACTCCAAGTTCTAAATCCATTGGTAGTCTTCCGGGCCTTGCTCTCATAAGATAGGCTGGAGTGCAGTTAGTAGAACTTACAGGTATATGGTTATACAAGTCAACCAAATCAGGTAGTAAGTCCGGCCATCGATTTCTGTCTTCCAACGGTATGGATCTCAACAAGTCAAGGACAATATGGTTCATTTTTTCGCAAAGACCGTTGGTTTGAGGGTGGTATGGCGTTGTTCTAATTTTCTTGCACCCGTACATGTGACAGAATTCCTTGAATAAATCAGCTTCGAAAGCAGGTCCTTGATCGGTTAATACTTGCTCCGGATACCCATGCGGTCTGCAGAAGCTTGCTTGAAAGGTTTTCGCGGCCGTCACTGCGGTCTGATCCTTAACTGGAACAACCACCAGAAATCTGGAGTAATGGTCCACCATGGTCAGGGCGTATGAGTATCCAGATCTACTTGGCGACAGTTTGACGTGGTCCAGGGCCACAATCTCCAGGGGGCGAGTCGTCCGGATAGGTTGCAGGGGTGCCTTCTGACTACCGTAGTCCTTCCTTCTGAGACCACAGGGTCCACAGTTCCGACACCACCTCTCAATGGAGCTGCGCATCCCTACCCAGTAGAACCGGCATCTCAACAGGGTCTCCAGCTTTCTCCAGCCAAAGTGTCCTGCTTGATCGTGGTATGCTTCCAACACCATTGGGACGTCTGCCTTGGGGACCACGATTTGCCAGACCATCTCATGGGTTCTGGGGTTGACGTATCTCCTGCACAACTTCTCACGGTATAGGAACAACCTGCTTTTCTCGTTCCACAAGAGCTTGGCTGACATAGGTGCATCCTTTTCCAAAGAGGAGCCTTCCTGTCTTAACAACTCCTTGATGCGGCTGACCACTGGATCACTGTCCTGAGTCTCTTTCCAGCTGTGATGGGGTAAAGGATTTAATGTTGCACCATACTGCTTTCTGTTGACTCGATGCTCGTGGACTACCCCATTTCGATGGAACGCAGGTAGCTCAATTTCTTCCAGGTCGTCCGATTCTTCTTCCGTATCAGAGTCATGCGGCATTCGAGACAATGCGTCAGCATTAGCATTCTTTCGACCGTACTAGCCTCCACTTACTCAAGTTGAACTGACTGAACAGCTCTGCTCTTCTCTCCTCTGGTGTCTTAAGGAGATCTGAGATCTGTCTCTGTCTGATCTCTTCTCTGGCTGTTCTCATCTCTCTCTCTTCCTTTCTCTTTCTGAGGCAAAGTGAAACTAAACTTGTTTTTATATGCCTAACACAGCTCCCTCTAATGGTATTTTTAGGTAAGCTGCATGTGTGTGTGTATAATGACCTCTAGTGGGATCTTCTGTCAGTGCACCCCTCTGGAAGATGTGGATTCAGTCACAGCTGGGCTCCACAGTAGCGCTCACCTTGTCTTCTCCGAATGAGGTGTTTTCCTGATGTCCCAAACAATCGAAAAGGGGATTCATCAAAGAAAATAACTTTACGCCAGTCCTCAGCAGTCCACTGCCTGTACCTTTTGCAGAATATCAGTCTGTCCATGATGTTTTTTCTGGAGAGAAGTGGCTTCTTTGCTGCCCTCCTTGAGACCAGGCCTTGCTCCAAGAGTCTCTGCCTCACAGTGTGTGCAGATGCACTCACACCTGCCTGCTGCCATTCCTGAGCAAGCTTTGCACTGCTGGTAGCCCAATCCCGCAGCTGAAACACTTTTAAGAGACGGTCCCGGCGCTTGCTGGTCTTTCTTGGGCGCCCTGGAGCCTTTTTGGCAACAATGGAACCTCTCTCCTTGAAGTTCTTGATGATGCGATAGATTGTTGACTGAGGTGCAATCTTTCTAGCTGCGATACTCTTCCCTGTTAGGCCATTTTTGTGCATTGCAATGATGACTGCACGTGTTTCTTTAGAGATAACCATGGTTAACAGAAGAGAAACAATGATGCCAAGCACCAGCCTCCTTTTAAAGTGTCCAGTGGTGTCATTCTTACTTAATCATGACAGATTGATCTCCAGCCATGTCCTCATCAACACCCACACCTGTGTTAATGGAGCAATCACTGAAAAGAGGTTAGCTGGTCCTTTTAAGGCAGGGCTGCAATGATGTTGAAATGTGTTTTGGGGATAAAGTTCATTTTCTAGCCAAATATTGACTTTGCAAGTAATTGCTGTTAAGCTGATCTCTCTTTATAACATTCTGGAGTATATGCAAATTGCCATTAGAAAAAGTGAAGCAGTAGACTTTGTAAAAATTAATATTTGTGTCATTCTCAAAACTTTTGTCCATGACTGTATTGGGGTTTCTATTACCCTCTAGCTTACAGATTTTCTTTTATATAACGTAAAAATCAGTCGGGCTGAGTCCGTCATGATGTCTTACTGCTCTCAAGTACATGAACACAAGGCATTCATCTTCTTCACTTTACTAATTCATGAAAGCAAGTGTCATTTACCGACAATGAATAGTTCTTCACACTAATAAACAGTCGCTGAAAAGTTAATGGGGTCATGTCTATGATATTCGGCATCATTCACATTTTGAAAATGGAGCCTCATGAGGCCTCTGAGTTAAAGCATTTCTGTCTTGTTTGCCACAAATGTGTAAAATTTCCTTTTAGGCCGGGTTCAGACAAGTGTATTAGTAATTCAATAGCGCTGTTCAGATGAGTTTTTCAAGTGGACAGAGTCTATTTAAGCCTATGGGTGTTCAAAAAAAATCTGATCCCATAAGGATCAACTGGGATCTGATTTCTACAGATGCATTGCCATTATTAATATATGAAATTGTATTTGATGTACATTGATGTATAAAATCGGATGCCACCCGGACATTAACTATGGACACATGGATGGCAATCGTCTGAGTTTTCTACATGAATATCGGATGATTTTTCATACTCATCTGAAACCGACCTTAGGGCTCATTCAGACGATTTTCTCATTGGGTTTTTCATGCATAGAATTCGTACCTGTGCTGGTCTTTGGGGTAGTTCACGTGTCCAATTATTTCTTCTGACCGAGTTGTCAGAGCAAAGACACGGAATCATGTTAGATATTGATCGGAGTGTCAGATCAAACTCGCCAATGTAAGTCTATGGATCCGTGAAAAAAAATTGGACAGCACTCAGATGCCATCCATGTGCTGTCCATTTTTCATGGACCGTGTGATAGCACTGGCTTGAGAAACCTCCAACAATTTTTTTGTTTTCATCCAAGAAAAACCAATGACCCTCTGACCAGACTCTGATGGTAAAATTTGACATCTGACTCTGGTGACACTCCTATCAAACACTAATAAGCACTAATGCTAAATTCATAAATTCACATGAGCATATGAGAGAAAAGTTTATCTGATTTTTTTTTCTTTTTATCCGTAAAAATTGATAATTTTTCATCATTGTCATTTGTATGCCATCCATATGTTCATATTTGACATCCGTATGGCATCCATTTTTACATATTAGCAGATGATAAAATGTACAAGACCAAATACAATTTCCTTTGTTAGTAATGGCAATATCCGTAAAAATGCAATATAGTATAGTGATTACACATGACAGATCACACCGATGGCTCAGTGGGACAGGTTCCCTTAAGGGGAAATGAATGCAATAAGGAATTTTCTAATACACAATGTATCCCCCAGGCCATGAAATCCAGATCTACCCTATAAGCCCCCCACCGTGATATTGTGCATAGCAATAGCATTGGGACTTGATTCTAGCCTCTGGCACCTTCCATTTTTAACATAGGAGGGATAATACTGATAATACTGACAGCCACAGTCCATATTTTATTAGGTATTTTCTTTGGCTGTCGACTTTTGCTGTGCTGTTCCGTTTGGCCGGTTCCCGGGCATTTGGGTTGTGCTTTGCAGTTTCCTATGTATTGTAGTATTTTCATGGTATCTGTTCTTACATGATGCTCTGCTGCCACCTACTAGCCTTCTTCCGCATAGCCGTCTGTAATTTCTTATGGGCGTGCCTTCCACTTCTGGTTCAAGGGTCACCTTTTCCTCCGAGCCCCTATGTCATTTTTAGTTTCACTTTCTGTGGGAGAGACGCCCTTGAACCGAGCTGAGGAAGGCATCAGTTTTCGACCTCTTGCTGCTCACCCTTGCAGTCACACTTGGTTCTGCACCTTGTTTTCTCCTGCATTTCTGGAGAAGTTACTGTATTACCGATCATTCGTTGTATGTTCAGATTTCCAAACAAACAAGTCTGGACTGCGCAATCTCTGGTGTGCATCATATCTCCTGGACGCTGAACAGCATCGGTCTTGTCTGCTCTGCATTGAGGAAACGGAAGGTAGGATCTCTCCCACCCCTATTAATCAACAACATCTCCATTCGCCTCATGTGGGGACAGAACATTTGCACCATTGTGATTAGCTTAACATGATCGTGTCAGATGTTTGCACATCGCACATATTCATGTTGCCAATGTAGAACGTATAGGCTGATTCACCAAGTTTCTCATTCTGTTTAATTTCCTTTCCTCATAAGATTCCAAAAAAAATGTAGATTTATGGTGAAATTCATAACAGGATCATAAAAATGTTAACAAGCAACCGAGAGGTAAAACGTCTAGATGCTGCATGATATACGGTAACTCTTCAAAGTGATGCAAAATGACTAAATTTGGAAATTCAATATGAGTCGCTGAGACCACATACCAGGGATATATCATGTTTCCAGAGTTCATCTAAGGATCTAGAAAAATAAATGCTGGGATTAGGACGTAATACTAACGACAGTCACTGCACCTAATAGAAGGGTAAAGCTTGGGCCACATGGTGACTTTGGTTGCGATACAAGTCTCGTAGCCAAAGGTTGCGGCATGCTGCTGCTACATCGTTCAAGTCATTGGGATCTACTGCAGTGGCGATGAGCAAGTTGCAAAAAGTCGGAATCCTTACAGTGGTCTTTGGCCACGAGACTTGTATCGTAACCAAAGTCGCCATATAACCGAAAACTGATGGTTACATTTTGGGAACCTTAGTATATTGGATCTGAGGTGAGGCTGGTTTCCGGCATCAGGCTGCACTTGCATTTTTCTAACTACAATCATGGTTTTTACAATTTTGGCTCTGTACAGTCTGTGTCTATGGCTAAGGTTAGGCGTAAAAAATCATCATATATAATCAAATGGACCAAAGGTGGACAGAGACAGAAGAGGGCCATTATAGAAGAACAGTATACAGGCCCTTTGCACTCCAATATCTTATCATCTGCACAATTTCACCTGCTTTGGAGGAGGAAGTTGTCCCCCTTACCTCTCGTGCCCTTGTGCGGCTGTACAGGTTGCAGACAAATGGTATGTCTATTCCTGCAATGGAGGCCAGTGTACTGTATAGCATCTGACACCATAGGGTTCCATTGTAAGAAAAAAATATTTTGCAGAGGTCGGGTGTTATGTTAAATTAAGCTTGCAGGCGTATAACTGCCAGACAGTTGACAAAATGGCACTCCATATGGTGTAAAGGGTCCTACGTAATCCTTAAAGGGAATTTCCAGACTCAAGAAAACTTTCTGCAGTCATTCTATGTGACTTAAGATTGTCGAATTACAGTGTGCAATAAGCACGATGTCAGGATTCTCCTCAGTATCCAACGTGAGTGGGTAATCTGGTGACTACATGTATGTTACGCTACCACCCACACTCACTATAAATAGAAGGGAATCTTACCTGTGTGCTCATTGAAATTGTCCCAATTAGGCAATTTGCAGTCACATTGACTGCAGATTAGTGATGAGCGAACGTGCTCTGATAACGTTTTATCCGAGCACACTCCTCGGATGTTTACCGAGTATCTGGTAGTGCTCGTATATTATGTTCGAGTCCCTGCAGCTGCATGATTTACGGCTGTTAGGGAATCACCACATGTGTTGAGGATGTCTAACAAACAGACAGCCTCAACATATGCAGGGATTGCCGAACAGTCGCGAGACATGCAGCCACAGGAAATTGAACACACTATACGAGCATTACCAGATACTCGGATAACATGTAATGGTTCGTCAGATTCAGTAAACCGCAGGAGGCAGAGAAGGGGTTAACAAGAATTTACTTAAGCAATTACTGTGTATGAATTCAAGGAAACCTCCACGCAGGGAGATGATTAGGCAAATACTGAACTACACAATAAACCTAATAAGAAGGGGGTAAGGGAAAGTAATGACTTATCGATTGGAGTTCTTGTTGGTAAACGTTTGGAATAGCTCCCAACGGCGTCGCAATCCGTCAACAAAGTCTCTGGCTCTGCTGTGTATGAACGAGATGCACGGTTTCCTGAACGTGCTGAAGTATACGGATCCGTTGGTCTTGAGTCCGTTGAAGCGTGGGTACAGTTCCTTCTGCTGGTTCCTTAAGAGTGACACAGTACACCGGGAGCACAACGCTGTACAGGCCGCAGGAGTGACAAGGCCTCGCACGGAATCACAAAGTTCAGCGAAAGACTGTACGTCTGCTGCACTGCACGTTATGGGTCGGGTTCGTGGTATAGCTCCTGTACCCCAGCTTGTCTCTACATGTCCTTCCTCTCTCGACCCTGCAGACAAACTCCCTAACTCCTCCCCCAGCCAGAATGTTTTAGAGGAGCTCTCCTGAAACCAGGGGTTAGAGTTCCCCCTTCTGGTCTGGAGTAAGGAAAGTGTTGTTTGCTGTGTGTTACCTGTTAAAGGGATCCTTCCTTGCTTTCAGGCAAGACATCACTCCCCCCTGGAGGGAGGCAACCGAACTCCTGGGGTGCCACTGTTGTGACCCGCACCACAATTGTGGGTTACCAGAGCAATGGGGTACTCAGAGCCGAGCCCATGGAAGTCTATGGGGTTGTCACAGGTAGCGGTGGCTCGGTCTGTGGCCCTGGCGGTCAGGCGTATGCTGGGGGGAATATTTACAGGGGATAGGTGTATAACAGTTCGTGACGCCACCTGTAGTTCTCTGATCACTAAGACCAGCGCTGCTGTAGATCTCTGAGGGGATGGTGAGGCAGCTAGATGTCGGGTCCCCTACAGGTGGGACTGGTCCCTCAAAGTCTATGGAATTAATGATGTCGGGTGCAGATGTCTCGACCACGCACCACAATTGTGGGTTACCAGGGCAATGGGGTACCCAGAGCCGAGCCCATGGAAGTCTATGGGGTTGTCACAGGTAGCGGTGGCTCGGTCTGTGGCCCTGGCGGTCAGGCGTATGTTGGGGGGTATATTTACAGGGGATAGGTATATATAAGTTCGTGACGCCACCTGAAGTTCTCTGGTAATTTGTACCAGCGCTGCTGTAGATCTCTGAGGGGATGTTATGCAGCTAGATGACGGGTCCCCTACAGGTGGGACTGGTCCCTCAAAGTCTATGAAGTTAATGAAGTCGGGTGCAGATAAATAACACAGTCTCACACTCTTCAGCGTCTTTCCATACCTTTTACTTGTCAGATGATAAGGCAGGTCCCAGGGAGGCTGGTCCGATGGAGAATGTGCTTTGAGGTAGCAGCTGAACAAGTTAGGGGCCTCCTTTACTTCTACAATGGTGATGAGTCCAACCAGCATAAAGCGTAGTTCACTCCAAAAACTCCAGCTAACTCCTTAGCTGTACTGCCCGGTCAGTTTTGTGGTCGGAGCCTTCCAGTGATGGAACTAGGTTCTTACTTTTGCTGATCAGGCTCAAAGTTCCTATTCCACCTGACCCCTGTTACGTACTGACACTCCAAGGCTGCTTTCTGTTACCTAAGGTCCAGTAAGCCTCTGGTTTTTCTATCACTATGCCTGGAGCTATAGTGACACTTCGGTCCCCAGTGACCGGTGAAATTGTGCAGGATAGTCCAATCCTAATGCACTTCTAAGAATCCTTCCACTGTGCCCTTCGCCTTGTCCGCGCTTTTAGCATAAGCACTCCACACTTCCTAAGGTCATAAAGATCAGTCCCTCCTTGCTTCTTTCCGGAGCTTGTTGACAGAATCTCAGTATTCACTAGGCAGGAGCACGTCTCTGAACCTCACTGTCCTTGGGACAGGCGACTGAAGTATCTGCAACTAACTCTTCTTTCTCAAAAGATGTCTCAGTCTGTCTTCTAGTGGGGCGCAGCTCTGACCAGGCTGAGGTGAACTGGCTCACCTTTACTAGCCTCCACTTTCTGAACTGCTGACAGGCCCAGACTGGACTACTTCCTCCCTCCAAGTCCAGGCTAGACTGCCCTGTCCGAAGACAGGAAACTGACTCCTGACTGAACTGAACTCAACTGGCTACATCTCACTAGCTTTTATATCCTAGGGGTGTGTCTAAGTGTGTGATGGAGTGAATGTTTATTGAGCATTAAACTGCTATCTCTCCGCACATCCTCCAGGGTACTGCGTGTGCCTTCACACCAGGGCTACACACAGATAAATAAATCAGTCTCACACCATCCAGCGTCTTTCCATACCTTTTACTTGTCAGATGATAAGGCAGGTCCCAGGGAGGCTGGTCGGGTGGAGGATGTGCTTTGAGATAACAGCTGAACAGGTTAGGGGGCCTCCTTAACTTTCCAATATGATGAGTCCAACCTGCATAGAGCTAAGTTCACTCCGATTTCTCCAAAGCTGTACTGCCCGGTCAGTTTTGTGGTCGGAGTCTTCCAGTGATGGAACTAGGTTCTTGCTTTTGTCGTGCACTGACTCAAAGTCCCTACTCCACTTGACCCCTGTTACGTACCGACACTCCAAGGCTGCTTTCTGCGACCTAAGGTCCAGTAAGACTCTGGTTTTTCTATCTCTACACCTGAAGCTGTAGTGACACTTCGGTCTCCAGTGACCGGAGAACAATGCCGGATAGTCAAATCCTTAAGGCACTTTTATAATTCTTTCCTCTGCGCCCTTCGCCCTGCTCAACTCTTGATATCAGCACTGACTAGGCTAGGATAATATTCGGTTATCCGTACTAGCCTCCACTTTTGCACTGTCTCTCTGTATTGACAGGAATCTCGTTTCTCCAACAAGCACTAATCCTGACTTCCTCCACTCTCTCAGGAGAACTTCAGACTACTCTGCAACAGGAAACTCCCCTATACACCCTGGTGGGTGTGTCTGAAGTGTATGTGAGTAATGTCGAGTTCTTAACCGTTACCTCTCCGCACATCCTCCAGGGTACTGCGTGTGCCTTCACACCAGGGCTACACACCACAATAGCAAAAGGTGCTGTGTGTATTTTCGAACCCATATCTGTGGGAGTAGTTTGCCAAAAGCCGCTGTGTGTACTCTGCAACCCCACTTGTAAGGGTATGTTGGCCATTGGGTGTGAAATTTATCAGCTTCTGTGGGGAAAATTGGTCAACATCCTCTGTGGGTGACATTTTTAACTGGACTGCAGGTATGAAGCCTCGCTGTGGACCACCAGCTCGAAAAGCTTGTAGTATGAGCTTGGATCATCTGCGGCATTTGGAAGATATGCTACAGGAGCAGACATTTTGAAAATCTGGGGTTACTGTGCCCCGTGCTCTTTGGGTGCTGCTTCTGAGGGATTCTCTGCACCATGGAAAGTGGGTGAGACTTTTAACTGGACTGGAAGTAGTTGGCTTCAGTCTCTCTGGGGGCCCTGTTAAAATGTTTGTTAATCATTTACTGCCTATTTTTCCATGATTTCTATGGTGATGTGTAGCCCTGGTATTTAAGGTACACAATACCAGGAGGATGAGTGGAGAGGTAATGGTTAAGGGCTCTACATGACATCACATACACTTAGACACACCCACAGGGAGTGTTCAGAGTCAGTCAGTGAGTCTAGCCTGGACCTGTGAGGAGGAAGGAGCAGAGTCTAGCTCGGGTGGCTCAAGACTGAGTCATCCCACTGTTGTGCAGTTCAGAGAAGTGGAGGCCAGTAAAGGTGAGCCGGATTACCTCAGCCTGGTCAGAGCTGTGCCCCACTGATAGACGGACTGAGACAGCTATTGAGAGTGTGAGCAAGTCGAAAGGCAAAGTGGAAGGAATTGAGAAGTGCTTTAGG
Organism: Oophaga sylvatica; assembly: GCA_033576555.1. Lineage (NCBI taxonomy): Eukaryota > Metazoa > Chordata > Amphibia > Anura > Dendrobatidae > Oophaga > Oophaga sylvatica. The sequence goes on from JARQOD010000005.1 coordinate 48,750,202, forward strand.
ATTGAAGTATCCTGCACATTGTCACCGGTCACTGGAGACCGAAGCATCACTATAGCTTCACGCATAGTGGTAGAAAAACCAGAGGCTTACTGGACCTTAGGTAACAGAAAGCAGCCCTTGAAGTGTCAGTACGTAACAGGGGTCAGGTGGAATAGGAACTTTGAGCTAGGCCAAGCATAGAAGAACCTAGTTTCATCACTGGAAGGCTCCACCACAAAACTGATCGGGCAGTACAGCTTTGAAATAGCTGAAGTTTATAGAGGGAACTACGCTTTATGCTGGTTGGACTCATCATCATTTTGAAAGTAAAGGAGGCCCCTGCCTTGCTCAACCATTGCCTCAAAACTCATCCTCCATCAACCCCATCAGCCTCCCTGGGACCTGCCTTACCATCTAACAAGTAAAAAGGTATGGAAAGACGCTGACGGTGTGAGACTGAGTTATTTAATTGCATGCCTGCACAACCCCACCATAACCATCGACCTGAGGGAAGAGTCCCACCTGTAGGGGACCCGACATCTAGCTGCCTCACCATCCCCTCAGAGATCTACAGCAGCGCTGGTACAAATTACCAGAGACTACAGGTGGCGTCACGAACTGTAAATATATCTATCCCCTGTAAATATTCCCCCAACATACGCCAGACCGCCAGGGCCACAGACCGAGCCACCGCTACCTGTGACAAACCCCATAGACTTCCATGGGCTCGGCTCTGAGTACCCCATTGCCCTGGTAATCCACAATTGTGGTGGCGGGTCGACACAAAACTTTGGCGTCACGAACAGGATACGAAACTTGCAGCATTGCGAGCCCTGTGTGCCTGTGGAGTGTTTTGGTGAAAAAGACTGTTGCTATTGTTTGGCGCCAAATACCGCCATATTTGCCGCCAGATTCGCGCCCTAAGGCGCTGGAGAAGAAGGTGGGCGTACCTGAAAGAGCGCGCAAAGTCTTGGACACGCCCCCGGCTCTGACTCAGCGGCAGGTCCTGCAACAGGAAGTGAACGCTCTGACATCAGAGCGCCTGCGACGAAGGTCCTGTTCCCACTGCTGTGCCTGTGAAGTAGCAGCATCTGAAACCGGTAGGCTCCGTTTAACCAAGGGGGCGTTAAAATGTCACAACAACCGGCCGACAGTGCGGCCCCAGCCGGAGGCCCCAATCCCGCACCGCCTGGTATTGTAGCGCCAGATGGGGGCGCAGGCCCCGCACCCAGTCCGGTAGTCCCGATCATGCCACTAACGCTCCCATATATGCCTGGGGCGAAATGGCTTCCCCAGTACAGCGGTGAGCCAGGCACATTAGCAGGCTTCAAGCGGAAGTTATGCAGCATCCTAGAAATGTACTCCATGCCTGAGAGACAAAAAGCTGCTGTGCTAATAGGGCAGCTAACTGGCGCTGCTGAGAGGGAAGTGGAGACTTGGGATACCGTTGATCAGGAGTCGGTACCTGCGATCTTCCTTAAGCTGCATGCCATATTTGAAGACCGCACAGAAACGGATCTCCGGATGGCCTTCTATCACTGTTCACAACAGCCAGGTGACAGCATCCGGGACTACGCTTGCCGACTACAAGGAGCCCTGAGAGCTCTTAAGCAGATTAATAATTTAAATGCTATCGATGAGAATAAAATGCTGAAAGAACAATTTATCCAGGGATTGAGATCCCAAGAGGAACGCAGAACTGTAAACTGGTGGTCCTTAGATCATCCGGATGCTACCTTTGATGCCCTAAAGGACATGGCAATAAAAGGGCTGCGGCCCCTGGGCAAACCTGAGGTGGCAACCCAACATCGTCAGGCTGAAGTCACTCTGGAACCGGCAGTAACCCCCTGTTCCCCGCTAGTGGCTGAAGCCAAAGCGCAGGTGACACCTCCTAGTGAATTGGACTGTCTGCGCTCAGAGGTGCGCCAGCTGACTAAAATCTGGCTGCTGTGATGATACCCTGCAGCTGCGGAAAGAGGAAGAAGGGAAAATCTTGTTAGCTGACTGCCCAGAAGACGTCCCGTGGATGCACCGGAGAAGAAAGAAGACGTCGCCCCCCCGGAGGAGGACAACGCCACCCCAGGAGCGACCTCTGATCAACACCCTCCTCGTCGAGAGATCATCTGTTATCGATGCAACCGGAAAGGTCATATGTCTCCACAGTGTCCTTTAAACGGGCAGAACCTGGGTCCAAGGGCCAACACCCAGGAGAATACCCGTCAGGCCCCTTAGACTGGAACCGCAGGTATGTGGGTGGGCGACCCTACCTGTCCATCATCTTAGATGGTATTGCAGTTCCGGCATTGTTAGACACTGGGTCCCAAGTGACCCTAATACCTGATGCCCTATATACTAAGTACTGGTCAATGGACAGTCTTAATCCCCCGAGCCCTGACTTTACCGTATATGCTTCTAATGGTCTTCCTGTAGAAGTACTCGGGACAAAATGTGTAGATGTAAAGGTGGGCAGAGAGGAGTTGAAAGACCAGGGGCTTCTGGTAGTAAAGACTGCAAATGAGGAGAACGGTTTAAATATAATTTTGGGCACTAACATTATCGGTAATTGTTTGGGAGAAGTTGTGTTCTTGCTCCAACAGCTCGCTGAGATTGCCTGACCAAGGCAGAAAGGAGTAATCCAAAGAGAGATCCGGGCCCTGGTGTGTCAGCAGCAAGCGAAGCTTACAGACGGCGAAATTGGTAATGTACGGGTCACTGACTCGGATCCTATTGTGATACCCCCAATGAGTGAAATGATTATCTGGTGCAGGGCAGCCATAGGTCTGAGAGGACAGAATTACCAAGCTGTAGTAGAACCCCACCATTCAGAACATAGACCTACACTTATGACTGCTAGGGGAGTAGTAGAAGTGGTGAATGGAAGAGTACCGGTACGGCTTCTCAATTGGGGAGATGATGAGGTAAACTTACCCCGTTATGCAACCATTGCTAAACTATATGCTGTCGACAATAATTCTATTCTTCCGGCTGAGTCCTTAGACTCCTGTCAAATAGCGGAGGACAATGACCCAGCAACTCAGGTGGCGGAATGGTGTCAGCAACTCCATGTTGGGACGGACACCACTCCCGCTCACCAGAAGCAAGGGGTATTACGGGTGGTGCAAGAGTACGCCCAAGTGTTTAGTAAGAATCCACTTGATTTTGGGACAATTAAGGGAGTCCAACATCATATCCCTACAGGCAGTCATCCTCCCATCAAGGAGCGGTATAGGCCTATACCCCCAGCCCATTACCAGAAGGCTAAAGAAATGTTACATGATATGAAGAAGGCCGGGGTGATAAGGGATAGTTGTAGCCCCTGGGCAGCCCCTCTAGTTCTGGTTAAAAAGAAAGATGGTAGTATGAGAATGTGTGTGGATTACAGGCAGGTGAACCGCATAACACACAAGGATGCATACCCGTTACCACGCATAGAGGAATCATTAGCTGCTCTGAAAACGGCTAACTACTTTTCTACCCTTGATCTGACTAGTGGTTACTGGCAAGTGGCTGTGGCTGAGGAGGATCGTGAGAAAACGGCTTTCACCACCCCAATGGGGCTCTGTGAGTTTGACAGAATGCCGTTTGGGCTCAGTAGTGCCCCAGGAACATTTCAGAGAGTGATGGAGAACTGCCTGGGACATCTCAATTTTGAAACCGTGCTGCTATACCTAGACGACGTCATCGTGTATTCCAAGACTTATGAGGATCATCTGAAGCACCTGGCAGAAGTATTCGAGTCCCTGTCCAGGTACGGGATGAAGTTGAAACCCTCAAAATGCCATCTACTCAAACAGAAGGTACAATACTTGGGGCACATCGTCAGTTCGGAAGGAGTAGCGCCGGACCCAGAGAAAGTCACTGCCATCCAGAAGTGGCCGGAGCCGAAGAACCTTAAGGAAGTGCGACAGTTCCTGGGACTAACGGGTTACTACAGGAGATTCGTGAAAGATTACACGAAGAAGGCAGCTCCTTTACAGGACCTCCTAGTAGGACAATCCCTAAAGAGCAGAAACCCTCCCTTTAATTGGGGTAAGGAACAGGCTGAAGCATTCCAAAAGATGAAAGAGATCCTTACAGGTGATGAGATCTTAACCTATCCTGATTACAGCCAACCGTTCCTGTTGTACACCGACGCCAGTAATGAAGGGTTGGGAGCAGTTCTCAGTCAGAAGCAGAATGGCCAAGAAAAAGTCATCGCATATGCCAGCAGAAAACTCAGGCCAACTGAAAGGAATCCGGAAAATTATAGCAGCTTCAAGCTGGAGTTTCTGGCGCTGGTCTGGGCCATTACTGAAAGATTTAAGCATTATCTGGCCTCCAATCGGTTCACTGCGTTTACAGATAACAACCCCTTAACGCACCTGGAAACCGCCAAGCTGGTGCCATGGAGCAGCGATGGATGGCTCGGTTGTCCAATTACCAGTTTACTATCAAGTACCGGGCAGGTCGAAAGAATGCTAATGCTGACGCATTGTCTCGAATGCCGCATGACTCTGATACGGAAGAAGAATCGGACGACCTGGAAGAAATTGAGCTACCTGCGTTCCATCGAAATGGGGTAGTCCACGAGCATTGAGTCAACAGAAAGCAGTATGGTGCAACATTAAATCCTTTACCCCATCACAGCTGGAAAGAGACTCAGGACAGTGATCCAGTGGTCAGCCGCATCAAGGAGTTGTTAAGACAGGAAGGCTCCTCTTTGGAAAAGGATGCACCTATGTCAGCCAAGCTCTTGTGGAACGAGAAAAGCAGGTTGTTCCTATACCGTGAGAAGTTGTGCAGGAGATACGTCAACCCCAGAACCCATGAGATGGTCTGGCAAATCGTGGTCCCCAAGGCAGACGTCCCAATGGTGTTGGAAGCATACCACGATCAAGCAGGACACTTTGGCTGGAGAAAGCTGGAGACCCTGTTGAGATGCCGGTTCTACTGGGTAGGGATGCGCAGCTCCATTGAGAGGTGGTGTCGGAACTGTGGACCCTGTGGTCTCAGAAGGAAGGACTACGGTAGTCAGAAGGCACCCCTGCAACCTATCCGGACGACTCGCCCCCTGGAGATTGTGGCCCTGGACCATGTCAAACTGTCGCCAAGTAGATCTGGATACTCATACGCCCTGACCATGGTGGACCATTACTCCAGATTTCTGGTGGTTGTTCCAGTTAAGGATCAGACCGCAGTGACGGCCGCGAAAACCTTTCAAGCAAGCTTCTGCAGACCGCATGGGTATCCGGAGCAAGTATTAACCGATCAAGGACCTGCTTTCGAAGCTGATTTATTCAAGGAATTCTGTCACATGTACGGGTGCAAGAAAATTAGAACAACGCCATACCACCCTCAAACCAACGGTCTTTGCGAAAAAATGAACCATATTGTCCTTGACTTGTTGAGATCCATACCGTTGGAAGACAGAAATCGATGGCCGGACTTGCTACCTGATTTGGTTGACTTGTATAACCATATACCTGTAAGTTCTACTAACTGCACTCCAGCCTATCTTATGAGAGCAAGGCCCGGAAGACTACCAATGGATTTAGAACTTGGAGTGGTAGAACCGGAGGCAGACGACGCCATTGAAAACTGGGACATCAATCGGCAAGAGCAGTACAGACGAGTGCAAATCTGTGTAGAAGAAAGTCTCAACAAGGCACGGGAGAAACAGGAAGATTTTTACAACAGAAATGCTCCTGCCAAGCCTTTGATGCCTGGAGAAGTGGTATTAAAAAGGAAAAGGAAAATGCACAAATTGGATAACCAGTGGGAACAAGAACCCTACGTTGTACAAGATTCTAAATATGACAACAGAAAAGTTTGTATCATCAGCAAGGACGGAGGAAGAACAATAACAACTGTGTCCAGAGACCATTTGAAATTGTGTCCAGAACCCTAAAGCTTTGTGAAAAGAACCCTGTCATCAATCAAGAGGAAGTAAAGGAAGAGGTCATACACACGGATCTGGGAGATTTTCCTGCGGATTGGCCCCGACTGGGAGATGCTGTAATAGTTCGGTGTTGCAGTTTTATCAGCCACAAGAGGAAGTTCTACCTCCAGTTGTGCCCGTGGTGCCAGTTGAGCCAGTTCAGGAGTTACCCATTCCAGCAACACCTCAACCTACGGAATCTCAAGAAGGATCATCAGAAGCAGCGCCCCATACTATGGGATCCCCTGGTGAAGCTGACTCACACCGCCCAGCCATCAGTACGCTTGCCAGATCCATAGAAAGATTGAGGCAGTTCTATAGTTTGCCGTTACGCAGTGCAGACAGATCACAACTTAATATACCTGAAGCTACTCCACGTAGATCAGAGCGAATCACAAAAGGGAAGATACCCATTCGATACCAGCAGTAATTATAACAAATTAATGTGAATATTGTAAAAAGTATATATTATATGTGTCTTATAATGGACTGAGAGGCTGAGGACTGTGCCAGCCCAGAACTTATCTTGTAAATAGTTGCACTAAGGTGCCTTATAATGGTTTCACACGAAGCCTTGACTTACCTCTGAACATAAAACCCGTGTGGTGTGGCACTGAGTGAGGTCTGCATTCATATGTCCTGCAGCCCACCCAGGACCCACGTTGAAGGTTTGGTGCGGGTCCTTCACAAGAATCTTGCCGTTTATTATATAAACATGTCTATTTCATATTTTGTATTTTTCTATATTTAATGTTTTGTTTGCAACGTTCAAGAAATCCTTACCTCCCGGATGGGACGAGTTAATGTTAATGTTTAATGCATAAACAAAAATTGTCTCTTTGTATTTTACAGCCCGGGAGTGCTGTCGTTTACCATGGGGGAATGTGTAGCCCTGGTATTTAAGGTACACAATACCAGGAGGATGAGTGGAGAGGTAATGGTTAAGGGCTCTACATGACATCACATACACTTAGACACACCCACAGGGAGTGTTCAGAGTCAGTCAGTGAGTCTAGCCTGGACCTGTGAGGAGGAAGGAGCAGAGTCTAGCTCGGGTGGCTCAAGACTGAGTCATCCCACTGTTGTGCAGTTCAGAGAAGTGGAGGCCAGTAAAGGTGAGCCGGATTACCTCAGCCTGGTCAGAGCTGTGCCCCACTGATAGACGGACTGAGACAGCTATTGAGAGTGTGAGCAAGTCGAAAGGCAAAGTGGAAGGAATTGAGAAGTGCTTTAGGATTGAAGTATCCTGCACATTGTCACCGGTCACTGGAGACCGAAGCATCACTATAGCTTCACGCATAGTGGTAGAAAAACCAGAGGCTTACTGGACCTTAGGTAACAGAAAGCAGCCCTTGAAGTGTCAGTACGTAACAGGGGTCAGGTGGAATAGGAACTTTGAGCTAGGCCAAGCATAGAAGAACCTAGTTTCATCACTGGAAGGCTCCACCACAAAACTGATCGGCAGTACAGCTTTGAAATAGCTGAAGTTTATAGAGGGAACTACGCTTTATGCTGGTTGGACTCATCATCATTTTGAAAGTAAAGGAGGCCCCTGCCTTGCTCAACCATTGCCTCAAAACTCATCCTCCATCAACCCCATCAGCCTCCCTGGGACCTGCCTTACCATCTAACAAGTAAAAAGGTATGGAAAGACGCTGACGGTGTGAGACTGAGTTATTTAATTGCATGCCTGCACAACCCCACCATAACCATCGACCTGAGGGAAGAGTCCCACCTGTAGGGGACCCGACATCTAGCTGCCTCACCATCCCCTCAGAGATCTACAGCAGCGCTGGTACAAATTACCAGAGACTACAGGTGGCGTCACGAACTGTAAATATATCTATCCCCTGTAAATATTCCCCCAACATACGCCAGACCGCCAGGGCCACAGACCGAGCCACCGCTACCTGTGACAAACCCCATAGACTTCCATGGGCTCGGCTCTGAGTACCCCATTGCCCTGGTAATCCACAATTGTGGTGGCGGGTCGACACAGTGACAGAACCCCTTTAAGTAATTTCCCTATTCACTATTTTGAAGGCCAATTGTCCTGCTCTTACCCCCCCTATTTAGCTTCCTTTTGCTGCCCATTAGACATCAATATTACCATTTTACAGCCATTTTAAAGCACCAAAGTTCTTGTGTTGACTTCTATTGTCAGGTGTCAAGTTCAAGGTCAAGTTCGGATCCGAATCAAACATCTAATTAGCACGCTCATCTCTATTCATTTAGACATTTTTTTGGCCTGAACTGGTGCCATAGCTGACGAGGGTTTGTGTAATTTCCATAGGACTCTAGTGCACAATCTGAGCCACACATCACAATCCATTAGATAAGCAGGATGGGACTTGCAGTTACAAAACCGCTGCTCCATGCTGAAGGTAGGGGAACATCTGTTTTTTTGTTTTCAGCCAGATCCCACATCCCACAATGAAAGGAATGTGAGAGTCGATGCAGTGCTGAAGGGGTTACTGTTTACCAGGCAGAAGAGCCGACTAAGCATCCTGGTATGAATAATCCATAGTCGTGTCTCTGTCATTAGCGGCATGTTTGCTCTAAATTCATCCAAGCTTGAGGGTCTGACATTGGCAATTTGTAGATGGAGTCATGGCGAGGATATTAATTGGGTTATGTTAATAGAAGTGGTTACTATTACATTTAAAACTGGTGCAAAAAAAAAACCAGCAGTGTGTTATACAGCCTGAAATTACACCGAAGGATCAAGGGTCTGGTGCCCAAAAGTTTCAACACTGGCTAAAGTTTAAAATAAAACCCCTTTAAATTATATTTCTTAAATGGAAAATAGCTAATGCAGTTATTAGATCTGTCAGAAGTGGGTCACCTGCTTGCTGACTGTTTCCCAGTATCGACAATGACAACCCCTTCTGAAAATGACACCAGTGCGCCTATCAGCCAGGGCCGCCAACCGTCCACAAGTTCCTGGCCAGTCCATAAAAAGGATTTTTTTTTTCTTCCAGTGGCCGCTTAATAAATCTAGATGTTTGCAATTTTTTTGGTGACAATTTTACAACTGATACTTAATGCGTTCCCATCCGTATATTGATTTACAGACATTTATCACTTATAGTCAAATTTGGTTGTGAATTTTATGACAAATTGTCCAGAAAAAATAAAAGTTCAGATTGTTATCCCTTTGATCACTTGATTGTGAGGGATCCGGCTTATTCAGTGGCCACCACAGGGTATTTTTGTCATTAAATGTAATATATGGGGGTCCGGCTTATGAGGCTCATATATGAGGAGGTCCGGACATCCTATCAGGTGCCGTGTTGTAAGACAGTTGAAAAAAAAGAGAAGGGATAAAAGGAGCGCCAGCCGAAGAGCGCAGCGAGTCCACACAGGGAGACCGGAAGTTGAAAGATTCTTCAACTCCCCATCTCCACGTGTGGACTCACTGTGCTCTTCGGCTGGCGCTCCTTTTTTGTTTGCTTTTTCAGCTGACATATGGTCCAGTCTTCCTTATTTAGGCCGGCGTCACACTGGCGACAGAATCGGACGACTGCAATACGATGAAATATCGCATTGCAGTCGGACCTATGTTAATCTATGGAGCAGCTCCCAGTATCAGATTTTTTGTGGTCCGTTTTAAACGTCCGTGTGCAATCGCAGCATGCTGCGATTGTCACCGATTTTGGGTCGACTATCGCCAATGCAAGTCTATGGGAGCGATGAAAAATCGGATTACAAACGGACGCATGTGTGACTTGCGATTAAATCGCATCGGTGTCCTTTAGAAAAGCCGCTAATTCATCCCCGGCTATACTGTAAAATCACACTGACAGCTTTAATAAAGAATAGAAAGAATAGATATACACACATAGAATACTATATATATATATATATATATATATATATATATATATATATATATATATGTAATTGTGACATGTGTATATTATATATATATATATATATATATATATTATAGTTCCTAGACTTCTACATACTGTAATAGCCGCTAATTCAATTGCCGGCTTTTGTGAAATCACAGAAGCCGACATGAAATTATACATTGTTTCCACACAGTTAACCATGTCATTTCCTGTATTTTGATATTTGTTTAGAACTTACAATTACATGAGTGTATTTGTGCAAAATTTCAGACATGTAGGGGTTAATTAAAGGTGTAAATTCGTTGAAAAAAAATGTGTGGGCTCCCGCTGTATTTTCTCCACCAGACAGACAAAGCAAGCGAGTGGGGCAGATAATAATAGCCTAGGGAGGGTACATTTTTTTTGTGCCCCCCCTGGCTACTAACATCTGCCCCCAGACACCCCAGAAAGGGCAAATCTATAATTAGATTCGCCCTTCCTGGCACTTTGCCCGTCTATTCCCATTGCCCTGTAAGGGTGGCGAATGGGTTAATAATGTCACCTTAATGTCACCTTAGTATTGAAAGGTGACCTTAAGGCAGGTTAATAATTGAGAGCTGTCAATTAGACAACTATCAATTATTAATCCTATTGAAGTAAATAAAAAAACACACACACACTTTAAGAATAAATAATTTTAATGAAATAAAAACACATATTCTTGACCATCTTTTATTTAACTCTTAATCCGTTCGAAGCCCTTGTTCTTCTAAAATAAATATAAAATAATAAAACAACATTATTCTTACCTATCTGGCAATCTGTCACGTCCCACGATGTAATCCTTCACAAAGGGTTAACTAGCAATCAGATAAGCAGTGCAAGTAATCCTGCGTGCTCATCTGATAGCTCCTGAATGAATGAGCTTATCTCCTGCCGACAGGAGAGGATGTGATTAATGAATGAAGCTTAATTGATTGTATCCACTTTCACCTTAGGTCAGGTCACTGAAGTGAAAGTGGCAATAAATCAATTAAGCTCCATTCATGAATCTATTCCTCTCCTTTCCCTGGGAGAGGAAGTTATTCATTCAGGGGAATACAGGTCTGAGACAGCATTATTAGCTCTCTGCGACCTGTAACCTGTTAACCCTTTCTGATGGATTACACCGTGGGACCTGACTGTACATCGGATTGGTAAGAATCATTTTGCTTTTTTATTTTATTTTTATTACAGGAAATGGTTTTAGCAGGAAAATAAAATATGGTCAAAAACTGTGTGATTATTTCATTAAACTTCTTTTTTATTAAACTGTGTGTGTTTGATTTTTGTATCATACAATAGGATTAATAATTGATAGTTGTCTAATTGACAGCTCTCAATTATTAACCTGCCTTAAGGTCACCTTTCAATACTAAGGTGACATTAAGGTGACATTATTAACCCATTCGCCACCGCTACAGGGCAATGGGAATAGACGGGCAAAGTGCCAGAAAGGGCGAATCTAATTATAGATTTGCCCTTTCTGGGGTGTCTGGGGGCAGATGTTAGTAGCCAGGGGGGGCACAAAAAAAATGTACCCTCCCTAGGCTATTATTATCTGCCCCCACTCGCTTGCTTTGTTTGTCTGGTGGAGAAAATACAGCGGGAGCCCACACATTTTTTTTCAACGAATTTACACCTTTAATTAACCCCTACATGTCTGAAATTTTGCACAAATACACTCATGTAATTGTAAGTTCTAAACAAATATCAAAATACAGGAAATGACATGGTCAACTGTGTGGAAACAATGTATCATTTCATGTCGGCTTCTGTGATTTCACAAAAGCCGGCAATTGAATTAGCGCCTATAACAGTATGTAGAAGTCTAGGAACTATATATATATTATATATTATAATATATATATATATATATATATATATAATATATATATATATATATATATTTATATATATTATATATAATATATATATAATTATATATATATATATATACGTATATATATATAATAATATATATATATATTTATATATATATATATATATATATACATGTATATATGTATATATATATATGTATATATAATTATATATATAATATATAATACATGTTTACAATGTACATGTGTTATATTATATATATATATATATATGTGTTATCTATGTGTATATATCTATTCTTTCTTTTGTGATTTAAATACTATTCTTTTGGATCCATTATATGTCAGTTTTGCAAGCCTGCGAGAAATTCTCGCAAGTCGGATGAAAATCGGATGTTACAAGGTACACACACATGCGACTAAATCGCATCTTTGAAGGAAAATCGGATGACAGAAGGATGTGTGATGTTTGCATTTTGATCCGACAATCGACCGACTAAAACGGACCGATTTTTTGTAGTTGTGTGTGACGCCGGCCTTATAAATCTAGTCCTTTTAGACAAGTGTCATAAAAGGTTGCACTCTGTAGTGCTGAAGCATGTCAATAAGGAATATGAATAGCAATACTGCTTCTGGATAATAGGGAAAAACTGAGACACTTAGCACATAATTTGGCCAATTCATGCATGCCCAGCAGCCAACGACATGGCGGTCTCAAATCTGTACGTACGTGTCCACAAATTCAGACTTTAGTCTTAGAGAGGTATTCACACTAGACACGTTATGACACCACAGTTTTGAGACCACTTTGTTGTTTGTTCTTTGGCATGCATGAATTGGCCAAATTATGTTCTAAGCGTCTCATTTTTTTTCCTAGTATCCAGAAGCAGTACTGCTATTCATATTTCATATATTCCATATTGACATGCTTTAGCACTACAGAGTGCAACTGTATTTGTTTATTGTATATGGAGATGGCTGGTCCTAGTATGCTCCTGTTCACCCTAGCTTGGAAGTGCCGGTCAGTCTTTTGTTATCTTTTAGACAAGTAGGCACGGTCCTCAAGAAGATACCCACAGAGAAGAATTGAGGGCCACTCCCACTTGGTTAAATGTCCTAGATTTTACATAAAGAGACATATCTCGGGAAAGGAGAAGCGCAGGAACCAAAGAAAAACTGCGCCGGATTCAGGAGAAAAGAGGCGTTTTCTTCAGATGATAAAAGAAATTACATCTTTATGGCAGGTCCTCCTTAAAGGGGTTTTCTCACATATACAGTTTATATAAAAGTTAGTCAAGTGATCAGCTTCGGGATGGATCTGCTAGAGTCGCTCATAGAAGGTGGTCCTGATCAGATGCCCCCACGTCTGACTCTCAAGCACCCTACTAGGCTGTATAAGCACAGGACTTATCCTAATAGGACAACTCCATATTTTCTTGAGGGTTTATCAAAGGTGAAACTTAAGAGAACATGATTGTTTTTGTGGTTATCCCTCAGTTGTCATTATGTACATGATTATGTCTGCAGGCCGTTGGTCATCACCGATCCTACTTGTTTATTATGGATCATTTTTATTTGCTTTGTTAATCGTCTCAGTATGAACTTTCGTCTGGTGAAGAGATGTGTTGGCTGCAGATTACCGTGCGGTCACATCGCTTCCGGCAGTGTCATATCTCTCAGTTCTGCAAATCCTACCATGTGATTGTTTCCTAGACATGCACAAAACCCCTGGCTGCCATATATTAATAGATGGGTTCCCTATGGCCCCATATAATGGGTCCATACCTCTTGTGGTCCTATGGTGCCTGCGTGTAGCACCATATTAAAATCCTCCTGCTACCAACATTATTTTTTTTTTTCATCTCCGCTTTCCCAGAGCCATACTTTTTTCTTTTTTTATTTTTCTATCGATATAGTTGAGCTCGTGCTTTTTTGAGGAATAACTCACTATTATTTCAAGGCATCATTTAATGTATCATAGGTGGGACATAAATATGGTAATATAATTGTTTTATTGTATTTTTTAATAGAGGTGATCAGTGTGCTGTAATTTAACAGAATAACTCTATTTTATGGGTCACTCCGATTACGATGATAACACGTTTCACCAGCTGTTATTATCGTTCGTTACTTTAAAAAAGCAAAATAGAACGTCACTGTACGCCGCTGCTTCATCCCAGCATAGGGCATCAGAATGGTGGTGGATTGCAACCCACAAGGTACCATGACAAGAAAGTTGCAAAAAACAGGTTTCGGCTTGTGCGGGTCTCAATGCAACCTCTTTCACCTGCACTATGCTGCGATGTAACAGTGGCGAAAGTTATGTAGCCACGGCTTGAGGCTGGAGATACACAGGTCACGAGGCCAAAGATTAGTATGATCGCAGTGCAATCCAAGGGAAGGGAGTTCCATTGCGACACCTGGAATACCATGATCGCAAAAAAGAACTCCCAAAAAACCCAACCAAGGTATCCTAGATGTCGCAATGTGACCCCATTCACTTATATAGCACTGCAATCTAGCAGCTGCACATAGCGATCTTTGGTTTCATGACCTGTACTGTGGCCCAAGTCGTCGTGTACCGTTTTCGGGAGTACATAGGACTTTTTGATCGCTTTTTTCTTTTCTGTTTTGTCTCCAATTACTTTTTTTTTTGAGTATTTGAATAATTATATAAAACTTTTAGCGGTTTTGAGGTGCAATACTTCTTTTAACAAACTTTTTTTTTTTTCTGTCCGCAGGTGAACTTTGTAGCGTGCCAACTATTTGCCTTGCTTGCTGCTATCTGGTTTCGTACCTACCTTCATTCAAGCAAAACTAGCTCTTTGATCAGGCATATAGTTGCAACCCTTCTGGGCCTGTACCTTGCACTTTTTTGCTTTGGATGGTAAGTGGATTACTTTTGTATTCTCGTGTATATCTGGTACTATTCATGCTGATTTTGTTTTTTATATTATAGTAAGTTAAGGTATATACCAGGATAGGGCACAGGATAAGGGATATATATACCAGGATGGGGAAAATATGTACCAGGATGAGGGGGCATATACACCAGGATGGGGACCATATACAGTGAAGAGCAAAATGGTAACAATGTTTTGAACTTTTGACTTTTAAGCTCCATCTCACCATCCACTACTGCTTTAATCGTGAGACTACCCTCATATTATAGAAAATCATCTCGACTATCTCATACATAAATTTGCAACAATTTAGCATACGATTAGTTATGCAGATTCTTGCCATGTCACTGTATTGTTACTGTTTTGCTCTTGGTGGTGGAAAAATATTTTTCCTGAATACTACAAAATACAACCTGTTCTCACATTCCCTAATGGTAAGTGGATTACTTTTGTATTCTCGTGTTTATCTGGTACTATTCATGCTGATTTTGTTTTTTATTTATAGTAAGTTACAGTATATACCAGGATAGGGCACAGGATAAGGGATATATATACCAGGATGGGGAAAATATGTACCAGGATGAGGGGCATATACACCAGGATGGGGACCATATACAGTGAAGAGCAAAATGGTAACAATGTTTTGAACTTTTGACTTTTAAGCTCCATCTCACCATCCACTACTGCTTTAATCGTGAGACTACCCTCATATTATAGAAAATCATCTCGACTATCTCATACATAAATTTGCAACAATTTAGCATACGATTAGTTATGCAGATTCTTGCCATGTCACTGTATTGTTACTGTTTTGCTCTTGGTGGTGGAAAAATATTTTTCCTGAATACTACAAAATACAACCTGTTCTCACATTCCCTAATAGCTCAGTGTGTTAAGTTGATTCCCAAGTAAAACATCACTGGTTCCTATCGAGGAGCAGCCATAGAGAAGATTTCCCAAGGAGAGAGAAACCGCATCATCCATCTCATCGCTAGCGGTCTCTTGGCCAAGAAAATTGCCAAACTGCGTCACGCGAGGCCATGACAGTTGGAAGAATACAAAATTAAGTCCATCCATCCATCCATTCATTCAGAAGCCAAAAGGTGGTCATCCAGGCAAAATATCGGTGTCATCAAGTTGGCTCATCCCAAGGTCTATCAGTTCTGGTGCGACAAACACGGCTTCATATTAGTGAGATCACAGAGCTTGATGCAAGCACGGTGCGACGCATGTTGCAGAAGTCTGGAAGGGTGGCCCGGAAAGGTGACAAAGCCTCAACGTCAATATTATCATAAGAAGCTTCTATTTTGAGTTTGCAAACAAGTATGAAAAGTGGACATTTAAAGATTTGAAACTGATGATTTGGAGCAATGATAGGAAAGTCAATAGACAAGTCTCTAATAGGTGCAAATGGGTCTGAAAGAAATAAGGGGAAAAAAAGGGCTAACAGATTGAGAAATTTTGAAGAAAATATCAAGTTCGGTGGAGAAATCCTGATGATATTGGTTATATGTGAGTATCCTACAAGATGAGTTACTTGGTACACGCAGGTACTATGGGTATGAAAATGTAAGGGGTGCACAGGGATCGTGTTATGCTCCACTCCCTTTCCTTATGTTGATCTTGTATGGCTTATATAATTATGTATATACAATGTTACTGATGCTGCTATGTATATATGTTGTGTAGATAGGGAAAATGCAGTACCTCAAAGTGGACACTAGATGGGGGCACAATAGTGTATATATTTTACGTAGGAGGAGCTAGCCGCAGATAAGATAGAGGGTTTTCCTTTTCTGAGTCAGTAGGGCGTCAGAGCCCGCACAGGGCGTTGACTCCGTAACGTTCGGAAGTAAAAAGCCCAGCCGTCCAGGGCCATTGGGCCAGAAGTGCAGCAGTCCTTACACGCAGGTCACTCTATGATGTGGCAGCTCACTGCATGGGCAGATGCCCTCATGTCTGGGGCAAAACGGACCAGGGAACTCCTAAACGTAATGAAGCTGAACAGGGAGGACGCTGCGGTACCGGTCGAGATGGTACGACCCGGGTACCAACTGAAGGACATAGGGAAGAGCACAGGGAAAGTGAAGGATGTGGACTGTGCAGAACTCTGTGTTGACGCTGTAACTGATGTTCTACGTTTAAAGTTGAAATTGGACTGTGTCTCTGTGTGCAAACGTCTGGAGAAAGCCTTCAGCAACCCAGTGGAGACCCTGAAGCTGCAGAGCGGCAGGTATACTGACAAAGGGACATTGTATACTTGTGATGGGAAACCAGGGTGCGTATACGCAATTACACTCAGCCACGACTACGGCCCTGGCGCTCCCTCACAAAAAAGTTGACATAGTGTTCCAACGGGACAACAACACGAAGAATGCGTTGAGATTAGCGGTGCTGGATTGGCTCCCACGGTCCCCAGACCTCAACCCAGACAAACACTTGTGGGTAGAATTGAAGAAAAATCTGTATACATACCCAAGTGAGGTGACCAGTATGCACCAGCTTTGGTAATGTGTAGAAGAGACCTGGGATCAGATTTAGGTCGAGACATGTTTGAATCTGATTGAGATCAGCTCAGAAGGATGCTGGCAGCGTTGAAAGCCAAAGGTGGGTTTACAAAATACTAATAAAATAATAAATTAAAATTTAGATCTTTAGGAGCAAAACAGTAGCAATGCAGTGACATGACAAGAATCTTCATAACTAATCATATGCTAGATAGTTGCAAGTCAAAATTTAAGTATGAGATAGCCAAGATGATTGTCTATAAAATGACAGTCTCAAGTTCAAAGCAGAAGTGGATAATGCGATATGGAGCCTGAAAGTCAAAAGTTTAAAAACGTTGTTACCCTTTTGCTCTTCACTGTATAGCCCAAGATAGGGGACATTAGTACATAATGGGGGAGTCGGAGTTTTATACATCCTTATAGGATTTAGAACTCTACAAGGGCCCATACAGCTGACCAACATGCGGGGAAGCCCCGGTCCAAATTTTGCACCAGGGCCCATTGAACTCTAGGCCACGTAATTGGCCGGTCTTAGTGACTCGCACCACAATTGTGGTTACCAGGGCTATGGGGTACTCGGAGCCGAGCCCATTGATTTCTATGGGAATTGTCACTGGCAGCGGGACTCGTTCCGTGGCCCTGGCAGTTATGCGATAGGGGGTATTTACAGGGGATTATTCGAATAGGTAGTTCGTGACGCCACCTGCGGTGTCTGATCAGATTGACCAGCGCTGCTATTAGGATCTTCACAGGGGATGTTATGAGGCAGCTGGGTGGTAAGTCTCCCACAGGTGAGACGGGTCCCTGGAAGTCTATGGTGGTGATGCAGGGTGTAGATAAGAATTCAGTCACACACAATGCAGCTTCTTTTCATACCTTTACTGGTAGATGGTTCAAGCAGGTCCCGGGGAGCTGGTCGGGGTGGAGAATGCACATTCGGGTAACCGCTGAGCAGGTTAGAGGCCTCCTTAACTTCAATATGTATGTGAGCCCAACTTGCCTGAAGCGAAGTTAACTCTGAACTCTCCAGCTTTCTCTGTAGCTGTAATGCCCGGCCAACATTGTGGTAGAGCCTTCTAAGTGGTGAGAACTAAGTCCTTACTTTTGTCTGCGCTTGACTCAAAGTCCCCGTTCTCCCTGACTCCGGTTACGTATTGACGCTTTGGGCTGCACTCTGCGACCTGTAGTCCAGATGCCTCCGGTTTTCTTGTTACTATGCTTGAAACAGTAGCAACGCTTCGGACCCCGGTGTCCGGCAATTTAGTGCAGGTAATCCAATACCTGTAGCACTTCTCTGTCTTCTCCACTGCGCCCTTCGCCCTGCTTCCCGCTCTTAACATAAGCACCTGTAGCTTCAATGTGAAAAGTCAGCTTTCTCTTAGAGCTCACTGAGTAGCTCTCTGTATCCTCCAAGTCCAGACTGGACTGAGACTGAACTGCACTGTCCTCTGACAGGAAACAGACTCCTTTCTCTCCTCTACTTCAGACTAATCTCATCTCTGCTACGTGTCACTCCCCCCTTATATCTCAGATGGGTGTGTCTGAAAGAGTGAGTGGCAGTGAATGCATATCAAGCGTTGCGATTACCTTCCTGTGCACTCTCCTGGATTTTTATGTGTGCCTGCATAGCTGGGCCACACATCCCCCCTTGGTTAAACACAGCACTCCCGGGCTGTAAAAGAGAAAAAAGAAAACATTTTTGTTTTTCATTTAACATAAACATTTAACTCATCCCATCCGGGAGGTAAGACCTCTTGAACGTTGCAATTTGTACATTAGGAAAAATACAAAAGTATCAAAAGTATCAAACATTCTCATAAATACAAGACAAATTCTTGTGGAGGACCCGCACCAAAAACCTCCCACGTAGGTCCTGGGTGGGCTGCAGGACTTCTGACTGCAGACCTCACTCTAGGCCCACCATACGGGTTTTTCTTCAGAGGCGATAGTAATGGTTTCGTATAAAACCAAGATAATGCACCGTAGTGTAACTATTTACAAGAAAGTTTTTGGGCTGGCACAGTCCACAGCCACGCAGTCCATGCATGATAAAATACATTTCAAGTAATCAGAAGAAACCACATTCCAATTTACAATACTGCAATACTATTAACCCTTTAAACTCATTAAACTGGTACCCAGCCGGTTATTCTAAGCATACTATGCACATTACGTAAACACTTCTATACATATCAATAAAGTGCAATTTTCAAAATTCTCAAACTTTTTACAATTCTTGGATGCGGTAAACCCCTGTCTGGGTCCTACCGGTCTTCATTCCTCTTACAGACTTCGATTACGTCTTCCACTCCTGGGGCTGGAACGACGCGATGTTCCTTAGAACGCATTACAAATATGTCGTGACCTGCTATCTGCGTCTGAGTGGCCACAGTTCTCATTCTAACTAAGGTCCCATCGGGTACCTCTGTCATGTATGATGCAAGCGGCGTTGCTGATGGTGTCGCAGAATAAGACCTAAATTGCAATGCAGTCTGGGTCACCGATTGCGATGTAGATTGCAATGCAGGTTGCATTGCTGAGATAGCCGCAGGGGGCGTTGTAAAGTGGGTCGCAGGTTGCGATGCCAAGTAGGTCGCCGATTGCGATGCAGGGGGCGATGGAGGTCGCGATGAGTACTCAGGGGGCGATGCCGGGGCACGGCCTGGTGCGGAATGAGCTCGAGACTGGGACGCTTTGGTACCGGCGTCGGGGACGGGGTCACTGACGATGGAGACGTTCAGGGCATACCACCCCTTTAAACCCCAGTGGCGGGTGTAGCTCACTATGTCCCCATTTATCAGGTCCCTCCAGGATGACCGATGGGCAGGTGGGACTCCACGTCCCGGCGGCTCACAAAGACCCCCTGATAGAGGCCCGGCTCGCGGATAAAGCCCCAGCCCTTGCGGAGCTGAAACTCAGTAACGCACCCCTGCCGCCGCGGTTCCCGTCGGGTACCTTTATCGTTGCGAACCATCTCTTTGTCGGCGATGAACTTCTCGTGCTGTTGTTGTCGGAACCGCTGTATGTCTCGTTCTTCCTCCTGCTGCTGTCTCACCCTCTCCTGGTGCTGCCAGGCGTTTCCGGTCTGGAGGTCGTAAGTCACGTCGTCCAGACGCTCCATCTCATCCCAGTCGATTTCCGGCAATGACGGCTGGGACCCCTCCGGTGACCTTACCGGGGAACCGTACTCTGCTGTGGCCTCCTGGCCTGGCTGGCACTCCGGACCGGGCAAGACCTCCTCAGCCTCCTTCCCCTCCACCTCCGCATCGGTGGGATCAGGTACAGCACTTTTGGGGGCAGCCTCCGATCTCTCTTTAGCCTTCTTCAGCAGGGAACTTGGGAAATCAGGAGACGGCGTGATGCTTGTGGGAGAGAGCACTGCGTCCCACAGCAGCCGCTGTGTCTGGGCACGCCAGCGTCTCTCCGTCTCCTGCAAATCTGCATGACGCTGAATTAGTCTTTTTAGCGCCGCATTTTCTTGCTGCAGCTCCAGCATTGTGGGGTTAGTGTCCCGTTCTGGGGACAGCTCCGGCACAGGTAGTAAATCTTCCGGTAAGCAAGGTTTGTATGCTCCGGTCCTCTGCACAGATTCTCCTGTCCTTCCGCCATCTCTTCCCAGGCCAGACTGTAGTTTCCATCAGGAACAGTCCGGTCTCTTCCGTGGAGGCGGGATTTGCGTCTCCTCCTCTTCGGATAGAGGATGAAGAGGAGGCGGATTTCTTTAGCAGTGGGGCAGGACCGCACATTATAGTAGCATTTGGAGAGGGCGGCCATATCTTTCGCGCCACAGGGGGGGTACACGCCCACGAATGCACGCCCACCTTCTTCACCAGCGCCTCAGGGCGCCAATATGGCGGTAAAATGGCGGTATTTGGCGCCAAATGCAGCAACAGTCTTTTCTGCACAATCAGTCAATATAGGCACACAGGACTCACAATTGCAAGTTTCGGATCCTGTTCGTGAGCCAAGTTTTTAGATGACTCGCACCACAATTGTGGTTACCAGGGCTATGGGGTACTCGGAGCCGAGCCCAATGATTTCTATGGGAATTGTCACTGGCAGCGGGACTCGTTCCGTGGCCCTGGCAGTCATGCGATAGGGGTATTTACAGGGGATTATTCGAATAGGTAGTTCGTGACGCCACCTGCGGTGTCTGATCAGATTGACCAGCGCTGCTATTAGGATCTTCACAGGGGATGTTATGAGGCAGCTGAGTGGTAAGTCTCCCACAGGTGAGACGGGTCCCTGGAAGTCTATGGTGGTGATGCAGGGTGTAGATAAGAATTCAGTCACACACAATGCAGCTTCTTTTCATACCTTTACTGGTAGATGGTTCAAGCAGGTCCGGGGAGCTGGTCGGGGTGGGAATGTGTGTAGCCTGGTGTTAGGCACATCGAGTACCCTGGAGAGTGTAGTGGCTGACAGCGTTAATCTAATATTATTACACTCTCATAAGCATAGTAACCTTAGGGATATTGAGTTTACTCTTGAGGAGTGGTAATCCGGTATTGTGTGAGAGCTTTATTGGTAGAACTAAGTCCTTACTTTCGGTCTGGCGTTGGATCAAAGTTTCCTAGACTTCAGAGTACGTAAGACCTTGGTCTGAGCAGGAAGAGTCAATGCCTGTTTCTTTATATCTGAAACAGTTAGCAAGCTATCGTGCGGTGTCGGCTATAGTGCGTGTTATGAATTACAGCCTTTTGTCTTATCCACTGAGCCCTTTCACCTCTTGCCTCTTAACATAACACTGAGTTAAATGTGAAGAATGTTTTTTAGAGCTCATGAGTAGCTCTCATGATCCCTGTCAACTGGACTGGACTGAATCAGGTTTCAGAAAGACTGCTTTCTCTCCTTACTCAGATAACTCACCTGCTACGTGTCACTCTATATCTCAGATGGGTGTTCGAAAGGAAGAAGAGTGATGCTACAACTTGCGACCTTCTGTGCATTTGATTTTATGTGTGACTGCATAGCGTGGACACATTAGCTATGAGGACCAGTGCGATTGCACAATGAACGGCGGCAGACTGCATCATGGGCACTTACCCCTCCATCTGGGCTCTGCAATCCTCTGTACAGAGATCAAGAACAGGAAGGGATCTGCACTGACTTGGTAGACTAAGTGTCAGCCTTTCAAGCCCCATATTCCTGTACAACCGGAGGGCAGGCTGTGAAGACTTTAATGTAGCAGCGCAAGAGGAACAGGACCTTGAATGGAATGGCCGCTGATTGCCAAACATGAGAGTCTAGTGCCATGCTGGAGCTCAGCTTCATTACTCACGAGGAGGGCATTCTTAGGGAACTGTCTGCACATGATGTTGTGGTGGATCTAAGCAGCGTCTTGTATTGAGCCAAGTGTGTCCACCATATATATACAGTTGTGCTCAAAGTTTACACTCCCGGCAGAATTTTGCTTCTGGGCCTTACCAGAAATTATGAAAGATAAGACCAAAACTTTTTCTTCAGACTTAATCCAATGTGAATCTGTGGTCAACTTGAATTGATGTTCACCGAGAATACCATCTAACTTTGAAGGACTGGCAGTTCCACTTGAGTAATGGGCAAACCCGGGTAATTAGTGGACAAGCTCATAGAGACTACAAAGCAATTGCGCTGTGTTGCATAAGGAGTCTACAAAGTACTAACTTTAGGAGGGTGAAAGTTATGCACCTGAAGTATTATTAAATTGTCCTTTCTGTATGCTTCCCCATAAAAGAAAACAAATGATCCAGTTATGCGAGTGCCTTACATGAACTGAGCAACCCTAAAAAAAGTGAAATTCGTTCTGCAAGTAGAAACGTGCCAAGGGGATAAATGCTTTAGCAATACCCATGACTGGTACCAATTTGGTTTGTGAAGGGGATTTGAGCTCTTGGCATCAAAAACGAAATTTAACAGTTAGGATATGAATTAGAATTATGAACGACACACAATGTTTAAAACTAAAAAGAAATCAATGTTTTTCTGAAAGATATTGGACTTAGTTTTGTACATTTGAAGTGTAAAGAATACGACCTTTTTATGCCTCCCATAGTGAATCCGTACATGCCATTGATTGCCAAATCTCTACCTTGTAGAGGGATCTGTATAACCACGACTTGCAGTACTCAAGAGATCTTTCCCATAAAGACAATGCTGTAATTGACTAACATGCGATCCTGCCCTACAGCAAAGGAGGTCCGCCTCCTCTTCACCTTCCCTGCGAGGAGGAGAGACGCAAACCCCACCTCCACGGAAGAGACCGGATGTCTCCGCAGAAAGAAGAAAGAATCTTCTGGAACATCATGGAGCAGGACGTGTGCAGCCGAGCAGGGAAGCGGAGGAAGGCAGGCCCCGTGCCCCAGCCAAGCTGCCACCAACTCCGGAGTATCCGTGATCCTGCACCTGCAACAGGCGTTGCTAGAGACAAGAGAAGAAAATTGCACGCCTGAAAAAGATGGTCCAGCACCAACCTGGCTTTGAAGAAATTGAGAGACGCCGGCGTACCCTGGAACAGCGGAGGCTGGTGGGCCACGGTGATCTCTCCCCTCAACGAACCCCCACGATTCCAGATACCGAAGAGTCTGCTGCCCAAGGCGAAGGAGCAACCGGAGGCTGCCCCCGAAAGTACCGATCCCGATCCCACCGGTGAAGCGGTGGAAGCGAAGGAGGTTGAGGAGGTACAGCCAATCCCGGAACGCCCGCCCGGCCAAGAGGCTGCAGCAGATGATCGGTCCCCGGCAGGGACCACCGGAGGGGTCCTGTCCGTCACTACCAGACGTGGACTGGGACGAAATGGCGCGCCTGGATGACGTCGCCTACACCGCCCAGTGGGAACAAGAATGGCAGAGTCGTGAGGAAGAAGAAGAGGCGTCAGCAGGAGGAAGAGCGGGAAACTCAGAGGAACCGTCAGCGACAATATGCGAGCTGATCGCAGACAAAGAAAGTGTCCGGAGAGATAAAGGTACCCTGAGGGAACCGCGGCGGCAGGGGTGTGTGACTGAGTTCCAGCTCCGGAAGGGCTGGGGCTTTTATCCGTGAACCGGGCCTCTACCCAGCGGTCTTTGTCGGCAGTGCGTGACGTAGAATCCACCTGCCGCAAGGCCATCCGGAGGACTTAGCGAATGGAGATATCGTCACATATTACGCGGCACTGGGGAATGAAGGGATGGTATGCCCTTAACGTCACCGTCGTCCGCGACCCCGTCCCAGACGCAGGTACCGTCACCATTACCGCAGCGTCCCCGTTTCCAGCTCAAGCAGCATCCGGCCGTGCCCCAGCATCGCCCCCTGCAAAGTCATCGCAACTAGCGACCCAGAGTTCATCGCGAATTAAAGCCACCTCTTCATCGCAACATGCGACCCAGTCTCGATCGCAATCCCTAACGCGGTCCATATCGCTAACTGTGATTGAAACGCAATCGGTGTCATGTGGAGAGAGTGTACCCGTTGCGCCCTTGGAGGTTCGCACAGAACTGTGGCGACCAGACCCTGATCGCAGCACATGATTTGCTGGTCCTGGGATCAAGGGCCCATTGCGTTGTTCCAGCCCCCGGGTGGAAAATGTATTGGAAAGTGTATTTGCAGAAAATGAATAAGATAGTGAAGAATTGGTGAGATCCATATCGGTCTACCAAAAGTAAAAAGTTTGAAATGTTTTGTAAAGTTTTGCACAATTTATATAGTGAATATATATATTTCTACTGTAGAATGCCCGGCTGGGTAAATGATAAATGATAAATGGTAAATAGTAACCAGAAAAAGTTTATGCACTTTGATATTATATAATATGTCTTAGGTTTTACATTGGACTTGGAGTTAAGGACTATGCTAACCCAGAACTTACTTGTAAATAGTTGCGCTTCGGTGCTTTCTCTGGTTTACATAAACCAGTCACAACTACCTCTGAAAACAAAACCCGTGTGGTGTGGCACTGAGTGAGGTCTGCAATCGGATGTCCTGCAGCCCACCCAGGACCCACGTTGAAGGTTTGGTGCGGGTCCTTCACAAGTATACCGTATATTTATTAAATGCTATTTGATACTTTTGTATTTCTATATGTAAAATGTTATTGTTCGCAACGTTCAAGATGTTCTCACTCCCGATGGGAAGAAGTTATTGTTAATGTTTATTGCATAAACAAAATGTCTCTTTTGTATTTTACAGCCCGGGAGTGCTGTCTTTTACCATGGGGGAATGTGTAGCCCTGGTGTTAGGCACACGCAGTACCCTGGAGAGTGTGTGGCGAGACAGCATTTAATGCTAAATATTCATTCACTCATCATATACTAGACACACCCTTAGGGTAGTGGAGTTTACTCTTGAGGGAGTGGTCAAGGTATGTGTTAGAGTGATTTTTTAGTCTAGTTCCTGTCTTCGGACAGTGAGGACGTGTGGAGTGAGTGTCTAGACTTCAGAGAGAGAAGACGTCTGGAGGGAGGAAGGAGTCTAGCCTGCTTTATCATCAGTTCATATCGTGGAGTCTGGTATAGGTGTTTGAATTCACCTTAGTCTAGTCAGAGCTGTATCACCTCCTCAGCATACACTGAAGGAAAGGAGAAGTTTTAGTACAGAAAGCCTTCAGCATCCCTGTCTAAAGGACGGTATCAGGTTCAGAGATGTGCTCCTGCCTGTTGATAACTGAGCATCTGTAACTAACTTCGTAGAAAGGAAAAGAAAGAAGTGACTACTCGACCCTTGGCTAGTTTGAGTGCTTATGTTACCAGCGTGGACAAGGCGAAAGGCACAGTGGTTTATTGGAATAGTGCTTACGGATTGAACAAGTCCTGCACATTGCTCCCGGTCACTGGGACCGAAGGATCACTACTGTTTCAAGCAGAGTGATAAGAAAACCAGGAATCTACCGGACCCTAGGTCGCGGCAGACAGCCCCTTATAGTCCAGTACGTAACTGGGGTCAGGGGGAGTGAAGACTTTGGAGTTTCTGCAGGACAAAATAAGAATTCAGCTCCTTCACAGGAAGGCCCCAACACAAAGCTGACTGGGCAGGTACAGCTATAGATTAGCTGGAGATTTTGAGGGAACTACGCTTCAGGCTGGTTGTACTCGTTGTATTGGAAGTAAAGGAGGCCCCTAACTTGTCCAGCTGCTGTCTCAATATACACTCTCCTTGGATCAGCCTCCCTGGGACCTGCCTGAACATCTTACAAGTAAAGGTATGGAAAGACGCTGACCGTGTGAGACTGTGTTCTTTATCTGCACCCGACTTCACAAATCCCATAGACTTTGAGGGACCAGTCCCACCTGTAGGGGACCCGACATCTAGCTGCATCACCATCCCCTCAGAGATCTACAGCAGCGCTGGTACTAATTACCAGAATACTACAGGTGGCGTCACGAACTGTATATAAATATCCCCTGTAAATATATCCCCCAACATACGCCAGACCGCCCGGGCCACAGACCGAGCCACAGCTACCTGTGACAAAATCCCCATAGACTTCTACGGGCTCGCTCTGAGTACCCCATTGCCCTGGTAACCCCAATTGTGGTGGCGGGTCGACACAAATGCACATTCGGGTAACCGCTGAGCAGGTTAGAGGCCTCCTTAACTTCAATATGTATGTGAGCCCAACTTGCCTGAAGCGAAGTTAACTCTGAACTCTCCAGCTTTCTCTGTAGCTGTAATGCCCGGCCAACATTGTGGTGGAGCCTTCTAAGTGGTGAGAACTAAGTCCTTACTTTTGTCTGCGCTTGACTCAAAGTCCCCGTTCTCCCTGACTCCGGTTACGTATTGACGCTTTGGGCTGCACTCTGCGACCTGTAGTCCAGATGCCTCCGTTTTTCTTGTTACTATGCTTGAAACAGTAGCAACGCTTCGGACCCGTGTCCGGCAATTTAGTGCAGGTAATCCAATACCTGTAGCACTTCTCTGTCTTCTCCACTGCGCCCATTCGCCCTGCTTCCCGCTCTTAACATAAGCACCTGTAGCTTCAATGTGAAAAGTCAGCTTTCTCTTAGAGCTCACTGAGTAGCTCTCTGTATCCTCCAAGTCCAGACTGGACTGAGACTGAACTGCACTGTCCTCTGACAGGAACAGACTCCTTTCTCTCCTCTACTTCAGACTAATCTCATCTCTGCTACGTGTCACTCCCCCCTTATATCTCAGATGGTGTGTCTGAAAGAGTGAGTAGCAGTGAATGCATATCAAGCGTTGCGATTACCTTCCTGTGCACTCTCCTGGATTTTATGTGTGCCTGCATAGCTGGGCCACACATTAGCTATGTGAGAACCTGTGCGATTGCACAATGAACCGGCCGGCAGACTGCATCAGGGCAGCTTAACCCCTCCATCTGGGCTCCTGCCAACTCTCCTGACAGATCACAGAACCAGGAAGGGGGTCTGCACTGCATTGGTGAGACTAAAGTGTCCTCAGCCTTTCAACCCCACATCTTGCCCTGTACAACCCAGGAGTCCTCTGTGCACGACTGTTCAACTGTAGCAGCGCAGAGGAGACAGGAGACGTGAATGAATCCGCGCTGATTGGCCAAACATGAAGCAGTCAGTGCCATGCTGGAGCTCAGCTGCTGCATCTACTCACGAGGAGGAGCATCAGTCAGGAACTTGTGCTGCACATGATGTTTGTGGTGGCATCTAAGCAGCAGGTACTTGTATCTGAGCCAAGTGTGTTCACATCATATATACAGTTGTGCTCAAAAGTTTACATACCCCGGCAGATTTTTGCTTTCTCGGCCTTTATCCAGAGAATATGAATGATAACACCAAAACTTTTTCTTCAGACCTTAATCCAATTGAGAATCTGTGGTCAGACTTGAAGATTGTTGTTCACCAGAGGAAACCATCTAACGTGAAGGAGCTGGAGCAGTTTTACTTTGAGTAATGGGCAAAAATCCCAGTGGTAATATGTGGAAAGCTCATAGAGACTTATCAAAGCGAATTGCAGCTGTGATTGCCATAAAAGGAGGCTCTACAAAGTACTAACTTTAGGAGGGTGAATAGTTATGCACACTGAAGTTTTCAGTTAATTTGTCCTATTTGTTGTTTGCTTCACCATAAAAAGAAAACCAAATGATCACAGTTATAGGCATGTGCCTTACATGAACTGATGCAATCCCTAAAAAAAGTGAAATTCCTGTTTGTAAGGTAGCAAAACGTGCCAAGGGGATAAATGCTTTAGCAAACCACTGTATGTTTTAGATCTGGATTTGTGAAGGGGATTTGGAGTTCTGCATCAAAATAACGAAATTTCAACCAGTTTAGGATATGAATATTAAGATTTATGATACATCTACACAAAATTGTTTAAAATAAAAAAAACAATCAATGTTTTTCCTGAAAGGATATTGACTTTTAGATTTCATGTACATTGAAGTGTAGAAGACATTACTGTACCTTTTTATATGCCTCCCATAGTGAATCCAGTACATGCCATCTGATTGCCATATTCTCTCCTTGTAGTAGGGATTCTGTATAACCACAGGACTTTGCAGTACTCAAGAGATCTTTATCCAGAAAGACATATCTGTAGATTAGACTACATATTATTGAATAAATGGACTGGGCATTGACAGTCAGTGACATAATGTCTTTCTTCTCTTTAGGTATGCCTTACATTTTATTGTGCAAACCGGTATCTGCTACTTCATCATGATCGTCATAGGCGTGGA
This sequence comes from Oophaga sylvatica, assembly GCA_033576555.1. Lineage (NCBI taxonomy): Eukaryota > Metazoa > Chordata > Amphibia > Anura > Dendrobatidae > Oophaga > Oophaga sylvatica. The sequence goes on from JARQOD010000005.1 coordinate 48,778,853, forward strand.
ACATATGCACAAGTAAGATATATAGGTTGTCACTTTTTGCATTTTAGTACTGATCATCTATAGTGTATGGAGGTTATATGAGAGAGAGTACATGAACTGTTCAATTTATTACAATACATATTAAATGGTAATTCCAGAATCTATGGAATAAGCGGTACCATAACTTACCGATTCGTAGAGGTCTAACTGCTGTAACACCCAGGAACCCCAAGAATGGGGCTCTGCAGAGGCCACTCTTAAATTGTGTCTTGGTGAGCATGCTCGACCTCCGTTTATTGTCTATGGGCCTGATGAAGAAAGCCAGGAGCAGAACTTACATCAAAAGACCTGTTCTCGGGATCAGTTACGGTCTCAGAAGTTGGACCCTCAACGATCAGAAAACTGAGAGAATAACTTTTGATTCTGAGAGTACCCAGCAATGATCAATGAAATCAGATCTGTTTCCTATCGGTCTCCATGTGCACATCACATTTTTATTTTTTTTTCGCTTTGTAGAAAATGCATCCAGGACTCATGCACAGAGTTGTATTGTGAATCTATGTAGTATATATTTATAGCAGCTTTGCCTCTAGTGCAGTAGTCTTTAAGAGCCATATTCAAGTAAGCGCACACGACCATATTTTCGTGCAAAAAACAGACAGCACCTGGATCAATGTTTATTGCGGCAATGTTTATTACAGATGAGTAATTTTTTCACTGACCAAATCTGCATGTGAAATCATCACTGCATGAACGATTGCCCTCCATACATCGGATGAGACTTGCCCATTCAAGGCTATAGGTTTCTAAAAAAAAATCAGATACCATACGAAGCCACGGTATAACATCCGATTTTTACGAATACCTTACAATTCTGTAACATAAACTATAAATGGTCTTGTAAATGATTATTAGCTGCTGTAAAAAAACAAAAAACAAAACGGATTGTACACAGATGACAAGTGAGAAAAAAAATCATCACACTTTGCTGGATGAAACTGAACGACTTTATACGTTCGGGTGAACCTACCCTAAAGGTGATGCAAGTGCCTCCTTGTCAAACAATAAAGTCTTCAGTGCCTACTTAAAAAGTAGTAAGTGCCATGGTGTACCCTTATACAATAAGTGCCCTCTATCAAGTAATATTGTCCTGAGTGCCCCCCTAGCGAGTAATATTGCCCCCTGTGGATGCTGATAATGTAGAGCATGGCACTTGTCTGAGCATACAGCTGCCACCATCAGTGGCCCACGAGCCAAAAAAGTTGAGGATCCCGGCTCTATTGCATTATGAAGTTAGCATACAGGATGAATAGCTGAGTATCTAGGAGTCTGTAATGTAAATGAATTAGGACCTGGTATGTGGCAGTACAGGGTTTTTGCACACAACAATTTGTGCAAAAATTGGGATGGAGCAATAGGTTGATGTGACTTTGAGTCACTTATCATGGTCACGCCGTGAGTCAGGATAGTCAAGGAGTCCGAGGTCCATAATCAGGAAGGGACGTCATAAACAGAGGGAAGAGACAAAGGCGTAGTCAAGTAATTATTCAAGGTCAAAATAAATGGAGGATAGGGGATCAGAGCAAAAGGATTAGACAAACAAATGGTCAGAAAGAGGTACAAGGTCAGGCAGCAATAGATCAATATGCAAGGCACCAGGCACAGGGAAAACAAACTGCGCAGAGATGACGATATTGCTGTCAGCTATCTGGGATTGTCAAATTAGTTTAAATAGCTGAGCAATCAAGGGAGCAGGGATCATCAGGCAAGAGTTAATCTCCCAGACTCAGATTGGACGGCCAAGCTCTCAATAAAAACACAGACCGCTCAGCACACTCCTGCACCAGACTGTGCAATGATTGACAGCTCAGTTGTCCAGACATCTGAGCACACTCCTGCGCCAGACCAGACAACTTGAGCTGTCAATCATTGCACAGACCTCTCAGCATGCTCCTGCACCAGACTGTGCAATGATTGACAGCTCAGTTGTCCAGACATCTGAGCACACTCCTGCGCCAGACCAGACAACTTGAGCTGTCAATCATTGCACACAGCTCAGCACTCTCTTGCACCAGAACAGCCAACTGAGCGGTCAATCATTGCACAGCATTGGGCAGCATGAATCGCCTGACAGGTTCCTGAATTGTTATTTCCAAGATGGTTAGATATCCCTTATCCAATGAGTGGAGCGTAGGTCGAGCATGCACCTCCGCACCATCCACAGAGGAGCTCTGCAGAACTTGGTCTCCAGGTTCCAGAGGCCCGCTCCCTGGAAAGCTGGAAGTCCCAGCGATCCAATGGGCATTGTTTATGGAGACTTTTATAGGGATAATTTACTTTCTTGGGAATAACAATTTGTGCAGTGAGAGTTTTTTTTTATATTAGAGTTTTCTTTTTCTCATGGGTTAATATGGTGTCCATAAGTAAAAAAATAGATATGCTGCTCTCAGATTCTCTAGACACCTTGTCCCTAGGGGTCAGTTATACAGAACCACAGTCATCTCTAGTACAGGGTGCATGCACATGTCTAAGCTGTGTACACAGGTCTTCCCAGTACTTATGACTCTGGTTGTGGATATATAAGGATCCATAGTAGACCCTTCAACAAGCCAATTAAAAGCAAATCTCTGATACGGATATGAACCTGGATACTGATTGAATTACCCACATTGTGGTTTTGTTGCCCTGCTGTGTTGCAATCCTCAGAAAAATGCAGCAAAACCATGAAAGAACTGCTATGTATGGGCAACCTTGTGCTGCCACCGGCAAGATGGCCCATTTATGGGTAGCAGCGGCAATGGCAAGATCTTTGGGCTCGTGACTGTCATGTGTGTCATGGCCAACGTTGCTGTGTTGCTCCAGCCTAAAGGTGAATATTTGTAACATAGTTAACAAGGCTGAAAAAAGACATTTGTCCATCCAGTTCAGCCTACATTCCATCAGAATAAATCCCCAGATCTATGTCCTTCTAAAGAGCCTAATAACTGTAAGATACAATATTGTTACGCTCCAGGAAGACATCCAGGCCTCTCTTGAACCCCTCGATGGAGTTTGCCATCACCACCTCCTCAGGCAAGGAATTCTCACTGCCCTAACTGTAAAGAATCCTCTTCTATGTTGGTGGAAAAACCTTCTCTCCCCTTGTGACCGTCACCTTTCTTAGTATAAACAGATACTCGGAGAGACATTTGTATTGTGCCCTTATATACTTATACATGGTTATTAGATCGCCCCTCAGTCGTCTTTTTTTCTAGCCTAAATAATCCTAATTTTGCTAATCTCTCTGGGTATTGTAGTTCCTCCATCCCCTTTATTAATTTTGTTGCCCTCCTTTGTACTCGCTCTAGTTCCATTATATCCTTCCCGAGCACCGGTGCCCAAAACTGTACACAGTACTCCATGTGCTGTCTAACCAGGGATTTGTACAGAGGCAGTATAATGCTCTCATCATGTGTATCCAGACCTCTTTTAATGCACCACATCATCCTGTTTCCCTTGGCAGCCGCTGCCTGGCACTGGCTGCTCCAGGTAAGTTTATCATTAACTAAGATCCCCAAGTCCTTCTCCATGTCAGATTTACCCAGTGGTTTCCCATTCAGTGTGTAATGGTGATAATGATTCCTTCTTCCCATGTGTATAACCTTAAATTGATCGTTGTTAAACTGCATCTTTCGGCCCAAGTTTCCAACTTATCCAGATTCATCTGTAGCAGAATACTATCTTCTCTTGTATTGACTGCTTTACATAGTTTTGTATCATCTGCAAATATCGATATTTTACTGTGTAAACCTTCTACCAGATAAGTAATAAATATGTTGAAGAGAATTGGTCCCGACACCGACCCCTGCGGTACCCACTGGTCACAGCGACCCAGTTACAGAATATACCATTTATAACCACCCTCTGCTTTCTATCACTAAGCCAGTTACTTACCCATTTACACACATTTTCCCCTAGACCCAGCATTCTCATTTTGTGTACCAACCTCTTGTGTGGCACGGTATCAAACGCTTTGGAAGAATCAAGATATACCACGTCCAATGACTCACCTTGGTCCAGTCTATAGCTTACCTCTTCATAAAACCTGATTAGATTGGTTTGACAGGAGCGATTCTTCATAAACCCATGCTGATATGGAGTTACACAGTTATTCTCATTGAGATAATCCAGAATAACATCCCTCAGAAACCCTTCAAATATTTTACCAACGACAGAGGTTAGACTTACTGGCCTATAATTTCCAGGTTCACTATTCGAGCCCTTTTTGAATATTGGTACCACATTTGCTATGCGCCAGTCCTGTGGAACAGACCCCGTCGCTATAGAGTCCCTAAATATAAGAAATAATGGTTTGTCTATTACATTACTTAGTTCTCTTAGTACTCGTGGGTGTATGCCATCCGGACCAGGAGATTTATCTATTTTAATCTTATTTAGCCGGATTTGCACCTTTTTGTGTTAGATTGGTGACCCTTAATATAGGGTTTTCTTTGTCTCTCGGCATTTTACCTAGCATTTTATTTTCCACTGTGAATACCGTAGAGAAGGTGTTTAATATATTAGCTTTTTCCTCTTCATCTACAACCATTCTTTCCTCACAATTTCTTAAGGGACCTGCACTTTCACTTGTGATTCTTTTACTATTGATATAGTTGAAGAACAGTTTGGGATTAGTTTTACTCTCCTTAGCAATGTGCTTCTCGATTTCCTTTTTGGCAGCTTTAATTAGTGTTTAGATAAAGTATTTTTCTCCTTACAGGTTTTTTTACAGCTTCAACGGTGCCATCCTGCTTTAGTAGTTTAAATGCTTTCTTTTTACTGTTAATTGACCCTCTTACTTCTTTGTTTAGCCACAATGGGTTTTTCCTATTTCTTGTCCTTTTATTCCCACAAGGTATAAACCGCTTACAGTACCTACTTAGGATGTTCTTAAACATTTCCCATTTATTATCTGTATTCTTATTTCTGAGGACATTGTCCCAGTCAACCACAACATCATGTAATATACAATCAGAATGCCAGGGTCCCAGCCAGTTTAGAAGGCATGGGTCCCCCTCAAGTCCTCATATCTCATACACCTAGTAATAAAAAAAATAAAAATAAAACATACTCACCTTGTTCCTGTCCCCCTGGTGCTCCCCTACCGGGATACGTGCGCCGCAGATGTCAGTGCACAAAACTTTATAATGAGGGCAATCTGGCAATGGGCCCCTGGAGCCTCGACGGTAGGACAGATTGCCCTCAGTATAATCTGCCTATATTTTCATGTAACCTTTATACAGAAGCATTGACTTTTCATCACACCTCAATTACAGTTGCGACTTACTACAGCAGACCAACTCAGATCTGTCAGAGCTTTTAACAAACATTTTCCAGTCTTGTTTGGGATTACCCAAATTACAGCTTACAGAATTTGCTTGGTACGTTAATATTGATGGCCTATCCTTAGGACAACACCAGGCACTCCAGCCAATCAGCTGTTCCCGGTGCCGACGTTGATCAGATGTGATCAGCTGCGGAGCTGCAAAGTACAATGTCAGCCTCAGCCACTATGCAGTTGAGACCCACACATCTGCCCATATATGAATGAATGTTATGGATCTGCTGTACCCTTTGCTGCCACTCTGCAGTTGACAGTGCGGTCCTGTTCCGCTCCGCGACCAAACACATCCGGCGGTGGCACCGGAAACAGCTGAAAATAATATATCTGGGTTTGTTGTAGCAGCCCCAAACATACAGGGATGAGAAGACCATAGCAATGTGCTGTGTGTTAGTGTCTTCTCATTTCTAAAATTGGATGGTTGGACTCATTTGTATAACATTAGGGTATACAGATAATGGTTGCCCTGCTGCTTCAATAAGAGGCTAATATTATAAAAAGCAGATAGTGGGTAAGCATAAACTTCTGTTTGAACCTGGGAGAAATATGTGAAATACTTTATATTAGTGCACTATAGAATGTTTAAAGGGGTATTCTCAAGTTTGAAAGTTATCCCTTGGGAATAACTTTCCTGGGTCTGACTACCATGGCCACCAGTAATCGCAAAAAAAGCCCCGGCTAAATGGAGCAGTGGTCGGTCATGCCAACTACTGTTCCATTCACTCTTAGTGGGAGTGCCAAAAATCAACTGAGCGCAGTGCTTGGAAATTTCCAGCGCTCCCATTAAGAGTGAATGGAGCAGTAGTGCGCATGAACGACCGACCACCACTCAATTCAGCCAGGGCTCTGCAGAGTCCAGATTCTCGAGATTCCCAGGGATGGGAAAATTGAGAAGTATTGTCCATGGCCATCACTCAGGACAGCAGTGCGCCATTGCTTCTATTTGCTCTGCAATTTACTATTTGGGACTGTTGGAACGCCATATTTGTTGAAGATGGAGAGAGACAAGCCAGAATCTCTTTCAGAAGAATCTGCATAGCCCGTGTTCATCAAACTGAAAGTATCAGTGGTTGTTATGGACAATGGCAGTTTTGTTTGGCTGAACTGGGGCTAGCTCAGATTTGTCTGAAGAAGTCAGGGTCTATACTGTTTAGTTAGCGCCTGGACATGGCTAGGGATTTATGTTTATAGTTTTGGTGCAGGGCAATGGAGCGCCCCCCAGGGCCGTGGGGTAAACGGTACTGGGCCGGGCGGTTCTTTAAAGGGGAAGTGTCACGGCAGCAGTGACCCGGTCCGTGGCCCTGGCCGTCCAATAAAAATGATGGAAGTGTAAAAATAAAAGTTATGGGGGATAGGGGAATACTTCGTGACGCCACCTGTGGTATTCGGCAATAAAGGTGTTGGCTGACGCTGCTTAAAAGACTGTTGGGGCTGTTGGTGATGCAGCAGAGTTGTTACAGCTCTCCATGGGTAGAGCTAAGCCCCAGGGCAGTTAAGGTGTTAAAGATGATAGTGGTTGTAACTAATGGAAGCGGAGGCAGAGATGGTGAAGTTCACATTCTTTTTTTTTTTTGAAGTGGAACCTCGGGACCACGGTCTGGGGGGCTCCAAAGGGGGCGTAACTAGTGAGCCCCGGGTACCCGTAGTAAGGCCCCTCGAACAGGACCAGAATGGAATACCCGGAGGACACAGGTGCTACCTCCAGTTAGACCCCAGACATGTGGCAGCTGTCCCAGCAGGACCAAAAGGGGTAACAGATATAATGGAAGAGACAGTGGAGAGATACACAGGTAAGGAAGGTCCTGGTTCCGGGTAGATGGTAGCAAGCTGGCTCCAGTAACCTTGTCACAGTCCACGGATTCGCAAGGCTGTTGGCAGAACGGGATGACACTTGCACAAGTAATTGCAGAGGTTGTCAGGGATAGCAGGATACCGATACTCTGTGGAGACAAATAGTATGAGGAAATGCACAGAGACTGCTAACGCAGCGCAGACAGTTCAGAGACAGAACCGGATGTAGCAATGGTAGATACTCATTGCTCCAGCACTCCCCCTATAGCGGAGTGGCCAGATATAGTAATCAGTGTGCTGCCATTGGTTAATTGATATTTTCAAAAAATGCACGCTGTCCCTTTAAGAGACAAGAGGGAGGCGCACTCGCGTCCTAAGCATTCTCCCTGGAGGTCTGCTGGCAGTGTGCCAGGAAATGGGGGAGGGAGCAGGACGCTGAGAAGCAGAGAGAGCACGAGACCCAAGACAGGGAGCACGCTGCTGCATAGGGACAGCTTGAAGAGCAGGAGGTGAGTGACCAGGACTGAGTGCAGAGCCAGCACGGGGACCGGGTGTAACAGTGGTGGTTGTGGTGCAAGGCAGATGATGCAGTAAATAATTGAGGGCACAGCAGGGTACAGTTTTTTTCAATTTACTCATAGTTCTTTGGTACAATCCCCAGACAGGGTGCTGTGTCCTCTGGTAGGTGGTCCAGACAGTTCAGGTAATCTGGGGTACACCGTGTCAGAATCCCCTTCTGATGTTCCTTTTCTGGCTGTCTCCCTGCGCTGGCTCCCTCCTCTCCTGCCCTGCGCCTTCACACAGTGTACCAAGCCAGCAGCTTTGGATCTTGTCGGGTGACGTTCTCTAGGTCCCCTTGGTCCTATCTTGCTGCCTTTTCAGCGAATGTGTGTGGATGTGGCTGTAGCACATGGAGATACTGCAGCCTCCGGTAAGTTAGCTGAGTCCTCCGTTTCTCCACTAGACTGGGGCCGGTCCCCTTACTGCGACCTGGTCCCTCCACCCGATTTCAGTCAGCGTGAATACGGGCCCCACGGGTGGATTCCTCACTTCCCGTGCCTCTAGGACCTCTTCTTCCTCTCGCTCTCTCACTGTCTCTTCTCTTTCTGTCTCTTCTGTCTTCTCTCTCTCTCTTCTGTCTGGTCTAGGGACGAGCTCCTCTCTGCTCAAGTCCCCAGCACCAACCATCACTACTCTTCTCCAACTCACTCCTCTCCTCCAACCAGCTGTCACTAACTGTCTGTAATCTCTCAGACCACTCACCAAGCTCCTCACCCTTCTCTGCTTTTCTCCACCCACACACACCCTCTACCTAGCACCCCCTGGGCCCTGAGAGGTCTGGTGTTGGATGTAAGTGTGTGGGTTCTGGGTGATGTCCCCTCCTTACCCAAGAGCGGAGCACCACACGTCCAACTGAGGTGCAGTGCCTCTGTGGCGACTGGACCTCAGGGGCACCAAAACAACCTGTAGAAATAAATATAATTCCATCAAAACCCTGTGCCTGTGTGAATGATACCGACAACTAGAGATGGTGAACCCCTACAGGACCAACAACCTCGATCTATGGCAGGTTGTGAAGAGCGGCAACACAGATACTTTGGCTCCTGTAGGATGGTTTGTGTTGTAGCTGTAAGCGGTATAAGTAAAATAAACATGTTACCCTGATTAATACATGAGCTTGATATCCTGGCAGTAACGTGATCTGCTTATAACACTGTGTGCATTGTCAACATTTCCAGTGCGAAGCTTCATCCGGGAGGATTATTCACTGCTCGCTGTCAGCTGCAACTACCCATGACTGGAAAATCTGCCAGCTTGCATGCCCCATTTCCTACACTTCATTAAGCAGCATGACAAGGCCCATTAGAGATGTACACGCTTCTTTATTTCACCTCATTACTTTACGGTCTACCTGCAACCCAGTGAACTTTGAACCTGTTTCTCTTGTTTAAGGACTTTACAGCAAAAAAAAGAAAGGAATTATTCTCCTTTCATGCATGAGACCTTATCTTTGAGGATTTGTGGATTTATTATTTATAGTTTTATTTTTTTTTTAAATTTTATTATTTCCGTATTTTGTTTTATTATTTTATTAGCTTCAGTAATAGACCTTGCATTTTCCATGAAAATTAAACAAAAATGTACTATGTTGAATTTTTATATACAAATTGACATGCTTTATAGATCACAACTACCCATATATAAATGAATATGGGGAATAATAAGAGATCCACAGATAATATTAAAATGATTATTTTTTTTATTTAAAGATAAATTAAAGTATAAAAACAGCAGAAATACCGTAGGGGATGTTGAGCACAAAAAGGGGCAATAAATACAAACATAAATAAATGGGAAGATTAATGGAAGGATAACAAATAGGAGATTAGAGAAAATAAACAGTCATTGACTCCCTTCCATAAACGTAAAACTTCAATGCCCAAATCACCACTCTATTGTGGCTAAAATGCAGCCCACGTATGGACACTATAACCCACGTGATGTCCTAGGATTTGTCAGCATACTTATTCACAAGACATCAGACATGGAAGGTGTAAATAAGGACAGTAATAGCTACCTGAGAATAAGGCTGCCACAGGAGATATGCCCAAACATCCCCCTGACCACGACGCGCGTTTCGTCTCTAGCTTCTTCCGGGGGCACGAAAAACACGGATGGCAAATCGGACGTGTGAATAAGCACTTAAATTGCGAATCACGGACACGGTTGTCCACTTTGGACAAAACATTTGGGTTACAAGTAGTGTTGATCGAGCACTGAAATGCTCGAGTGCTCTGTGTCAGAATCGAGCATGTCAAACGTGCAGACATGCTCGACTTGTGTAGTGAGCATAATGTAGGTGAATGTGAAACTCAATCATTTTTCTGGAGGACAGACGGTGTCTCTCTCTCTTTCTAGTTGATATTGAACTGTCCTGAGCAAAATATTTTTTTTTAGTCACTCTGCACTCTAGCTTATAAATGTGTTATTAAAAATTGATTCTTTCTTTCAGAATTCACTATCTGGTAAATAAAAATAATGTTTCAAAACCCGGCAACTATCACATGCACAGGCTACTCTACAGTGCCACAAAATCTCCACAGTATAAAAAAAAGCCAAAATCGTATGGACACTTGTGCATTACACTTGTATTTCCTTGTTATTCATGACATGCCAAAATGATAGACATTTTGTTAGAAACAAATCCTTTTAAAATACGGTGTCTGGAGTGATTTCCCGCAAAGAATAGAAGACTCGACTCCACTGCCGGCTGGGGACGTAGTATTACAGGCCAGTCATTCAAATGAATGGTCTTGCATAACATACAAGGGCAGCGAGTTTGTCGTGTCAAGAACCACACATGTTTTATTATGGCTTATAGAGCAGGGTCTACAATGGAAGACCCTCTTGGATGTTTGTTTGCCTTAAGAGGACACATGGACATAGGTTGTTTTCATGAACCTATACCCTTTAGGGCTTGTTCACACTCTGCGTTTTTTTTTGTGCATTTTTGCTGTGGGAAAAAAAAAAAATGTGTTTTTATATTAGTTGCAAAGTGAATGAAATTTGAACCATCAAAGTATTTTATTTTTTTTTTTTTAGATCGTTTCATTGTTTTTCCAATGTTTTTGACCCTTTCAAATAAATGAGAAAAAACACATAAAAACTAGCATATTTTACGCAGCATTTTCCAGCCACCACTCTGGTTTTGCTGCATAAACGTCTACTGCAAACGTGTGCACATACCCTTAGTCAATTAATTTGCTTTAGATTGTGGTAAATGTATGTATGGTGAACAATATGGATTGTGGAGACACAGACATGCATACTAGCTTGTCTATAGTATGTGTATGGTATATGAGCATACAGTATGTGTTATGTGTACATAGTATGTGATTAGTGTGTACAGAATTTATGTACAGTATGCGTTTACAGTATGTGTGCATGTACAGTATATTTGTGTGTATGTGCACTGACTGCAGGGTTGGTTTTAGGCAAAATTTTTAAAATGGGGCCCCAAAAATGCTAACATATTGCACATCACACAGAAGCATTTTGGTTGTATTTACATGCGCTGAGTTCAGGCCGCTAAACAAGTGTGATCGACAATACTGAAGTTGTTCGACAGTTGTTTCCCGGTCTCTTTCCACCATTTGGGGAATAATGATGGGGGCAGAACAATCACTAATAGATCACTAAGAGATCCCCTGCAGTATCATGTTATCTGCAGCATATCTACAGTTTGCACTGACAATGTGCTGCTGAGAACAATGACTTTTGTTTCGGCTTAAACAATCCAATTACTCGATGAATATGCATTATTGTGCTTGTTTAGTATAATACACCCCATAGTCCTCCATATATTATAATGTGCAACACAGTCCTCCATATAGCATAATACACTCCCCATAGTCCTCCACATAGTATAACACTCCCTATAGTCCTCCATATATTAAACTACACTCCTCAGCCCTCTATATAGTATTCTACACTTCCCATAGTCCACCATATAGTATAATACACTCCTCATAGTTCTCCCTATAGTATAATACACTCCCTATAGTCCTCCATATAGTAAAATACACCCCTCATAACCCTCCATATATTAAAATACACTCAGTCCTCCATATTGTATAATACACTACTCAGTCCTCCATATAGTATAATATAGTCCTCCATATATTAACCCCTTTCTGTTATCTGACGTACTATCCCGTCAATGTGCCCTGGGACTCAATTCCCAAGGACGGGATAGTACGTCATAGGCGATCAACTGCGCTCCCGGGGGAGCGCAGCTGATTGCTGCCTGGTGTCAGCTGATTATCACAGCTGACACCCGGCACTATGTGCACCGCTCCCGACACATTAACCCCTGGCACACTGCAATTTAATTTAACAGTAAAGTTACTCCTCACAGGGAGAAGGTTAACAGGGAAATTGAATAGAAAAATATGTAACTACGATACGAATACAGTCCACGCAATTAACTTATCGTGTCCGGGGCTTCCTTGGTCACAGAAGGTCCAATGGAGGCAGTAATGCCGGCAAGTGCAGTGTCCTCAGGGAAGATTCCACAGCGCACGGTATATCTTCTGGCGGCATTGTGCTGTCTCTGGTTTTTACCCGTTGAGCCAATTAGTCCACAAGCTTGTGCAGCCAAAGTCAAGGGAACTG